>JACCHX010000005.1:6248214-7497857 GCA_018907135.1 Kradibia gibbosae | reverse complement strand
ATAAATAATTTTCGAACTACTTTTGGTAGCATAAATTATTTCCAATCGATTCAAGTTCAAAAATAATAGGAGGTATTTTCATTAAAATGGTTTTTCGACAATATCACTGTATATTTATCATCTGCCGTTTGTCTCGTAAAATTTAACATTGTATAAAGTAGTATAAACCTGGTGCATGTGCACATTCAGTTATGACACAAAAAGCGCCCATTATAAAAAACATCTCTTTATAAGCTTAAAGGCACTTTTTGTGCTCCTCAAAAAGACAAAACCTCGCACTTATTGCAGCGCGTCGTCACGTAAACCGTTTCGCTGTAGTAAAGAAACGCCAACATCAAACAATTCCCCTCTCTTAAAATGTACACACAAACACACATGTACGCGTAGGCAGTACGCATAAGTACGGACGTACATGAGCATACACGAAAGCACATGAGCACGTGCTTGCGCGAATAAAAATGAACAAGAAAACACCGAGGAATAGAAGAGGAGAATGAGGTAAACACACAGGGTAATGGCACGTAACCAGCATTCATTAAATACTCAGTAGTACATTTTTTTACTCCCGTGCAAGTAATACGCTCAATTTTTTTAACTCGCATTCAGGAGTCATTTTATTCAAACTGAAAAAATTCGAGTCAAAAGTGGCAGCTTAGCTCATGTATGTAGTGTCATACTTTGCTTCGTCTCGTTCCTTTGCATGCTCGTACACCCAAAATACGCTATACTGTATTTGAGCTCGATAAGTAAAAAATACGACGCGGCGAGTTCACCAGTTTTTGTGCAAACCTTCAAACTCTTGCTACTGCGTGGCCATAGAATGAGAATAGAATGCAAAACAGTCCAGCTATTTCTAGATCATCTTTTTGTACGTTGGAATGCTTTTTATCGGTCTTTGCTTTTATCTTTGGCTTCAGGATTAGCTTTTTAGTGTTCTCTGCTTTTTTCTTACGCTCTGATTTCAAAGTGCTCAAAAAATCATTAAAGTACATACTTAATTTATGAAGGTGATGTCTTATATTAATGAATAATTTATATGTTATAGCTAATTTACTCTCGTAAATTCATTGTTCTTTACTTTTTGACCCTCTTAAAGATCTTTATACACTTGATCGTTAAACTATGACTATATGTTCTAAAGTGCATGTAGAAATTCGTTAATATTTACATTCCGTTTTGTAACAAATTAAAGACAGTGATAAAAATTGTTATAAATTTATGTGAATACATAAATTAATATAATTAAAATAAAAATAACAACTTGTATTTAGTAAAGTTAAAATTAAGTAGCACTAACTTTAGAAACCCTATCTCGGCCGAGTAGATTTATTTCAATGGTATACTTCTTCCAGTACTTTTACTCGTGCAATGCGCCTTTGTTTTCGCTTATATCTAAATTTACCTGTTGTGTATGACCCCCAGCTTAGTTGCCGTGATACCGGTCAAAAATCTCTTCTCTTGACAGTAATAATATTTTATTAGGAATATAGGAATCAAAGTGAAAGAGTACTAGTCTAGACGATTCAATTAAAAAAAGCATAATCGCCTAGGCAAAATCACGTAGAAAAAGCAGCCTATCGATCATAACTGTAAAAATAATCAAGAAAAACCATGTAGTTTGTGCAATACTGCTCTTTCTCTGACACATTATGATAGCTTTCATAGGCGTTATTGCGATGCTCATAAGGTTTAAACTCTGAATTATGCTCTTATAATTCCACCATTATACTGTTTTTTATTTTTACTTTAACATTTGTGATTTTTTATAAGAAACTTATTCTTTATGTCTTTCTTCCATTTGCCTATGATGCTATATTCTTTCCTATTTGTATTCTTTAAAGAATGGTTTTGGACAGTTACGTATTTTGTAATTAATACGTGATTTATAAATTATTTGGAATTGAAAACCTTATAGATGTTACTTGTATACATTCCAAAAGCAATATACCGAAAATACAAAAAAATTAATAATTTTATTGCATTTAAAAACTACTGTAATAACCACAGTTTATTAAAGTTTAAATTAAAGTGACGACTAAATTATATATATACATACATACATACATATATATATATATATATATATATATATATATACTGCTTACTTATTATTGGTAACTTGCTAACCTCTAACTTACTATATATATAGGCACATGAAGGAAAGGTAATTATCGGAAGTACCAATTGTACAATAATCAGTTAGCAGTGCATAAAATATTAAATTTTATAGTTAAAATAATAAACATAATTACATAATATAAACTGTTTTAAGCTATGTATGGTAATCAAATTTAAAAAATTTTACATTTATTAAATTCAGTATTCAAAGAGTATATATTTCATTTAGTAAATACATATTATTAAAAAGTTGTAAGTTCATCATTATAATTTAAAGTAAACGTGATAATTTATAATTGATTATTTAAAAGGATTTGTATATTTATAATCTGCTCTTTAATTTTTGCAAGAATGTATTTTAACAATTTTGAAAAAGACTATTTTGAAAAATATCATATATTTTAAAGCATAATTTTACTTTAACTGCTAATTACTTTTTAAGCACATTCGAATATTAAGTGTCCATTAAATAAAAAGTATTAAATTAAAAAATATTTCATGACGAGTATGAATAGAGGATTAAATATTGTTATAATAATATTTTCTTTAATGATAAGAAGTATATTGGAAATATTAATGTATATATTGGACACTACTATTTTATATCGACTTAATCGTACAAACCCTTTGATAAAAGAGTGAATAAATATAATAAAAATAAAAGCATCAGTTTTAAGTTAAATAACAATAAAAATAACAATAAAAAAAATAACAATCAAAAAGAGGAAAAGAGAAGAAATTTTATATTTTAAAAATGCAGAGAAGGAATAGTTGAACAGATCTTCCAATATTAAAGTTTTGGTTTTTTTTAGAGCTTATACTATAGTTCCTGGTACTTTGGATAGTAATTACCAATATGTCTATTACAAAATTAAAGATTAACTCACAACAATCTTACAAAAAATATTTGCAGCAACATTCAGTAATTTCTTAGACATGGATCATCAAGAATGTCACCGATTCGTATGCCTTTGTGCCGCCCCTATTATCCAGTCCCTTGCAAAGTGCGCCAACTATAAGATTTTCCTACATAGAAAGGCCCAGCTCTCGTGTTTGTTATTTCATTCTTCCAGCCATTCAAGCAATCCATTCTTCCTGGGGCGACGAAACAGCTTCTCGCACTGAATGGATATGTCCTTGTTGGGGCACCGAAGGAGTCGAGTACCCAGTTTAAATCTGTCCTCCAGAATGAGTGGATACAGCTTATTGTTGCCTACAGTACGAACAAACGCATGAGCTCGAGTAGTCCAGAGTTTCTATATTTACAGAAGTTTCCTTATTTAAGTTATATTTTTTATTCTCCGTCTCTTCATAAAATACTCTTCTAGCAAAGTGCAGATAGAATGTAATTTAAAAAAAATAGTGGCTTATTCTGAATACCTTATTATCCAGCAACTAATTAGAATATTCCAGCTGCTTAATAAAAAAATATATAATATGAAAATCAAAACCGAACTTCGAACAAAAAAGCAATATTAATTGAATTCAAAAACAAAAATCATTTTTAAAGTAGAAATTTAAGCATTTCAAAACGGTCATATTTATATATATATACAATAAACATATAAAATACTATTTCAAAACATCAACAACTATGAATAGTACATACATCATTGTTCGAAAGTATTAGTTTTTTACGATAAAAATCGCTACTACAAATCTATTGCATGGAACTATGAAAGGTCGTGCAAAGAAAAACATAAAATAGATTTTAAGTACTTATACGATCATAGTAAAAAGGATGAAGTTTACTCTCAAGTAAGAGAGAAGGTGCTCTGTTCATAATATACTTTCCATATGTGCGTATGGTACGAGAGGAGTTGAAAAGAGAGGTATTCACTCGCAAATAATGGCCACAGCGTCACAAACCGACGAAAAGCGAATAAGAGATAACTGCCTCGTTTTCGCAAAGTTTACATTTAAGGAGCTGGACAGTTATATAACTCCTTAACAATGAATATCTGTGGCTTTATACCAATTTGATGACCTTCTTTTAAACAAATTCCAAGAAGTATGAAGTTCATGATACTAGCTGCTTCACAACTGTACTTTATTTATGCATTGTTATTTAATTGGTAGCTTACTTTCGTCTAGTGAGAAAAAAATATATAGTGCAATATATCGTATTAAGCATATTGATCTAAGTTTCTCAGATATGCCATAAAAGTTTTGCAAAAAGATTATTTAGAGAATGCTTATTCGATTATTATAATACCAATTATATATAAGTTAAAGGAAAACTTATTAAACCAAAAAAATATTTTATAAATAAATTGATAACGAGCATAAAGAGAAATTATTTTATATCAAATATACAATGTCCTAATAATTACGTATGAAATACTACAAACGTAAGTTCTTGTAAAAGTTTAAGAATTCAATACAGTTTATTCATGTTTAATAATCATTTTTTTTATTATTTCATGCTTAATATAAAAGTTCTTACAATGTATAATAACTTAATCGATCAGCAATTTTTTGACACTTACCAAATTTGCAAATATTTTATAATATAAATTTTTTTTAACATATATTCGTATTTTGATTTTGTTATATTTATTATATATTTGCCACTAAAAAATTAATCTTAAAATCTGAATTTTAAAATTAATACGAACTTTAGATTACCTAAATATTATATTCTAAAATTAATTAAACTGTAAAAAAATTAAGCGTTTACATATATAAAGTAATATTTAATTTCATGTATAAATATTAAAAAAAAGCTTACATTGGACGTTTTTCAATAATCATTCCAAAAATATTAAAAAGATTGATAAGTGGATATAAAACTACGACATAGTTTGTAAATATAATACGCGCATGTAATTTTTAGATTGTGTATCGAAACAAAAAGCGAGAAATTTTCCAGGAAAAAAGAAATCCAAAAGTGTGGAAAAGTACATGTCGCTGGGGTTTTGAGAGAAAAGGCATATGAGCTTTTAATGCGTGTACTCGGATGAAACGATTTTATGAAATTGAATTTTGAAAAAGCGAATAGACTTTTGCAGAGAAAAGAGTTGAGACCTGGAAGGCATATATGCTTATTACGCAATTCCAGCCGCAACGCCACACTTAATATTCTTTTAATATAACCACGGTAAGTTTAATAAAAATTTAACCATAAGCTTCAAAGAAAGTATTCCTGAAAATGACTGTGTTGTTAACAAGATGAAATTAAGATTTTTTTTTTTTTTTAAATATTTATTACCAATTTTTTATATTTTTGTTATTTGTAGATTTATTCTTATAAATTAATTTTCTAAAATTATTCATATCATTAGTAATAGTATTATTATTTGCTTAAAATAATGTGACAATTAATTGGTTGAAGAAATATAATTTTATTGTCAGATATTTTACGATTTTAAAAAATTGTATATTTAATAAATCATTTATCAGCCAAACATATTCTTTGAATCATCGAAACAAATCATTAATAAATTTTTTCATTTACCTTAATACGAAAATTATGGCGTAAATTGAACTCATTAATATCATTACTCTAATGAATTATTTGATTTACTTCATTGCATCATGAATTATTTTTCATTGCATTCTTGATAAGATTTGGGCGTCAATTTAAATTATAAATTTTAAAATACAAATTATATAAATAATAATAATAATATATTTTATTAATATTCAAATGCTTCTAGATGGAAATACGCAAATTTTATATTTTCCATTAATTTTTTTCTCTTTATAAACAGAGAGACCCTAGGGATTTAGTCACGATCCGAGACAATGTGATGCTTAAAAGTCTCCAAAAGTGCTAGAAAAGTACGATTTCAGTAGCGAATACTAACGAAAAATAAACGATTTAAAAGACGTGGGGATAGACAGCTGTTCCACAACTGAAAGTAATTTTAACAGAAGCCAAAAATTTCGTAAATCAAACTTTTAAAAAGTAAAATGAAAAATGAAAATGAAAAAAGAAAATTAAAATTAATAAAAGTAAATGTTAGAAAAATAAAAGAGTATAAAGTTCTATGATATGACTACGCTATAATAGTTTATTATAAATATATTTTTAAGCGTATTATAGAATAAATAAAAAAAACTGTATTTAAATATTAAATTCAGTTCATTGATGTATTTCCTTTGTTTCTTTTTATAATTTATTGATTCATTACATCATAAATTTATAATGTTCATTTTCATTAGAAATTGTAAACTAAAGATACATTATGTTATTATTTTAAGAGTTATTGAACAGTATTTAGCATTAAAATTATATTTAATTATATTATTGATTATTTTGTTTTTAAAATATAACAAATATACTTTCTTTTAAGACTTCAACATTTTATTTTTTCAGTTAGCAATATATTTTTTTTAATTAGTTTATCAATAGTTTTATCTTAGCAAATACTTAATTAGAAACTTTGATTTCGGATTGAATTTATAAATTTTATAAAACCTACATCACTAAATTATCGAAGAAAAAAATAACAAATAGATAAATGATTAAAAAAACCAACATTTTAAACAAAATATGTAAAAATAATTGTTTTAATAATGTAAGAGATAAATCTGACTTCCTGTAAAACATTATTTAAAAAAAAGTTTATTACTTTGTTTATTTTGCGTTCATGTTCATATGAATACGGCAATACAATATTCATTGTTTCCATAATTAAATACTGACACAAACGATTAAAAGTAAATACAAATTAATTTACTATTAGCAATACAAATCAAGACTATTAAGAAATTATTTACAGATGATTCATCTGACTAATAACCAGATAAATTCTATAAATTTTACCAAAGCAAGATATGCATTTTAAAGAATAACACAATTTCTATAAATTGTAATCAAATTTTAAAAACTGTCTATTAATAGTGAAATATGCAAACGCATATGCAAATATGCAAATGATTTACAAGAAAATATGTGATAAATGATAGTCTTAAGATAATAGATAAATAATTGTGAAAATCATATTTACAGAAACTTTTAAATAAGCATTTATAAAAAAAATATGTATAAAGTCTGGATTTTATAGGTTTTCTGAAAGTTGAAAAATGAAATCAACTAAAATTTTTCTTCCTATAATTTATGTTGTGACACATTTTATATAACTCTCAGTACATATGAAAATGAAAAAAATTCACCATTTGATAATATCGAAATTAGTGTTTTGTTGAATTTATAAAACTTATCATTTAGTTTATTGATTTTTATGTATTCAAAATTTCATTTTAAATTAATTTATGGTTAGAAATATTTGGTTTATATTTATATTTGAAATACTAACAGCTTATATAACAATTTATTTGACTATTTTTAACATCAAAATAATAGGTTAGTGTATAAAAAATTAAAATATTTTAAAATAATATAAATCAACTAGTATATAAAAGTATATACATTTGTATGAATATTGCGATTAAAGAATTATACGATAAAAAATTATATGATTAACATTGTGATAAAGAAGAACGATTAAAGAATTAAATTTAAAAATACAATGTTAATTGATATAAATAGCGTTTATTTTATATGTTAAAAAAATAACAAAAAGAAAATTTTTTATAAGTATTTTGTACAATTAAATGTAATACCTTAAAACTTGTTTATGCCTATTTGCTGCTGTTTATTATTATTTTTTATTTATCTTTTAATTAAAAAAATGTATTCGAAAAGATAGATGTAAATATTAAAATATTTTTAATAACCACTATTAATCATTAAATAAATATAGTAATTATATAGAAAACTGATATCCAACCTTGAATAGACAATTTGTTGATAAACAAATCAGTAAGTAAATTTATTTAACGAAATATATAATTTTATAATTTTCAGTTTCCATGTAATCATTAAAATTTAATAGAAAAAATTTTGTAATTGATTTCATTTCATTAATTGCTTTAAAATAAGTATTCAATATTTCAGTATGGTAGTTCCGGTTCGCATCTTTGATAATTGATGCCATATCAATTTCCATTACATTATAGCGTTGAACTTTAGTGAAGCGTAATATGTTTAAAGGAAATCTGTGAACAGCAGCTAAACGAGAAAAAATATATGAATAGAACAGATATCGAGTAGTGGAGAAAGTTTGTTACTATAGCGATGTAATACCTAGAGAAATATATGCACGTCGACCTGGGTGATGTTATCTAATGAGAACATTTAATACATATTGAGTTATCGCCAACATTTTCAACAGGGCTCCATCCATTTTGTGTTTATCAAGATCAAAGAAAGGGTGTTTGCAGACCGTAAAACCGAAAAGTATTTTGTCATAATCGGTATTTGCGTAAACGTAGTCATGACCAAATGTACGTTACCCTAGTCTCCTCGTTTCAAAGTATCACACCCTAAGCTACAATAATTTATCTGCCGAATATTAAGGTTCCCGTAACAAAAGCAACCGCGACTATGACAACGACAAAAGCACTGGTAAGAGCAATAACAACAAGAAGAGGAACACCAACGACGACAATGATAGCGGTAATAGAATGAACATCATCCGCGATGTCCTTCGTCACCAGCCTCATCACGGGAGATCCCATTTAGTACGTTTGCTTAGAATCAAACCACGGAAAATAATGTGCAACATGATTCCCCGATTCGCAACATGTATAAAACACAAAATCGAGGGCCAAATACATCTACAAATATCAAATGTATTATTAGTTTCCATGCTTCCTATAAAAAAATAAAATCTCGATCAATACATAAAGAATATAAATCAATAATAAAAGAAATTGTTTATTAAAAATAATAGCGGATAAAATTACGCGAAATTAATAATAAACTTTTAGAAGGAATACAAAAAATTATCAATCTATTTCCATATTTCAATGATGCAATAATCAACTGTGGTTGACTGAAAAAGTAAAATAGTAAAAAATTTGTCATATAAAAAGACACGAAATAAATTCGTATTTTAAATCAATATTTCTTCTACTGTGACTATTATTATTTTTTCCCAGTTTCTTTTTTAAATAATTAAATTAAGAAATACAGTTTTACATTCTTTTATTTCAAATTGATTTAAATTTATGTATTAACAACATTATCCTACATAATAAAATTGAAACAAAAAGCGTATCTAGATATTTAAAAAAGAATCTGACAAGAGAAAGGTTAATTTATAAAATATAGCTCGAAATAAGATTTTTTTGAATAAATCATGAAAGAAGGTAAAATAATTTAGACATGAATTAAAGGAGGAAAACAATTAAAATATTTGTAAATGGAAAAAGTAGTACAGCATGTGAAGTCTGAAGTAAAAGAAATAATTTGAGATGTAGTGAAAAATTTGAAGAAATAAAAGGTAAAAATATGAGAAAAATATCTAAAGCGTAAAATGAAGTATGTATATATATATATATATATACGTATATTGAAAGTTTAAGCGCATAGAAGATTGATGCAAATGATAGGAGATGATTCGAATAGAAAAACGAGTAAAGCAAAAGAATTGAAGCTTTTCCAACATACAAGCTAAACTGTGGTTGTTATGTTCTCTAAAAATAGGAGGGAAATCCGTACACGCTCATTACCATTTCAGGATCCTTTTGCAATTGCGTTCAAAGTTGCAGTTACCGTTACTGAAGTTAAAATGCTTACATTGCAGAAATTTCCCGTTACGTTTTTGTTTTCTACGCTCGCGTGGCTTACTAGAATGCTTATGCAGCTAGTTATGACCTGTAATTGATTTTTTCACGTATAACAAAAAAAATATTTTTTTTTTCGTGACTAATTTTAATATTTTTGTAATATTATATTACACATAAAATGTTAACGTTAATTTCTATATAAAGTAATTTTTTAATTATAAATAACTTCAATACTAAAAATAATTATTTATAAATGTACAAGTAATTATATAACCATTTATTTAGTAATTAGAAACAAGGCAAATAAAAAACAAAGTATTTAATAGAATTCGACAAAATCAGCGACATACGATAATTATGTAAAAGTGTTTAAATTATCTGCTATATGCTCCAAGAATCTAATCTCATTTGTTGCCTTTTGAACGAGGTTTCTTATGACTAAAAGTCTTAGTTTTAGGATTTTTATTTTGTAAATAAAGAAATTGTTGTACTAATTTTTGAGAAATTGGAGTGTTATTATCTTTTATAATTGAGCTTTATAAATATAAAAATAACTTCATCTTCAATATCATTAATTTTTTATGAGAATAATTTAGACAGAAATTTATAGAATTAATAGTAAAAATAATTAAGAATAAAAATTTTTAACAAATTTAAATAATTTTTTTGATTTACAACATATATTATGGATCTGTTATAATATTAATTAAAAATTCTTTAAGTAATTGTATAAAAACGTTCTTGTAGGCTGATGATTCATTAGTAATAATGCAATAATAAACGTCGATTTCTTACAGTATATTTCGAATAAGAATTTACAATGAAAAATGACGAATCAAAATTGCATTACTATTTGTATGGAATTTTTTTTTAATTTTATTGTTTCTTTCGTCATAAAAACAATTTTTTAACCGTTACTTGTTTGAAATACTTTTAGAAACTTTATTGAAATACCTACTATAAATTATAATACATCCGCAATTGCATAACTCTGGCGAATAATTGCTATACAATATAAATTGTAAGCAAATATAATTTTCAACCTTCAGAATAAAGCCGTTATCCATTTAATGATTATTAAATAAATTTAATGAATATGAAATGTCCAAAAATCGTACAATTATATGAAATTTGAAATAAATTTTTAACTACTGCGTTCATTAAATTAGTGTATATGAATGGTATTTCAGAGACTTATAAATTTACTATAATAGTAGTTGTCATGAAGAAATTCATTAAGAAATTAATTTAGATTTTTCCTAAATATCACATTTAGGAGCTACATATGGTAGCTTCATCTCAATCTCAATTTATGTGAACACTAAAACGTTACTCAAGTAAACGTCGCAGTAAGATGGAGAAACATTGCGAAGAAAATCACGAGTAAGATCGTCAGGAAATGAATAGATTTCAATCGAGCTTGGTCTATCTTCTGTAGTATGTATTACTTCAAAGCACGCACGAATCCGCTGGATCGTCCATGATCCATTTCATCTTGGTCTTCCTACCCATATATTCTCTCATCCTTTTCTCTGCCATCTTCCCTATTCCATCTTCATCTTTCTCGTAGAATTTACTAGCTACTTTTTGGCAATTCGTCGCCGTATATCACTCCATGCGCATGTGCCAAATAATATTTCTCGAACAGTTACACCCAGATAAGGGAAACCGTCAGTCACAACATGCACGTAAAGTCGATACAAGAAGAAAAAAATTTTAGCATAATGAGAGGTGAAATATAGACATAAGGAAATCACTATTTTTTATCAAAAATAAGTAAATCTTTCTCAATGATTCGTGCATGAATCAATGCAAAATTTATCGTAAGCTTAATTATAAATTTGTTTATCGAAAATATACATTTAAAAGTTTCAAGGAGTTAATAAAATTTGTAATACTTTTTATTATATTGAGTTGTAATTTATTTTATGCGCAAAAAATTAAAGTAATGTAACATTTTATGTAATAAATATACAATAATACAGAGACTAGTAGAATGTATAATTGACTATGTATTTGTACGTAGCTTTTGTTTTTAAAGAATAATAAAACATTTATGTTCTTTCTTGGGAGTAGAGTATTTTTAAACACTACTCACATTATCACGAAAAACTACCGTTAAAAATTTTTCTGCAAATTTACTTTTAATTTAAAAATATAATATTATTTTGAAATACTATCAATTTTGTTGTGATAAAGCATTTAAATTGTATGAGTTTTCGAAAGCAATATTTTTTTAATCAATGTAAGTATTTCTATTACTTACTACATTCTGCTTGATTATTTATATTTATATTAAGATGACTCATTTCATTTGTGAAATTGACAACAACTTATTTTTATTTTTATTTACTGCAACCTTATTAAAAATTTCAATCATGAATATGTATGCTGTATTAATTTAATAAAAATATTTATTTCATGCTTTTTTTAGTACCGATTTAATAATATTGAATAATACTGATGATCATTTTTTCAATATTTATACACTTTACTTATTATGATTTAGATTATAACTCTAAATAGTTAGTAATTTTATGTTAAAACATTAATTACAATTGATGTATTTTCATTAAATCTCAATCGTAGACAGTCCTAATAATTAATACACTATAAAGTTTCTGATATTAAAATAAAAAATTTGATATCCATCGTTACTCGTAAACTGTTGACCATTTTTCTTAATTTTAACATTTGTATTTTCATACCCACATTTTAATAATATTTTATTATCTTTATTATTCTTAAAATTTTAATCACCATTTCATTGTAAATATGCGTATTTTTCTACTAAACTTTCACATATACTTCAAAAATTAATTTATCATTACAGCGTTAATTATATCTACACAATTAGAATACATAAATAACATTATATTCAATTAATTGAATATGAAAAACTTTTACTAATAAATTAGCAATGTAGTATGTATTATCAAAAAAACATAGTTTGTTGTCAGAAAACCCTATTGGTTTAATATAAAGTATATGAAACAATAGAAAATGCTCTCAAAACCATACAGAATATTTATGGAAGTGATACAACAATTTAAATTAAATTCAAGTATTTGATTATAAATAGAACAATCCAAGGAAAAATTCCAGAAAGAATTAAAATCAGAAATATATTATGTTCAATAGATTTTTAATACTTTTTTGACTCATTAAAGCTTTTATATTAAATTTTCTGTAGTAAATTTATTTTTTTCGATTTTGCGTCGGAAATATACTCATAGATATCATAAAACTAGATTGATACATAAAAACTTATTAATTAAGATATGAATGAAAATATTTTTCGAAATGTGCATCATATAAATTGTAAAAATATCTAACAAAATATAACAAAAGGGTTAAGCATTATATTTTAGACATTAATATACATATTTAGTCATGGAATCAGAATTTGAATGAAGTTATAGTATTATAAGGAAGAATATTTATACATCTCATATACAATGTCAAAAAGCAATTCGTAGCGATTTCAGTAGTTACCAATTTGATACCTAAATTGATAACAAAGAATTATAATCAAATTCAATAAAAAAATATTAAAATCGATTAACCCTGGACTCGCTTATTGTTTTAATAAAAACTTACGTAGCTTTTGATGTTCTTCTTAATAGATTATCTGATATCCAATGCAATTTAAACAAATTTTTTTTGTTCAATTATTTGTTTAATTTTGTTTATTACTGTCTCTCTTTTCTACTGTACTTTACTGTATTTTATTTTATTATTACGGAGTATCAACGTAGATACTGAGATTTACTGCAACAGTTCATAAGTCATAAGTGAAATAATATTTCTTATTAAAAAAAAACTTCTTTTTTATTATTTTCTTTATTTTTTATTTCCTTCATTTTCAAATCCATATTCATTTATTATTTATTTCGTCTACTTTCGTCTTATCTCTACTGCTGGGAGTTTTTGTTAGTAACTTCAGAAAGTTACTAGATTGAAATCTACAATAGCTTACAATAAATGTGTAAAACTTTATCAAATGAAGTCTTAGTTATAAATATTGGTTGTATAAAAGTTTTTAGGTTAAAAATTTTTTAGGTTAGTATAAAAATTGATTTTACAGATTAACAAATTTTAAAAATAAGGTGCAATACTAAAATAAGCAAAAAAATAAACGTCTGTACATACAGGTGAGTCTAAAATTCGGTAAAGCACTAGTTCTTTGATCATATACAGCTTAGCAAAAAAATATGAGTAATGATATAAAAAAGGCAAATTACAAGAACATAAGAATGGTGGACATAGCAGTAGAAGTCTCCCGAGGTATATATTATGGTCCAAAGCTCATGTAAAACAAAATATTCTTTTATTTTACTTTAACAGAAAAATAAAATTATTTGAAAAAAACTCTAAATATATGCATTGTTTGGATTTATAAATAGCAGCTTTCGCTTGGCGCTTGTTACTTGTGCTCTAGTAGTAATTGTAACAGTAGCGTCAACTTAAGCAACAAATATACATGCGGGATACGGGAAGTCTCTGAATTGGATAGAGTAATAGCCAGATAGATAGAGAAAGAGAGAGAGAGAGAGAGAGAGAGAGAGAGAGAGAGAGAGAGAGAGAAAAGAACGAATGTGATAATGTCAAGGAAAGAGAGAAATGTAAACGGAACGTCCATTGACGTAGGTGACGACGACAAAAGGTTAGAGAAGTGAGACAGAACGCCTAATGATGCAAGTGGCCAGGTGAAGCTGTATCAAATGAGGTACGATGAAAGTTGAACCAGGTACACGTAACTACGCGGCCGACAAAGAAATAAAGTTGACCCAACTGAGCTTATACAGCAAAAAGGGAATTTTATAAAGAACTGGTTAGACGGCCTCGATAAAGCGTTCGCAAGACTTAAGGGTTAGTAGTACTTTATTAAAATTAACAATGTGCTTCTTACAAAAACTTAACGCTATAGTTGTTTTAATGATTTAGCCACCTATTGCAATTAACATTACCATCTAAAGAACGGACGGTTTGGCAACAACTGCTCTGATGAGAACATCCTGTCGTACTTAACGTAATAATGAAATAAATACTGTCAATCAATTGTAAAGCGAGCAGAGCATTCTTTTACTACTATAATTCTAAACGTCGATATCATACTTCATACGAGTGTCACATACACCAGTATATTAAATTGTGTTTAAAATGTTGAGTATAGAAATTATTTGTAATGCGGATGTTTGAAATTTATAAAATTGACCAAATAGTTTGTAAATTGAATATGTTTAACAATAAACTTAAACATAAGTGAACTATTTTTTAAAAAAGAAATATTTAAAAAATTTCATTAATAAACTTTTTTTGCTACTGCTAGTACATTTATTTTTAGATATTTAAAACACAATTTGCAGTAGTACTTTAAGGCCAGATGAGTACTGATATGATTGCGCCGGGACCTTTATTTGATCATAAAAGAGGATATTTCTTCGCTTTCTTTTCCGGTTAGACTTTGTCGTGCATATGGATATTTATTATCTATTTTATTTAGAAGATACAGATACAAACTTATGATACGAAAGCTATACTTGTTTCTATATCTTTATATATAACGTTTAAAAAGAAACATGATTATAAAAAACAATGCTGAATTTTCACAACCTACTTAAAACTTACTCCTCTGATATTTCCTTATTTTAAGTTGCGTATTTTCTTTAAAAGTTGATATTTTAATCAGAAGTTATCTTCTACAAATTTTAGATGGTACTCAAAAACTTCAAGTGTTTTTAGCTAAACACAATATGAGCATGTTGAAGAACATTTATATGTAGCTATTTAAAAAATATTTAATAGATTTAGACAGATTTCGTTCTTTCTTAAATTTTTTGAATATTTTGTATTTAACATACTAAATAACTTGTTAATAATTAATGTTCAGACAGTATTTATATCATACAAATATTTAGATGTAATTCATCGCTATTTAGTAGTTGTTATTATTAATTGCCAAACATTGTTAAAATTGTTTATTACTTATTTTTTTTATACTTAATATAGAATTTTTGGAAAAATTTGGTATAACTATCACTTTCAAATATTTTTCATTTCATTCGTAACATATCTGATTTAATAACAAAATTTTCACGATACGAAATTGCAGAAGTAAAATCTATTTCATGCTGTTATTTAATGGATAGTTTATCACTCGAAAAATTTGATTGATCTACTAAACTTTTCTTATTAAATTGAACAAAGTGAAAAATAAATAGAACATAGCTGTTTAATTTTTACTTTTTTTTATTTGCACAGTATTGACTATCAAAGAAAAATGTTAACCTATATTATCAGAAAATAATTACGTAAAACTAAATACATAATAAATGAAAATATTATGCATGGTTGTCATATGATTGATTGAAACAATAAATTTTTTTATTTGAATTTAAACAATTCACCGTAAAGGTTGTTCTTTAATATGCAATGTTAATCACCCAAGTAATTAAAATCATATGATGAAGAATATCGAAAAAATTTCAGTTATTAAAATTCAGAGTTTTTAGTAGTTCAGTTGTGCCCAATTTCTTTTGCATCCGACTATCAATAGTAAGAGGATCATGGACAAATAGCATCCGGCAATACGATGTAAATGCATGACTGCGACGTAGTCTTGTTACTTCGTCTCGTTCGGGGGTCTACGCGCAGGCGTATAAATCCGTAATCAACAACAGGAGGCTGCTACTAGCAACTGAATGCCGGGTAGCCTATATTCAGGGGAGGGTGTCAGGTAATTACGCTCAGATGGTGACTTGTTAGAACGTGCCCGGGAAGGGGCATGCGGAAGAGTTCTAGACAGGAGACATCATTGTAGCCATTGGCCGCAAGGTGGATACGTCAACACTGACGGAGCGCGAGGGAATAAGATGTCCGAGTCCATTATTTGGATTTGTGGGTTGTGGTAAAGATCGATTCATTGATGTAATGGCTTTTATCTTAAAATGTTAAAACACCGGATACAAGAGACAAAATTGCCACTTTATTTATTACCGTGAGTATTTTTGATATGTTGCAAACGAACAAATGTAGAATATCCTTTATTTGAGAAAAAATTTAATTAAATTTATTATCAGTCATTTGGTGTCCTTAAAAGTATTTTCGTACTTTACTTAAAAGTATTTTCAACTTTCAAGTATGAATATAAATATAAAATTAACTCTTGCATGAATATTGTGCACATAAAAATAATGCGCCGATGTATTTAATATTTTTTTTTTAAACTTAATTCTCATATTAAAATTCAAATAATTTCGACATTTTACAATAATAAACCATAAGCTAATAGCTTCCACAAGTGTAACATTAATCGACTCACATAAGCAGATGCAGACAAGTAGACAAATCTACAATTAATTACCTATGATAATATGAAATTATTTAGTTTGACTAGGAGAATGAATATTCTTTTCTAAAAATTAAAGAATTAATATTAATGTCTATTATAATAAAACAATTAGTTACACGTCTTATTGAATCAAAATTAAATTAGAATTGTACTTTACATAATGAAATGGTGCGTTAAATAAATAAATATGTCTTAAAATTTACATATTTATAATAGTCCGTATGGTCGACTACTACATTTTCTGAATAAATTATGGGGGATATACGACAGACATATACGACATGCACAAGTCTGTCGTTATCTCTCGAAAAAGGGTGAAAGACTTATGACAAAAATGAAATCTGAATAACAGAACTATTTATACAGATAAATATATGTATTAGAAACTATAAGCTTGCAAAATGTTAATAGTAATTTCACAGCAATAATATTATGACTTGGCCTCTGTAACATTTAATATTGATAGTAAAAATTTATATTATATCTACAAATTTCATAATATTAATTGCATATTATATGCTGTTTAATAGAGTCACTTATTTTTGTGAAATTATAAAAATATGAGAAAAATAAATGTCGACGTTCTTGTGCAAAAGTTCATCTTCTACAATCAGTAGTTGAATATGCACTTGGTTACACATCCTTTATTGCTTGTATTAACAACGGTACAATACCAGAATACTGCTGAATATAGCGGTGTATTATTTTGATGCTTGTTTCAGTACGCAATACAACTATGAATAGAGTTTTGCTGCAGTTTCTTGCAACAGATGTACATGTAATTATAACTGATAAATATTCTAATATATATTAGCATGTCAATAGTTATGGTAGCAAGTAAAATAATATAGTTGAAATCCTATAACAACTTATTTATAAAGTTCGAAATGAACAATAATCATGAATTATCAAAATATTTAAAATAAATGTAATTTTATAAACGACACGAAACATAACGACAAAAAATAGAAATATTGAAATGTAATTTTATTACACATAGATTTTTCGCTTTCCATCTCTCTCTCTCTCTCTATCTATCTGTCTTTCTATTTATCTCTTTCTTTCATGAACCATAAGTTAAAATTTGATTTCGTAAATTTGAACACAAATTTTCCTTTTTTATTGAACAATAATAAATAAGACCGTCAATTATAAAATATAACTTGAAATAACCTTTTACAAAGTTGAACTTGTATTTAATATTTGATAAGAAATTTATATTATAATAAGATATTTAACTACTCTACGTATTATGGAAACTATTGTTTAAACAATTCAATGTCCAATTCATATTGTAAAATAATCAAGAATTTTTTAAATAATATAAACATGTACATGAAATTTTTATGTACAGCGGTTCAGACTAATGATAGAATTAAAGGGAAATCATTATATCAGTTATACAATGTCTTTATTAAAAATTTCGCGTAAATATGGAGCAAATTAGAGCAGTCGATTGAAAATGAAATTTTAATCCACCCCGTTTAAATGTAAATTGATTGGCACGAATATTTAATCCGTAAATTAAATTAAATTGACGACACATCGGTGAGTTCTCATTTGCTCGTGCGGTACTATTTTAGACGGGACGTTCTCCTGTATATGTCCAGCTCGTATTATTCATGTTAACCTCGGCATGTGCAACCATGAACATGGCATTACATTGTTGCCGAACTTCAAACCCACATACCGCTAAAAATGTCGAAAGTCGTTCAAGATATAAATGTCATTTATATAAACAATCAGAGTGTACGTCGATGATTTTCAATTAAATATTGTTTCATATCATTTTATTAAAAATATTGACGTTGAAAATTAATTATTGGTCTCAAAGCCATATTTATAATCTTATATTATTAAACCAACGTTCATTATTCACATTATTGTTGACGAATAATTTATTTTACCTTTATTTACCGATAAATTCATAATCATTAATATTAAAAGCTTAAAAAATAATTCTTAATTAATAAAAAGAGCTACGATTTAAATGTTTTTTAAAAAATACAGATCTTTCATTTGTGATATCATACAGAGTGATTTGAAATTCCATTTTGTTTTTATGTCCTAAGCAGTCATTAAATTCGTTTAAGACTATTATAATTGAAAACGACTACTCTATTAAATTTTATATTTTATTACAAAATTACGGATGAGTCATTTTATTTCAATATTTATCGCAGTTCTTTTTAACAATGAAATGAAAGTTACAAAATATATGCTATTGTATAATTCTCCTTTAGGTATCTTTAAGGGGCTTATACATAAAAAAACTCATAATAATTGTTGATGGGTATTTGCTTATCCATGCTGTTCGTTTGTTAATTTGATTTTTATTTAAAGATGAGATATAAAAGAGATGATTCGTGGTTTATACTATTTTTCGTTTATTGGCCGACTACACTTATGAATTGTTACCAAAACGAGATATACAAATGTCGATTTGCTTGTTTTAATTACTTTGTTCGATTCAGCTTCTCCAGTAATTCTAATTTTTCTTGCAGCTATGTAAATATTTAAAGACAAACCATAGATAAATAGATAATAGTACTGGTAATTTAGATCGGTCGTGTTAACATCATTAGGCTTCGGTATATTCTAAATCCTTTACAAATATCAGGATTTACCCGACTTATAAACATTTTAATGATGACAGAAGTCGGCAACGGATCATTGATCAAATGCAGGTATTCCATTATTATCCACCTAATATCAATAATGGTCCGACACGCTAGCTGCCTTGAATGACAAAGTCCGATATAATCTGCGTCAGGAATATTTGGAATAATGGAGATACACGTTTTATGGGTCGCTCATACTCACCGTCAGCATTTTTTATTATCACGACGGGTACTTTGTCGGAGTGAACTTGCAATATTCTTGCCAATCAACAATTCATTGAAAGATAATTTTCCTTCTTCAAGACAACTATTGTGCCTATTTTAATTCTTTATACACATTCTTCGTGCCATTTTTTGAGGGTGATAAGGTTATGCAGATACTCATAATGCCAAAGGTCTTAGAAATGTTGGCGTACATGCTGAATTTCGATACTTAGGGAAAATTGGCATCTGACATACCGTGCATTTTTTACCTTTATTTTAATATGTTTGAATATGCGGGTCCTTTATTATAATATAAGCTAAAAAACTATGCTTTGGTTTTCTTCAAAAGGTATTTGCATGCGGTCTATTTATCCACCTTATACACGTAATATAAGATTTTCATCTAAAAATTAAGATACAGACGTAATATTGCTTTCCATCGCCTATGGAGTGGTTGGCAATTTAATTTCCTTAGACAGTTGTATTAGCATAATAATACAGGTATTAACCTTGACAAGTTCCGATGTAATCAATTCTCCAAATTCCTCAAAACCATTTGCATTACAGTTCTAGATAAGCCACAAGCAATTTATGCGATAACTCTTTTTTATTTATCTATTGAAGGAAAACGGTTGAATAAGCTATTATCATTTTATGCGACAAAACGTACTACATTTTCCTCTCCGATATATCAGCTATTTTTATGATGGGCTTTGACTAACTTTCTGCATCAAGTACTGATCAACAGGGTCCATTTTATAGAATCTTTTGTCGATTATTTGCGTGCAGTAACTTCACGAGATAGAACGTCCGTAAGATTATCTGACGATTCAGATCCGCCAATGTTCAGGCTTCGTTGTTACCGATCTCAAATACGCTATTTTCAACAAAGTTTTTAGAGAATATGGCGATGAATATTAGTCCGTTTGGAGTTGAATTAAAATATGGGATTTTCTAATATGAATCATCATAACGATCTTACCACGGTCCTGACATGGTCCTGCCACAAATTTGCTAATAATGCCACGTAAAGTTCTAATCTAGGTAATGACTATGTTTAAAAAAACACCACATTGGATTTATCGATAATAACTTCACTTGAGGAGTTGCTAGTTCTAAAATATATGCATATGTTATAAATTCAATCGCTATAATGTCTAAAGCCACGTATCTGCATGCTATGATAAATATCTTTCGATCGAAAACGATACCGTTTAGCGCTAGGTCATTATTAAAGCTAATCCAATTGTTTTTCATTCTACTTGATACCGGTTCATTCCAACATATCTTTACCTGCTGCAAATGCTGTAATACAAGTTTTGCGTCTACGATTATAAGGCCTAGTAGTCCTAATGTATCAAATCGTTTTGCTATTTTTGACATTGCTTGTCTCTTTGTTACTAATTCAACTGGTTGTGAGCAATCTACCTTGTAGTTAAGTGCGTCACTTTATGTGTCCCAATATAAGTAAACAGTTATAATTGCGTTATCGGTATTTAAACAAATATGAATTAAGAGTTTTTTCGCGGTAGATGTTTTATTAGTTTAACCTTATTAGTTACCCATTGTCGTAGAGGTAATGCATCCTTTTTAGTAATTTTAATGATATTGTCGCGTAATTTTTTGGCTTCCTGCAAAGAGTTTGTCCTTATTAACAGATCATTAATGTAAAAATCCTTTGTCACACACTACACATTAGCTTAAATTTGACTTTATCTTCATTGTTCGAGTAGATAAAGTTGATGCGGATGCGGTTTGAAGTAAACGTGTTTAATGCAAGTGATATAATTATTTAATTCTCGCTGTCACGCCTTATAATATTTTGATATTTCCGAACGTCTGGATGTTACAATATTTAGCAATACATATTTTATATGTCAAGTGGCAAAACATATTTAGAAACTTGCAAGAATTTCACTGTATATTGCTGAATCGACTTTTAGAGTACCGTTTAAAGAAACCTAAGTGGAGTTCTTTATGGAGGCGTAAAATAATACGTGTAATTTCGTAGTTACGAATGTATTTTTGAGTACTCTATTATTCGGTAAAACCCCGTGTTTCATGTTAATCTTATGTTGTTATATGTTGTATTCGCAAAGAAATATTGATTTTAATGTCGAATCCCCTTTCACTATCTATACAACGAATAAAAAGCTACGTTATAGGAACACCATCCACATCCTTCTGTAAATAGAAATCATCTCATGTACCAACCTTGGTCAATTCTGCCTTTGTGGTTTTGTAATATAAAAATTCATATTATTTGTCCTCGTTTGATAAAGCTGCTACTCGGGAAACTATCTCTAATTCTTAAAAATGCTTTAGACGACAAATTAAATATTGTCAAAGCTGATAGACGAAGCGTCGGCATATGGCCTTTCACTATCTAAACCGAGTTAAGTTTTTTAGAACGTTGTGTCCGTTGTGTTTATGTCAATTGGTTTTTATTCTAACAAATTAAAAATAATTTGGGCTCACAGTAGAGTATTTATTGGAGCTAACAGTGGAAGTTTGGATATGCAAACTCAATTAATTTTAACAGGAACATGAGGTAACAATATTTCTCCCGATGCATTGGCACGTGCCGAAAAAAAGTTTAGTGGTAGGAGGAAAAAGCGTTCTCCTGAGCCATCGTGCAAGGCAGACATATTTTTATAGTTTGATTTCAATCCTGATTGAAAGTAAGAAATCTGTAAGTGCAAGAGGATGAACGGCGTGGGAGTGAAATGCCCCATGGAGACCAGCCCTGCTCTGCTAGAAGTCAAGTTCTTCGCTGAGGCATCGAAAAGATGTGTGATATCGTCATCGCTTTGAAAGGCGACCAGTTTACATGTCCTCTTCCCCCCTCTCTACATTTAAAATTCAGCGATTCCAATTTTAGGGACCCCATCAATGATCGTTGCGGTCATCATTAGGGTCTGTATACGGACAATTAAACAATAAAAGTAATGTATCAGAGTCTGAGCCTTTTATTTTATACTCCTGTCGGTATCCAGCAATCACTCCATTCCATACTCCCAAAGAATTCCCGTCATAACTGTAAATTTAGACTTGATCGCGGATCGGTGTCACCCCCTTGCGCAGTGATTTAACCTGCGATTTTAATCTCCATTCGCGGGGGTGAAAATATAAAATCGGACTTTCGTGCATGAAAACGCCGATTTTCCGGGTCGAGCCGCTACTGCTCTCCGCAAAAATAAAACGGGCTCTACGACGATGAAATGGGGAGTTCTGTTTCGAAATCGAAAACTTCGCCTCCGAATTATTTACTCTGGTTGCCCTACCACAGGAACCTTTACTGCTACGGCATATCACCCTTCCACTAATCCTTTCTACCTCCAATTGAGTACATACTACTATAGCCTTGCTCTGTTTGGTATATCAGCCAGGTACCTTTTCCCATACCCAGAGAGCATGTCCACCAGCACCAAGCTAGCCCAGTCCCCTCGCGGGCTACCACCTTCCCCTTTCCTGCAGTCTCTGTCACCAACACCCATTTAATTACTTCGTTGTATAGGGATAGGTTGGGGTACCCCGACGAAGAAGGTGGGTTCGCGATTGGGAGATCATCGCGATAAGAAGCCCGCCCCCGGGAAATGAGCCTCCACTAACATAAGAATAGCTCTGCCCGTATCCGGGCCTAGTCGGATAGCCACCTTGTTGCTGAGGCTCCTTCGGCACCGAGCCGGGAGCCCCGAACAAATTACACTCTCACATTTCGACTGATCCCCTCCTTTTCTCTACCTCATAAGGACCCTAACTTCGATAATGATAATAATAACTGCCCGATGCAAGGAAATCAAAGGGTAGCAGGCAGCAAAAACTGCATTCGCTGCTGCATCAGCCGTCGCGACCCGTTGCCAATCATCGCGCCAGTCTTCCAACGCTAAGCACCATCCTAATCCAGGTCTCGAAGTTAGAAGGTTAAAATAAACTAGGTTCTCATTAGGCTTAAAATCATTCTTTAAGATTTACTTAGTATTAATAGTAGTTTTCAAGATTTATATTTGTTAGGGAAAATAGGCCTTACAGACTCATTGGAAAGAAGCGAATACGAGGAAGCCGGAATTGTCCGGATACATGAAGGGCCAATATGACCTTGGCCGGAAGGAAAGTAAAAACCAACTGGTAGAATCGAAGAACACTCGGTACGACGACACGACTTGGCTGTTGGTGTAAGTGTTTGTGAAAGTGATTACACGGTGTGATACTCGTTAGGTAGCCCGATCAACATGATCTGGAACTACCCGCCAGGTCCATAAAATATCGCATCGAAGACCTGTGAGCATCTAACGGATCAGTCAGTGGCAATCCCCAGCGGTCGGACCACGACGATCAGCGATATCGGGCGCAGCGACCCGTTGGCCAAACCCCAAAGGCTAGCGAATATTATGTAATATTATCTAATGTAGTGGTGTGGGTAGCGGCGACTTAATGTAATAACGTGCGCGGCTTTTACCCCCTATCGGATAGGATTTTTTTATGCTAGCAGATGTAATCGCGCGGGCAAAAAAATAATTGTACGCCCGAGCTGTTGTGTTTTATTTTTTCTGATCTTGAGCTTCCGCTTCCAAGCCTCACTCATGCTTCCTCATTATTCATTCGTAAAAATACATGTTGAACGAACGTTACTTGTCGCGAGCTCAAAATAACGTTATTTCAATAATATGACAAAGGACATATGAGGCAGTTCGATTGCCTCGTATTTCGAAATAACGACACCGGTCAAATGATATTGAAAGTCATATGGGATGGCGGGGTCCAAGGGAACGTGGGTGAATTTCGCGGATCGAGGCGTGTGAAAACGCCTGGCCGTGCTATCAACTGGGCGCCAAGGGGATCTGGCCTCGGTGCAACTGGCGAAAATTTAAAGTTCGCCAGACCATCGGCTGATTATCGGTTTCCCAATGGGAGGATCCTCGACTAATTTAAACGCACCTCCCAATGACAATGCGAGGGCGTTGATGCGGAAAACCAAAACAGGGCTCGCGAGGAAAAATCCGCGAGATAACGGGTATTCCGAATGCAACGATCGAGAGAAGCAATTCGAGCGCGGACAACATCCTCAGGATAAAGTACACCCCTCGTTCTCCCAGCGTCGTAGAGGAAGCGACCGAAAAAATTAAATATGTAGAGGGATCCGCAGAATCCCTGGGGAAGCGAGGTCCTGCAGCACGAGCGCCGAGCGAGTGAGTACCTCGTCCTACTGCTGAGGTCTAGTGGAGGCCAAAGGTGTACTGCGTAAGCATCGCATTATTTATTTTTATTTTTTATGTCGGCAGTAGGGCGTTACTTAAACTCAGGTATTTCACCTAATATCAATTGCGCTCCTTTCATAATAATTTATATGTGTTCGTAATTTTGTAATTTATAATTGATTTTGTTAAAAATTTGAGTATGTTCTACATGTTTATTATATTCTGTACTAAAATTCATTTCATTTTTATCATATAACCATTTTATTTGTAAAATATTGTCATAATAGTTCATAATTCATATAGATTGTAAAATACATGAATTAGTACAAAATTATTTTTATTTATATTGTACTTTTTTGAAATATTAAACGTTTAAAAATAATAATTTCAAAACAAATATAAATAGTACAGTGTATATCCTTCTCTAGCTTCTAAAATATTTACAGAATTTTGAATATATTTAATTATTAAGAGTATTATTTCAATTGAATTGTATTTATAAGTATTAATATTATTACAAAATACATTTTCAAAATACTATTTCAATAAACTTAAGACAATTGAAATAGATATTTTAATAATGAAATAAAAAACTTTTTCTTTTATAGGAGCTATTTTTGAACAAGGTACCGATGAAGTTCAGGCTGCCTTTGCTTATGCTGTAAACAATCACAATAACAATATTACTGGTCGGAAATTTGAGCTGAAAGGTTACGTCGATATCATAAATACTGCAGATGCATTCAAACTGTCAAGACTGAGTAAGTAGTATTACTATCCTTACTCTACAATGTATTATGAAGCAATTTTCTATAAAAACTAAATTTTTTATGCACTAAAATGGTTTTCTTAGAAAATGCGTTTTTTGACGAAATCTATCGATATGTGAAAATTTTATAGATTATGTATTTTCAAAATTATATTTTGATTGTTTTTATCCCTTCAAAAAGAGATAACAAAATTTCAAATAGAAAAATGTATACAGAAATTCATAAAAGCTTTTTAATATGAAATATTTTTGGGATAAAAGATATTTATTATAAAATTTGAAATACTGATAAAAAAAATTATCATTAAAATTTTAATGAATGCGTTCTTCCTGTAGTAGTATAATATTTATATGATTTGCTTTTTATAGATTTTATTTGTACAATTAAATGAACTTATATCTAAAACTATCAATTGTCTGATTACTAAAAAATTGTTAATTATATATAAATACTAAGTTATTATCTAATATCAATAAGAATATTTGAGTACTAAGAAATATTTATTAGTAAGGACAAAATATTACTAACTATTCATTTTTTAGTAATTTAATTAAAAAATGTTTGAAGGTTATTAAAAAAATTATTAAGTCATTTACATAATTAGAAAAAAACAATAATTTACAGTACAATTAATGTTATAATAAAATTGATAATTTAATCTGCGTTAGGTAAAATATGAAATTAAACTAATTATATCTTTTTCATTAAAACTTTTGTACATAAATTTAATAATATTTTTGTGTTGTCTACTTTAATTTAGCAAATGTTTCGATAAGAGAAAATAAATTATTTTGATAAATTGTCGTTTTATTTTATTTTTCGTACATTTTCGTAGTATGTTTATAATTTAATATTAGAGTATAGGAAATATTTAATTATTGAATAAAAGAAAATCTTATTTTCTGTTCTTAAATTTATTACTTTTTTTAAGAATAAAATACATAAATAAAAAATAATCTACAACAATTTATTTTATTTTCGATGCTAGGAAGTAATTAGTGCAAAGTGTAATAAATACAAAGGTTTAAATGTGTTTTTTTTTTAACATTAAATTTACTAATGTTGTTTTGTACGAAAAAAGTAATAGTTTAAATTAAGCAATACTGAAACGTGTAATAAATTGCATTGGAACAAACAATTCAGTTTGATCATTAATGAATATCATAATGATTATACTTGAATTTCATTGATTATCATACATATTAATAATCAATACTTTATCAAATAATTCACATAATTTAAATTTTTTGTCGATAAGGGTTAAAGTACATAATGAATAAAGATTATTGAATCTAAGTGAAAAAATGTAGATAAATGACTGAAATAAAGCAGTCATCACAGTGTAAATAAGGAGAGATTGTGTTTAGATATAAACAGTAAGTTGGAAAACTGAGAGAAAAAGTGCTATCGCGCGCAACACTATTAATTTTCTGCCCCGGCACTATAAGTAATTTCGTCACCGTAAGGTAATTGCATCCTCTCCACGAAATGAGAGGTGACGTCGAGAGAAGAATGAAAAGAAAATAGAGGAGGAAACACTGGAGATAGTAAAACGTGCATCACGAATTACGCGAAGTGCCGACAACAGCAGTACCGGCATCGTCCTCCTCATCCTTGCTGTACTGCTGCTCTACTAGTCTTTTGGTCAATCTCGTTCCGCTGCAGACAAGTCAATCTTCCCTCCGATGCTTTCCTCCCACGAACTAACGGTAACCGTGGTTTTATATATAGGAAACACTTTCGAGCTTCTCTCTCTCTCCCTCTCCTACTCTCATACTCTTTATGATCCTCTCTGTTTCTTTCCCTCTGTGTCGCATACATTTTATTCTCAATCCTTCGCTCTTCCACGTCCTCATTCTATTTTCACTCTCTCACACTAGAACAGCGCGATAACTACTTTACGAGTTCGCCTCCGATAACTTTTATACTTTCGATTCTAGCTTTCTATTCTAGGTCGTTTTCTATCTCCCCTTTCTCCGCACTTCCTCTTGCGCTGCTTTCTCATCGTTTCTCCACTATGGAAGTCCGTAATTTTACTCTTTTACTGTCTTTCTCTAACTCTGTTCCTTTTTCACGCTTCTTTTTTTCTTTTCCTCTTGTTTCATTTTTACCGTTTTTCTCCGATAGTTCCTTTATAAGAAAGACTTGTTTCTCTCTTGCCTAATTCTATTTTCGTCGTAGTTTGTTGAAATGACAAATTTAATGAATCGCAGGCCAATTGCTTAGTTATTTTCGAGATCCAATTGCTATCTCAATAAATTATTGCTTTCTATACTATTCGCTTGTAAAATATTCTTAACAGAATAAAACACTCCAGCACTGCTTTCAATCAATAAAGATAACGAGATGCGTTAAATATTTTCTCATCAACATAATTGACAGTAAAGAAATTCAATTTTTTTGGCATCTAGTACATTTATAAAAAACGTAAACAAATCATCAGAAGTATCCTATGCACTATCTTTTCAATTTCTTAAGTATAGTTTCTATAATTTTTAAGCTACTAAACCCGGTAAGAGATTTCATCGGTTTCTTCTGGTTTTTTAACGCCACACTGTAGCAACCCTTTTACTCTATTGCCCATCCGGTGCAACCAAATACTCACCCTTCTCTTGTGGTACTTTGTTTTTCGTTTTTTTTCCTCTTAGGATTCATTCTACCTTCTCTTTTTTATTACTCTTGCTTATCCTCTTCTCTGTTATATATAAAGATAGACATGTTATACCTAACTCTATCTCACTTTTTCGGTCGGCTGGTTGTTTGTTTCATTATTTTGGCAATCTTATCTCCCGTTTTCGATGTACCCTATCTTTAGCTTTCAAATTTACTGTTTCTTTTTACGCTTTGCATATGAAGAAGGAATTTCTCTTTTCCTAGTGTATAAACGAACAAATTCATTATTTTTATTTTAAATTTAATTATTCATATATTACTCAATATTTTCAAACTTTTTCAAAATTAAATAAATATAAAATTATAATATATCCAGAGGTACATTATCGATAATATATTAATTATTAATATATTAATTAATTATTTAAAAAATTATTATAAAACAACGTTTAAACTGCGTATAAAAATATTTTGATATTAGTGAATTTACTGTTTTAAAAACAAATTCATGTAAACTTCAAAAGTTTCATGATAATGATAAAAAATTATTAGAAAATACATTAATATAGTATTTAATGCACTACTGTTCATCTTTATAAATATTTGATTTTACACATGTAATAAAACCCTGTTATTAATTTAAATGGTAGAGCACTACATAATTAAGTAAATGGATCTGGAAACTTGCCTAGCTAAGACGTAACCACAATGAAAGCCAAGAAAATAAATGCAGGTCCGGCTATAGAAATTATATTGCATATAGAGAATATAATACATGCGCATATAAGAATGTACGTTCGTAAATACAAGGAAAGTAATTTAAAAATTTAAATATTTTAAAGCTATTTTGTTCTAAATATTTAAAAAAAAATTTTTTTCTATTCAGTATTTTTTTTATAAAAATAGAAGAGTATTGAATTTGTATTTATTTGATAAATTTAAAAGCCATTTTTGCAAAGAAAGTTTTATATTTAAAATTTTTTAAACGATGTATTCTTAGATTAATAAGTTCATTTTAATTCTCAATAGAATTTAAGCTATAATAAAAAATATACAAAAATCTATTCCTCTTAATTTTTCTATGAAAATTTTGATACTCTTTTTAAAAATGAAATAAGTGAATTAAAGTACTCATCTTCTTTATGAGATATGAAATATTTAAATGCTCTTTCTTAGAGCGATGGAGAATATGAAAACATTTTTTCGAATGCCTACTTATTCGTGAGTATATTCAGATAATTGCTTAAATTACACTAATCATTTCATTATACTGCTTTTTTTCAATATCTCATTTATTTTTCCATCTCTACATACCGCAGCTTACCTCCTGCCAACTCTCGTACACTACGCTTTTTTATATTTTCTTCATTCGCTCCGCCTCTTTCTTTCCCTTCCACGTTCAACTCAATTCGATAGCCAAGAACCAAGACAATCTAGAACTAGGGAGAGTGCGGATCATACTCAAGAAATTCGTTACGGATAAACTGATTTGCCTTGATGGCTTTATCCTTGTAATAGCTCCTCTCCAAGATTGCTTTCTTCTTCTTTCTTTCGCTTTTTCCTACATTTCCTAACCCCATCCTTTACATTCCACAAAATCATGCAATGCACGGTTCTTATAATTTTATCAGACATACAAGAATTCTCATGAACGGAAGCGTAATTAAGATAGAGAGGAAGAATTCTGAATGCTCGAATTTCTATTTTCTCCTCTATTCATCATCTTTAAATGGTTCTAAGACTTTCCAACATCAAAAAATACCGTATAAAGAGAATTTTGAAAACTTTTCTAATATTAGATGAGAAGCGGGATTAACCTAAATTCTGTTAAATCTAATAATATAAACTCAATAAATGAAATACAAAAGAGTCCTTCAAAAGTGAGAATCATTTACTGTTGACGATTACATGAATGTCTACATGAGAAATGGGATTGCAGTATCATGTTAAACACACATCATTTTATCGTAGAAATGAAAAGAGACAGGTTTATAGTGGTCGTAAATTAAAAAAAAAACACGTACTCGTAAACATAGAAACAGTCGTTTTTCAGGCCAATTTTATCGTTCGGTCGATTATCTCTTAAATTTTTGTCTTTCCTTCTCACTATATTCTTTATACCTATCGTTAGTTAGCTCCATTCGAAGCCCTTTATGTCACACTCGCTGCTTGTAATCGTACCTCTTGCTCTCACTTACTCAACGACTGAAACTTTGTGCTTTCGTTATCTCTACGCAATTCCTTCTCTATCTCCATGTTGGCAAAGTCGAATTGCAGTCGCACGCCGAAAACCCGACAACGAAGCAGAAGTATAAAGCGGCCTACTACAGCCTTGTGCATATAATGTAGTTTCATTGGGTGGTGGAGCGGGCCGAGAATCGAAGGGAATTTGGGCGAAGTCCAAGTTACGAGAAAGACGTAACTATACATGCATTCTCAGGGTTGCTCTTATGTACAAGAAGTATCCCCATACACATGGGGAGGTAAGGATCTCCGAGCACACAGCATAGTACTTAGCAAAACTGAACTAATTGTATTAATTCTAGTTGGTTTGCTCAGATCAAGACTTTCCTCTACCTTCCTTGCGATTCGTCGTTATAGTCCTGCGCTTACCAAGCCATGCATTGCAGCGAATCCATTATGTCAAGAAATAATGATGAACGTCAACGATACAGTCACGCTCTTTATCCTCGTTCTTGTTCTACAGGGCCTGTTTTTCGACGTGCCGCTTTATCTCTTTGTTTTGCGTATTCCCTTCTTCTTTAAGAAGATATCAACGTTTCTATCGATAATCGCGTAATTCCCATTACGCTTAGAGAGAGCACAACATAGGCACAGAGAACTGCGTTTCCATTTCCATTACCATAGCTGAATGTCAGCGTTTACTCGGCTATCGGTATTATTATTTAATTACTTAGTAAATAATTTCCTATTGCTACGGTACTACTTAATTACACTGGAATGTTATAATTTTAAATAGTTTAGATTTATGAAAACAATTTTGTATCCCATTTTTTAATTATATTTATCAATTTGCTTTGTTGAAGAACTTAATGTAGTTGTATTATTTCTCTGCAATAATTTAAATTGATTTGTAATTTTAATTATTACATCAAGAAAAAAGATCCTCTTGATCTTCGAACAAACACTTATATTATTAACAATTGTAAAGATCTTATGGTATATCACGAACAGATTGTTAAATCAATATCCAGATTAATTATTGATAAATCAGATCAAGTAAAATCTTGCCAATTTCCATCGCCAGTTAAGTACTAGTACATTTACTGTAAAAAAACTTTGCATCCTTGCTTCCTTCGTACGATTTCATTCTCACTTTTAGCATTTTTAAAAATCTTATTTGACGTTTCATCGCCTTTTCTGTCTTCATCGACATCATCTTCTAAAATTTACCTACTACTCTACTCATTTTCCATAATTTTTCTTACAAACCCGATAGAAGTAAATGATATATATGTCTTCGCGTCTTACAACTGAGTCTTACCTATGCCATCTACCTGAGTAATATCTCCCACTCAGAAATATAAAATCTCTTTACCCAAGATTTCAAGCTTAAAGCACGAAGAAAGGAAACAGAGAGTATCATAAAAAGCAGACCCCATGTATACCTAGGTATGAATGTGTAATAAATACTCATGAAAAAGAATAATTTCAAGAGAAATGCGAAAAAAAGATTAAGAATTATCTTACTTTTCTTAAAATAGATAGATGAACCGTTTAACGGACATGAAGTATTTTTTTAAGTAAATATGAGAAATATACTCGGAAGCTTAGTTTTAGTTTTTAGTTAACTATATTGAAAAAATGTAGGAAAATTATTTAATTATAATCATTAGAATGCAAGAAAACGATAGTATTTACATTTGTAGAAACTAAATATAACTAAATATAATAATTTTTTTTTAATTACTCATAAGTAACTTATAAATAATGGAATATATTTACGATATGAATGATTAATAATTACGATATTTCTGATCAATATTTAACATTAATGGCCTTAATATTATTTCAAAGTATTTTCCTGTCATTATTAACGTACAATGTACTAATAAACCGAAATCTCGGTAACATTCTGAATGAAATATACTAAAATGATCTCTGCTTTTTACATTTTATATGTATACATAAATAATACCTAACGTAAGACAAAATCGGTTGAAATGGGTAAGAGAGATGAAAATCGTGACTCCGACGTTCATTCGCCTACCCAGACACGTGAACTCCAGGGACATGCCATCTATCACGTCTCGTATACTATATCGCATAATATCTGGGGCAGCATCCATTGACTACAATGCACGCTAGTGGCTTAGTACATACAGCTCCTACTAGTGAGCCTTCCATACAAGCTAATCTGAATGTATGTATGTATATATATATATACGTTTGCGTAAAATGTGTATATGGGAGTCCGTGTGGGAACAGTCTTGTCAGCTCTGGGCCGTATAAATCTGCTGAGGACTCCCCAGAGCGTTTCCCTTCTTTCCTATTACTGCCGGCAGTGCCGTCTAATGCCACCTCCATTCCCTTACGAAACTCTGCTCACGACGGTGCCACCTACGTTCTCTTTATCCCGCCTCGTCTTTAGTGTTTTCCTTAAGGGCGTAAAGTAGATTTTCGGTTAAAAGTGAAATGTAATTAACCTTACGATGAAATGAGCCGTCGCAGCTACTTTACCTAATGAATAATTAATTGAATTATATCATTAAAGGCCACAAATGGCGTTCTAACGAGGGACTAATTATTTATTACTTTTAGATTTCATTTAATATTAAAATTAAGTACCTGTACTGCGTGTATTGTAAATTTTATTGAAAATGTGTTTAAATATTAAGTAATTATTTACTTTAAAAGTTTATTGTAGTAAGAAACAAATATAACGTTATAAACAAAGAAACCAAATTTAAAAAACTTGTCCGATATATTTTTTGTTAGTATAATTTCGTAAAACAGATCATTTTCTTAGCCTTAATATTCAATATAGTTGATGCATTTAACATTACGAACAAGTATTATACATAATGAAAATTGACAGATATTATGACAGATAACGTTCATTTTCTTTCTTTCCTTTTATTACTTAATAGATTAATTTATCTAAACATTAGTATCACATCTATGAAGCCTTGTCAATTTATAAGTAATTTCTCAAATGTAAATAAGAAAACATTGAATATTCTCCTGTTTAAAGCAAATATTATATAATAGATAATTACGATTGATGTTACCAAATGATACAAATTCGAAAAATATGTATTTGGTATGCACTGTTGGAAAATTAGCATATTCAGATACTTTTGTTGATTTTAAAGCAACTAAAGAGTGTGTTTTTAGGTTCTTTAATTTTAACCGAAATTTTAAAATCTATATTAGTAATGTTTAGATATATAATATAATACTACATATTATAAAAAAGCATTATAAAATTGCGCCCGAATAAAACATAATATTTTTTCATATTCAGTATATTATATTTATAAAAATTTGTACAAATAGTTAATCATTATAATTGTATGAATACTATTCACATCCTATACCAATGATTTTTCAACGGTTTGCGTATATACGCAGTTCAACTATGCTCATATCTCGACCTCTCTGGCTTCTATTCGCTCCACTATCTTTCGGCTCTTCGCCTTTTTTATTTTGTAACATGCTTGCACTCAGTCTTCGTTCTTTTCCATGCATACGCCCAAGCTCCAGTTCTCTCATGGGGCAAAAGTACTTGGAGTATTGGGAAAAATTTCTCGGCCAAGTCGAGTATTTAAGTGTATAAAGCGGGACAAGGGATGTGTCTTATAGCACTATGCAAATTCTGATAGTGCTGCGGAACATCGTGCATTTTTCAAGAGGTTGAAAGCAAAAAAAAAATTTTAAGACGATCAAAAATTTCTGACTATCTCCCACTTTTTCTTCATTGTTTCTTCATTGTTAATTTTCACTGTCAACGAGGATTTTTTAAAATTTCTTATTTTCTAATTTTATTCTTTTATTTTTAATCAATGTATAACCAGGATGGCGACTGATTATTATAAAATTTAATGCGCATCTCTCTATAAAGTTTACCGTTATCGTGGAATACTTATTCAAGCTGATAACTTAAGAATTAATATTTCTTTTTTCTTACATTGATAACGTTAAAATTTAGTATAAAATTATAAATCTCATCCTATATCGTATTAAATTTTTGTTTTAAAAATCCAAATTTTTAAAAAAATGAATTGCAAATGTTAATATTTATTAATTTGATGAGGTACTTGTACATTCAAACAAATTAATACAAAAAAAAAGATTTTTAAATACACAAGTGCAAAGATATTTATTCATTCTAAATGAAAAATAGAATTTCAAAATGTAATCATTCATTTGTTTACATAAAATGTGAAAAGTGATATTTTTGTGAAATTAATTTTTAACATTTGAGGTTGACGAATATAATTCTATTTTTTATATAAACTGAATTTAAACAAAAATTAAGACAGTTTCAGATGATCTTTATCAAATAATTTTCAAAGAAATTTTCAATAGATCTTTGGAAGGAATATATATTTAAATAATTAGAAATTTTAGATTACTAAATTTGGTTTATTTTTTTTGTAAACAATTATTTTATTGAAGAATGTTTAATTATTTAAATAAAAAAACGTATTTTTTAATATAACAATAACTTAAATAATCTTGCTCGCTTAATAAACTACTTGAAAATCTTTAATTCATGTATTGAAATTGATCCTTCATAAGTTATTTTCAACTGTTTTTAACGTAACTTCTATTTCATCCTATATTACATTGGCTTTTCAACTTTTCCATCTCTTTTTTCTCGCATTTTTATTCTGGACCGTCCTCTATTTCTCTCCTTTCTTTTTTCTCTTTATCATCCATGCACACACGTATGTTACTTGCACACACGCATTTAACGACCAAGATACTGGATGAATCTAGATGGTTCAATTCTCCTTGGCGTATTTCTCTTAATGCCCGAAGGTGTGAATCACATGAGTGTTTTTCTATGTTCGCACGCGACGAAAAGACGCAACAAGAAAAAGACAAAACAGTCATGGAGGGGAGAAAGTGAACTACAAGTACCCTAGAAATATAAGTCAATTTTCGGGTATAATTTTCATACAAAAACATCCATACATTAAAGAATATTTATTTATAGGGGTTTTTTTGATTTACATAAAAACATTATTATTATAAAAAATGCAATAATTACTTGAAGCATCAAGAACATAAGTAAATAATAATATAAAATTGATTTTCATATTTTACCTGAATTATAATAATCATCTAATAGACAGAAACTAATATTTTACACGTTTCATGTTTGCTTCAAATATGTATCTCTAAAAATTAGTTTTTAAATAAATAACTAAATTGATATAATTTATTTCACCGTAAGTTATATATTGTTGCTTTTTATTAACTGTCATATGTATAAAATTAAAATCATGACATAAATTAAAAAAATGAATTTTGATAGAACTACAATCATACATATGTATAATACTATTAAAAATTAAATTGTGAAATGTTTTTAAGACGTCGGAATTCAAGTTTCTATAAACACATAAAAGTATTATTTTCTTAAAGTGTACGTGTAAAATAAATTTTTCCTTAATTATTTTCAAATAAGTATATAAGTTAATTAATTATTGAATAATAAATCTAATGGAGTTACATGGTAGTATATTTTCAATTTTCTTATTTTTATGGATTTTCTTTTTTTTACATTTTAAAATTTTAAGATTTTTTTATTCTCTAAAAACCTGTGTTATACTTAATTACTGTGATTGTTCTCTCATAAGTGAAAGTTCATTAACGACTTCGGTAAATGCCTTTTGATTGTGTTTCAAATATAATTCATTAATAAATCTATTCTTTCTATTATATTAATAAATGTATTCTTTCACCGTGCATGTATTATAAAGGGTATAGAAATTAGTTTTCATAAAAAATAAAAAAAATTATCATGTTAATAGTGAAAATACTATAAATAAATGGTGAATAGAATTGACGGTCGAATATTACAATATGTACGGGAAAACAAAAAAGTAAGAGATAATATAAACAATTGGAGGGGAAGAAACAGTGACCATAAGAGAAGATAGAAAGAGCGAAAGAGAGAACAAGTGTAAGAGAGGTAAGTAAAATAGAATAAAGTGTATAGGATAAGTAAAATAAGAGAAAAAGATGTACATTGGATTCTATAGCAATACTGGTGCTTCTCACGGTATCGGGAAATGTAATAGTGGTAATATTGCATGGCCTGTCTCATGTTCAAAAGCTGAATGTAGAGCCGAATCTTTGATTTTCCGGCTACGTTTCGAAATGTAAACAGCCGACTTGAAATGGTGCATCAGGATACACACTTGAGAGCACAATCCGGAATTAGACCTTGCGAGCTTGTACAGTGAAGCATATGAATTTCTTTTGAACGAAGCTAAGGCGTAACCGAAATAAACGATGAATCAGAAATATTATCTTGTATTAGTTGCAGTAAAAAATTATTGGTTAAAGTATTAGTTTAAAAATAAAATTAATAAATATATCCGCCAAATAAGATTATAAAATACGTGAGCTTGCTTATTTATTTTTTTATTCGTGCTTCATTTTCCTATTCCATTATGCGTTACTATTTAATATTCTTACTAACAAGAACAATTAAACAGAATATTTACTAACAAGAATATACATTTATATATCTTACCAATATCGAATAAATGTAATACTTCTTTATATAATTTTTAAATAAAATTTTCAATAAAATCCTCATTTATTTTTAATTAATTTAGAAGAGAATTTTTACAATTTAACGTGAAATAAGTATAATGTATTTTGATATATATATATATATATATATATAATAAAACTAGGTATAAAGTAAATATAACACTGTCAATTATATAATGTGTAAACAGAAAGCTTTCAAATCCACTTTGTATAGTGGTTAAGTCGAATTGTAAATAAATTAAACAAATAATTACATAAGAGAAGTAAAATAATTATCCTTCGTTTGCCGAGCTTGTTAAAAAGAAATAACGAGTCAGTTTCTTCAGGAGGTAAGAGGCTAGAGGAAAGAAAAAACTTTTCATTCTTCTTCCATTTCAGACCCTCAAAATACACGTATTAAACTAAAGCTAAATCATTCATTGAACTAGAAAGTTTGCATTTCTCTCTGAAACAAACAGAATCGAGTGGCTCAACTTCCGCTAACATCAAGTTGAAATTGAGCTTCACCTAGACCAGGCGATAACAGGTTATTCATTGAATTGAGTTGAGTTTGCGGTAGACTTTTCGGATCATATAATTTTTCTTCGTCGCTCTTTTCTTACTTCTATATCGATTACTACCTTTTATATTTTCATCTATTAGTTCCTTTCAGCAATTAATTACATTATTTCCTTCGCTGTTACTCAAATGGTTATGCAAACCTTTCTTTCTTCTTTTACATCTTTCTTTCTCTTTATTTTTTTCAACTATAGTCTCTAACTCCAATGCGTATATCTATACTCTAACACTATTTATTTCTTTCATATATTTCTCTCGTTTTTCATTACCTTTCATTCAGTTATTGGAAAAAAAACTAGTCAAAAACGTCTTTTATATTACAGTAATTGGCTTTTTCATAAAAATATTTAAAAAATTATAGAAAAGAAGTACAAAAAATTAAATTTGTGAAAAATTTTTATTTTTTAGAACAGTAATTGAATATATTTTCATTTATAATATGCAATATTCATTGCATTATTTCTAATTCCGTATTTTATGCATTAGCTAAATAAATAAGACATTCTGTTTAATATTTTTAGTATTACTAGAATACTGATAGAAAAATAACTAATAGAAATTACCAGATTATTAACGCTTATAATCAAAATAAAATAAAATGAAAATGCTTAGCTAATTTTTTTATTATCATTTATAAAATGAAAATATTGGTACTAATACCAATAAAAATAGTAAGGAAACCTAATAAATAAATATGTAAAAACAATAAAAATTAATTTAGATTTAAAATTGCTGTAGATAAGTTTTTTCATTTAGACATGTTAATTTTTTCATTTATTCTATTATTTGTATTTCATTATACCTTAAACACAAGGACAATGAGTAAAACAACGATTGACTAAGTTTTCAACGCGTAGCCTATTTGAATATATTAATTGTTTTATTTTACTTTCTAATGAGGAACTCTATTCTTATTGTTAACACCTATTCCATGAAATATTTAAGAATAATGCAAAAATTTTCAGGTAGCGCGACATTGATTTTTTATAGGATAAGAAATTTTTGGAAAGGGAAAATAACTTTTTCAATAAAAAAGAGTGAGCCATTTAATGACGAATTATAATTCTGACAGGGTACGAAGCGTTTTCCATTAATCGACTAGATATAGAAAAATATAGAAAAAATAAATAGAGAAATAAAGAAGAAGATAGACAAAGAGAGAAAGCGAGAGAGATAGAGAAAAGTGAGTGAGGGAGCAAATTGAAACAAACGAGTGGAGAATGAGTAACCTTAAACATAAAATCAAAATAGTTTCAATTAGATAAATAGTTTTAATTCAATTTATTGTGTTTTAATGATAAATGAGTTCCTTCGACGCTCAAAGTATACGATTATACTGTTAGTTATTGTTATCAGTGATTATTTATTTTCCGCTATGTAATCTTGTAAGCAAATATTTACTTAACTCAATTAAAATATACATTAGATTATTACCTTAATTATGTAGCTTTGAAATTTAAGGTACTCATTTTATTTTGAATCATAAAGTTTAAAAAACATGTGTTTTCATATACATACGCTTACATAAGAAACTGAAATTAATACGTTGCAAAGAATATTATTGTAAAAAGCATTTCATCATATTCATCAAATAAAATTTAAAAAGTATAATACTGATTTACTAATTTATTAAAAACACTTTTTTGCGTATTATTTATATTATCTAAAACATATGTTTATTTTGAACGGTATTAATTGTTGTAAAACAAAAAATTAAAAAAAAAAAAATTTCATAGTTTACATTTTTTAAGGAATTACATTATTTTTAATATAATGTTTAGAATATAATGTTTAATATCTTTAAAATTGACATTGCAGTCAATTTTTTAAATTATATATAATTTTTTATATTATATATTATTGTATAATTATTGTACACAATTTATTTTATTGAAAAAAATGAAATTGTACAATAATTTGTTCTATTAGAAATAAAAATTTCTTTAATAACGCAATCCTTATTGGAATGTAATTTAATTTTATTAATTGACAAATAATTAGCTATACAAGTAATACTTGACAAATATAAACTTTTTTGTGGAATACTAATTTTTATATGAATTTTTTCTAAATAAAATGATTCTAATAAAAAATAAGCAGACCAACTTACAAAATTCTTAAGAAAAACACCTACTCGCTTAAGAAATTGAAAAACCGAAAACATTAGTATTCAAGAGTCTTTTGCTCTCTACACACTTTCCCTCTCGTTGTTCCGTCTCTTCATTACCTCTTAATCATTCTTGTTTCACAAGTGGTTGACGAATTTCCACTTGTTCGTATATTTCTTATGCTTATCCCTCGTACTGCCTATCATTCTCCTAACTATCTTTCTACTGCTTGCCTTTCTCCTTTTGATTCTCTAGTGAGTAGCAGCTTGACAAAGTACTTTTTGCGGACAGTCATTAGTGAACGGACCACAAATGCCTCTGCAGTAATTATAATATCCAAATAAGGAAAAGCAGAGGAAAAAAGGTTATATTTTTACTTTTGCTTGATTTATTTATGCTTCCTTTTGCTCATATTTACTTAATATTACAACAATAGCATTTATATAACATTTAATATCAAATTTTCTATCTGAAGACTAATTTTGCAATTATAATTCATTCTTATTAGTGAATTTTATATTGATTAAAAGTACAGATTTATAATGTTAAAATAATTATAATTGTTTTATTTCAATTTAAAATTTGTTTGTGTATAAATTAATATTCCTATTTTAATTCAATATTATTAATAATTTGTTAAAAATTTGCAATAAGAAAATTTGTAATTTGCAATTAACAAACATTTTTTTATGATTAAAAATATATAAAGAAATTAAATATTAGGATTTGTATTTGTTTTAAACATAAAAAATACCAGATGTGCTTCCGAACCATTATTTTAGTTCAATTAATAATCATGAATTTTTTTATGATAAAACAAAAATTGTTAAAAAGTAATTATGCAACTGAAATAAAGATTATTTATAATATTGATTTTCAAAACGTTTCGTATGATGAATTTCCTTGAAATTTTATCATTATTTTGTCTACTTTGAAAAAAGTCTGTTTAAATGCTTGTCAATTATTTCATTGTATTGATGAAGGAATTAAAAAACTTTAATTTTATATAATCCACCGTACTCCAATTAATTTTTCCTTAGATAATCAATATAGATTGATCACTTGGTTTATATGTCTGAAAAATGAATTTAAAATATAGCAGAATTTAAAATATTAGTATAGTTTTTTTAGATATAAAGTGGTTTTAAGATAAATTAAACTAATTTTTTTTTGTAATGCAGAAGTTTCCTAAGGTTTTCAGTCAATTTTTGGAAAAAAAATAGAAAAGTGTATGTACTATAATTTAAACTTGTATTTAAAAATATATGGGAATATAATTGCATCTAAATAATATTAGCAAATAAAAAATGACTTTCACTAAGACTAATGCTTAACTTCAACAGTATTTGTGTATATTAACATTAATAAAAATTAATTACTATTTATTGATCTTAAATTTTAACATCTTTGTTACAAAGGCTTATAACGAACCAATTGGTCCCTGCACACTTGTCGTACTAATAAAATAGATTGTAATAATACTAAATAATGTTAAAATAAATATTATGAAATAATAACGCGCGATCATGGATACGCGAAAAGCGTCGCCCGCACAAGAAGTTAAGCGCGAAAGAATCGCGTTCTTGGCGCGATTTCGAAAATTCGCGAGAGGCCATTTAGGAGCAGGGCTTGCGCCAACCACTCGCGTACCCCCAACTTCTCCATCGCTTCCGGAAAATCGGAAGTAATTGTCTGTAAATGTATAACGGCTCATGTTTCTGCAAGAAGTAAAGGGGCAACCGCGAACAATTAATGATTCGCTCCCGGAGGCACGGGGACCAGTCTTGTCCTGCAGATTACTCGACAGTAGGATCTCGGTTCACTGTGACACGAGTGAGAAAGGAGAGCAAGGGAGCGAGGAGCCGAAACGGCGACAAAGCTACAGTGGCCTGTATAATCCAAAAGTCTAGCCCCGTTAGTAAGGAGTCCGTCAGTCTTGACGCGAAACGCTTGGAGGTTGCGGAGTTCCCCTCCACGGCTCCCTTATGTTGCATTATCGATATGAACGATAATAAGTTTAATTGAGTATCCACCCTTCGTTCTTTCTCATAGCATAGTCAAGGCTGTAGAATAGTCCCGCGTCGTTACCTTTGTTTTGGTTTTATTTATTTTTATCATTTTTGATTTGTATTCCTTGTGTCCACAAAAATTGCGAGTAGATGTAATAATTTAGTTATTTTGTACTTTTGCCTGTCATTTGTAACATATTTATTTTTTAAATACAATGCCTCTAATACGGCAACAATATTTGAAATCACGTGTTATTTATTTCTAATTAATGTAAAATTAAAACGCCGAAACTCTTTCGATCCTCTCCCTTTCTTATCTTCAAATTCTGGAACTAACCCAGCCCAAGCCCCGTTCACCGCTCCTGTCGTAAGCACAGCATCCATAAGCATCATAAGCATACAATTGTTTTTTTTCCGTCACTTGTACTGTAAAGTTTTAGGTTACTTTCGTTAGACTTTCATCCTAAAAATTTATATTTTTAACGGCAAATTACGTATAAAATGAAAGAGGTATAAGGAATCTAATGCTAAATTAATGTAATGAGAGTAAGTTTTTTTATAGTAGTGATACATTTATTGAATTTATATTGTAACGATAAAGCCAACTCTATATGTGTACACTGTCAGGAATTCGAGAATTAAGCATATTTATAACAACAGTCACATTGATCAATTCCCGATTGTATTCGGTTACGTATCCCTCGGTAAAATCTAAAAATATACACGCATATTGTTCTGTGTTGCACACGGTACATGCAAGTTAGCATACAGTTTAGGTCCAGTTGAATGTGATGACGAATAAGTAGAAATTTAATACATGTATATTCAAAAATTTATACATACATATATAAATAAAACCAGAATATTCAGTTTAGCGGTAGATTTAGAAGGCACGTGTTTTGAATTTTGACAGAGAAAACGTATGCATAAACATTGTTCTAGTTGTTTACACAATGCGTGAATATTTGTCTAATAAATGATTACGGAATAAATACATTAATTTTTAAAGATACATGCATAATTTTACAGAAATTTATTTTCAAATTCCATTTAAAACAATAATATGTTACATCTATTAAGCTTTAAATTATCTTTTCTTCATTGGATCTATCTCTGACATAAAACATAATAAATCTATTTATTTACAAAAGGTAATGTTATTAATGAATGATAATTAAATTTAATTGTATATTTCATATATTCCAAGTATCCAAATAAAAAAAAATAAATATACACATATTTATAAATCATGAAAATGTATATAATTAAAAAATATAAAAATAAGTACTTTTGAACTTCAAAATTTATGAACTTAATTTTTATTAAAATATAAACACTAATTTTTATATCTGGAATTTTTATATAAGCATAGCCTTATTATAAAAAAATTCAAGAAATTCGAAATAATTAAGCAATTGCATATCAATTTTGTATTTTAATGCAGATTTTCATTACATAAACTATAAAAAAATTATTTTTTACACATGTATGCAATATTCTAACAATAGATTTTATTTTAAATTTAATTTTAAAAAATTCAGAACAACAATTCATAAATAAAGTATGTACGAGAAATATATTAACTACTAAAACAGATTACTGGTGACATTTTTAAAATTAAACTACTCATCATTAATATCTCACGATTCGAATCAAATATATAAACTCAACAGAGCGCATATCCCCGCATCAACAAAATTGAAGTTTTAATTCCAATTATTTTAGATCCTCCCCTCCAACAACCAAGTTATTTCATCTTTACTCTCATATCTGCATTTTAACATTGTGCCTTCGTGCGTATAACGTAAAAACAAACAGCTTTAGTCAGCTCAAATAAATATAGTATCACTGTGTACAATTCACGGTGTTTTTTAGCGACTAAAGTCACCTTCTCCTTTACACATTTTTATTCGTTACGTTTACTATTATTTCTGCATCATTAATTTCGTTCTCATAGATAATTGTCGAAAGCAGATTTAAAATAAACAGCAAAATTGGTTAATTAGATGGAAAGTTTAGTCAGTAGTGTTAAGTGTTTTGATAAATTAACTTGAATTTTTAATTTTATTTCGAGATTTTTATCAATATTCTTAATTTATATAGTAAAAAAATTGATTAAAAATATATTATTTTGTAAGTTGTGATTACTCATTATTTATAATAAAACAAGCAAGTTTTGAATGATTTATTTTCAAGCCAAACTCTTAAATATACAAAATTAGCCAATACAAGAAATATGTATACATTTATTAGTTAAATTAAATATAAAATTTTGAATTATATATTTTTAAACATTTTTTTATAATTTTTGTTAAAAATACTATATTTTTTCATCAAAATGAGTATAAAATAAAATGTTTTTTGATAAGTATATAATTGATTGAGTGTATTCGAATATTACAAGTGGAAAATACATCATCACACTCAAAATAGTTTTTCTGCTTCAATAACTTTAAGAGTAAATTAAATACAAACTAATATTACATTTCTCATTATTATTTAACGTAAATAACTTTAATACTGCATAAAAATTATATAAATGTGTTAATAAACAAGATACACAATTTTTTTTATATAAAATATAATATAATCGTTATAAAATATATGTATATATAGAATACATAAAAAAGTCACTAATTATATTCAAACATGTTAATTATTTAATGTATTTTATTTAATTATTTATTGAAAAACATTCTTATTATTATTATAAATATTTATTTTATAGTTGGGACTTCCAATTTCAATGAACATGTAATCAATATAAATATTGATCAAACAAAAAGTTTTTTTAATTTCTCTTTTCGCTAGCAAACTGTTTGGGGGGGGGTTTAATGAAAATTAACAATTGAATCAAAGTTTCTAACCTTTTACATCCAAAAAAAATTAAAAATGGTGGAGTATTATAAGAAGAAATAATAAAAATAATATAGAAATGCTGAACTTAATCCACTCAACAAGTGTTTTTTTTTTTTAATGTAGAAATTATATTCTTCCGTTGAAGCTTTTTTAAGAAATTTGTTTTAAAGACAAATTTGTAACACAGAAAACGATTATTATTTTCAATATTACAAAGACATTTACTGAAATTTATTATACTGCAAAATTTTAAAAATTATTCAAATGTTTTTGTATTGAAAACCTATAACTATTATCGTTATGATTGAATAAAAGTATTAATTCTTTAAGAAAATTAATAAATATTAAATAAATTCTTAAATTAATTATTTTACAGTATTTATAAGTTGTACTTTTATAAAAAGAACTCATGTAAACACAAAATATTTCATCTTTTTTTCTATTTAGATAAATTAAATTTATAATGAAAAACTTTTTATATAGATAACCATGTTTAATATTAATTGTAATCGTATTTAACTGAAAATACGAATTGAAATGTAAAATTGGTTTTCAGTCTCTTTTCAAAGCTCGTTATGTAATTGAAACTTCCAACTGTAACTTTTATTCTACAAAGCGAACAAAACAAAGCAGAGATTGTGTAACAAATTCAGTGATTCTTATGAGTTTTGTATATTAGCAAGTACTAATTGTAACTCTTATTTATTTCGTAAATATTACAGACTGCGGAAATTCATGTTTTTTGTGCAGATAGAATTTCTTGTTTTCATTAATAAAAGTACAGTTTAATATTTAAAAAGAATAAAAACCAAGTGCGTTCCAAGGGACATACGCGAAATAGCGAAAGTCGCACCCGCATCTAGAAAATGTGGGTTATACGTGAGATAATGTAAAGCATTTTTACATATGTTAAAAGACATAAGTAATAAAATCATTATATTAATTACCAACTAAGTTTAAATAAATATTTAATTTGTTTTTTTTATACAATAATAAATTAGGTTAATGAGTTTTAGTAATGTAGTTTTAAACAATAGTCTTGAATGCCTATGTACTGACATTTTTCATGAAAATTATACTTTTGTATGTTATCGATTGCAAGTTTCATTAAAATTCTATAAAAAGTATAATTGGAAAAAAAATTTCCGCAAAAGCTTCAAAAAAATCTGGGAAAATTAGCATTAAATAAAAAATAACCTTTTTCTACATTTTTCTTTTTTAAATAAAAAAAGATGGTTGTTACGTAGCAAATTTTTTTGAATTGAATTATTATATAACTATATACATTGGTATTGCATTGTCTATATAAAATAAACACACATTACCCTAAGAAAATGTAGGTATCAATATTAAAAAATTTCATAACAATGTTTTATGAAAATTTACGATAAATAATCATATTAATGAATATAAAAATTGATGAAATAAAAAAGGGAAAAACGCTCATGAAAATCTCTTTAAAAGATAAAAAAAAGTCAATAACCACAAGCGTCAGAAGAAAATAAGAGAGAACTGTTAGGTAGTATTCGGACTGAAAATAAAGCCTCGTTATCGTAGCTCCTTCTTGTCGATAGGGGGCGCGTGTGCACGACTAATCGAACGACGGCTAAGGTGGAAAGGATCAAATACTAGAGACCGAGAAAACGGTCCTCCTGATAGGATCAGCCTTAGTCCGGTTAATCCTTTTATTGGAATGGTGAAGGCAATGGGTGTTGGGAGAGGGAGCGTCGCACCCAGGAGGATATCTAGAGCTGGCTGTCTTTCTCCTTTATTTTTATTGCTGTAGGTTTAGATCTTACATATTTTTCTATCAATTGCTACCAAATATACGTTTTCAAGTTATTTTATGATTCGTGTGGATTTTAAACATTTGTTTCCAATCAAAATCAAAAATTGAAAAATTTTTTTTAAGTTTATTTTAAATTTCTTTAGATTACTACATTTTCTTAATGATACGCACAATATTCTAACGTCAGAGAAACGATGAATAAATTATTTTAAAGAATCAGTTCTGTATCATGGTTTAGAATCTGAGACTTAGTTTGTTAATGAAGCATTAAAAATCCTTTTTATTCAATCGTATATTCAAATTTAATAATTATTGTAAAATAAGATTAATAAATTTTAATATTTTATCAAAATTTATAATTTATTTAGATCTTAAATAATCATCTAGTATCTTCTAATTCAGCTACATTTCTGTTTAATTAGTAATGTACAGTATTAATATTGCAACTTATATATATATATATATATATCAATTAAAATAATTTTATTAATAATTTATTTGATTTGAAGTTTTAGAAAAAAATATTGACAGCATTCTAAAAAACAAAATATTTATTTTTCTCCAGATTCATCAATTAATTTTCTATTTTATTTCACTTATGCAGTTGATGAAAAAAATCTAGTGAATTGTATTCGTTAAATGAATATTTCTTAATGTAAATAAAAGTTTTCTCGTTTTATAATTTCTTTTTTCTGAGTTTATTATTATGAATAACTATATTAGTATGATACCTTTAACTTAGCTTTGACAGATCTAATATTGTACAATGATTATTTAAAATAGAAGATTTGAATAGAGAATTATATCGGTCAGAATCATTGTGTGAAACCATCAATCTCCGAAAGAAACGGTATTTGGTTCAATTTTCGTTGAAAAGAATTGCTTGTCTTTAGTTTGTTAGATATAATATTTAATCTGAATTATTATAATCAGTTACTTTCAACAATACGCAAATTACTAAATTTCTAATAAATACTAAATTCTCTGATACGTTATAAAACATATAATATTCGCAGATTATAGAAATATCGAAATACTATAAGTGCATAAAATTGATACTTTTAAGATAGAATCTAATTTTGCAAAATAAAATGTTAAGGAAGAAGCTTCTATATAATATGAAGAAATTGTGTTCATGTCACGTACCATACACAAGTGTAGCAGAAATTTCTCGACACCAAAAAATTGCATACATGACGTTGAATTTTTATTTAATCTTGCATATTTCATTATGTATACATAAATACACATACAGCTACACGCAAATAAAAGAGTTGAAAGTATATACATGTTGTATGTATACATTGAAATGGCGTATGCCAATTGTGTATCATGAGTTTCACAGGGTGCAGCGATTTGATCTAGATGCGATGAACGTTTCTTCGTTGAGGGGAGAAAAAAGAAGGAAGAAAGGTTTAGGATCTTGTCGCTTTTATCGCATAGAAGATAAAACATTATATGTGTGTCTTCATATGTAGCAGCCAAAGAATAGGGAATTGCATACGAAGCTCGACGGACTTTTGACAAGACGTGTCTTGAAAAGTAATGATATTTATACAAAATTGCATGTACAGATATCGAAAATAGAAAAGCAATAAAAAATATTGTAAATTTGCTAAAAAATTAAAAATGTTTTCAATTTGCATATGTTTGGATAAAACTTTCATTTAAAATATGATTACTATTTTGTATGAAGAAAATTTTAATAGATACACAAGCAGTAATTCTGTCTAACTATTTATATAATAATAAATAATTATGTCTTAATTTATACTTATAAAGTACTCAAAACTAACTTTAAATAATTTTTTAATCAGGAATCGATTATTTGTTTGATATTTTAACAAAATGACTTATGTTTCACTATTATTTTTATAATACAAGCAAATTATGAATTTTAAATTACATACCCATTAATTTTTAAATTATCTATAACTTACTGTTTAATATGTAATTACTGTTATTTAATTACTATTTAAGAAAAATACAATAATTATGAATGAAAAAGCAAAAATAAAAAAGGTATCAGAAAAGAAATAATGCAATATGCATACGACTAATAGTACACAAATTGAATTGAAATTGAAGTAAATGTAAATGAAACATGTAAAGTGACTGATGTTGTTATACCCCCAACAGTAAGAAAACTATTATCTCCATTTATGTACAGAAACTTTCAACTTTTGATCTCTTGATATTTTTCTTTTATTCTATACAGGTGAATCTATTACGATATCGGTTCTGTTATTTCATTAATATATTTTTGATTTAGTGTTTATAAATTATTTTATATTTTTTTCCTTTATAATTTATTAGTTTGTAGTTATTAGTAATTGCTCTTAGTTGTATTTTAAATTAAATTTATATTTTTAAATTAGATCGATACTTTTCACTTTGTTATATTTTTGTATATAGAAATCACGTATTTACAAAAATTTTTTTATATTATTGATCTAAATCTTATTATTGATCTAATTGATTATTCCATTTACACAAAAAAATTAAAAAAAAAATTACGATAAAGTTGTTTAATAGATAATAGGACAATTCAATAATTATTTTGTTTAAAAAAATATATTTTATTGTGATTTTATGTTAAATAATGACATAACTTATTGATCAGATAAATCAGAAAATACACATCTTTGTTATGTCATTATTTTAGAGTAAAAAATTAAATTCTAAAATGAAAATATATATTATTGTTTAAAAAAATAATTAAATGAGTTGTAGTTACACGTAGTGGTTTAATTGAACAAATATTTGTATGTTTAACTCTATTTACCTTTCTTTTTGCAAAATTGGGGAAACTGGAGCTACTGTTCTCTTTCACTTCATATGACTTCATCGAAAACTGACTTTTTTAAGTTCATACTTTTGAGTACAATCATAAAATATGTAAAACAAACTACCGGTCCATGTTTTCGTGAGCCCCCCCTTTAAAATTATAAATCTAATTTGCTTCTTTAGCAATTTCTTAGGTAAAATAAAGAAGTCGATCTGTGTGCGGACGCTCATAAATATACACGATACAAAATGTATTGAAAGAAATGCAAAGTCTTAAATTTTAATCTAAGCAAATTAAATTAAAAAAAAATATTCCGAAGCTTTAAATTTACAAAAAAAATGTTACTTTTGATGAAATATTTCCTCAATTAAAAAATAACCTTTAAATTATTGTTACAAAACTGCATCTTGTAATATACATTAGTGTGAATAATCGAAAGTTACAAGTTATAATCAAAAAAATTGGTTTTATTATGATCAATGTAACTTATTAATATTATATTAAAAAACAAAGTAATGAAATAAAATTAAGATTGAATAATATTAAATAACTGGTACAGATGGAAACATATTGTAATAAATAATACATAAATATTTCGAAGCAGAACTTATTTATACATATGTATATAAGTATATTCTTATAAATGTATTTTACTTTGTAATACAAACACGTATTGGATTAAATTATAGTCTTTGATAAAATAAATTTTTTTTACAATACTCCGATCGTATTGAATGGTAAATAATTTTTTATACAAATAATAATCATTAAATATATAGATAATTATTTATAAAAGTTTTTGTTAAAAGTATAAAAATACAGTTATTGTGTTATTCAAATGTAATTAAAAGTCTCATTGTCCAAGTACTTATAATCATAATTGTCAAAAAAAAACTTAATGAAAATTTTTATGTTTTAAGCGAACACCTAAGGGCGTGATTAATTTTGTTATGATCTATTTCTTTGAATATTGAAAATGAGTGATGATTTTTCCCTTTGCTGTTTTCATCGTAAAACCCATCTCGTCTGTATACTGAAACGAACCATAAAAGACAGTAGACGAGACACAAGCAAATGAAAAAAGTAAAATAGATACCTGCCATGCTCGTCACGTCTACAAAATAAGGCTCTATTACACAACTGAAGTTAAAAATGCAACACGGATAAGTGACGTGCCTAACGTGATAAAAGTTTGATTGTATCTGTATACGATCTCGACACTTGTAGACATACCGCAATAACAAGGATCATTTGTCTTAAGTTACAAGTACTGCATTATATAAAAAGTTATATTAGATGTCTCTGAAAGTTAATCAATTCCTTTCTTTCTAACACTCCCATTCTTTTCATCTTTCTCTCTGTATCGCATTTTTCATGTACACATACAAATTTTCTTTTTTTGGTTAAAATGTCTTCCATCTCTCATAGTCCATCTCTATGCATCTTTCTATCTACCTTATTCTGTTTACGAGGGCGTGGTTAGCTGACTTAACCTCACTTTGCCTTACTGCGTCCGAACTTTCAGAAGTTTTTTACGCTGATGAATGAAACTTGGCAATCTCTACCTCTTTATTTTAGCGGCTCTTCTCTGTTACTTTCACGAGACTGCTATTATCTGCATCATCTTTATTATCATGACTGGGCGTGAGACCCTTCGGCTTTCCTTCTTATCTAGTTCGTTTCACTTTTTATCCCTCGGTCATTTTTTCATAAAACTTATCTCTCTTATCGTTCTACATTTTTTAAAGCTATGTTATAAAACGTATTAAAATTATTTATAGTGTTTTTTATTCTTTCCTCAATTCTATTATATAACTCTTAATACCTATTTTTCAGAAAGTTTATGAATAACGCTTTCCATATGAGTAATTTACGAGTCTTGTAGCTACTTCTATTGTTTTCTCAATTTGAATAAAATCTTGAATTTTACATTCTCAACCAGACTTATAATCAATATATCAGTTTTCTTATGTTTCAACAAGTTATAGATCAATTAAAATCACGTTACAATCAATATTCGAAGAATTTTCAATTTCATAATTAAATTAATGCTTGACTTAATTCATTTGTTCTGTAAACTATAATTTAAAAATATTACTAAGCTGGTAAATAATTTTTTATATTAGAAATTAGAAGGATTTCTTTTTATTCAGAAAGTTGAATATAAAATATTAAACGTTTCATCGTCTGTTTCTACAAACGCAACGTAACAGTATATGTATGAGATTCTAATAAAACGTTTACCATATTTTTTTACATAATGCTAAAAATGAAAGTGACAATTTAAGTAACATATATAAATGTTACTATAATGTGTAATGTTGATATGTTTATTATATTACCATTTTTAAGTGAATAATACATAATTTTGTTCTTGCTTTGTACATTTTTCGAATTTCAAAAAAAGTATATAATTTCTTCAATAATTTTAAATTAAAATCTTTTTGTAAATTACATAAAAATAATAGATGTAAAAGTCTTACATTTTTTTAAAACATAAAATTTTCTATAAATTATGATAAGAATTTTTATTATTTACTATTTTTTGCTATTTATTATTTGGTAATATAATATTTTTGAATGTCTCTTTTTTTAAATTTGCACGTTTTTTTATAAAATATGACTGGATGCAGAGGATGATATATGTATACATATATGTATAAATTATTAACATACATCGTGATTTACAATAATAAAGATTAGAATTTAATTTACCTTATCTATCTTCTCCAATTTTTGTCCTTCTATTCGTACTTGTAATTGAAATTAAAGTGCGGCTTAGTTTCTCCAATGCTACATTTTAATCCTCTTGGAAGATCGTTCCATCACTTTGGTGACAATATTTGGCATGCATACAGAACTCGTTAAGATGCAGTGAAACAACAGCGCTCCGAACTTTGGAGCCTTGGCCCGATTCTATTTACTATTGAAAGGTCAAATAATGAAGGTAGGATATAGTCGATGTGTCTACGACTTTATGCTTGATTTTTGAACCTTCAAGCTTCTTTTATTATAATGATGCAGTACTTTACTTACACACCGACGATGGTAACTTGTTTTCATTTTTTCATTATCACTCATAAATATTATTATAATAAAAAACTAAAACTTTTATATTAGCATTGGGTAACAACAATTTAATCGCAATGGAATATTCCATTATTATTTAAATGGAAGCGAAATGACTTATTCAAATTTATTAAAAATATGTAATATTATTTTAAAATAGCATAATTTTTAAACTTGATTCATAGATAATATTTATTTACGTATTATTTTTTTAAGATACCATAACGATTTTCATTCATAATACTAGTTAAAGAGCTCATCTGATGGTACGATCACTAAGCTGTTTTTATTTTTAATAATTATCCAAAATATAAATATTACAAAAAGCATATAATGCCATATAAAAAAATAACAACAAGGAAATATACTTATTGCTTTCTGTAGAAGTTGGTATATAGATTCTCTTAATGCTTAGATGATGTGTACAAATCTAACCTAGCATATTCAAGATAATATAAAATAAATTTTAAGAATATAAATTAAAGAAACTTTAAATTCTATGAATTTAATGAGATTTGGTGCAAAAGACGTATATCTGTAATATACTATCATAGCTCGATCGATCTGAAGAATGAATGTGCGCATTATGAACTATAGAGATGGGGATAGTGGTAAACTTACCAGATTGCTTAGCAGGTAACTTAAGTAATTACATAACATGATTTTCAAAACTAAGCTAGGTATGTTTCGGCATCGACTTTGAGATTGATAGGTTATATATACTTATCGGAAACATAGGCACAAATAAATTTATCGTACTATAATTTTGGAAGCTTCTTGAAATTGGATTTCATTTTAAATATGAACTATTATTATTAACTATGATTAATACGGAAAATTTTGTTATCTCTAATTGATACAAGTAAAGTTGTAAAAAAAAGTTCAGCTAATTTAAAATATGAATTATTTAATTTCATTATTATGATTTAATTAACTAGTAGCATATTTCCTTAAAATGACCACAGTACTGGAGTGGTTCATGGCTATATATCTAATAAAGTGCTGTATCACAAGGGAGACTCTTCTCTTTCGTTCTATCCTTATCTCTATTGTGTCTGAATCTCGCATATTACGTTGTTCTCTTTCTATTCCGCTTGACCTAAAGTGTCGAGATCAAAACTAGTGATTGGCATCGAATAACTGTCTTTTAATTTCATATATGATATACAAGGGCGAATTCCAATTCTCTAAAGGTGTTTAGTATCAGTACTCATTATGAATATTGTTCATGGGTATGATCTACTTGAAAAAAAAATACATTATACCCAATCATAACAAATTAGTATTGAACAAATGTATTGACATTGAATACACATTTTCAAATATTATTTAAATCCATCTATAATAAAAATCCCTTAATTTAGTTGTGCTAATGGTGAAATATAATTAATAATTTAGGCACAGTAATTATTAGCGTACTTATGCATATTTTTGTTGTATATCTGTGAAAACCTGCATGCCTATAAACACGAGAAAGCACTTATTCAATTATTGGAATTCATCACCCAGGGACATATATGCAATGAACTAAAAGTATGCTATGCGTTAAGTATTAACACACGCACACACACGTTCGTACACGTATACGTTCCGGATGCCTACTCATATTTCTACAGATGTGTACGGTTTCGGACTGCGAGTCTATGCGACATTGAGATAGAGAGAAAAAGAGAGAGATAGAGGGAGAAGGAGGAAGATAGTGAAAAAGAAAGACAGAAAGAGAAAGTGGAAGAGAGAAATTTTACTTTTTTCTTTAGAATCGAATTTATTGGACATTAAAAAATCTTGTCCTACTGTTAATGTATTTTTTTGAGTTAATAAATTATATAAAAAAATAATAGTGATTCTCCTCTTTTTAAATGGATGGTTAATATTTTAATTTCAATTCTTCATATAAAAAGGACCTTCTATTAATTATTCCAGATAATAAATAATTCCACATTTATTTTTTAATAAAATATAATTAAAAAACTTTTTACACTAAATTCATGGTATCGATATATTTTTTAATAAATGCATGAGTACATTGATTTTGAGAAAGTATTTTTTGTATAGAAAATTATTTCAATTAAAAAATGTTTGAATTCTTATTACTTTTAATATTATTTGTTATTTCATTCTATTAATTAAAATTTGAATAATTATATCAATTATTTAGATGTATCACTAACTATAATTAAACTTCATCAGACAAAATTTAATTGATTTATCATATTATTACGTATTTACGAATTAAGTTTCGTCAATAAGAAACTTACTTATAAACTTGTGTCGGAAATACTTTTTTATAATTTTAATTTCTATGAATGAAAGTATCATAACTATCCAATATAAAATATACTACACAGTAGTACAGAAAATGAAAAATTGTTTAATAGTAAGGAAGTAATGGAAAGTCGAAATAGTCAGTATATTCGATGATACGTAAATTGCAGTCGTTGAAAGATATTAGTACGTGTGACACTTATATTGCAAGAATAATGGCTTGAGACTTTTTTCTGCTTATGGAAAACCACGTTCATATGAAAAGTTCCCTTAGGGACGTGTGCGGGAAGACAAGCGCCTCCTTTGGTTTGATTTTTCATACCGGCATCATGTCTTTCTCCATGGTCTTCAACTTGTATACGCATGTGAACATATGAATTTTAAAAATACGCCTCTATCGACGAAAGTGAAATCTTCGCTGCATTTTGATAAACGGCTGTACGAATACCGTGGTAGAGTTCATGCTGCAGGTGTTTGGGATTTACGAGTCAAGATTCACATCGGATCGGTTTTCTGTGAATTTGAGGAACTTTGGTACTTTGCCAAAGCAAAGTTTTTTAGTAAAGCCAGTAACTATATTATTAAATCAAATATTTGAATCTTTCTATAAAATAACTGTCTAGATATTATATCATGAAAATCGACTATTTAATTTTACTTCTGATTTTTATGTATATTTGCTAATATATTTAAATGTCTAGATTTTTTTGTCATTGAAAAATAAATGTGTATAACGTATAACTTTTTTTTATTATACCGTCAATTATTTTACTTAAGTTTATGTATTTCGTGAACTAATTTATAGAGTCGGTAATTGAATTGTATCGTAAATAAAAATTTTTAGTTAAAGTTTATAAATTTTTTTGTAAATCTTTTCTTTCATAATAGTGAATAATATTAACTTTTCTTTAAAAAGTACAAACAAACACTTTTCAGTTTCTTGTTAATAATCACTGAAAGTTATAAAATTTACAACTGCATATAGATCGACCGAATATTTAATGTTATAACAAGCATAAAATGTCATATAAGATTAAGCTGGTTTAGTTTATGTAATGCTTCGATTCATTTAAAGACTAATCTAAATGTATAGATTGTTCTAATAATAATAACAACACTTCAATTAGGGAATAGTATACTAATATATATATACAAGTACTTTACAAACATACACTTTCCTTAATAATAACTACACTAGCTTTATCTTGACTTGACTTAATATAAAATTATAGTATAGTATATCAAAATATAATAAATCATACATTAAAACGCCTAAAAATATTTAAATAAAAATTTCATAATAATTATATAAAATGAATAATATTTTAAATCGGAATTTAAAACATTAGTACAAAAAATATTATTCGAAAGATTGGCAATGTTAGGAAAAGTAAAAAAAATAAGAAAGAAAATAACAATTTATTATATGTAGATTACGTGAACTGAGTTTTACGAACGTTATTGTCTATTTCGAAAAATCATAAACAGTATGCAATTAAATTGTTTAGAATAATACTTTGACCGGTAGTAAAATGTATTTCTACGAAGTCTTGTAACTTTGGAATTGTTAATCATGTTCGAAATCAACATATACTGCGAACTAAACTTCATTTGATAGCTCTTTTAATGAATCACATAACAGTACTCTAAGTCAATTTATATGGTAAAGCTAACATAACTATACAACAAAAAATAAATAGATAGAAACTAAGCTATTCAAAAGAATCAAATGTATAGAAGCAGAAATTTTAATAGTAAAATAATAAAGTAATATTGGAATTATCTTCACTGTTCGATATATTCAATGATTAAAAATATGCTCTTTCCCTAATTCTATAATATATTTAAAAACATGAAAAAAATCCAAATGCGTTTTATTTTTTATAAAATGATAAGTTTACATATTCAGCTATAAAATGCAAATATATGATATATATAATTAACAAACATATAAATAGAGTATCATTAAAATTTTACTAAAATGGAAAATTAGAAGCTTTGAATATAACGATAAGAGGCTTAACAAAAACTCTCATTGAACTACTACTGCAGATATTATACCACAAAATTCTTCTACCGAGTTAAGATAATATTGTAATTTTGTATTATAATTATTAGCATCAGGTCATTGTAATATAAAATTATATCATTAATAATAAAAAAATAATTTATAAAATAATTGCTTAAGTTTTACTATTTTCTATTAAAATATATTTACAATTTACAACATTAATGTTAATATTTTTTATTTTTTTTAATAAACTGAAAGAAAATTGAATTGAAAATTAGCGTTAGACGGATAAAATCTAATAGAAACATTTCGTTCTTATATCCAAATATAGATTTATAAATTTATATATGAAATTGTAAAGTTTTCGTTCTTGATTAATATTCAAAAAATATTTACGTTAATTTATATTTTTTACGCATGTCAATAGCGTATTAATTATATGATATAATCATGATGAAGTATCTAGTAAAAATCAAGCTTCTGTCGGTATAATAAAGAAATAAATCTTAACATCAAATATATTACATGCAACACTATAATAATGATCATGAATATATGTAATTCATAAAAAGAGATATGATGATCAAGAAGAACTATTAAATAAGAAGATATATCAATGACCCGATCATATATGTATTTATCAAAAGAAATATATATTGCTAATTAGCAAAAAAAATAATATAAACAATCTACAGATCGATCATATTTATTAATGATAAATATCCTATTTTATTAAAACAAATAATCATATATAAAATTTGTTCATTGGGTAACGATAAAAATATCATGATCCTATATTAATGGATTGTGGTTAAAAAACCGACATGAATATACATTATAGAAGCATAATAAAATCATCAACAACTCATTAGTTAAGTAGACAAAACGAATGCATATTTGTACTTAGATATAAATGTTAAATGATATATTTATATTTAGCGATAGTAATGTAACATTTCCTGAGACTTAAAAGGTATGTCTTTTCATTTCTCGTAATTCATATAAATTTTCTTAGAGTGCTTACTTAGAGTAAATGTAAAAGTACAGTTATATAATTTAATTACTTAGAGAATAATTATTCTTAAGATATAATTGTAATTGTTACGACAAATATTTTCTATTAATTGATAAACTTTTATTCAAATTCTCTTAAAAGTATTAATAACTTTAATAATTACAATTCAAATAAAAAAATTCAATTAAATATAATATTGTATTAGGCCCTAAGTGATTTTTGAGAAGAATTCTCAATATTTTATTCTAAACTTTAATATTCTAAAAATATTTCTTCTTTTTTTTAGTATTTTTCAATATTTTATAAACATAAATCATTTCATCTTACTTAATGAAATATAGTATTGTATATAATATAATTATAATGTCTGTCTATAAATGCTTCTATTAATTAAAATAACAAAATTCTATATTAGTATAACAATTAGTGTGAAAATATTGTACAATTATGAAGAATGAATCATTTTGTATAATATTATTTTGTTTCTTAATTCAGTTAGTTTTATAAAAATAATAAGTTAATTATTGATTTCTTTTTTACTGCGTATTGATACTGTAGCGGCTTAGTGAAGCACGTTTGCGTGAACGTTCTTTAAAACTATTAATAGCTTAACCCTATTGGTTCGTTACGCTATCTATGTCGTCCGGAAAATATAGCAGGACTCTTCAGACTGCGGGTGGAGATTCAAAATATCTTCCTTGGGCTTTAAAATTTAAATAATTTTCGTGGAGTACCTTTGCCGCCTTTGCTCTTGTGATATCCTTTTATAGACATAAATTATCATACAATAAATATGAAAAAAATACTTATATTTCTTAAACTTATATCATATTATAGCCCTGATTATGTCCATTCCCAAAACACTAATATAAATTATTATGAAAAAGATTATTTTGCAGATGATGAGCGCTGATTGCTTATATTCCTTTAATTCTAGCTAAAATCAAATGTATTTTTTAAAACACAACTTAGCATCACTATTTATCTTATTGCGTCAAACTAGCATATTTCTTTAGAATTAATTTTAAACAGTGTTTATTTAGTCTTCTGCAAAAATTTTAACTCTATACGTATTACAAGTAATGCTGAGATATTTTAAATTTTCAAGATTATTTTTTTTATCACCAATTTTTTCAAATGCAAACTTTCTCGTTACATACTAAATTATAATATCAGAATTATTTAGATTCTTAAAAAGTATACTAACTGTAATGAATAGCAGAAAAATCAACTCAATAATTCAAATACTTTTTTTACTTGAATAGATGAATCGAAAAGCTCATGGAAAATCTATCGATAAAATTAATAGTAAACCGAGAGATAAAATTTGATAGTAAAATCTTAAACATAAATTTTTTATTAATAAATTTAAAAAAAAACAAAAAGTATAAAAGATGTTGATTTAATTCAAATGAAGTATGTCCTTAGTATTTAAATAGTTTTTGAATATCGGTTACTTACTTACATTTTACGTCATACATCTAATATTAATGCATAAAAATTTAGATTTCTTATTTAAACTAAAAGAGTACAATTTTAAAAAAATTAAAAAAAATATTTTCTGCTACAACTAGCTTTATGAAGATAATAGCGATAAGTAGAATATCATCAAACGTGGAATATGAAATTACTATTAGATGGAATTTCTTTACAATTTTTTGCTGCACAAGATATATATACCAACAAAAAGTATTTGAATCTGTAAAATATTATATTATATTATATATAAATCTTGAAAATATCTGGTTTGTCACCCAAGAATATAAATGTAATGTACTACGTATAAAAATAATGACATATACTCAAAGCAAAAAATTGTCGTTTGTATGGATTTTATGTTCGAATAAACTAATAATCTAATATTAAGAAAATAATAAATTTATACTTATATTAAGTAGGTGAAAGTAACGAATAGAAAAGTGCATGATTTGAACAAGTTAAACGGCGTAAGTTAAATGGCACGTGAACTTTGGTTTGAATTAGTTGTTTCCTCTTAAACCTGAATGTGTATATGATGATACGCTCCATGTTATCCTGACCATCTATATTTCTCTATTTCCTGTTAATTTTCTCTCCTCGTCATTTATGGTCTACACATATAAAAGACGATGATTTATTAATAAATACGAACATAAATAATATGTATATATATATATACATATATACGTAGATAAACGTACCACACATAATTAGGCATTAGTTCGCTTTTCAGAAAAAAACATAAAAACTTTTCAAATTAACATTCATAAAAAAAGGAGATATAATCAGGCTGTTATTATTAAATCTGCATATTCATTAATTTATTATAAAATTTCATGTTAAAGTAATCTAAACAGTTGTAATGTGAATAAATAAAATATATACACAAGTTCATTTTCTTATTAAAATTCAATGTGAATATTCCTACCACTAATTCCTACAATTTAATTTTTAACATCAATCATAATATTCAATGTATACAAAATATTACCAAAAAACTAATAATCAATTTTTTTTTTTATTTAAGTCATAATATTTAAATTTATTTTTGTGTTTATGGGTTTTTTTAAAAATTGAAATTCTTCAGTATTATACTATTCAGTAATTATGCAGATTTTTAACTAATAACTAATAAATAATCGTCATTTTTGTTTTTCTACATACATTGCATTACAACTGAATACAAACTTTGTTTCTTATGTAAGCATTTGCCAGGTATTTTCTTGCACATCGCTGCTTCACTAGATCGCAGCAAAAGGTTCTTTATTCAGCCCCAGATGACAATAAATTTACTTGCAATATAAAAGTCAATACAAGGTGCACAGATAGTAAAAATTGAAGGATGAAAAGTTTTCATAGAAATGCATAATAAAAGTTTTATAATCTTCTTTATATCGACTACATCGGAAATAGGATTAAATCATAAGATTATATTAAAGAGTAATCATTAAGTGGATAAAATTATGTTCTCTTCTTCTTGAATTAACGATGTTTTTTTGTACAAGAATTTAATTGGGTCTGCGATTTCGGTTTTACTTCTTATTCTTAATTAACAGTATTCACAGTATTTTTAATACATATTTATTATTTATTATGCATTGAAAAATAACGTCGTATAATAATGTATATATGTATTTGATAAAATAAAAATAATAAAATTTTATTTATAATTATATTAAAGAAAATTCTAATAACTTTTTTAATAATCTATATTTTAGGTTAAATTACAAGTGATAATGAATTCACAGTTTTGCATAGATAAAATCAAGATAATATTTAAAGAAATTACAAAAAAATATTGTTTAAAAAATTCTGCTGTTGATTCAATAAATATTTGAAATTTTATTATATATTTATTACTATTATATTAAAATTTGTTAAAATTAAAAAAATAGTATGCTTTAAAATATTCATCCGAACAGCATATAATTTGGCAATTCTGTTTTTATCAAGGATATCTTTGTTTCATATAATTATTTTCATGAGATAATTCTTCTCCCTCACTTCTCTTGTATTTTTTCTATAATAGATACAATTCATTACTACTTATGATTATAATAGCATACAGTTGCAGAGACATATCACGTGTCTACAACATTGAGCAAACTTTGGCGGCATCATTAGCATCTGCCCTTAGTTTCTCAGTATTCGGTACTGGAGTTACCGACAGAGTACTATCAACAACACAAGTCTGTATTTTCGGAGTATGTAGGGGGTGAGAGTGAGGGAGAGATAGAAATAGAGAAAAATAAAAAGCGAGAAATAGAAGGACGGGAAAGAAAGAGAGTGAGAGAGAGAGAGAAAGAGGAAAGAAAGAGAGAGATAGTGAGGTCAAAGAGATTGGAAGATGGGAAGAGGGAAGCTTAGACCATGCATGTGCATGCTATTGGCCGATATAATAACGGGACGATAACTTGTTTAGTTAGTGCCGATATAGAGTCGATAACTCTGCGACCATCTGCTACACGCCTTACTTCTCTTATCCCCTATACTCTGGGCTTTTATAGATAATATATTTAGGTAGATTGTACTCGACGTACTCGTGATACAGTCCTCCCTCCAGACTCTCACAACAGCTGTAATATAAGCTGTATTTTCGAGACTTTTTCATGAACACCGTTTCACAAGCGCATACACAAGTAGTATATATTCACGCAAAAAAAGAAATAAGTAAAATAAATTATGTAAGTAAATTAAAATAAGTAAAATAAATAAAAATAAATAAGTAAAATAAAATAAATTATATATAGAAATAAATAAAATAACTCGTAACTAAAAATGTAGAGCTTAGCATAGCCATGTAAATAGGCTGTTTATAAAGTAAAAAGAATCAAGATTGATTGAAATCCATGTAAAATTAAATTTCATGCATTACTCAATGATCACAGATATTTATTCCATTCTTTTGTCACTAAAAATACAATTTTTTAGCAGATAAATTACTCAGAAAATTCCTTTTTCATTTTAAGAATACTATTCTTTTTATGTTATGATCTAAAATTGAAAATTGATATTACATTATAAATGATTTATCATTTCATTTATCCAAACTATTTATGTTTTTATTTATTATTTTATTTATATCTATATAGTTAATTTTTATTCTATGTGACTGTATTCGAATGCTGCATGATAAGTTTTTAAGACTGTTATTTATATTTTTTAAATAATAATAAAAATGTTCTATAAATGTTCTATATTTATATATATGTATATATATATAAGTAATAAAATACAATAACAATCATTTTTTAAAATGTTTAATAATTACAACTGTTTTTATTAGGATTTAGAAATTTTACATTCATCTTGCGCAAACTGTAAATTAACGCATATGTGAAAGCTTGCTTTTGAATTCCCTTTTTAGCAGCAAAAACGAGCGATTAATGCACTGCGAGGCTTTTGTGCAATATAGCAATATCTATAGGTAAATTCTAGGTGACAGAGACAAAGTGCTAGCTGCTCCTCTGGAAAAGTATGTCTGGGTTACACTTCGGTCTTTGGCTTCAATTTTGATAAGCGAGATTTTTGTTGTGGATCTTTTATCAAGACAAGAAAAATCACTTATCGAAATAGTTCATAAGTAAATATAAGAAAATTATAAAATATAAGATCTTTAGAAATATTTAATTTAAAAAAAAAATTACGTTGATATAACAGATCTTATGTATAACTTCATTTTTTTTTAAACTCGTTTTTGATGAAGTTAATATAAAAATTTTTACGCATTCTTCATAATTTTTTTAAATAGTAGATAAACATTTTTAGGACGATAATTTTATTAAAAATTATTCATTTCCAATAAATGCAAGATAAATTTCAATTTACATACGTTAGAATATGTCTATAATGCAAGAATTTTTTGTAAATATAATTAAACTTTTTAATATTCTTAAACACTCAAAGATTAAGTGCAACATTCGTATTTTAATGATGCGTAAGTTTTTAAAATTTATTGTCATTTTCAAAAATAGACTATAAGACGTAAGTTATTATATTGTACAAAGTAAGCCGAATTAGTATACAAGCTTATAGTAAGCCTTGGAATTCACTTTACAATTTGAACATGTTCTATGTAAATTACATACGCGTATTTAGTTTTATACTTTACAAGAGTAAATATTCAAAATCAGAGTAAGAAAATAATATATATATATATATATATATGTATATTCAGTTTTGTATTTGATAACTTTGAATGTACATATTTACGCATATACAAATTTATAAAAATTATTGATATAAATAATTTATGTATAAACATATATTCCATCCAAAAAATATTGTTATAAAAAATTTGTTTTTTTTTTATTATAAAGTTTAATTATTAATAATTTGTATAATGATAGTATTTATAAATAGAAAATAAACTACTCTCTATAAATGTGTACTTCCTGAACATTAGTATTCAAGTTTAAAAATATAAATTTATGAATTTCTTATGTATATAAGTAAAAAAAAATTTTATTTCTTTTTTAAAAATAAAAAGGCTAGAATATGAAATTTATACGATTTTATTTACACAAAATTTCTTCCATATAAATAACGTGTGAAATATATTGATATTATTTATTTTGTATTGCAAAGTAAGTTAAAAGCTTCCATTATTATTGTTTTATTTTTAAAACTGTATTATTATAGTTTGAATATTATAGTATACTTAAAAAATTGAGTATTTATCTAGATTAATAATTTGAAATCAATTTTATTTACGTATACCGTAATCCGAACTTTAATGAAGAAAACCCGATGCATAATGAGCAGTCAGTGACTAGGACAGAAAGAAAAATGGCTGTCCTGCGTCTACAACGATACGTCACCATCCAAGTGTTGGCTCGCTACCCTTGATAAATTTCAGTAAATACCACATGCTGGCATGCGTTCCTTCATGGAATGCAGAACTAAGATTAATAATGATGAGAGGTGCAAAGGGATAGCCATATATATTGGTCTACATGAACCTTGACTGCTGGTCAATGTTATAACTTGTGTATACATCATCAGTTTGACCAATTATGCTTATGAATATAAATGCAATGCCCGAGGGTAGAGGCACATAGAGATAGTGAGTGTTGGATATTGTGAGATAGAATGGTTCAAAGAATGAGCATGAGTGTGGACGTATAGATGTGCTTATAATAGAGAGACAAACAAAAATACATAGTGAGAGAAAGGGAGAGAATTGACGATAAATGTAACTTTACACTGTAACATTATGGTGGCTATAATATGCAATAAATTAAATGTATGCCCCTCTATATATAAATATGAATGTAAATTTGTGTGCCTTATACAAACACACATTTTGTTATAAATAACAAAATGTGGATAAACAATAGCTGCAGAAGCCTTAGATTTATTCCATACAATCAAACTGTGGGTGCAAGCCTGAAATCTCTACATTATAACTTGTAGGATAACTTCAATTTATATCAAATTGTTTAATTATCGATTATGTTTGTGACAATAGGCTTATATTCTGAAATTCAATAATAATAACTATTGTTCCAAATGTAATTTAATTAATAATAAAATCAACATAGAATCGTTTGGTCCAAAATTACTACTAACAAGATTTAAATAATATACAATAATAATTTTAATATGAAATGTTACGTTAACATTTTTACAGTATTAGTAATCATAAAATATAATTAAAATACTTAAAATATTCTTAAAATGTCATTTATCGAATCGATAAAAATAAGTTTTACCGAAAAATGTCCGTTTTAATAAAAAAGCACTGAGATTGCAAATCTTTTAAGCCATACGTATTTATACGTAAAAGAAAGAATGACACCGGCACAAGTGTACAGAAAGAAGTGGAAAGGAAAATGAGAATGAGGTCAATTATCGTGCATACCGTGTTGGCTCAATCCTCAATTAATGTTCAAGCGAAACAAGACTTTAATAAGCAAAACTTATCCTTTCTTCTGCGAATTATTCGTCTTCCCAGGCAAATAACTGCACATTGCCGATTATCTGTTCTGTGTATAAAATCTCATGCACGGCAATAATGTCGCAGTGGAGTAGGTGCATAAAGTCATGAATCGAAGCAAGGCATGAATTTCTCAAATGAAACATTATTGGTTGTATTACTATCCTTCTATGCATTTAGTCTTGCGCAGAAAATAATAGATCAAGTTTTGGGAGATTCATTAAAGTCATGCTTGTAGTTAATACTGACCATATACCGTCTTACGATAAAATTAAGTGCACTTTAAAACAAAAAAATTAATTACATTAAATATTAAACAAAATATATGATTGAGTATGGCCCACATGATTTTAGGACACTCGATCTTATAAATATAAGTTATAAATATAAGACAAAAATTACTCGTACACTAATGAAACATTTGATAAGCACTTATGGAGTTCAAAGTTATTTTAATTTGAAAGTTAAGCGACTACAATAGTTTATAGTATATTGTGCAGAGCTTTTAATATGTTTTCGAAAAACTATGGATAAATGTTATATTAAAAATCTATATTTACAAGCCTAATTTGCTTAAGAAAAATATTCTTAGAACTCTTTTAGAAGCATATGAACGCAATGATGTCTTCTCGTTCATAATTCTTTAGTTGGTACTGTTTTATAAATTTTATCCCATGGATTTTATCGTCTCATATATTTGAGTAGAAAAATTAGGTGGCCGTTGAAAGATCAAAACGATATTGGTACTCCCGGGAACTTTCCTTTCGAAGGAAAGAGGATTTTTGAAGCAGCAGCGTTATACTATAGAAAATGGGGTGTTGCTGTTGCACACCAGATGACGAGATCAAATGAGATTGGGTAACCCGGAAAACGAGAAGCTACACGATATACTGATCGCACACGAACAACTTCATCTATATACCTGCAAAACAGGGATGCAGGTATATATACCCTATATGAGCATATGATTTCTATCACAAATAAATATATGAGCCCGTACAAGCGAGCTAGTGAACACAGACAGACGTGCGCGTATTAATCGATGAGAAAGATGAAAAATATCGAAAGAACACTGCCAACCATCTGCTTTTCAGATAATTGTCTTACAGTTCTGTTACGATGTTGCCACTGCCGATGCAACTCACGTTGATTGCACGATGCTGGAAAGAAAACGTGTTCCTTCACGTGGGCTCATAAAATTCTTGCCTACTCTCTGTTCTTTTATAGGGTGCTAGGTAAAAGTGAAAATCCTTCGTACATTTTGTTTAAGAGGTGTCGTGAAATATTTTCCAAACTTTTTTAGTTTCAAATACTGATTATGAAATTCATCATATTTTATAACAAAATTTAAACTCCAACCACTCCTAAATGTTAGTTCTATTGGAGAATGTATACTAAAGAAAATCTTATGTTACATTGCAGATTCAATTAAATATTTTATTAAAAAAATGTTTTAACCAGTAATGTAAGACTTTGATCATCTTCAATGTAATAATATTTTAATATTTTTAAATTAAATAAGATAAACTGGAAAAGTAAATATTTAGTTTAATTTTATAATTAGTAATTAAATGAAAAGCAAGAAGTGAATTAGAACTTTTTGATAAATTTTATATTTTAATACACAGTACTGATATTATAATTACACTTTTACTATAAAAATATGTTTTAAAATTAAATTCATTTACATTATTTTGATCAATTTTTAATATTGAGTAGGTTAAGTTAATGTGTAAAGAATTGATCGTAAAATAAAAAATTGGTTTGATAAATTATCAATAATATGATAATGTAATTTAATTGTGAACTACATTAGAAGTAGATTATATTTTACACTGTCTACATCTATTAATTCGAAAAATAACAGGTCGAAACTGAACAAAGTAAATTATTCTCAAACAGGCAATTCAATCTTATTTTATTCTGTCTCTTACTCACAATGTTTATTGTATTAGTTGTCCCGAGTTTGGAAAAAACGGCAAAAGTGGAAATAGAAGGTGAGAAATGTCTTTGCTCGTCCTCATAAGGCAGGAATAGATGAGTTTTAATACCTTAGTATCTCTTTTTCACTTTTTTCTTTTATTTTTTTTCATTTTTATTATTCCGTTATCTACTTAATAACTTGATTTTGTTAAGGAGTTTGGCGAGATTAATTGAATCGTGCCTAATTTAGTTTTTTACGCTTCTCAAAAGACTATTTAAGACACGTCCACTATTATTAAACAGTAAATAAACTTAAGATAGTTGAATTAAAAACGAGATCCAATGAGAAAATAAAGAAACAATGAAATCTTAATTATTTTCATTTACTCAGTACCTATTTCCAAAATTTTTTTAAACTATTAACTTTATTATCATAATCACTTGTATGAATACTTTCTTTCTATTTATAAATTAATGTTAGAATCAAAGGAGTTTTATTTGTTACAAATATCAGTCGAATACCTTTATAATAAGTTTCTTTTGTAATATATGAAAATTAAAATTTATCAAATGATTGAATATTTGAATGAAACTTAAACGTAAATATATAAATTTGAAAATAAAATTTAATTTTAAAAAATAAAATTTTTATTTTACTATATATTAGAAGATAAGTAAAATATAAACGATATACATACAATAGAAAAACATTCAATCAGCAGACATTGCGAAAGCATCAGAAATTGATGCTTAAAAAGGATATAGAGTATTACTCAAAGATCTCCGAACTTACATAGTTGAGACGTGACACTTTGCGAGAGCCCAGCGATATTAAGGACGACAGCTCCTTGTTTACGTAATATGCGTATTTTCTACAAAAATTAATAAATAAAAAAGCCGAATACGAACCGAACGCTTGTACGGTAAAGAAAAATATGTGGTTAAAAGAAACGACAAACATTTATGCAAGAAAATACTAGTAGTACTAATAATAGCAGTAGCAATTGTAAAAAGTAAAAAAAATAACAACTATAGTTGTGAAAGAAGTACACGTGGAATATAACAATCTACTTATGTTATATTTCTTTTTCCTATGTGCAGCACTCCATATTCAAGGGGTTAATAAAAATAGCGGAGGAAGTGGCAAAGCAAAATGAAAAATTACACCACAGATGCAATTTACTCGCATATGGAATTCGAGACTCACCTTTATCATGCTAATTTTTAATGTATTTAACTTTGTATTCTCTACTCCTCCTATTTTCCATACCTATACATATACCGTTAAACTTCTTATGTTGCTTTTAATTATGTAGATTATATTTATTATCAATTTAGAATTTAGCATTATATTGAAATGAAAATTTAATTTCTTTAACATTTATAAACATGATCTTCATATTTTTGTTACAGTTTGTAACCGTTTTGCCAGTGGAGTTCTTTCCATGATTGGGGCAGTAAACCCCGACTCCTTTGATATTCTACATTCGTACAGCAACACCTTCCAAATGCCGTTTGTCACGCCATGGTTTCCTGAGAAAGTATGAAATCAATTAATTTTTCTATTGAAATTCGAATTATTTATACAATACTAATTTATTGATCTAATTATTTTCCCAAAATAAATTTTTAAATCAAAATATCAAAATAATATAATTATTATTTCATTTGTAAAAAATGAGTATTATTAATTCATAATATACAGTACTTATTTTTTTAGAATATTTTTGTTATATTTTAAAATGAAAATTTTTTATTTGTAAATTTTTTATTTTTATTGGTTTCTTTTTATAAGAAGCCAAGTAAGAATTTTCTTTGCAGTTCTAATTTTATAAATAAAATTTTTTGTAAGTTTGTTATACATAATCATAAAATACATTTAAAATAATTATTAAAATCAATTCTTGGTTTTATATGTATGAATTTTTTTAAAACTCTGAATTCTCTGAACTCTGAAACTCTTCATTTTAACATTATTATTAAATTATATGTATAATTTTATAATACTAGTCAACTACCTTGTATTGTAAATGTTGTAATAATAATATAAATAATAGTATATATATTATTAATAAATATTAATAAAAATAAAAATACCTAACAGGGATTTTCAGAATGTTTTTTGGAATAGATAAAAGAATTCTTATATTTAGTTTACTCAAATATATTAAAATAATATTATTTTATAGAAAACATTATATTAAAAAACAGACATTATTAAATGTAAATAATATGAATGTTAATAGTATTAAATTAATCTATTTTTAATATATTAAAAATGATTCCACTAGAAATAAATACATTATATTGTATAAATACATATTTATATTATTTTTATAGTAACGGAAATTTGATTAATAATTAAGATAATATAGTAATAAAATATATTATTGTAAAATATATATCATATTTTAATAACATTATATATGTGAACGTATGCGCACATATACATGTGTGTGTGTATTTTAAAATAGTTAGTAAACTATGAAACTAATTTTAAAAGTTTACTTTGAGTAAGCTGTTTCCTATATAAAGAGTAATTTAAATACCATAGTAATTAAATTTCCTGTTATTTATAAATTATTTGTGCAACATTCGAATAAATATTCGAAATTTAATAACATGATAATGTAAATAAATTATAACTATAATATAGAAAATATTAAAAAAATAGTGTACATGTATATATTTTATTATCTTTAAATACTATTAATTAGAAATTGTTTGCATAATAATATTTCAATATATATATTCGAGCATTTTAACGTTATGTACATGTATAAAAACGAAATCGAATATATATATAATATTAAGTTACCATTTTTGTATACGATAAATAAATATATCATTATTACTCAATATAACTGATTTTTTAATATTTAAATACCAATATTTAATATAAGTATTTTATGAGAATGTATTTAACGGATATATATATATATATATATGATATAACGTTCCTCGGTAGTATAGTGGTTAGTATCCCCGCCTGTCATGCTGGAGACCGAGGTACGATTCCCCGCCAGTGAACTTAGCTAAATAACTTTCTTATGAAAGTTCAAAAGCTTAAAAAAAATGAAAAAAAAGTTATTCAATTCTATTAGGTTTCAATTCTAGACATTTATTATTAAAATATATAATCATGAAGTTGCATACATTAATCCATTTAATTCTGCTATATAAATAAAAAATAAAGCTGCTTAAAATAAGGTTTTAAAATATGTAAAACTGCAAAATCTAAACAAATGTTAGTTATAAATCTTCCATAGGATTATTTTTTTTAATACTTTAAAAAAAAGGTATTTTTCAATTTTTTTGGATTTTTTTTAAACAAAGCGTGTATTCATTTGAAACTAAATGAAAACGCTTTCAAATTAATTAAGGAACACTGAAATTAAAATTTTTTACTTGTTTCAAAGTTTTTGAAAAATATGTCAGTGAATAGGCAACTCATGAAAACTCTTCTAAAATTACATAAATTAATGCACGCACGGGAACGTCACTGTTTCCATACTTTTTGACATTTTTATAATAAAGTTTAGATCAAGAAGTCAATTGAAAATTCAAAGAATTAACTAAGCTTAGGTTAATAAGATAATAAATCATTCAATATTTTTTACAAAAAAGTTTTATTTCATGTTCGCAGAAATGACCAATTCATTAAATTTCAAACAAGAATATTGAAAACTCAGTTATTATAAAAATTCATTTTTTTTAATATCCAAAGCTCCATATTGTTACACACACACACACACACACACACACACACACACATATATATATATAAGTATATATGATTTTATATGTATAGATATTATTTTATATGTATAGATATGTTTATATGTATATGTATTTTAGTTAATTTTTAATTTTGTAATATTTGTACATAGTATTATTGATATTGTATTTTTAATAAGTAATCGGTGAATGGTAAAACGTAAATTATTTTTTCTGAATTTAATCGGAAATTACTTTACTTTCCAGTACTTAAGAAATATGTATATTTTCGTTTTAGGGTCAATGAAATCTGAAACTTATAGTATACGTTAAGAATATGTTAAGAATAATCTTTGCAATATGAATTAGGATCCAATAAATGTATACTAATGATAAAAATTTTAATAAACATCTATAATCTAATATGTATACACAGTATGTAAATCATAATTTTTTATTTCTGAAATATATGACACCATTATTTCCATTATATATTGATTAAATACACATTACTTACAATTATTGATTAAATATATTAATAGATAAGTGAAAATAATGACACGTGAACTTTACTTATTTAATAATTAATATGTGGAATTATTTTTCTAATCACTTGAGCTAGTGCTTGTGTGTACATGTTTATATTGACACCTTTTGAAAGTAATTACCGTTATATATAAGACAAATATCCTCGAAATAGAATAAGGAATAGCGTAGGGAAGCAACTGTAGGAAGATAAGTTTATGGTTAATATTGCATTTATTAGCTATCGAACCCAATATGTAACGAAACATCGTGCCTGAAATTCAAAGTTACTTAAGCGTGGTAATTCTTGAAAGCGAGCAGAAAAGCAGGTTCTCGAACGAGACCGTGAAAATCAAGCAATTTTCTCGACGCTCTATCAAAATGGTCTAGTGAATTTCTATGGTTAATCCGCGGACCAAAAATACACCATTGCCCTCCTCCACATATCAGAGCTATTACCGAAAAACCCCTCGAAAGTCGCGCCAACGCGTCTACAGTTCATTGCTGCACAAAGGCTTATCCGATGGTATTTCGTCCATCCGCTCGAGCTCACCCTAAAACGTGAGCTTAAAGGCGCAAAGTTCCTTAATCTATCAGCAGCCTCGCGTGGCAGTAAACACGCGCCGGTGGTTAGCATTCACTTGTGCGATTGCGGTAACTATCCGTCGCGGATTAGGACAAACTAGGCGTAGCAAGGAGGAAAATTTGTTCGTGGATTAAAGACGAGGGGTACTCTCTCGTGTGTGCTTGCAGGTACTTACCCCATCTTCGGGCATTGTGGACTTCGCCATAAGCATGCGGCCGGATTATCACTACGCTATCATAGATACGGTGCGCCACTACGGATGGAAGAAAATTATCTACATGTATGACTCACACGACGGTAAGTTTGTCACCCCCCGACTTATTATTTTATCATGTACTATTTTATATTAATTATTAAGCTATTGAATACTCATGTCACCTGAAATTCACGTGTGATTATCTACTTTTGGGGTATTATTCCATTCTGTTTTCTTCGCTTCAAAATTTAATTAATAAAATAATATTTCTTTAGGTTATTTTTTTTAAATATAGGTACCTACTTTTTCAATTTTAGGCTTTATACTTAGATGAAAAAGAAGAAAAAATATTTGAATTTTCATAGATAATAAATAGAAGTTATAACGTTTTTAAAACAAGTCGTTATTGTTAAATGACCCTGAACATAATTTCAGAAAAAAAATCATTTCGATCCAATTTTTAATTCTATCGCTAAATATGTTTTTAGCATTGTAAATAACTATATACGAGTATGTTAATGGAAAACATAAATCTCAATTGTAATCTATAATTTGCATATTCAAATCTGCAAGGTTTATTTAAAACTCTACTAGCTCTAAAAGATACAATTAGAAATAATTATTTGTATAATTATCTATCTTTCATAAAAATATAAGTGTTTTAATTGCTTGTAACTTAAAATAATCTGAAATTTAATTATTTTTTACAATCATATTTTAAAAATAATGTTTTTAAATAAATTAATTGTTAAAAAACATTTTTAAATAATTCGACTCTTTACTCATAATCCATACCTATTACTCTATTTTACTTTATTTTATCTCATTATTGCAATTATCACTTTGATTTCAAATTTTGAGTTTTTTTTTTTTATAAATTCTGTCCTCTTTGCATCGCACCGTTCCTTTAAATTCATGTCTTGCAGAACTACTACAAGCTGATGCGACACGTTTTTCTATGAAAAAATACAAACATATGAGGCGCTCCCATTCCTTATTTAACATTCAAATGATTATTGTAATATAGCTTTTGATTGTTTATACATATATGCACGAATTTATTTATTCCTTTGCCAATAGGTATATAAGTGCTGGTAGCAAATAAAAATCGTATTATATAAAGAAAAATATTGCAGCATACATTTTTTATTTACATTATTGGTTTCTTCCTTATTCCATTCACTTTTTAGATGAAAATTCAAGAATTGAAAAAACATACAATTCACATATGCAGTATTAAAAGCAATTTTTGTAGAGTTTAGCAAATTAATTTTTAGTTTTAGTTTTTGAAATTATAGATTAACAGAGAAATTATAATTTATTGTAACATACACGTAATGTCTGTATTCCAGTACAAAAATGTTTTATGCAATAAATGAATTCCAGAGTGATATAGTTATGAAAATTTAATTTATTTACAATATAATTTACAAAAACTGTCAAAAATAAATATTTTCTAATTCATACTTATTTATTTTATTTTTTTTTGCATTTTGAAATAATTAATAATTTTTATGACGTTTATGGTAATTTTCTGTCTTATTTATGTGCAATGTATTTTTTAACTCTATTGACTATGATATTATAAATATTTATCTGTAAATGAAATTATATTATAAGGTGTGACCTCATTTATTTATACATATATTATAATTTTAGTATCTGCAGAAAAATATGAAAAGTTTAAAGCAAAATTTTTAACATCACTGAAACTTGAATTTCGTGCAACTGTGAAGAAAAACACTAGGTCATTTCAACTATTATTAATTTAAAATCATATATAAGAAAACATAAAGAACGACAACTTTTCATATTATTAAAGTATAATAAAACTGTACGACAATAATATTTTATTTTCTAAACATATTTTAATATTCACCCAACAATTAAACTCTTCTAATAAATTAGTATAATATATTTTGAGAAAATATCGATTATTATTTAGATCATGACTTTTAATTTTGTTATTTTATAGGATATATTTATTTATTTTATGAGCACTTTTTTGTTCTTTATAAAACTTATAAATATAGGTATGAATGGTAACCTAATACGATATAGGAAATTGAATTCAATTAATCAAATTAGTTCAGCTAGATAATAATATGTTCTTACTTATATCTATTAGAATAAATTTATCGATAAATTTAATTTACTATGTAGTTAGTTTAAAAATTAAAAAATTTAATCATTTATTAAAATTTATAATTACAATATTAATCAATCATGGATAAAAATGATACAAAATATTTCATTTATAGTGCGAATAAGAAAATACTAAGATTTTTCCTACAGATTTTACTAGAATCGTTATGAAAATTCTTTCTCTGATTTATTAACTAATAAAAAAGTTCTGGTGTTCCAGTAATCACTAAAAAATTTTGACGATGGAACCTCGTCCCCTCCAGTTATTCTTTAACAGACCCACGGTGACAAAGCGGTCCAGAGCTCGAGTCATGCCTCCGGACGAATAATAACAAACGCTTCCGGCGTCTCAAATGAGAAAATAGCTTTATCCATTTATATGAATCAAAGTGAGGGCAAGCGCTAATGAGAACATGCAGCATCCTCACTCTTTCATTCTCATTGTATATTTGTTGCTTGTTTTCTCATAGCATTTTCTTTTTTTAGATTTTTTTGTGTTATAAGCGAAAGTCGAGTAATTTTTAATTAAAATTATTTTATTGCAGAAAAAAATTGAACAATATTTTGAAATTTTTATTTAAAAAAAACATAAATTATCTCATAAAAAAATTTGATTATTATTATGAAATAAACACAGTATCATAATATAGATTGGCATTACATTTGTTAACAGTTATGCTGTTATTTTATTGTTAGTATTATTTATCTAAATTTTTTGACTAATGCAATAAGATTTCTGTTAGCTGTTCTAGGTTTATATGAAATCTTTTTTTATATTTTGAAACTACTTTTTATACTTCAGGTAGTAGTTTTATATTTTTATAAAATTGGTTACATTTCTTAATAGTATCTCATCTGAAGTCAGTATTATCTTATATAATTATAGCTAAATTTACAGGATTTTAAAAAGTATTTTAAATTTTAATTTAGAGTACTGAATGAAATTAATGAGTACACTAATTTTTACGTTCTCTTATTTTAAAGAATTTTTAACTTCAAAATTTTTTAAATTTTATTTTATAATATGTATAATAATTATTATACTCTAAAATATGTTCTTTCTATAATATTATATGCAGAATAATTTTGCAGTTCCTTAACAAAAATTAAAAAAAACCATAAACTTTTATTTTATGAGTACAAAATCATTTTGTAGAAAATTAAAATAGCATAATCATATAATTTCATGTATCATCGTTTATTCAATGTATATGAAAAATATTGTATTATAATAATAATAAACTTATTTACATTTTATAATAAGACATTAAATGCAATTTCGTTTATGAAATGTTAGTTTCAAAGTTTAACTAATTTCTTTCTTTTATAAATTATTCATTATTATCATAATTAACTACTATTATTATTACTACTAATTATTACTATTAACTATTATTAAATATTCAATTGTTTTTGTAAAACGATTGATTAATGTAGGTAAATATACATTGTAAATAAAAAATTTTGATGAAATTTACTGTAAAAAGGATAGTTTGTTTTTAAAAGATAACTTTTTTAATTTTTAAGTACATGATTTAAAAATTAAAGGAAAATAATAAACCATGATATTTTTGTTAATAAATCTTTTCAGCCAACACTTCTAGATCAATGCAAATTTTCCAAACGAAATATGGTAGAATAAATATTGAATTTAAATTATTTAAATATAGTCAAGTAATTTATTAATGTCAAGTAATTAATGTAACTCAATGAAAAAGTAAATGAAATATTACAGCTACCTATCATTAGCCAAGTAATTACCTCCGTATAATTCGAAAGCAAATAAAATTGCTGACTTAACATTAATTTAAAATTTAGTACTCTATCTGCTACTTCAATATTTGATAGAAATATTGAATATTAAAAATGAGTAATCTAAGTTTCTTTTTTTGTCTGTTAGCCATTACTCTCATCTTTTATCTGTATCTCTCGCAACAAAATTTTAAGTAACATGGTAGCTCATAAGGCAGTATTTCGTCGCGTTTCTTCAGCGAGTGCACTATTTTTGCAATGTAAGTGTACGTCAGCTCGTATGTAATGCAGTAGACAAAGCCAATGAGGAGGAGAGGCGCTCAGTAAATGAGGCAAAAAGAAGGTTATAGCGCGGCTCTAGCAACGTACAACCTCTTCTAAGCAGTGCGCAGAGTTAGAGGAGCGCTTACGGAAACGGTGCGTTTTGTGCTCGTTAATATTACTTCGTCTTTCGACCCCATCTTAACGCGGAAACTTTCCTAGTAGTTCGACGGGTTTTAGTCACAGATGTTTAATTACCGTTAAATATCAAAGCTTCTTCGTGCTGAAGTGATTAATCTCAGGGCCATCCGGGTCTTGAGGCCGAAAAGGTGAAGGTCTGCTCGATCACATCATAACGCTGTAGCTGGCATTGAGTTGAACCATCATGAGGAATAAAAAGGTCAATAGAAAAATATACTCTATGAAGATGTTTGCCTTATACTCCTAAAATGATCTCTCTGTTAAAATAATTGATTATTGGGGTATTACGATATCTGTGTATAATAAGGAGCATATTACAGTACCTTTTAGTCAGAAAATCCGTCATTAATTCAACTATGAAGAATTGATTAATTATTGACAACTCGAGCTTAATGTTTCAGGTATGTTAAAATATTTAAAAATAACATTTAAATCTTGTCTGGTAGATTTAAATAGTATTTAATCAAATTTAATTTAAGATAATTTAATTTAATTTTTGTGTATATATACATTTAAGAAAAATGTATATATACACAGAAAAACATAAATATTAGTGTATATTGACTATCTATCTTATTTCGCGATCTCTACTCAATTTACTAAAATTTTTTTATAATTTCTACGTATATTACTCATTTCGTATTTTGATGTATGTATGTTTTGGTTCAAATAGAGGATTTGGAATTTAAAAGTATTGTAAAGCACTTTAGTTAGCCTATTACGGATTTACAAATTGTGAATACGGTTCATTATTTAATACATTTTCTATTTTTTTACCCTAGTCAAAATTTTGACATGCAATTTATTTGGAATAATATATATATTTTAAAAACTTCTGGTAAGGCATATATTATTTACAATATAGGTAGCTGTGTAAAAAGAACTATAACTTATACGAAAGAACAACGTTAATCATAAATATTGTTAAATAAGAAAATTTTTTTATCTTGTAGACATAATACAAAATTAAATTAATGAGTACTAAAAAAAAAGAATTATTGTTCAAAGGAGTTGATTTTTTTACTTAACGTAAAAGTGTGTAGAGTATGTAGCAATATTATAAATTTAAAAAAATTAAATTTTTTTTAATATCTTTAGTTAAATTGTTTAATAGTTCCGTATTGCACATATTTAATTTAATATTTTCTTTGATACATAGTAATAGTAAATTATGATATTTCTTACAAAATAATTAAAACAATAATATTTAGATCATAGAGGTTTTATTATTAATGTAATGAAATACATATTAAATTTCGTATTTATTATAACTAATTAACTAAAATTGATGAACTAAGTATATATTATGTCTATAATTTAAAAATTATTATTTTTAGTTGAGAATTAATCAAATAATGAATGTAAACTCTGTAAGCAAACAATGTGTGACGCGGAGTTCATAATACTGATCCGTGCAGGTAAAAAAATTTACAAGCTCAATAATAATCTTCGCTCACTTTTTTTAATGATAAATTAGTTGCAAATGTCAACGAAAAAGTGTATCTACATCATTAAGAGGATATAGTGGTAACAAGGCAAATACGTTAGGGGAGTATTTTTTTGGTCCGAAAAATTTTAATGCAGTACGGGGGAACGCCTGTAATTAACGCTGAAGCGTCGATGCGAAACAAAGTCTGCCAGGGCAGCGTGATTAATCGATGTACTTAGTAAGAATCAACCAGTGCTAAGGTGTTTCGTTTGAGAAATAAATCGAGCGAAGGATATCCAATGCAGATGAAACTAAAGGCGAAAGTGAAGTAATTACAGACAAATAAATATACTACTAAGATTCCTGTTTTCTAATCAGATTTTTTACCTTTTTCATCCATATGCTACTTCTTTATAATATTATTTTTTATAATATTACTAATATATAAATAATATTCTAGTATTGTGAAGATCGTTATTAGATTTATCGGAAAGGTAAAACTGCATGAAATTGCGATGCAATAACTTTGAATAAATATTACTATTTATTAATTTTATCTATCATACAATAGTTCATTAATTATATAAAATATATGTAATGAATATGGTGATTAGCTTTATTTACGCATGTAGAAATGTACTAACTTTTTTATTCTTTTATTGCTGTATTATAAAAAAAGTAATATTAAAAATGCTTTATTAATAGAAAAAATGTATTATTATCTACATCCTATTAATTCAAACTTCTAACGTAAATTATTATGTTATAAAACCATACATAACAACAGAAAAAAATTAAATTTCAATCTTTGATGTTTCATTACTGAAAGCGATTAGCAACAATTAAATATTTTTTAATGAGAAAAATACGAATTCCTCATAGCATGAGTTCAATATAAATTTTAATAAAATTAAAGAGATATTATTGTACAATCAATATTGCATCGAAAACCTATTGATGTACTTAATTGAATTAATTAGTAATTAATAAATTATTAAGAATTTAGAAAGAAATTCCTTTTACAGGCTATTAATATGTTAGTAATTCATATTACTTTTAAATGGACACATTTACGTAAAGTTACACATACTGATACACAAATACATTCATATAAATAATTCTTTATTAAACAGTTAAATATTTACCAATTAGCTTTACAAAGCTGATATTAAAATTATATATAACATATATGAATGTATAATAAAATTAAATGCTTAGATTTATAAAAATGTGCGTATAAATTCATGAAGTTATTAATGAAGTTTTTCATAGTAGTTATTTTTAGATTAATATTATGTTTTTTTTAATACCTATCATTTATTAATTACTATGAACTATGTATCATATCAGTAATAGTAAATAATATGATTAATTACTTTTTTATGGAATAATAGTTATGTTTGATATATAATTTCACAAAAAATATTTATTATTAATATAAAAGACTGTAACTAGATAAATATTTGCTTGCTCTCTCATTTAATATTTTTACAGTTATAATCAAACGACCTTGAAATGAAGGATGTCAAAAGAAAGGAAATGATTTATATTTAAAGATCTGTGTACATAGTCTAACTTTTTCTATTTCAGGCTTTTAAAATAATAATAAATTGATCAAAAATATTGTAAATATTAAGATGTTTATATTATAGGTAAAGTCATAATATTGTTATATGTTTCAAAATTACTAAAAAAAAATTTTATTTAAAAAAAAAAAAATCATTAGAAATATGATATTATTTACTCGATTTGTTAGAAAGATTTCATTTGCAGAAGTATTGCCAAACAATAACAGTTGTATGTATATAAATGATCACTTTTGAAAAGATTTTACAACTAAATTGTATATTTACATATATATATACATGATTAAGAATCGCATTAAAATAATTTACCACTTGAATATATTAATCCTCTATTCGATCATCATTCATGGCAATAGTGCAGATTTAAATTATATGTAATGGTAGTGAAAATTGTTATTATTAATATGGGGCTTAGATTTCAGCAATTGAAGTAAAATGTATTAGTTTTTATAAAGTATTTAACCTAATTAATCCCAATAAAAATTATGTATTATTTTAAATTAAATATCTCGATAAGTATTGCATTTTTAATATTTTGTATTTATGTACATAAATCACTAACTTATTACATTTTTTGAGATAATAAATTGTATAACGATTCTTATGGCGAAATTGAAAATTATTGATCATACCATTGATTATGACAATAAAGTAAATCTCATTATAAATTAAGTATTTATATTGATACTTTTAATGATAATGGTTGCTTAGATAGCGGTTACTTATTCAAAATCATTCTTTGGTAAAATAAACTTATTACAAGCACAGCTCATCATAGCAGCCTTTGTAAGTGTATGATCTTCAAGTCAGCTTACGTTGGAACTTCGATAAAACGGTTTCGTATGTAGTCGTGAGAACCCTGACAAAATGGTGACGATATACACGGAAATCGAGAACTAGTTTAATTATCGAATGCAAATGTAAATATACTTTAGGCAACGGATCGCTTCGATATCTGAACTACAATTCTGGGCTCGCCTGTTATTCTCGGATGCATTTTCCCAATAAGTAAAATGGAGCCTTTCGCGGCAACACATACTTTCAAAAAAGTATTTTGTCAAATTTGCATATACATAATTTAAGTGTAATAGTTTTTATAAAGCAATAAAATTAAAGTGCAGATTTAATCATTGAAAATTAAATTCTAAAAAGTTTTTAAAATAACCTATCTATAAAATATGTTATTGATAATGGTTGTAAATAAAAAATATGAGAGACGATTAATAGCACATAATATAAATTTGTTATTTAACTATATATAAAAAATGTAAGATTGCTTAACATTTTTGTTTACGAAAGATAGTAGATTAAAAAATATATAGATGATTTATTTTATAACTGTAGTATGTTAAAAAGGCATTGTTTTTAAGTTCAAATAGTAGAAAAATCATTTTTAAGGTAAACTATGTAATTATTGGTAAGATTGATTTACAAATAATGGTGTTTATAATCAGATGAATAATTATTTTTTCATCGACAATATATAATTACATAACTGGATAAAAATGTGACTATTCTTATACTATCTGGTAATTATATTTAAAAATTTTATTACCAATTCTAATAAAATTATATAAAAAACTAAATGCAAATTTAGTTAGGTTAATACGTATAACTCAAGACCATTTTGAAAGAGAATTTGAAAAGGACATGGTATGCATATTCGTTTAATAAAATAAATTTTCTCATTCGACCTGCTCTGTATTAAATTGAGCAAATGAAAAATTCAGATATACTTGAATTATGATGGAGTCACTTGTGACGTAAACAACGCGGTAGGAGGTGAATGGAATGAAAGTAAAATCTTTTCGTAGAAACGTAACGCGAAAACAAATTTTAGAATAATTCACTTTTTAGAGTTAATATTGTTAATAACTATTTAATGAATTCAAAAAATTAATTTTATAGTTGGGATATGAAAAAATTTTATGAATTTTGAAAGTAAAATAACTTATTTATTGGGTGGTATATTGTATATATTACTGAATTTTTATTTATTTAATATTGTTAACTTATCATAAACTCCATGTAGCTATTGAATACTTTTCTGTATGTGTTGTAAACATTTTTTGCATATCTGATCATTGAAATTTTTTAAATTCATAATTTTTTATAATGAAATTCGTTTCTTTCATTTGAAAATCAGATAATTATAAATTAAATACCATTTAAATTATCTGATTTTTGTACAATTTAACGTGTTTATTAGTTTATTAAGATGAATAATTTTATATTTTTTATATTATACTCCGAAATAATGTACGCATAATCCTAAAAACTGAATAAATGATAATAATTTAAAAATATTATGAAAAATATTTGAAATACCAGATGTTGGTATTTTATTATCCTATAAATCTACAAATGTAAGAGATTTGGTATGATCTTTTAATTGCATAAATCATTATTTGAGTACACAATTTTGATCTTTTAGAATTTATTAACTCTCAATTAATCATCCATGTTTTAAATTAAACTACGTGTGACTATAAAGCTGAAATTTCGAAATTTTTACTTCAAATTTATAAGTAGTACTTTCTGTTTATTTAGAATATATAATTAATCAATTGAAAAGCGTTGTACTGTACATAAATTTTAACAAAGAATGTACAAATATATATGTATATTTAAATAAGTAATAATAATATGTGAATAAGTTTATAAAATACTATTTTGTAACCAAAAGCATTGTTATTATATAATGAAACGAGTATACAAAATTCAATAATTTTTTTAACGGAGTTCACATATTTTTACCCCGATGAATTAAATTAAATTTTTCTTCATTTATTTTTTATAAAATCGGAAGAATTTACATTTATCACGCATTATCGAATTTTGTACAAGACGTTTTAAAATTTAATATGAAAATATTATATTTTTTCAAAAAGCCTCTTGTAAAGATGAATCGATAACCTAAAAATAGTTGTATGGGTCGACCTAATCGGAGTCAACTCGATCCTTTATTTTTTATTATTTTGAATTTTTAATAATTTACAAAGCTTAGATAATATCGAAGTCGTATAACGTAGGTCCCATTAACGCAGGAGGTTTGCACTGCTGCTTTCTATTACACGTCCCCTACCCAAATGGAGTTGTATCTACGGAGTGGTCGAGACACGTGTTTTTATACCCACAAGGAAAAGTCAAGTTTGCCAATAACAATGTCAGCCCCCGGTACGACTTATTGCACGGTGTCAGAAAGTATCGCGGAGTGGGAGTAAACCAAGATAGACGCCTTTTTCATATAATCACCGAGCATCAATCGTGTCTGTATTTTCGCTTCGACATCGTTCTGTTGTGATCCTACTAGTATAGCGTGATGCCGCTCCTTCCAGCGGTTTAAAATTTATGAGAACGGGTGTGATTATTCATCTTGATCAAAAGTTCTATTTCGTATCGAAATTTTTTATTTAATTAATGTGATACTTCTTTTATACGAACAAGTGATTTTATTGTTTCACTAAAATCAAATTGAAATTAAAATATTTTGATAAATTCGAAGTGCTAATAGTTTTATTGTAAATTCAAATAAAAAAACATATTACTGTTAACATTCCAAGCATTTATTCCAAGTATGTAAGATTTTTATTATGATTTAAATTAATGTTTTACAATTTCTTTATAAGTTGAAGTTTTTAGCTGTTATTTTTTATTTTTACGATGTAAAATACGTTACTTCTTTTAAACAAATTTATAAATTTTTTTCCAATCATAAACATTTTACAGTTTTCATGTTTTTTTTTATTTATATATTTCTCAGATATAAAAAGAAGCATGTTTACATTTGTATAGAACATTCAATAAAATTTTTTATGTATAAATTATAATTCTGTCACCTTGAAACACGAGTAAAAGTAAAATTAACTTGTGATCGATATTCATCTTTTGCATTTAAATCGAGTAATCAATGAGAAAAAACTTTTGCATGAAAATCTTAAATTAAATTTTGATTTTATACAGTAATAATAATAATAATATTTAATTTGTTTAAAACAAATTTACTATTCGCAAAATTGTGAATTATATATTTTAATCAAAAGTATATTGAATATATATTTTTTTTATTTTTACAGTAATATATAAACTCTAATAAAGTCGAATTTCTTATCAAAGTTACTTACATTGAACAGTATCCTTTAATAATTAAAATGTTACAACAAATTTTATTAGAATAAATTAAAAAGATTAATAAACAAATAAATAAACATGGTTGAAAATTTTTGTGTTTTCTACACAACGGTTAATAAAAACAAATAAATCTTAATAGACATTTTATTTAAAAGTTAAGCCATTAATTGAAGAATGTAAAGAATTTCAAATAACATTATTTAAAGAAAGAATTTATAAGCAAAAAACTCATTCTTGAAACTTATAGATAATTAAAAAATTTTTATATATAAAATATATAAACTATCTAATTTCAAATCAAATCATTTAATAAAGGTATATTCTTTTTTCTACATATAAATTACATATAAATAATAGCTTTATGTATGATTAAAATAATCAATTTTAATGTTAAAACAAATTTATTAAGAAATATAATGCTTACATTCAGATTTTTGCTATGTTGTTGGGAACTATAAAGTAGACTTTTTCTTTAAATATATATATACATATTTATAAAAAGGAAATATGAATTCATGATACTATTATTGTAACAAGTAATTTTTTCCTGCTTTACACATCTATGAACCATTTTACAATCAGCCATTTATACGTAGTAATTAATGTTAAAACTCGATTACTTCGTTTAAAATAGTCAAAGCCTCTTTATAAAGATGATCACAATTAATACATAAACTTAATATCCATATAAACAACATGATGAATAAAATATTAAATTAATTGAACATTAGTTGTTGTTTAAAATATTTAAAAATATTAAAAAGAGCTTGTAATTAAATATTATATACAATTAAATGTTTAATAATGGATATACTTCTATTAATATCTATTAATATCTATTAATTACTTATTTCTAATACCATACACTAATCTTTTTTAAAAATAGTAACTGTATTCTCTTACATTTTAACTATTAACTATATTTTAAAATAGAGACCTTGAATTATGATTTACAATTTAGTTTCTAAAAACGGTGAAATAAACAAATTGTGAGTAATTATTTAAAAGTTTAATTTTTTTAACTATTTAATACCCATAATCGTAAAAGATTATTACCAAAATTAGCTTAGTGAACCACATTATAAATATTTATAATTAAAACAGAATTTATTAATTGTTATTAATAAAATATACTGCATGGGATGAATAAAATTCTTATTTCTGTTCAGTAAAATTATTTTTACTATTACAGTACACTTTCTTTATCTATATTACAATCTATTTCAAGAGTTAGTATTAATAACATTGTACGAAGATTAATTTTGTACAGAAATGACTTGGTGAAAATGTACAATTTATGTTGACTTTTAAATATTAATTGAGTCAATACATATAAATCAGTATTTAAGCTCAACAATAAAAAAACTGAACAATTGGATATATTGTATTTTGACAATAATAAGTATAAATCTCAAAAGAGATCCTTGGCACTTTTTATAAATGTTAATTCAAATAAAATTTTCTATAATAATTAATATATAACAACAGTACAATAAATTCTAAACCAAAAAAACTATTGTACCGATTATAATATAATAAATTAATTTTGTATAATAATAAACTTAAAAATAGGTTAGTATTTAAAATGATTTTCATGTATATATGTATATAAATTTCTACCTGTAAATAACAAAAATACAATAAAAAATTGTAGTACTTTTATTTATTTATATATTTATTACTAATTATCATTTACAAACTCTAAGTAATGATTTTTAAAATTTATATATTTATAAATTTGGATCAAATTTATTCTGAATTTGCATACTTGTTTTTAGACGTCAACATTTCCGTTTTTACATGTATATGTTATTTATATATATTTATACCAGCTTTCTAAAAATCAGTTGTATTCCACACATTATTTTATACTCACGCAAGAACGCTATTACACAGGAAATTCCATTTATAGCTGTTATTATGTTCCCTTTTTTTATGTGAACTATTTTCAAAATAGCTGATTTTTTTATATTTAAATCTAAGTTTGAACTTATTTTAAAAATATGTATTGTGTATAATGATCCAAAAATGAGTGTGTAATGATAGACAACATTTTTACCTGAGTTATGAAAACGATAATAATAATTTAATAATGATTAATAATTATTACAAACGGTATTAATTTTTATAATACATTTTCATGAGAAAAATGACCATACGTACCTCCTTTTATATTTATCTCAATTTGTTATGCAATTAAATAATTAAACTTTTGTACGAATCGTATTTTTTTAACATAAACCTAAGATTTTATTTTATGAATTGCTTTAAATTAATTTATTAAGCAAATGTTAATTGATTTAGGAACTTCTTTTCCAAAAAATTAAAAGTTGACAGGACTCTTACATCAAGGATATACTTTTTGAGGCGTCATAAAATAAAATTTTGCATAAAATTATTATGAACAGTAATAATTTAATTTAAAAATAGCATATTTAAATTCTAATTTTATAGTTAAATTAGTAAAACAATACAATTACAATTAATTACCATTGTTTGAAAGCATACGAGAGAAGGACATAGAATTAAAGTTCGAACATTATATCATTAAAAAAAATGTTCACACGTTTTATTATTTTGGTTAAAGCACATTTAAAGTCCTTATCATTTAGGTTAATATACTGTGAGTCTTCGACTTTCACGCTTAACTTACATTAATTTACATAATAACCACTGTTGCCATTTGTATTATAAAAAATTTCTCACTCTATCATGAACAAGGTCAATTTGAAAAAAAAAATTAAGAAGACAGATGGTGAGATAGAGAGAAAAAAATGAACGGCAGACGAAAATGTAAAACTGGTTTGTCAAAGAAGTAAAGTTATTTTAGAAAAAGCGAGCCAAGCAATAACGGAAAATGTAAGGCCACGTCAGGTAGACACGGTTTTCTGTCCTGCAAACAGTCGCCCACTCTACGCTCACCTTATCCGACAAATAATGGATTGCAAACCGCTTCAACAGCACGTGGCACGTAACAGCCCGTTTCATGTCCATCCCGTCTATTCATAAGCAAGCATTTGTTTCGTTGCTCACGCCGTTACCACCTGTCGAATGAAAGGACGCCCGCGAATCTATCTGGGGAAACCGAATCTGGTTCCCGGCGGTTCATCGAAAATCCGGCGGGTGCCGGCGGAGTGGAACCGATCGATCATTGCTGCTCCCGCAAGATGTTTATACTTTTTTATGGGAAAAAAGGAGAGAACGAGATGCGGGGTCGTGGATTATTTCGGTGTTGTTTTCGCCCATGTACACCCGTACTCAAAACTCTGGACTCTCACATGCCGACTTTTTTTTTCTTTTATCGGGAGGATATCGATTTCTTGTCAACTTAAGCCGAGTGTAATATATCAATAATTGAAAAGCCGCCCCTGACGTACCCCACGCATACGTACAATGCAATTGCGATTAAGTGCGTTGTTGATCGATTTTTTACAATTTGCCGCGAAAAATGAACAATAGATTTATTAGTAATTTTATTTTATTCACCATTTTAGCTGAAAAATGGACATTCTGTCGCTCCAATGGCCTTTTGATTTATCGCTTAATTGTTTACACATGGTGAGCATACATTGAAACTTGGCATTTCTTGAAATATCCTACAGCCATTCAGAAGCTTAAGGTTTTATATACATTAATTTATTTCTAGCTCATCTTATATATTTATAACACTTACAAATGAATCTTAAATTACAAATGTACTAATTGGATATTAAAATTATTGCAGTACCTAAGCTTCTTAAAGTTTCGTCATTAATAATATCGATGTAAGCTTTTGGAATGCAGAAGTTAAACCAAACTAATAACGAATATTAAGAAATACTCATTTCTTAATACCAATTAAATTTCCGAAACTTTGACGATTAGTAAAATATGTTTGTAATCATCTTATTAATTATCAATTGAATTTCAATGTTATACATACAATGTCATAAAAATGACAATACATAATTATAACTTTCAATCACAATAATCGTTTCAAATAAATTTTAGATAAAAATTTGTTGAGAGTATACTTAAAAAAGTACTAAATATTTACACTTGTATTGATTTTCTTCAATATATTTATTACATAATATTATAATATTTTTAATAGATATAAAAAAAATCTAAATTTTAATTATATTTTTAATAAATATATTTAAGCATTAATAAAAAAAAATCATTTATAAAAAATTTGCGGGTTTTTTTTATATATTGACATTATAAATGAGCCATTCTCATTTAAGAAGCATTTGTATTGATTAAGATTCATCTAAGAAAAAAAAGAAAGAAATTTTTTTATTTTTAAAAATTTAGGTTAAAATTTGTATCCAGTGCCGCAGAAAAATTTATACCTTCAAAAAATGAAACTACATACCTTCTAGAGATTGGAGCGGCTGCGTTTACATGAGCTTCACTAATTGAGTAAATCGCTTTTTGATAGTATCCTCTACCGAAGATGAATATTTTATTTACGATTGACAATTTCTTTTTAGCCTGCTTGAATACGGCTGTATATGGAATCATTGTAATATTTTAGTACATAGAAAGATTACAATTGCTTTATGATAGAATTGCATAATTTAAATAATTCATGTACATTTTTAATTTTTAATATATTAAAGTAAAATAAAATGTTTATATTTTATTGCAAATATGAATAGCACGATTATCGTTCATGTAAATATATATATATATATATATATATATATATATAAATATAAAATTACATTTATTGTAATAATTTATTATAAATATAATAAGAAACATATAACAGTTATTTTATTAGTAAATTTGAGTTTCACTGTAAAAATATTTTTATACTTCTTAAAAGTAAATAATTATTATTTATTTTTATTATTTATAATTTTTTAATTGAGAAGTTATACTATACAAAAGAATACTCGACTGATTTTCTCCAGCAATGCATTCATCATTAAATTTTCTTATTTTATTCAGAATTTATGAGCATAAAATATTTCATAGAATTGCGTACGTGAATATTTCTACAGTATTGATTAAATTAAAATTCAATATATTACACTAATATAATTTAATAGTGCTAATTAAGTTGAATAAAAAATTTTCATACTCTTAAAGCTAGTTAAGTATTAGTTGAATACTAATGATATTATAATCATGTATTATCATATATTTGTATTTTAAACCTATCAATCATATTCACAAAATATCAGCTATATATTTAAAGAATTATTTACAAAATTAAGTAGTTTTACTCAATTTGTTTAAAAATTTTACTTTTTCACGCATTATTTTCAGTATTTGTCGTAATATATATTTCATCATGTATTAATTTCCATACTTCTTTATTTTTTAAGAAAAATTTATGTATAATAAAAATTTTTATATTATTTAATTTAAGTTTGAGTTATTTTTTCATACTGTAGAGATCAACAACATTAAATGTGAAGTCAATTTTCATAAAAAAGGGATAGAGCAGGAATTCAAAAAATGGATTACTCTCTTTTACGACAAGTGCTGATTGGTGTTGTTTGTAAGTATGTATGTATTATGTGCTTACGCTTAGGTGGGCATAACAGCAAAAAAAGTTCGGCTTATGAGATTCAATTATACATACATATTTTGATATGTAAGTGTGAAAAAGGATTGAATTTCAAAATAAGTTTTCTGAACAAACATAAACTTGAAATAGACAAGTAATATTAGTTACAACGTGATTGGAATCATAAACCTATGAATATTGAAAAATCTTAAGTGTCAGAAAATTAAAGATTCATAAACAAAAATTAAAATATTTATATACGTATTTAAATAATTATCACAAAATATAGAAGTTGCTTGTCTTAATAACAAATATTATTTTTTGAACTTCTTCTATTTTTTTTTTAAATACTTGGTTACAGAAAAGATAAAAAATTTGTCAATACAAATCTAGCATTAAAATAAATCTAGTGAACGATTTCTCAACAATTCTATTTATCAGAACTTTGTATTTTAGAGAATATTTTGAATCTTTTTTGCTCATTTTATGCTAGTTTTTTATACATATACATGCTTTTGTTATTTTTATTAATTTTTTTTATTAAACTGAATTTTTCATTTTCAATTTAGATTTTAATATTATCAAGGTTTGGGAACATTAATAAATTCTGCTTTATTATTGAAAAGAATAATTTAATTATACTAATTTAATAATAATTACATAATCAAATTACATAACTTATAAAATATTACACAGTTTATACAACTTTTATGTGTAAATATTAAATATATTAAAAGAATATTAAAAGAAATTAAAATTTATTTTCTGAGAATACGTTTTTCAATTTTGCATCATTATGTAGTTCTGTTTTGCTGTGAATTACAAGTGTATTAAAATATATTTGAAATGATTTTTTATGAAACATTAAAAAACTTTTTCGAAAAAATATATTATAATAATATTAAATTAACATAAAATGTAAACATTACTGTATAGATGCACGAAGTTATAGTATAGATATTGTAATTAAAATTATTGCATTCTATCGTATACTAATTTTCTAATAATTTTTTATACATAAATACTTGCACTTTATATACTTATTCTACAATTACTACTAACTATAGGAAATAGTGACCTTACTTTCTACAGTGGTGACCTCAGTAGAGACTTTTATTTTAAAACACCCTTCAGCTAATTTAATGTGTCTGTAAAGTGTACAAACTAAGTCTTCTTTTAATTTATGCATATTTTTCTTCATTTCCAAAATACTTTGAAATCCGGTTCGCTATAGGCAATCTTCTGATCATCGATAGCGGCTTTCACGAAGGCTGGTGTACTACGATGATCTTAAAATTGGAGAATGATAATACAATTACAAAGGTAACACCCGAACAAGGAGTATGGATAATCAACTTCATGTACGTGGGCGTGGGATTAGGTTCAGTGATCCCACTATTACTTATGGATAGAATAGGAAGAAAATGGACTTTGATGATAGCCGCAATACCAAAAATATGTAGCTGGATAATATTTGCGTGTGCTCAAAATTACGTAGCTTTCTACGTAGGCCGATTGATAGCTGGCATTGGAACGGGAGTTACATATTGTGTGACTCCAATGTACCTTGGTGAGATTAGTACAAAAAGGACAAGGGGCCCGTTAAGTGCATCATTAGCAGTATGGATTAACATTGGTATGCTGATTATATATAGCATTGGCTTGTGGACATCTCGAATCGTCATGTCCTTGATTGCCGTAACAGTACCATTGATGTTCCTGATGAGTTTCATGTGGCTACCGAAAAGTGCAATATTTTTAGCGAAGAAGAATAGGATGGGTAAGGCGGAAAAAGTTTTGAAATGGTCCCTTGGGCGCGACAATGTTGATGAGGAGCTGGATGAAATAAAAAGAATAGTCTGCGCCGAAGAATCAGAGAAAATCAAGTCGTGGAAAGCAATAACCGAGTCTATACTGAAAGTTGAAAGCAAAAAAGCTTTCGGCATAACTAGTATTCTAATGTCAGCCATGATTTTTTCTGGTGCAGCTCCGATTCTCGCCTATCAATCCTATACATTTTATGAGGCTGGTTTTGGCTACAGATCTACAGAGATCAGCGTGCTTGTTTCAGGCTTAGCCATTGTCGTGTCTGGTTTCGCTTGTGTAGTGCTCGTGAAGCGCACAGGAAAGAGAATGTTATTATTGATCGCTGCGCCAACTACAGTGTTAAGTCTATCAGTTGTGGCCAGCTTTTTCACGTTGAAGAGTTGGAATGTTGACGTCTCAGGTATAAAGTGGATACCCCCTGTATTCATAATGATCTATGCGTTAGGTTATGGCCTAGCTCTCAATCCACTGCCATTAAGTTATATCAGCGAAATCTTCCCAATTGATGTTAAGGTACCGGCGGCTATATACTGTTCAATATTCTACGCCGTAGGAAGTGTGTTAGTTGTAGAGATTTATCAGGTAATGTAGATTATTATATAAAATTTTTAAGAAAATAATTTTTATTTTTATTTTAATTTATTAACATAATCAATTTTGCATAACAACAGTACAATTAAAATATCGTTCTAATTAGTTTAAATTCTTTAATAATACTAATATTATTATATGAATTCCTTCTTACATTTTTTTGTATCAAATTATAAGAGTAAATTGATTCTTCACTATTTCATATTTTTATGCTATTAAATAATGAACTTATTAATTCAGTAAATAACTTGAAATACTTGATTAAATTTTTTCTAAATATATCAATTATTTTTCTCAAAATTTTTTTTGAGATTTAAATTAAATTAAATAATTATATTTGAAACACAAAATTATATTTAAACATTATATTAAATAATTAATTATTCTTGAGAGTTTTATAATCCTAAAAATTCAACTTTAAATACGAAATTTTTATTATCTTTTTTTATTACCTTATTATCTTTTTCTGTATACGAATATTGCATTTCATTATGCAAATTTTACGTTTAATTCTTAATTCTAAATTATCTTTTGGAATTTATATATTTAATCAACGATGATGAAATTACCAGAAAATTGTTAATTATTCATTCGATGATATTTATCTTCGTATTTTAATGTCGCTTGTTTTCTCTCTGACCGCTTAGTTCTGTCTCTTCCACTTTGTAACTATTTCTTTATTAGGCACTATGTTCTTTATCTATCAGACCTCTGCCTTACATTTAGGTACTGAAGGAGTCTTACGGTACATACGTGCCATTTTGGTGCTTCGCTGCAATAACATCGTTCTTGTGGCTCTTAATTTACTTGTTTGTACCGGAGACGGAGGGAAAGAGCTTGGAAGAGATTCAAATGGAACTAGGAGGAAAGAGTCCACCACTGGAAACGTAGAAGACGATAAGTGAATAGAAGCATTGGTATTAACGCTGTGACCCGTGAACCGCACAAAGAAGATTTTCGCTGCAGTTGGCAAAATACAAGACGATCGATGTAGTCGACGTTTCCGCTCGATATTCACCTCTTTTCATATATATTGTTACATAGTTTGAGATCTATTTTCTTACAAAATCAAAAACATTTTCTTGTTTGTATGTAAGTATGTAAAGCAGCTACAATCCGAAGAAGGTTAAACTACCTTATTTCCTTACTTCAATAACATTACAAATTTTTCAAAATATAAAAATTAAAGTCTTTAATAGTAGCATATCTCTAGTGCATTCTATCTTGTTTAAATTTGAAACGTGCCATACAAATTGAGAAACTGTTTACTAATATTTCTTGTATATCTATTTCATCTACATTCTCATTAACTACATCATAGTGGTATTATTGCAAAAATTAAATAAACTACATATTTTAAATAACGGACAATGCCTAAGCGAATCTAAATAAATAATACAATGGCAGGCTTGTAAAAAATTTAGGGTAATCAGTCAGCGTAATCTTTATTGTTTCCTTTCAATGTGACCTTTTACACCCCATCATTTATCCATTCTCTTTGCTCTAATTCGTTTCTTATTCTTTTTATCACGTGTAGTACACCAATAAGTACAATAATGCTGTCATTTTACAAATATGAGATTTATAAGAGGGACAAAGCTGCTCGTCTTCTTCTTTTGTATTCGACACTCCTCATTATCTTTTAACACAGAGTTAAGTCGTTGTGTAAATGCGCACACGTGTGAGGAGTTGATGTTTTTACGAGGCCGTAAAGCCCAACGTCTTGTAAATTCTTATACTGAATGCTGTTGCCGCTGGAATGAAAAATGTCGAAATCACGCGATGTGATGACTTTTCAAAATTTTATCTGCGGCCACAAGGGCGTACACGTCAACGCATTTAAAAAAATGCGGCTGGTATCTAACAATGAGACAAACTGCGGATCGCAATTTTTTTATTTCATTTCTCCTATTATAATAGATTCTCTAAAATTTTGTATAGCATGTAGATATATATGTACGCTCGCTTGTATAAACAAATATACATGCATACATATGTATGTAATTACAGATATATATACAGATCTTACGCATTAAACATTAGTTAAAATCGGTATTTTTTCTGGATAATAAATTCTTTTATACGCATTTTTTGTCTTAACACTAGGAAGTATAATTCTAATGATAAAAGCAGAATTCCATGTATTTGAAAATAAAACTTTTAAGTCTTGTCGCCTATGCTAAAAGATTTTTCAATAAATTTTCACTTTTACTCTTAAAATTTAAATACATTATTTTTTCCATTTATGCCGCATAGTCTGACTTATAAACCTAACCTATATAATCTATAATGATTTAAAGTAAATGCTGTCGAATAAAAAAGGTACTTTACTGTAATGAATTTATACTTGCAGAAGATGTAATTAAATCATTTATTTATTAAAATATAATTCAAATTTTGTTTTATCACGCTAAATATAAGTATCCACTGTTGAAGAATTAAAAAATAAGTTTTACGTAGCTCAAAAGCCGAATGTTATGCTTTTGATAAATACATCAAACCAAGTTTATATTTAACATGTTTATATTAACGATAATATTAATACTGAATAATTACTATGAATAATTAATTCTATGGTAATTTTGTTTTACAATGATGGTATTAAGCTTAAATATTGTCTACATTTAATAATTTAGAAAAATTAATATACTAATTATAGTTATTCCTTTTATAAATTTAATGAAGAATTGTTTGACCCCTTATAAAAAGTACAATAAAATTTTTTAAAAATACTACAATCATTATAAACTATGTACTACATGAAGTAAATTGAGGTTTTGCTTATGAACATTATAAATACAGTATTTGTCTCCACAATCTTATTTGTATAAATAATAATCTTAAGAATTCTTCATTTAATATTTATAATATGATCTTTGAAACTAAAATGAATTTCTACTCAAAGATTAATTTACAATGATATAATATTTTTTTCACAAATGTCATTAAAATTTTTATTTCTATTATTATTATAAAATTTTACATATTTTTGTGATCTACTATATTAAATAATAATTACTACTATTATAACATTTTTTATTTATTGAATTTTATTTAATTACCATTTATAAACATTTATAATTAAACTGGAAATGCTTTATTCGAAATTTGAATTAATCTTATAATGTTTACGAAAAGTTAAAAGAATGTACGTTATTTTCATTAAAAAATACAAAAATAGTCTGTATGTACAATACATGTAGTTATAAAAAAATACTGTAGTTTCAATTTATCTCTAAAATTTTATGTTTGTGATAAAAATGCAATTTTTTTTATTTCAAATAAATTTCAGTTTTATATTTACCATATTTAACTTCTATCTAATTCTTATTAAATAATTTTAATGTGGTCTTAAAAGATCACATATAAAATACAGTAATAGGTGTATAAATAAATAAAAAAAATTAATTATGCTTAATTATATTTAATAATTGTATACAATGAGGATATAAATTATACACAGATTTAAATATACATTAATCTGGTTTAATTGTATTACGTAATTATTAATTTTCAGAATTCAAATTGAAATTAAAATGGATTTTTTGTTTTATTGTCGTTAAAGGCAGGAAAATATATGCACCAAGCATACTTTAAAATAATAATAGAAATTTTTATCCCATTTTCTTTCTTTTTGCAGAAGAAATGTGGAGCAACTTTATGACTAAGAATCATTTTTGTTTTTTGTAACTTTTATTTATAACAGCCTTTATTAAAATTTGTTTACATAAACCTTTTATTAAATATTCTCACTAATAAAAAATATTTACTTATATTAAATTTGTTACTTAAATTTTGTTAAATAAAATTTTTAGTAGATTTTTCTCTATCTATAATTATTCTGTTTTTATATTCTTAATCCTTATCAACTTTATTTATATCTATGTTTGTGTCTTATTTTTTCTTTTTTAATATCTATTCCCTCAATTCATAACTATCAGTATTCCTCTTCCGAAATAAAACACACTTTAACTGATTTTCCTGTATCATTCGCGCCAACAAGTAACACATAGAAGAAGATGCATACATATGCCTAAGTATACACACGTAACAAGATTGATAAACGGAAGGGATACGAGAATTTAGTTGAAGCAGATAACATAACGGGCACGCGCACGCAACATCAATTTAGCTGTATATTATCCCGATGAGAATATCCTGCCTCAATGGCAATAGAGAAAGCTCAAGCGGATCTTTGCTGAGACATTCGTACGCTTGCAATACAAATTCCAATCCGAATAATGGCGTCCGTTGCTTGTCTTAAAGATAGGAGGTGGAGGATGAACAGGTTTTAGTTAGAGCTTGTCCGCCTCAGCCCAGATAAGTCGATTGCCTAGCGTGCCCAAGCCTTCCTTGTTATTATATTGTATTCGAGGTGGTTCTACTTTGGCTATGGATAATTAATTGGCAACGCTCATATTATTCGCTTTGCATCGTGCTTACGCGTAGCCTTGCATCTTTGCGCGTGTCTATATATCAAAGATTCAAACTCATCGACTCCTAACTTAACTACGACAAATAATTCCTCATGCTCTGCTATAACCTGCTTAAGCTTCAGGACAATTATTGCTAGTTTATCAGTAAGGGTAGATACAAATCGATCGGATATTTTTGAATTATGTGCTATGAAATACCAGCTGCTAAGACTTGGTAAATTGGTAGGATTTCTCGCCAATTTTCGGCCTGTCTTACTAATTATATTTCTTCACAATATTTAATTGCATATTCTTAAATATATAAAGTAATTTTATTGTTAGGTATATAAGGATTAATTCACCTTTAGAAGTTTAAAAATTCAACTTTAATTTTCTAACATTTCGATAAAATTTGTTTACAAATCGTTAAAAATATCCATTGTTTATTTCTTACTACGGAGTACTTGTATTACAGCATTAAAAGCTTAATGAATTTTACATTAATGCTTTGTTTATAAATCTAGTTTTTTATGGAGACAGATCCTAAGTATAAATTATTGATATCTATAATAATTATTCTGTATCACGTCAAACGTCATAATATTATTTAATATTATTTTTATTATATTATTAAAAAAATCTTGAAAGTTTTTTTTACTAGGACACGAACGTATTAATACAATTAAGATAGACTATTATAATTTTGAAATGCCTTAATAAAGAATACATTTCTCTACGCATACTTCAGCAAACAGTCGATAATGCATCCGTTCGTGTAATTGGTATCGAATAAAACCTTAAATTTTTATTGGTTTTATCACATTAGTTTCAAAATGTTTTAATTAAGTTTGAAAAGCCTCACAATACTAATTCTAGAGCTTTCGGGTACAATAAATATGCTTTTGAGCTGAATTTTTATAAGATAGTACGATTTTACTGCTTATATTACCTTACATCTTATTAATATAAATTATATATTTGAATTACTATTAAAAGGTGTATCAAATTGATACTTGATAGAAATAGATTTAGAAAATTAAAAATGAAATTTAATAGTGAATTATTTAATCTAAAATAGTTTACCGAGATTTTATATTACTATATAATAATCTATTCTCAGGAAAGAAGCTAATTTTGTGAATCCTAAATTTTTTCCTGCCTCTATATGTCATCGCTATATTCCATGTGTCTCACATATGCAACCTTGGGTGCTCCAACGTTCACTGCTTGCGGAAAATTTGTGGTTTTAGAGTAAAATACACGAGCCGTATAATAAAAAATAAAGGACTCAACAAGGATGAATGCTCGGGCAAGTATAGTGAAAGATAGACAGTGAAGGAAAAGAGGGAGAAAACCAGTACACCCATTCAAGTCTGCCGTTGACATGTTCCTCCTCTTTAGTTTTCCATTTCCATAAATATACGTAAGCACCAGATCCGTGACCGCAAACGTGTTTCGACGGATTACCATCACTTACTTTCCAGATTTTGTGACATCGCCATCCGCTGTGAGATATTTTGGTTCATGTTAAACGATATATTTTTGCATACTGATTATAAAAAAGGAAACTGTTTGATTTTATGCTTGGATGCAGAGATATTTAGGAAAAAATTATCCACGGAAATTCTAGACAAATTTATTTTCCTTCTACTCAACATATTCTACATAAATACTATATTAAAATTAATATGGAAGCTATCTTTATTACACAAAATAGTATTTTTATCCTCTAATTTCTAAATTTTTTAATTTTTCTATCAAGATAAATGTACAATTAAATTATAAAGAATAAAATTTTATGAGAATTATTATTTATGAATTATTAATAAAATTAATTCATAATCTTTGTAATTTATTACGATTTACATAATTTTAAAACGAAAAAAATCAAATTAAAACAAATTTGATCATTAAATAGTTATTAAATATAAGATTAAAAAAATATTAATTTTGTATAATAATAATTAATTAATCTAGTAAATAAAATCATACATATGCATCGAATTAATACATATGATTACTGATCCAAAGTGTTAAAATATTTAACTCAGTCATAATTTAGTCAGTATAGATAAACATTAGTTCCCTTCTCACTTAATAAATACAAATGCTAAAAATCATGATAAAATAAGGTAAATTAAAGTATTATTGAAATTATATTATTCTTAAGATTTTTTTTTATTAAATACACGTATTTTATGAATATTTATCGAGAAGCGTGTGTGAATGAAACCAATATCAAAGAAAATGCATATAGAATCAAAATTTCTTAGTAGAAAAACTATAATACGATTCTCAAAGATTATTACTAAGGAATTACAATAAGCTTTGATCACAGTATCGGAAGATTTCTGGCACAAAGGATAACTTAAAGCTATTATAAAGTATCAAGGATCGAGTAGGTCTTACTATATGTATTTTACGTAGTCACAAACTTATACTACAATATAAAAAAATTTTTAATCGCAAACATTTTTTTCATATTCTGTTATTTTTCAAACTGCTCTAAAATTTTAATTAATAAATCATTATATTTATTATAAAATATTTTGCCTAATAATAAATGTATTATTATTAATAAACTTATTATTATTAATGTAATTTTTTATTAATACAATATAATAATTAAAAAATAATTAAGCATTTAAATAATTGATTTTCATATTAATTTTGAAATAATAGCATACTTAAATAAGTTTTCCATTTATGCGAAAAATTAAGTTCAATTTAGTAGAAAGATTAGAAAATATATTAGATTATAGATACTTATTAAGATTTGCTTAAATGCTTTTATTTGGAGAATTTAAATTAAATTATAAAAATTACGGTTTATTTCACAAAAATCATATATATTATTACATATATTATTACAAACGTATTGAAAATAATTGTAAAGTAATCATAATGCCAAGTATATAATAAATTTTGTTAAATTTTTATGTAATAAAATAAAATTTTGAATATGTGTTTTCACTATTTTCATTTCCATATACAATGTAATATAGTAATTAAGTAATAAACACACGTTACTAATTCTACTAAAAACTATAAAGTACAATCTGTATATTATAAGCATATAAACCAACTTATATGAAAAAGTTAACAATAACTCTTCTTCCTATTTGGAGGCTAGATATCATAGTTTAGGTAAATCAATATTCAATAATAGATGATTTTATAGAATATTATTAATGGCATTGTATTTTTGATACAATATTACTGATATAATTATATTAGTTTACAAAGGAGCGGTTAACCAATCGATAATTACAAAGCTTAGTTCAAAGTCTGTCGTAAGTTCTCATTTGTAAGTGAGCTGTACCACATACTAATGTTCTTGAGTATCTGCGGTATGTTAAAGTGGGAAGGTACTCTCAAACTCATGTATTATGCTATTGTAGCATTCATCAATATTAAACTTAATAGTTAACAATTACTTATTTAATGCTTAATAGTCGTATACTATTACAATAGGAATTGGAGGAATAAATAACAGAATTTATCTACTAATAATCAATAAAACAATAAAATTAATTGTAGGAATTAAAAACCTTATTTTCGTTTACGTTTACATACAAAGTAAATCAGACATCTATTCAAACTATTTAGCCATGTAAATTTATTTATATTCGTATGCGTTACACTTACTGCAATTGAATCGAATGTTATAAATAATATATTAGTGAAGCTATTAGTAATTCATTTTAAAAATAAAATGATTTATAAAGTAAACATAACACATGTATGATCTTTTTATATAATAGTAGGGGAAATAATAAATTAGATTTTTTTACTGTATAAATAAATAAATAAAAAAAATTTAGTATTGCAAAAATCAATACTAAAACTATTAATATAGGTCAATCAAATCATACAAACCCAAAATGCTCATTAATACCGGTATAAGAATATTTCTCAGAAAAAAAAATATCAAAACGAGTTCAACGTGGTTCAAATAAAGAAATTTAAGAAGTGAATTTACGGTAGTAGTCGAGAGGATCATCGCGCGAAGAATAACGAAATGATACAAGCATAACAAAGGCTGTAATTATTAAACAATGGTAGGATGAGAGAAAATAGTAATTGAGCTTCTCTACATTTCCACGATCTGCAAAACGAATCTACCCATTTTACGATACTTTATTTATTCATGGTTATATCGATCAAACTACTTTTAATATTGGTCAATATTATCCATATTCTTAGAACAATAACCGTCATAAATGGCTTTGCGTAAATATTACTTTAGCTCTTTATGAAATTAACAATTACCTATTCGATTAGCAGCAGTTGTTTATATGAGACAAGATGGTAAAAAAGAAGAATTCCTGCAGATTGGCAATTTTGCAATTGATATTACATATTAAATGAATCTACAGATTGAGTTACAAATTTGGGAAAATTAACGCTGTCAAAGGGCATCAGATTATTTACAGCGAAAGGGCTCTAATAACTGCAAAAGAATATTATTTAATAATTGGTCCTATATTTCATAAAACTATTAAATTTAAATTGTGTTTTTTTTAAATAGATTCAATTTATCAATTTCTAATATGCTTAATAAAAGAAGTTTATGGGTCTCTGATTGTATTCTAATTATTAAAAAAAATGCATGAAGTAATTCTATTTTTCACTATACGTTCATTCAAAATATATAAATCTTCTATCTGAAAATTTAATTATGTATTTTTTTTTATATGGTTTTCGTTTATTAAGTATAAAATATAAGTAATAAACGTGATGTAATATATAAAATTAATAATGTCGAGTTTGGAATTTGATAGTGATCTTACGTGTATGTATTTATGTACTCATAAAAAGAACATTTATATTTTTGTCACGGTACTAACATTATAATTACAATTTTTTCAAATAAAAAATCCTTGATAAAATGAATCTAAAAAGTTTAATGGTAAATATGTCTATATTTACCTATAAATATCAAGATCAATTTTTTATTGTGAAACAATTAATAATGTTGATATGGTGACCATGGCCTCATTTATTTATTTTTCTGCTGTATTTAGAAGACCTGAGTCTGATTGTACTACATTGTACATACAACACTAACGAATAAATTATGGACATAGGTACATTGATAGGTATATTTAAATTTAATCAATGTGAGCTTGATGAGCAGCAGTTAACAGATAATATTTATTACAAAATTACATTATATATTTTATTACAAAGTAATTACGAAAAATTATTGCATTCAGAAAACTCAGAAACATCCATTTTTATTTTTTTTTATTTCTAAATAATTGCATTAATTTTGTTCATTTCTTTATTCACTATTTTTGTACAAAAAAGAACGTTTCTCAATATTGTTCCATGAAAATATGTATAAAGGATAGTTTTTAATAATATTTTTTATTAATAGAATCTAATAATTCTCAATTATTTAGAAATTGGAGAAATAGATTTTAATAAAATACCTTGTACATCATTTTTCATTGAAATGGATAAATGTAATGTATTAATTTTTAGTGTCATGTTTAATTATTCATTACTAATACTAACAAATGATGTAAAAACTTTTTACATTTACATCATAGAAATCCGCTTGTAATATAAAATTATGTTGTTTAAATCGGGATATTTAACATTCTTAAAAATCTATTAGATTCATTTACATAGCATACATAAAAAATGGTACAAGCAATTAAAGTAAGAATCGAAAATTTATTTAAATTTAATTATTCGGCACTGCTTCTATTTACACTCTAATGTCCTATTTCAATTCTAATTATAGAAGAGTGAATAGGCTTGGTAGCACTTATGATTAAAATTAATAGCATCGGCTAACATCGATTTACTGAAAGAATATGTAATTTAAATGACCCACACCTCTCATTCAGCAGGAAGCTTTAAACAACGATGAACCGAATGGTTTACTGAACGACTTACAAACAGCATAAATACGAGCGCGCGCTTTGGCCCATACGCAAATGGAGGTCTATGTCCACACAATTGTGTGAAAACAAGCATTATCATGCACATTAGGCCGATATCTTCCGTTTCGGAGGACCTGAAGCGTGAAGAGCTAAGAGTGTTTTACAAGCTTCTCACCTAAGATCTTGACGTGTAGTTAAATCGATTAGGCTTAGCTTACGCGCTCGAACAAGCGCCAGGATAATTACGTGTCCGCGGGAAGTTGACTAGCACATATAGGGCCGTTGACATTGACGGCGGCATATCAGCTAATGAAGCGATTAAAAGCATCGAGCTGTACACCTCGCTCATTTTATGCTGCCTGTTACATATTAAATTGCGCGACAGGGACATTAATCTACATTCATTATAATAAACATATCTAGCCTTGCATGATTATTTCCTAATTTTTCATATCAATTATTTTTTAAACCTGAACATCAGATGTAGTTGTAAAATAATTATACATAAAACAATGCAAACATTACCTTGCAACGTTAGATTAAATATACGTACCAAGCCCAGCGGTATTTACTTAGAATTCTTTAGTGTATATTATATTTATATATTATATTATATTAGTATATTATATTTATTTATTACGCAAAAATTAAAAAAACTAAAAAGAGCTGTTTACATCCTATATTGACATAATGTTTCTTGTTTTTTATGACATATACTATAACATTAAAGCTTTGATAATCAATATATATTTAAGTACTTTCGATATAACGAATACATAAGTATACTATAAATCACTGATAAATTTATCTTCATTAATTTGAATTGACCTGTGATGGATTATCAAAAAAATACTAAAAAGAAGTGATTTAATTAATTTTAAGTATTTAATTAAATTTGTAAATGTTTATAATTGGCTTATTTTGTAATTAAGCTTTACATAGTTTTTTTATTAATGCAGAACGAATTTCAAAATTTTTATTTTAATTTTTTTATGTAAATTTCGTATTAAAACAATACAAGTAAAGTATTGAATTTTTTTATTGGAACCTAATCAAATTATTTTTTTTTTCGTTTACAAAAATTCGGATAAAATTATTTCTTTGAAAACATTGTAACAAAAGTGTTCGCTTAAATATTATGCAACTTAAAAAATATTTTTTAAAAAAATATGTGGTTAAGAAAAGTTACGATTAATCAAAGTAAAAAAATCAATAAAAAGTTAAAATAAAAAAAATATAAAAGAAATGTTTCCCTGATATCACTTTAAATACCATATAATAAATTAACTATTAATAATATTATTAATAATCCTAATTCAAATATATAAAATATAATAGTTTCAAAATAGAAACGCATTAATACTAAATGTTTTTTTTATCAACTAAACAATAATTAAATTAATTTATAATTTATAAAATGTGTACAAATCATACACCTAATACATTGTAAGTATTTGTAAGACAATAGTACGATAATTTTATCATTTCAAAGATAACGTCATGTAATTTTATGTGTCTTTTAAATTATATTAATATCTAATAGACGCACAACTACAATTACTTCATACTATTAGGCTATAATGTATACAATGCAATTACGCAAATTCCAATGAGTCGTTGGAATCGTTCCAATCCCGTACAGTCCACACAGTTATAATTCTTCAGCACACATAATAATAGCCAAGAAAGTTGAACTTCGTCCTTATATTATAAGCAATAAAACTATAGGAAGTAAAAGTAATGAAATTTGATGAACATTCAAATATATTGAGAATGCATAATTAAAAACTTCTAGTGAATTCAGATGATACTGTTTTTTAAGAATAAATTAAAAATATAAAGTAATTTAATTAAGAAACTTTTAATATTTGTAGCTCTTTTCATGTATGTAAATTTATATTCTATATTATACATACAAAAGTTTGTCTTTCTATTTTCATAATACTTATGTTGCAACAAATACAGTTGCATTTCGAAGATGAGAGAAAATAGTGAATTTTGCTATCATTTTCTAAATGACTTATTTAGCATAAAAACTTACAAGCAATTCGATGATATTATTAAAATTATTTTTAAGAATCAAAGGTGTACGTATACATATGAATACGAATGAATATGAATCAGCATGAAATTTTAAATAAATTTACAATACATTATAAAGCAATATAATTTGAAATGAGTAATATAATAAAGGCGCTCAAAGTTCCTCAATTTACTCCACGAATGGAAGGTGAAATTTACCGATGGAAGATATTTCACAAACTCCGTGCAGCATCGGCGCAATTCATCGGACCCGCATTCCGGGTCTGCCTTTCCAGGCTCGCGATCTTAGTAAAGAACAAGTCGCTAGAAGCAAAAAAATGGGGTGAAGGGACAAGCGATGGTGTAAGTAGAAGATGATATGGCTCGGTATATATTGCGTGTCGCGTCGTCACTTCCTCGCGTTAACGTGCAACCCTTCAACCAAAACGTAAATATGCCATTGGAATAGACTTTGATACACGTAGGCTTACACTCTTTATTCTCCGCAAGCGTATGTGTGAGTTAGCATTAGATGAACTAAACGCTTAAGTGCGGCACCGCTACTGCTACCGATGCTCCCGCTACCAACGCTCCTGATGCTGTTGCTTGTCTCGAGCAATCTTATTAGACAAGTTTTCCAATAAAGTGACTGCAGTGCTGTGCCTAGACTATTTTCAAACAGCAAGTAATTCAAATACCCCAATTTATGCCCGTTAGTTAACAATTTAGCTACAGATTACACTTAATGAGTTTTCCGTGACTGCAGGTGGATACTTCCCATAGCCGTTTCATTTTACGTTAGATCTTTCATCGTGGGTGAATATTACAACAAGGAAGAATATTACGTCCGATGTCTTAAGTATTTATAAAACGTTTGTAGGACTGACATTTTCATTAACACTACATAATAAGGAAATCTAATAACGTTACAGAAAAGTAATATTTTTACTAAGCGTTAAACAATTTTCATGTACCAACGGGTACTATAGTCTTCTTGCAATGAGATACCGATATCTGATGCAATATCAGTTTTTCATAAAATATACATTTTTTTATAAAATCCTATTAGGATAAAAAAAATTTTCATCAAATCAGAGATATTTTAATATCATTTCACTAATAATCACTATATTTTTTTCGTGAAATATCTCTAAATTTTAGAAGAAAATGTTTGTGCTTTATGTACTCCTAAAACTCTCTTGCTCACTTTCAATTGCATTCTCATATTTACCATGCGTACCTATGAAGTTATATATTCGTAAACATATTTCGCTTTAAAACGTATCGTATTAATATGAATAAACTTTTTCGTATCAGATAACTTTGATAATATTTTTTAGAAGTCAAAATTAAAAAAAATTTTAAGTTTTAATAAAAAGTTAATTTATTATCAAAATTAATAATTAATTAGTTAAATATGTTTAACGACAAAAATTACAAATTTCATAAAATCATGTAGTAAATCAAAAGATAATTTATTATTCATTGAATTTTATGAAACCCTGTACCATGAAGCTCTATCAATATATATTTTTCAATTAATATTTTTAAATTGCTTTTAATTATTTTATTATGTTTCAATGTTGTGGTAATTGAATACAAATATTGTTTTGATATTCGCATGCAGTAAAAACAATGTGCCTATTGTTATTGATATCCTATCAAAATATGTACATTTGTCTTTTATCTTGGACAAATAAAAATCGCAATTTTATATTAAAATATTATTTGATTATGATCATAAAAGCACCTATATATTGTAAAAGCTTTTAAGTTATATCGAAAAACTTTTTCATTTTTGCAAATTAGTTATGGTAATTTTTATGAATGTTCAAAAAAACTCACAGTAATCATTCATTTAAATTTCGTAACTGTCCATTAAAACATTTTTAAACGTCATAAATTTCTTATGTTTCTAAATCTCAACAGTTATAACTGAGTTGTTTATGTACTAAATCAAATTGAAGTTAATGGTTCTGCATTCAAGTTTTAAAACATCTCTTTTTCTACAAACTTGTATACACATAAGAATCCCGTAACAAAAATGAAGACATTACTTACTGATTTAATTTTAAATTTAAAACATGTTTAATTCTTTAATTGATGTTTTTTTAATTACTTTTATAATCATATCACCTTGTATAGTATTTGTTAAATGACTATGCAAAATCTTTTAAAAATTAATAAAATTATTATCCATTAATACATTAATACATATTGAAAGTAAAGGAACGAGTAATTGTATTACTGATTTATATTTAGAATCAATTTTTTTATTTAATATATTTATTAAATACATATTGATTGTCGATTCGTAAATACGTGTAAATTAAACAAATTTATTAAAGATTTTTTATTAAAGATTTCGGTTTATCGTAATGTAAACATTTATGAAAAAGTATTAGCATTTGAAATTAAAAAAGAAAGCTTTGCGATCCAACTAAAGTCAGTGGATCATAATTCCATGTAATTACTTAATCATAGTTTATAGAATCTCCTACACAAACAAATAATTTCCTTCTTTTTTTTGTCACTCCAACATACGTACGCAATACGGTAAATAGTAAGTAGAGTTGGCACTTACGCCAATCGGATAACGCCACGGTGTGCTTTTTGAAGGATATGTGCATCCGCATATTCTGCAAGAGAAGACACGCTATTAAAGAGAAGCTCGGAAAATGAAAAATAGATACATAGAATGAGAGTGAGAAAGAGAGAGAGAGAGAGAGAGAGAGAGAGAGAGAATGAGAGAGAAGGGCATTATTTCATAACTTGAATAGAAGCGTCAGCTCGATGTGAAACTGTATATTTCCCGTCATGTACAAGAAATTTGTGTATATTTTTTTAAACGCCTGTCTGTTAAATATATAAATGTTTATGTTTATATTGTAGTATATAAGGTGCAGTGATATACTTGATTTTCAATAAGAAACAGATTTACGTTATTTTTTCGACAGAAAAATTGAGAACTTTTTAATGCAAAATATAACAAAAATCTTGTGCTAGCCAATAATACTATCAGCCAAAAATTATTTTAATCGAATATAATGAAATATTTCTATATATAGTTATATATGTAAATATATAATTAATTTTATTATATCCTATTATTACAAAATGTTTTTAAATAATAGTTCTTATACTCCACTCAATTAATAATTTATTATACAAAATATAATTACACATTTACGATGATATCTATAAAAAAAGTTCAAATATAGAATCCATTTAATTGTGAAATTTTCAATCTCATATCCCTATCATAATTGTTGTTTTTATTTACTAAAAAAATGTGCTCAATTGATATGAATATTCAAATAATATAAAAAATATATAATGACATTATAATATATATTTTATTAATATGTTAAATAATAAATTACAGTTAGATTACCTACAGATATAATCTTTAATAAGTTTCTTAAATATTTTTGTCTTTGTCCATTAAGTTTACGAAGGTGCATGTACTATTATTTATTATTTTTTAAAAATATTCTTTTCTTTTATAAATGTGAATAATTTGGCAATAGATAAGACGAAAAATTACGACATTGTAAATTAAATTTAAATAATTATTAAAACAAAAAAAAATCTATTAAAAAATTTTTTTACTCAGAAATTTATTAATAAGAGAACAGAACTTACTTCATTTTAAGAATCGTAAACTTTTTGTAAAAAAAATACGTCATTCGTGTTTTGGCATATGTCATAAATTAAAAATGTTATCATAATGAAGAATTATTCTTAAATGCTACTCATAATTTATATAATGAATATAATTATATACAATAATAATTTAGTATTTACAATAAAGAATTTATTTTTTTTACTAAACAGATTAAAAATTTTTTTCATAAATATAATAAGATTGTGATTTAAACGAAAATGTTTCAAAAGGGATTTAAAGAAGATATAGCTTATAACAATTAATTGGCACTTATAATATTACTTATAATATTATTTTCTTAATTCAAATTTCTAAATTAAGTTGGTAATTTGTCATAATATAAGTCTAAGCAATACCACTTTATTGCCGTAAGTTTTGATGGTTACGTCGATAATAATGCAAGTTTCATTTGTTATTGCTTTGATTAATTAAATAAAGAAACTCATGAAAACACTAAATCGGTAAATGAATAAAATATTATTTAATATTTTTTAAAATATTTTAATCCTTATAATTTTATTGATAAATAAATAAAATAATAATAGGGTTTCTATATAATGCTTATAATGACTGACCGACATAATCTAGCCCCTAAAAATCCACTAATCTATTTTTAGAAATTTAATACTGATATATATTAATTATTTATCAAGCTATACTTTAGAAAAATATTTATCTAGAAATATAAGACATCTTTTTCATTTTATTTCTGAGAAAAAATTCTAAAGCTTAGAAGCGAATAACAGTATTGATAAGTATCGGTCACATGCTACTACACATCGATCTTGCGTTTAACGTCCTTAGAACGTATTATTAGCAGGTATTAATTCTTTGTCAGCCTTGAGAAAAAAGGAGACCACCTGCTTTTACCTATAATCTTATTCGGATTTTGTCAGGAATCCGCTCTCATATCCATTATATTCGTTTTTATAATTTAAATCACGATTCATAAAAGGATGAAAGATATATATATATACTTCAAAGATGTTTAAAAGATTTTAATTATGCTTCATTAAAAGCACGATAGTTTAGAATTTTTATATATTTCATAAGTTTTAATACGCAATTTAAGAAGTTTGTTTTACTAAAAGTCGTTCTGAAATTTGTACGTAAATGGCAAAGCAATTTGTAAGAGAATCTCAGCAGTTTGACAATAAAATTAGACTTTCGTCGTTCATTTTAAAGTAGTAGATGTATTAAGAAATATTTAACTGAAGAATATGACAGAATTAAATATAATTGGCTTTAAAAATTATAAATCAATGTTATTACTTTTAATACATAATTAAACAAAAACATATCTGCATAAATAAGTTTTTCTTGATTCCAAATATTATTATATATTAGATCTTTATTAGATATATATAATTAGCCTTAAAATATTATTAGAAATGACTAAAGTAATTTTTTGGGGTAACACCTTATTATACGATGAATTATTTCACAATTAAAATATAAATAATAAGCTTTATTAAATTTTCTCTAGAATGTTCTTATATTTAATATTAATGAAAATTTTAAATATTTAAACTTCAAATATATTGTAATTAATTTATGCTTCAGTTAAAAAATAACAAAATTTCGTTTTCTCTTAACAATGTTTTAACATTTAAATTGCTTATACATTTAAAAAAGTATCCATTTGCCTATATTTCGTTTAAAAATAAAAAAAAAAGTAAAAAAAAAAATTATATCAATGTTAAAAAAATGATGAAAATCAGGCTTCAATAATATATTGAAGAGGTAATTTTCATAATACATGTACATTATAAAAAGCAAATATGTTTCTACAGATACATCGATGTAACGTAACTTAATTTTAAACATGACTTATAAGAACATTAATGTAACTAGAATCGATAATAATTTTTATGATGATCATAAATTTCTCGTTACAGAAAGATAAAAAATATGCATATATATATATATATATATATATATATGTAACACAATCGTATTAGTTATTGCTACATAATTTCATCATTTTATACACTACAAATACAAAAATTGGCAGTTTTGTTTTTACTATAAGTTTTAGATAAATTCAACTACATCGTATCATAGATTGAAAATATTTAAGCATTATAAAGTATTTAAATGATAAAATATTACCCCTTTTTATTTTTTATACAAGACTGTAATTTCAAATTTTTTTTAACAAAAAAAAGTATTTCGATTATTCAAAATATTTCGTATCAAATCATTTAAAAGTATTGCAGGATAACTATAAGCCTGTATATTTGTTTTAAATTTTCGTAAATTTTGTATATGAATTGTTTCTATATGTACATAGTTTTGCATAGAATTTCATCATTTTTTATATTTTCCTTTTCAAATGAAATAGCTTTTTATTTACATAAGTATTTTTAACATTAAATCATATTTTATATTTGATTAAGAGACTATTTAGCATTCTTATTTATAAAAATTTATACTTTAATATTAAAAAAGTCTTCCAAAATTACTTTTCTTAAAATTCATTTTTTAAGTTAGTTTTAAAAGTAAGTCACAGTTAAACAAAATTAATCAATTGGTAAAATATCTATAAACATTTTTAATAGTAATTTTTTTTATAATTATAAATAGAGTATTATTCATTCAGAAAATATAGTATTTAAGGAGGAGAGACGAATGTAACCTTGCATTTTTAATTGTCCGCACTATATCCTTATTTGAAATGAATGTTAATAAATTTCGTATTAAAAAAATTTACATTCTTTTAAAAAGATTTTTCTGAGATACATCATCGCAGTTGGTTCTGTAGGATACACTTTCATGAACATTTTCATGAACCTCGGTTCTTCATCTAAAAAAAACCCACAGAATACAGAATATAAACTTTACCATATACCAGAAAAATATACGGATTGTTTAAGTAAATATATGTTTGTACTTATTTCGTATGACATTTAATTAAAAAAAAAATAATATGTATAACATTTAATAAAAGTAAATTAAGAAAAATCTATTAATATTCATTAAACTGATTTAAACTTACTCGATATCAGAATAGTTCATTGGTTTTTATTTAATAACATTAGTAAAATAATATTTTCAATTTAATAAATACTCTTATACAATAAATACTCTTATACAGTAAATAAACACGTTTCAAGTTCAACATTTTATTTAAATACATTTCCATAAAATGAATTTAGCTCATAAAGGGTGTAAATACAAATAAAAGCGAAATAAAGCAGTAGAAGACCTAATAAAACATGCCAGATAAAAGCTTTGCGTATTAACTGGAAAATCAGATAATACACGGAGATTGGGGGTAGGTGTCAGAGCATTAAACAGACAATTCCAGCGACTGAACCCACATTTGTGCTTCTTTTTCCTTTTAATTGGGAAGAAGAGTCGCGTGCAGACACGTGAATGAAACTTCGAGCACTGACTATAAGCGACAGCTGTTGAAACGGGAATTCACCGTGGATGGAGGTTTTTATGTCCGTTTGAATTTCAATTAATGGTACTCGTTGAAGTTAACGTATCGTCACGCACATTGTTGTTCGATCGAACGAAAATTCGAAACATTGCAGATAGAAAAGAGAGAACATAGTCTGCACTGCACAGCCCTTTTTGGCGGTTTGCGTTTAAGCCGTTGAGAATTTGCCATGGTATTCGTGTAAATGATAAAATGACCGAACGCGAAACATAATTTTATATATGTTGAGAAAGACAGAGAGAGAGAGATAAAATAAAAGAATGAGAGAAAAAAAGAGAAAGACAGTGAGATAAAATGAGAGAAAGAGAGAGAGGAAGATCAAATGAAAGAAAGAAAGAAAAAGAGAGAGAGAGAGATAGATAAAATGAGAGAAAGAGAGAAAAAGAGAAAGAGATAAAATGAGAGAAAGAAAGAAAGTCTATCATTGACCAGGTTTGAAAATGGATAGACAGTTAGAATAAAAAAAGTGAGAGTGAAAGATGGAAGAAGAGCAATGAAGGGAGGATGAAGGAATACCTTCTAGGATGAAAAAAAGATAGAAGCAAACAAAAAAACAGATAAATTATTTGAGATAGGCAAGTTAGATTGACACTTTGATTAAATATATAAGAGGTGAACGTCCATCCACTGGTTATACAAATTTCATTAATTGTTAATAAGTATCAATTTTCTGTTAAATAGATTTCAAATAATATAAAATATTTTAATGTTGAAGATTTATATTTAAATACAAATTAGGAGGTAAATAAAAAATTATACATCGCAATCACTTTAAATATACTACTTCTGGATATGATGGTAAATTGTATTTTTTAATACAATTATTACCATCAGAATTTAAAAAATCAAATACAGACAATATTATTGATAGACAAGGTGTATATCTTATTTTGAATTAATAACATTGAAGATTGTTCTATTCTATTCTATTCTAACAGATGTTCCCCGTAAATATAAAAAGCATAAAATACTGATTGTGAAATATATATTTACTTGTTTTCATTTCATCTTTGACTTCATGTATCTACTAATAAAATAATTATGAAAATTATTTATTTAATGTGAAAGTAAGCTAAAGTTATTATACATATATTATATAAATAAAATCTTTTAAAAAAACATCATAAATAATTAAAAAAAAGCTCTTTCAACAAAAAGTGGTTTAATTATTAATCACTACAGAGAAATTAGGTGGATTATAATTTTAATATTTTAAAGTATCTTTTCAGCTAACTTTCAACATTTTACACTAAACTCTTATGCACGTATTTTAGTAGCTTAAAGTAATTTAAAAGTTATACATTTCTATATAACTAGCAAAAATTTTTCTGATTAATTATCGATAAATTAAATTTTATAATTTTTATTTTAGAATATTATTATACAGTAATTTTTAGAGGTCACAAGAAAATTTTGATTCATCTTGTAAAATACTTATATTTAACATTTTTTTATTTCTTCATTGGAATAGTAAATAGTATTCAAATCACAAACAATAATTAAATTGATTTGAGTGTTGTTAAAAAATTGCTACTTCGAGTATCCGCATATGTTAATTTTTTAATATAAATGCTCCAGTAATTTAAATACATCATTATAAAATATTTTTTAATAAAAATTTACAATAAGCAAATAATATAACATTGATTAAGAATTGCTATTAAAATAATTGTACAATGGATAATTGTACTTTTGAATATTTATAAGATCTACTTGATTGACAAATCTTGATTAAATTAAACCAAAAAAATTAATATTTTAATTATAATTATACAGCAGAATTCAAATTTGAATATTAAAATATTTTAAGCAGTATTTGCTTAAAAAACTAAAATAATAACGTAAAATGAATTTTCTAAGAAACAGATAAATATGGTTGTATTTGGCAATAAAATATTTTGCAGGCTGATTTTAAAATTTTGACAAATATTATTTATAAAGTTAAATGAATATTACAAAAATTATTATGAAAAAGTATGAAATATGATGTAACATTTTAATAAATAATGTAAATAAATGCATTTTATAAGTTCAAACTCAAATAAAATTTAGTATGAATATATAAGTGTGACATAATGTATAAATTTATTCATTTATTTTATTTTATAAATATATAATTTGATATATTTTTGCACTTCAAAATAATAGTAATGTAAACTATATAATAATTAGCTTTACTTCACACTTTTACTGTTTCCAAGATAAAATATTTATTCTATGACAACAAATAAATATGAAATTTTATAATAAAATGGATGATATAATACACTATTAAATCAAAGCCCAAATGACGAAAATTTTTAGATTGTAAAAAATTATCAAGCTTGAATATTTTGCTATTAAAATATAAATTTTATCTAAGTTCATATATCAGTACTGAGAATCATTATTTCTATTTTCTGCAATATAGGTGCACAATCATTGTGCGAGCTTATAAATGGTTCATTGAATAAGACTAAAAGAAGTAAATATAGAATTTCATCGAGGAATATTTCGATGAAATGAATTGAAGCATCTCCCTTAGAAAATAGGGTATTCTCAAATGAACCTTGCAAATACGCCTTTGCAATTTTGAACTTTATTCGTCGTAATCCTTTCTTTTATTCTACTGAATCTCTTCATTCATTTTTTTCACCTCTATCCGCTCGTTTTATTAACTGGAAATATTTTTCAGTTTCAATAATAAAAGTTAAAAAGAAATTTAACTAAATTGATGAAAAACTACTTAAATAAATGTTAAAATTCGTATAATGATACTTAATATAAATATTTTTAGATGAAAGTAAAATACCAAAAAACAAATCACGTATAAAAAATAATATACAGTATGGAAAATGTAATAGTCATTTTTGAAAGGATAAACAAGTTTATTAACGAAATAAAATGACATGTAATTCAACACATTTCAGAAAAATCTAAAATTAGGAAAAAATGTTTTTTAATATAAATTCGTGCATTTAACTTATAGCATGGGTTTTATCACTAAATCACAATTGCATTTCAGTCTACTTTTAAAACTCAAGCAGCTACAGGGACTCATAATTACAGTGAAATATTCAAATGGCCTTTAATCTGGTAAACACATAATTGGGGAGGATGTGACAAAGAGCGCATATTCAATAAAATTCTTTGAGTGGTGGTTCATACGCGAGCGTGCAGGAAGGCTCATGTCGTCGGATAAGGGTGCATCGGATCTCTGTCCCTCCGACGGCAATTTAAACCCGCAAAAGTCAGCGCTAATGATTTCCTCGTGATGCTCACGCTAAATCGTGTAACGAGGTGAACATAACGAAATTTATTTCAGGCGAACGCGCCCATCCTGGATTGCCAGTTAGCAACATCTACGGTAACCTTGTGTCGTGCTCTGAGGAACTGTGACCATGTATACCATCAAGAAGAGACTGATGAATACCACGTAATTCCCCTTGCGATTCACGCCTTCGGATTCACTTCTTCTCTCTCGCTTTTCTTCATTACATATACACACACGAATATGCATTTATATTTATAAGTATACAAGTATATCTTAATGCTGCATGATTATATTGTATGCTGATATCACAATTTATAAATTTCAAGGCTACAGTTTTTCTCTTATTACAGTTGTTAAATAAATTTAAATTACGGGAATATAATTATGTCACGATTATTAATTATTTTTAGTGGAAAACTGATATTGAAGCTTAAAAATTTGTCATTTAATTATACACAACGGAAATTTGCAACGAATCAGTTTTAGTTACGATATTTATCTCATCAATGCAGATTAAAAATTAATAATAGTTTTTAGATCATCTTCAAAAATTTCATTTTATGCAAACCCTTACACCGTAAAAATCTACATTTTTATTCAAAAGTACAACTTTCATGCGTATTGCAACATTTAATATTAATTTGAAAGGGGATAATTTGATAACTTCTTATGTAGCTCTAGTAAAAATAATTTAAGTCCAATAAACCAGATAATCCAGCAAATTAAGTTTTGTTTTTCCTTTTCAAAATATACGATTATCTAGTATCGAATTATTTTATAATAATAGATTCATAGTATTAATGAAGATCCTATGCGTAATCTGAGCAGCGAAAAATAACGTTTGAATGATGTGAACTGAGTTTGAGTTGTAAAACAAGAAAAAGAATCAATAAATACGGAATAGTTATAATTAATATGAAGCCCTATAGTTGAATGAAGATTAGTTAAGGTCAAGAGATTCTGTAAGTCAGTGTCTGTTTAAATTTTTGTGTGCTTCCCATATTTCAAGCACTGCTCAATATTATGACTAAACTACTATAACATTATACCCTGACGGATAAGTCCTTAAAAGAGGCTACAAAAGTTCGCGACCATGTACAAACTATAAATATATATATATATATATATTTTTATATTTTAATAATATTAATGATATAATGTATAATCTAATTTTGAATAAAAAATTCAGAAGTCTTTACTTCAGAAGTTTTAAAATATACAAAATAAATATGAATAATATTGAAATAAATGTAAATGCAAACAAATTTTTTCAGTAAATTTGTTCAGTAATATCGACTTTATCTATAAAATTTAAACCATATAATTAATATATTTATATTATTTGTTTTATTAATAAAAAAATACGTTATGACATACTAAAAGCCACTTTTATTATTTGTAGGCAGAAAAATTTGATACTTTAATAGTTTCATACATTAGAATCAAACGAAGGATTTTTCTAATATTGTAATTCTCATTCATGTAAATAAAGCGAACGTAGATTAACAAAAAAAAATTGATTTATATAAGCCAAGAAAATTGAAAATTATATTTTGAGTACCTTGATCATTCTTTTATTTAAAAATATTTCATCTATTTCATTTATTTCATTTATTTGTCCATTTCTGGTTTGTATCTATCATTTTATTTATTTTTGGAATACAATAAAATCATGTATTATAACTATTATTACAATTGAGTTTACTTAAAAGATAACTAACTATGAATCGTTAAATTTCAATTTCATGAAATCTTAAATTTCTGTCATTTTTTTTGTTTGTTAAAAAAGAAACCCTTTTATTGAAATGTTTAACTTTATAAATCAATTAACTTATATATATAATATAAAATATTATTGATGAATTTGCACTTTAATATGTCCACATAATATTAAGAAGTAATTCAATTATTTAAGAATTTAATAACAAATTTTAAAATACGTATCAAAGAAAAAAATTATAGAAAACAATTTTATTTATTTTCGGTAACTTTGAAGAATAACGATTTTTCCAATATTATGTATATATAATTACAAAACTAGATTCAATATTACTATAATTATTAAAATATCCACTAAGAATCATTATAAACTGCAGTATAAATATGCAGTATTAGATCTCTTTCTTGCCTAATTTTATGTATATCTGCCATCTATTCAAGATCTGCCGCTTCTCTATATCCTGAAAATAGTTACGGTATATCTATTTTTATATCTAATATTTGTTGTTATTAATAAACGTCTTTTCTCTCCATCTATACAATTTGCCTTCTCTCTACTTCTTTATTTTTTCTATAACTGTTGATTTCACAATTTTAGAAAACAATGAAGTGTCGCTTTGTCAGTCTTTGGAATATGGTACCATTTATAGTAAGAGAACGAGAACATGTTACCCTTTTGAGGGAGTCCATTAGACATAGGAATGGTTTCTAAGTACTTACTCTACAATTTCAGCAAGTTTCCGGTCTATTTATGGCTCTTGCTTCATCTGAATTTCTCTTTGTCAGCTTCCCTTTAACTTATCTCTCTCTCTCTCTCTCTCTCTCTCTCTCTCTAATCGTCTATTTATATCTTTATTTCTACGCAACAAAAATTAAAAAAATATTATGATTAGTCATCTATAAACTATCATCTATAATAGAAATACTTTCTGTTCATTATTCCAGAAACATCTACTTAATTTTCTTAAGTTCTGATCTTTAGTCATCATTTCATCAATTTAACCTGAAGATTTTTAATTTTTTCATTAAGTTTGCCTATATTTTCCTCAATTGCTTATTTGACCGCTAAGTTTAAGTTTCCGTAACTTTAGTAACTTTCGTATTCTACATTTTTTTGTTCTTCTTCTTTAATCTATTCTTTGGTTTTTATTTGACTACTTCACTTTTTTTTAAAGAATCTTTATGTCTTTTACCTTTTTTTTATGTATCCCACTTATTATGCTTTCCATTTCCTGCTTGGTCTTTTCTTTTTTCGCACAACTTTCGAAGTATTTTCAGTGGCAATCTCATCATCTATACTTCACTTGATCTGTTAAATGCATTTACCGAGCATGTAAGCACTTTTTACCCTTATAAGTTTTTCTTTACGCCCATAAAATACTTATATTTTATATTTACGAAAAATAAGACAATAATGAAAGAAATACAAAATAAAAATTTTACAATTACAATATTTATATATATAAATAAATTTTTCATATTATACCTATCTTAATTAGGATCAAATTGTGCATTTCAATATATAAACTAATCAAGTAATAAATAAATGTTTTAATACAAAATTATTTTTTTGATGTACATAGAAAGATATATATTAAAATTAAATTTTAAATTAAACAGTAAATAAAGTTATTTATATAAAAAGTATTTATACATTGTAAAATTACAAAGATAAAAGAGAATATGTTTGAACATTAGAAATAAAATATTATATTAAATCAAAAATAAAAACAATATAATTTCAATAACAAATATAATGAAAATAACTAAACTTTATAATTTTAATTTTGTAAACTAAAAATTATTAGATTAAGACTGGTATCGTATTTCAAAAATTTGAAATCCGTTATATGCATGAATACTTATTTCATTAATGCAATTCGCATAAAATTAGAATTATGGCATAATTTAAAATAGTGACAACACCTGTAGCTAAAAATCATTTGATTATATTATTAAAAAAAAGACTGTTACATTAAGTAATAATATTTATTTATCCGAAGGACCATATATAATTGCTCCAATAATTTTCATGAAGATGTACTTTAATATACTACATAGGAAAAATATTTACACTTAATATATTTATACAAATAATAATCACAGATGTTTAAATTCAGTTTATTAATAAAATAGTATTATTTAATATTTTTGATATTCTGAAATAATTGAAGCATTAACTAAATTCAGCATTAATATAGTGCCTTAGTTAAAATTGATAAAAGTTTGAGTAGCAGAGAATAAATAATGCATGCAAATTATTTAGAAAATGGTAAAACCAAGTAAAACCATAAATATTTAATCAACTTAATATTTATTTATAATATTGAATACTATATTTTAAAATCAAAATATTTAAGTATTTTTTTAAATCTCTTTGTAAACTTTCCATGATTATAATTAATTCTATCAAATAAAAAAATGAAATTAATAGACCTGAACATCTAATTCAACTCAACAAAAAATTTAAGGCTTAATATTCTTTAAATGAAGAAAAATGAAATGCTCTACAACTGAACAAATTTTTCTACTAGAAAAATCTAAAATATGCCATAAAAATTTTAATAATTTAATAATTAATTATTCAAAAATTATAAAAATATCTGACATTTAAATATCTGAATATAAACATAGAAGCTTTTTCTTTAAATTCAATAGTTTTTTTTAACTTGGTCATCAGTTAATGGTGAAGTTCTCTTGAAATATGAATGGTTATGATACAATACAGCTCATTATTTATGTATCCACATCTACATACATTTACTTATATTGACATTAATGCTCACTTCTAAAAAATATTCACAGTAATCTCTAAATGTCTCAAACGTATTTTACTACTTAAAAACAACTTTTTTTAACATTACATGGTTGAACAAGTTTCTTACTCTCCGTTTAGCAATTTTTTTTACGTGGTTGAGTACAGTAGCAAACATATCCGATAATACTTGGATCATACGTAAGATTTTGGTGTCCATGCTTGATGGAAGAAACAATATAGCTTTCTTAAGTACTTTTTGTAACAAAAAGTTTGTCTCATTGAATACGTATTCGAGTATTCAAAGCACATTAGTCACTATAATCATTATGAATCATTACAGGTTATCATTCACTGTCTACTAAATGAACCATACAATTTAAGCTGAAAATAAATTTTATAACAATGACTTGTATTACGTATCGATAAGGAATAAAATAAAAAGGTATATTTTGAAACATTGAAGTAGAATAAAAAATTGATTATACCTTTATTTTGTTTAAAATTTACTATCAATGAAATGCCCTAATAAGTAGATAAGTCTATATACATATATATATATATATAATTACATGTTGAAAAATATATTACATTACGAAAAAACAAACAAAAAATATTCAAATATAATTTATGAAAAATATAAACTATAAATCAGCAAATAAAGTTTATAAGCATTTGAATTTATTTATCAATTCTATAAAAAATGTATTAACAAATGTTCTATATAAAATATACAATATATTTTTATGAAATATCTCAAACTTAAATATACTTATAAATTTTAAATTATATTTTCAAGAATTTTTACTTTATTATGATATAGAAACTTAAAAAAAAATTGAATTTAAAATAATAATATACTTGTAAGCTTATTCACAACGTTGTTTGATCACAATTAGATTAAATAAAAATTAATACCATCATCACGTTTTGATTTTATTTCTAGAATACTTGAATTATTTATTTGCAAAAACTGTGCATTCCTTGAATTCGTTCATACTATGTAAGGGATGTACATCTTCACCCACGTAAGGGACAAATAGACAACAAAATTGACAATACTTAATTGGAAATAATAATATACGTTCATTCCTCCATTATTTGAATCCAGTTCAAATTCAATATTTTTAATTTAAGTTGATATTTAAACATAATGTTAAAAATATATTAAATTTTTTAAATAATGTTTAGACTATAAGAATATGTAAAAAAAGTAAAAAAATAAGTAAAAAATTTTATTGATTCCAAAGAAATTTTATTGGTATTTAATGTAGAAAAAACTATATATTTTGAAGAAAGAGTTACCTTCCTTGATTTGTGAAATATTTTGTGAATGAAATTTAATGGAAAAATGACTGAATAATATCTAAGTAATGTTATTAGTAAGTCTATATAATTTAATTAATTATTGCTGCATTATCACTAAAATATCCACCGTACAATATTATTATTCAAGCAAATGGCATTAAAAATAAGTATCATACAATAACTTAAAATCAAATTTCAAAAGTTGTTTTTTTAATATAATATAAATTAAAATATTCTATTATTTAATACATAATTAAGCATTAAAAATTAAAAAAGTGTTGATGTTTTTTTCGTAAATTAGTTTTTAACAACTAGTGTTCCTCTACATTTATTTTTTTGAAATTTTTTGCCATCTTATAGAATTTCATTATTATGTAAAATTATTTTGCTAGTCATCGCGACGACTGGTTCCACTATAGAATTCGAAATTAATAAGACTGTTATTACTAAAGTTGTATTATAATCTTACGAGATCTATACAAGTGCAATCTATTTTATTTACTTTAATAATTATACATCAATAATTGTTAATTTATTATTATACTTTAAAATAATTCCTGAACGAATTTATGCAATTAGAACTTATTATTCAACTATTATAATTAAAAGCAAGTGTTCGATTAAAACGTTGAATTAAGGAGTCGAATTAGAGGTGTCCCAACAATTTAAATGTACACAAATCATTGCATCTTTGGGAAGGGAGAAACGATTCACCTCGGTGTTCGTTGCTTTATGTTCTCATATGTATAAATGAAACTTCCCGCTCAGAGTACACTAGGGTAAGTCGTTGGCTTTGCGGGTGTACTTTCTTCTCCCAACTTAAACTTTCCTTCTCTACCGCAGTCTCTGTATCCCTGCATCCGGTGCACCCCTTCGGTATTCTGCTAGTGGGCAACGACTGTAAGAACCGTCTTTGAGTCCGGGGCCTGTTGAAAGATTATAATAACAGGCAAAGAATAGAAAATAATACAGCCGATTATCCCCGATGCGTGTCATACTGCGCATAATTTATGATTAATAAATCACAAAAATATAAATAACACAAATAAGAAGAAATACGTATATTGTTTTAGACGTAACAACTAGCGAAATAAGTAAAAGATAATTTCTCAATACAAAAGTAAATAGGCTCAGGCAGACGAGGAGGATCGAATGGAGAAACGAATGTCGCAAAATGAGTGGGAGGAGAGAACAAAATCGGGACCCCGTCGCGAGATGTGATTCGTGTGTGACTATAATACGAAGCAATTGATGGTGAATGGAGGATCCGGACGACGTCGGCTTGGCCAGCCACTCATGGAGCTCATATTCACCGACGGCTCTAGGGTATTCTGGAGTCAAAGCTATCTTGTTCTTCGGACTCGCATAGCCAGGTAGTGTGGTGAGCAGGGAGTACGTAAGCCGAAGTCCTGAGACCTCGGCTAAGTAAGAACTTTATGCGTGCGTTAATCTGTGAACGGTGAACAGCGAATAAGGTTCACCGCGCCACGACGATATCAATGAATACAAGCGCACGTATTATTTTTCAATTATCGTAGTATTATTAATTACAGGTATGAGCTTTTTCTCCTCCTTTCAGCAAGAGGTTTTTTTTATTCTAGTAGACATGAAGGATTTATAAAGATCATCTTATTATTATTTAGATAGTTTATGATCGTGTATTTAATTTGTTCTGCTCGCCTCAGATTTTTCAAACTCTACTTAATCCTTCACTTTCCTCATTACATTAAAATCGCCCCGACAGACTGTTATAATACAAATCAAAAGCTATACGAATTTCATAAGCTTGCTTTATATATATCATAATTTAAACAAAGCATCACAATAATGAAATAAAATCACCGTATCTATTACGTAACTATACAAGGAAATCCTCAAGGAATACAGATTATATAGTATAGGTGCTTATTTAATTTAATTAAGTGCTTAATTTTCCTGAAGCTAGAATATTCTATTTACACCTATTTAAGTTCGCCCTAAAAGTGTATCTTAAAGAATTTATTAATAAAGTGGTAGAGTTCAAGAATTATAAACTATAACTATATAATTCGTAGATAAGACGGGAAAAAGTTTAATGAATTAGAAACTAGCACTATATTGTATTTCTATACTAAAATTTTGATGCTATTTAGATTCCAGCCAATAAATAATTATTACACAAAGATATCACACTCAAAAATTTTCATAGTAACTTAAGTCTTAAATCTTATATTAACTAAAAAACATTCTTGAGAAAAATTTATTACGTACGCACTTTTGTAGATTTCAATGGTAAAAAATATCACATCTCTCAAATTCTTGCGTGTAAATTATTTTCCAACCTGCTTTTTTCGAATTAAAACAGCCTGGAATATAACGCTTGTACATTTTTTACATATCCTGACGCATTGTTCCAGGCAATGCCGTCATCGACATATAGAACATGACACCAGTTAATAACGAAAGGCAAACCTCCGCGGTCTTATGCGCCTCGACCAGTGTACAAAATTAGAAAGAACTGGGGGCAGAGGAGTGATAAAAACAAGCATGTGAGAAAAATTACGAGAAAAATTTTTTATAGTACGAGAGTAGTGTTAGCTGGTATTGCAATTTTGCTATAAAATTACGATTGCAATTGCGAGAATGCAGTTGAAATGTTAATTCATTCTATGGAAAATCATTTTGAAGTTGGGTGAGCATTGCATGGCCTTACATATGCATAAACAACTTTCTTTCTTTCTCTATGGATGCTAAGGATAAGTGTTGATAATATACGTACATTATTAATAAAGAAAAATAAATATTTGATGAGTATTTGTGTATTCTAAATTTTAAAACTTGGTTAAAATTACTTCGTAACTTGTATTATTGTTTGCTATTTTTTTCTTAACATAGAACCATTTACGTGAAATACGAAATTTAAACCAAATAATTTTTAACGCCATTTTTTTAATATTTTTTTGGTTTTCTATTTAGTTTCGTTGAATTATCATATAAATCTATCATATAAAAAATATATTCTTTCGTCTATATTAATAATTGATAATTTTTAAATACCATTCTTCTAATCTTCATAAATTATAGACAATTAGAAAAACATATTATACAGATAATGAGTTTTTTACAGTGCATTAATAGCAGTATAGAAGACGTATAATTTACAAAACATGTGTAGATTAAAAAAAATTAACATATTTATTAGCTACAAAATATGAATATTGGCTACGATAGTCATCAACGTATAAACAGATATATCTCATTGTCATCGCTTAGAACGCTACAGGTGAAACATAATATGGCGTTACACCTGGTGCCTACATTAGGCAGAATTTGGCCTCAAGTTATTCTGAAGCCGCCAGCTAAAGGAAGATCGATCGTCACACTGCGTTTTCGCTTCCAATGCTGTCGGCTCTGCCAATTTAATCATCCCGAACCTCGGTATCAGAGAATGTAAATGATGCATGCCGCGGGCATACAAAAGTGCACGAGGTTTCAGGTTACTTCGTGGATCGTTCACTGTCATCACTTTTGTCGAAGTTTCGCGAAAGATTTTTCTAGGAGGAAACTGAAAATTACTAACTGAATGTTAAAACTTATGTGCGATAATTTTCATACATTCGGCTCGTAATGCAAAGTTATCAAAATAATTATATAAAATTTTTTATTTCCGGAGCACAGTAATGAAAAAATTTTCAACAGCTAATGTATATAGCAGAACTAATAAAAACTAACATAATCATTACTATAGTTTGTTAGTCTTCAAAGTTTTGAATTTTTAGACATTTAAAGAAGTTGTAAAGAAAATGTCATTAAACTTTACAAATTATGATAACTAATTGAAATTCATTTCATCAATTTAATAAACCATCTGTACGATGAAGGTAAATATATATATATAATAAATAAATGCTTAATAATATATAAATAAAATAATATATAAATAAATACTAAATAATATATATATAATAAATAAATGCTTATTAATAAAGTAAAGATTTTATAGGAACATTATTTTAAAGAAAGTATTTTTTTTTCATTATACTAAAAGATCTCGCCATTAATGTAGATAATATAAATTCATTTATAATTATTTAGTAAATATAAAATAAAAACTACAGGACATTTTTTTTTAAATATTTAAGATTTTAGTTAAAATAACACATCGTAATTAGTATTTACGTAGCTTCTTATATTTTGCAAACTACTTTAATATATATATAAAACATAATTATAACGTATAATTATATATAATGTAAATATTTGAAATATACCAATTAAATAAATATAACAATTAAATAAAACGTTTTTGAAACAATTTTTTCTTACTGAGATAACAATTTTTGCGACTAAAAACCGGAAGTAAATAAAAAATGAGCTATCAATGGTATTTATTTTCACACTCCTGACAGTGATTCACTGTAAGACTTGAATTCTTTTCTTCAAAAAATATTAGAGACCTTTATTTTTGGAGCAATCACAGGAGAAATCACTGGACGAGTACAGTAGTAATGGCTATGTAGCATCGAAGTTGTAGCATGTCAACCGAATGCGTACATTGTTGTGGCGGCATTCTACATCGGAAATTCGGCCCCCGATCTTTATAACGGACATCCGTCTTTTTCAATTCGCTTTCAGTTTCTTTCCTTTGATCACCGCATATCAGAAAATGTTATTCTTTTTCATTCTTTTATATTCTTTTCATATTCCTTTTTGAGGCACTTCAGTTTTTTGCCTTCCGTTCAATTTTGGTTGTTGTTATCAACGTCAAAAGTATTATACTATATAAAATGTTTTTACAGTAAAGAATGATCGCTTATTATTTGATATAACTCATGTTAAAATCTTTTAACTTATAAATGAATTATTTGAATATCACTTTTAAAGATCATTTAAAAAACGATTTGATCAATTATTAAATACTATTATAATTTATTATACCTATAACACAATATGCCATTAATAGTTTATGTAAAGTCAATATTTTGAAAAAAATTTGAAAAATGAAGCTTTTTTTAAGATATTCATGTACTGATGTTGTAATGAGATCATATATTATAAATTATAAATCAGAAATTATGCCTTACGTTCATCAATTAGCCTTTAAAAAGTAAAATCATTTAATTGAATTGAATCAATAATAATTTTTGTATTTTAATTAGTTGTAGCTTTCATTTTAAGCTACTCGATTAAAATACTCGTATAGTATTAATTTTATTAAATAAAGAATAGAATTTGTTTACTGTATTATTGCATATCTCTTCATATCCCAACATATTTTCTACTAGCGTACAGGTATTTTTTTTTTAATTTATTTTAGAAATAATAATTTTTATTAAATTTAATAAATAATTTTAGAATTAATATTAATTATTCTTCTTTTTTATTTGCATTAAATACGAATTTTCTTATTGATTACTTCATCCGTATGAAATCGTTAATGTTTATCGTTGTTAATTAATTAATTATTAAGGCCTGATTTTGTATATATTAGAATTGATAAATTTAGATATTCGTTTATATTTATTTTTTTTAAGCCATTGTTCACGTAAATAATTTTTGAAATTAATAAAACTCAATATAACTTTACGATTCATTGTGCAGCTTTTACAATTTATGTAAAAGTTTAATTTTTTCTTGTAGATATAGTAACGATTATTTGATTAGTAATTAGAAATTTGAATTATTTGAAGATTGATTAGAAATTATATTATTTGAATAGATTTTTATGCAACCTTAAAACAAATTTTACTTCATCTAGTTAAAATAACGATAAAAAAATGGGTTATTTATAAAAAGAAAGCCGGAAAACTAACTCTGTATTATTGAAACAGTGCCTATTGAAATAAATCTGCCTCCATAGATATCTAGTTTATAAGTTAATTAAAGCTTTTGGTTTTATGTAACTGAAAATTTATACGAACAGGTCAGTAAGTAGAATATTCGTAGTCAATAATAGAAAATCTCTGTTAAGGCTCTACGCACTTAATTTCAATTGTAATATAATGATGCTATCTTAATGCAACATACTGCGAAGCTCTGTAATGAATCCAAAAGCTTTACCACTGTAATTCCACGAATCCGGACTTTGTCGAGACGATCTCAAGGGGCGCAATTCGCACGTAAATCCACCCTCGGACCTTACTTTACACCGCGCTGAATTACGGCGCGGAAACGTCGTCGCTAGCTGCACTGCCTCGGGGGCATTTTGACCTTTTCCGCGGCCGTACTAAACGCTGACCGGAAAATACGATGTGACTAGTGGCGCGTGATAACTCCATGTGGGTGCAAACATGGAGTAACATGAGCAAAGTAGTACCCGAAAAAGAGAATATGAAAAGGGACGAGGAAGTTGCTGAGCATGTTCTCTCCGTTTTTATCCTGTGTGTAATATGAGGGATATGAACGAGTTAACGAGCTCAAACTTGGAGTCGTGAATACTTGTCCCTGGAAAATAGAAAACTCAAAAAATAAAACACCACTGATAGGAAGAACTTTTCGGAGAAACATGTTACTTGAAATGTTTCAAAAGCGATTCATTATAGCGGAATACTTAATTAATTGAATATAATGTAAAAATAAACTATTAGCTTCGACCGCTATTAAAAATTATATGACGAATGAATTAAAAAAAATCTATATAAATACCTATTATCCTTTTCATTGTCAAGACTATATGTGCATGAATTTTTTTGAAAATAATGAAAACCTTTAAAGTATAATTTTTTTAATAGTAATTCTGTAACAAATTTACCTAAGGAACAATTAATTTAAATACATTTCAAATGTATTTCAAAAAAAGAAATGCTATATTAGTTATTTATAGGATCTAAATTAAAGTTATATGCTGTAACGTAAAAGTAAGAAAAATTATTTAGTAAAAATTTCAGGCTTCAAGTAAATTGAAACATTACATACTTTTTTATTTACAACATTTATTTTTTTTTAAATATTTCAACTTTTTTTATGGTCATAACATGATAAATTTTTGAAGTAGTATGCTTTTCAAATGTTTTAAGTGTATGCTTAAATAAATTACTTTAGACGCTGAGTTTTAATACTTATAGTTATATATGGAAAATTATTTTAAAAATTACTATTAGGTTTTATAAAATTGTAGTAATTCTCAATTTTTTTTAAAAAATGCAAAAATTTTAAAATACATTGATACAAAGGAATCAATAAACGAACGTTAGCAGTCTCATTGAATTTAAAATAGATAACACGAATGCCGCTACATATAACTCGCTGAATTTTTAAAACAGAATGTATAGAAATGTAAGTTTTGAAATTCGAAAAAAAACTTACATTTTTCTGTCGATCTTTAAATATATTATGCTTTTAATGCTAATTGGCTAAGCTAAAATAATTATTATAAATCAAATTTACAGTTAACCAATGCTATCAAATTCCATAAATTACATTAAAATTTTTAAAGTTGGATTGATTGATGGTTTCTTCTATCAAGAACAAAAAAAGTACATTAAAGTTTCGTAACATATTAATAATGTAGAAGTATCAATTTCAATGTAAAAAAATATGTATAATTTAATGAAAAAGCTTACAAAAATCTGTATCGGAAGTAATTTGGTAATAATTTTTATTACAGCAATTATATAAATTAATAACAGAAAATTAAACTTACTGTTTTGACTAGCTTCTCAAGAATATTAATATTTTTAGTGACACCGAATTATTTAAAAAAAAGTATAAAGACGTATTAAAAAGTTATTGATAATTTTATACGTCATTACTAAATTTGATAATGCATCTTGAACTAAATGATCGTTTTTATGAGTAGTTTCTATTTTAATTCCAGTACCGTCGTACTTAATCTATATTATAGATTTTTTTTAAATAATTGAAATCTCATATTTAAACATGTTAGTTCATTAATTAGTGAACTCGATTACATATCTTACCTTCGTCAAAGAAAATAATACAAAAATTTATAATCATATTTACCTTAACATTATATGAATATAATATAATATAATGCTGTAGATTAAATTAAAAAAGTTTTAAAATAAAATTCAAATTAGGTTTCATTATAAAAACGTAATAAAGATAAAATTAGAAGATATCATGTATTTCATCCACCACAAATGAAACTTTTACCAAGTATTTCCGTTCGATTTCGTTGATTACTAAGCTTGTGCACTACTAATCAGTGGGAAAGCAAGAACGCATCACTGTTTTAGTTTCAACTAACTAAGTATTCATTTACCGCAAGTAAAAAAGATAGAAACTTACAGTAACATCAAGTCCATTGTGGATTGATGTAATAACAGTTTCAATTACTAATTAATTATATAGAATATTTTAAAATATAAAAAACTACATCTTATAAGTATTTTCATATCTAAATAACTAATTTCATTAAATTTTTAGTAGTACAAGAGTTAATATTTATTGATTAATTTTAATGATAGTCATATTAAAAACAGAATTTTTTAATACACGTGGTATTTGATTTAAATGTTATAAAAAATTATTTCAGTTCTAAAAAGTTTAATAATTTTAACTACATTTAAAGTTCAATATTGAAAAAAATTCATGTTCTTCATTTTGTACTTTTTTCCCTATTTTATATACATTTATTTCATCATTTGAGTAAAATAAAAAAAATGGAATTTTATAAATGAATTGAATTGTAGCTAACCATGAAATTACTTAGTAAATATATGTTGTAAAATTCCGCAAATTAATTCTCTTCAACATTTTTAATTATAAATTATTAAAGATTATATTTAAGAAATGTCTTAAATTTTATCAAATATACGTAGTTCAAAATAATTCAAAAACTTAATATTAGAAATTTTTAAAAATTATTAAAATTATAATTTTAAATATTATATAGTTGGATATCATTAAATAAATTTTAATATAAGGTAATAACATAAAAAAATACATAACATTGAACTGTATGCAATCTTTGGTAAATAATATTACAGAAATTAAAATCTATCGTTAAATTACATGTGCATATATATGTGTATATATATACATATGTTATTATAAATATATATTTATACATAGAAGCGTATATATATATGAGAAAAAGAGAATGGGTGTTTAGGTAATCAAAGTTAAATACTCGTAATTAATAAAAATAAATTTTATTTTATACTTTTTATTAATTTTTATGTTTGAGTGTTGTTATTGAATAAAAAATTGAAATTTTGTCTTATAACAAATTAAAAAGTAGCAAAATTTCATATATTTAATTTACTTTAATTAGTTTTATTTCCCAAGGGCTTACCCTGGATGTTCTATAATCTTCTTCTAATTAGGAAAATTTTATACTTTTCTTAAGAAGATTAGTTAATCTGGTGGTTTTAAATTTATGCACCCTGCTGAATATTGGTGGTCATATATAATTGACATATTCTTCTTCTTTGCCAGGAACCAATATAAAAAGTGAATCAGTTTTTTCGTAATATTCGTATACAAGTATACTTCTTTCTCTTCTACTTACAAATTATAAGGTGCTAGTCACCAACTTTATACGGATATTATCTTTGAAAAATAAAAAAATAAGAATAGCGTTACATGTTCAGAAAGTAATGTACAAATGTTTCTGATTTTGCTGAATTGACTTTATCACTACCCCTTCTTCTTGTCTTTTAAGCTACATAGTAAAAACGATAAATAAAAGTACGAAAGCAAACATTACTAGAAAAGTATATAATAGAACCCATCTACTGTTTTCTCAATTGAATTTTATCCAATTAGCCTTTTTACGTAGCCACTAATCAATTGCATTTTATTTCCTACAATTTTATCATTAAATGTTGTATAGTTAGAGAAAAAACTGGATCGCACAAATCTTCAATGTATACTTTTCACATAAACCTAACGCTTACATGATTTACGTAGGTTAAACAATTGGTGTCGCATTCAGACATACATCTCGAGGAATACGTAAATACTAAAACAAAAGATTGAAAAGAAGTACGAAAATTATGACAAAAGTTGGATTTCCATAATATTGATTGTTCAACAATAGAACATTTATTACACTATAACAGTATTTATAAAGTATAGGCATTTGAGCTTCGATCTTCGGGTATATACCATACCAACGACTGGCTACATATGCTAGAATCATGACGGTTCGTCAATCCTGTCGGACGTTACTGATCGCGTAAAAATCTCTTGTACAGACGGGTGCTCTCCCGGTGTAGCAGACGTCTCGACACATCATTAACACGTGAACTCGACGCTGCGAATATTCGCGCGTATCTGCAAATGCATAGTGCGCTCGATGCGTAGTTGGCGTGAGAGGAAACTCTCTCACCATTATTATTAAATGAGATAGACGCGATACATCCCAGTCGGTTTTCCACCTATCGACCCCGAAGAAACGTGTATACAGCTGTTTCACGTCACGTAGGATAATCATATTCACTAGTCGTCGAGTACAAGCGATTAAAAGAATAAATTTACAGCTGACGAAATAATAGGAGTATTTTACATCTTGAATTATTCGATTGCATCCTCACGAAACAAAAAATTTCCAGTCCGATCTCATATCTTTATTAGTTAGTTAATTTCTCATAATTTTCCTTCAATCAAACCTTTAGTTGTAGGATCAAGGATCGTCGGACTGACTCTTTTTAGTAGCTTAAAGTATATAAAAATGGTTCGTTTATAATTGTTTCAATTTCTAGAATATTAAACGAGCCAATATGCCAATCTAATTAAACGATATTGTCTTCGAATTAATAAAAAAGACGGTACTTTTTTATATTTTTTTTTTTTTTAAACTCCGTCTACGGTTTAATATAAATACTTTAATCTCATAATACTGGCTAATCCTTAGATGTTTTAGTAAATATCTCTGTAAATCTTTCTAATATTTACTTAGTTAATTAAGCAAAGTTTACCGACTCACTGCTATTACGCTGGAACAGTTAAATCCTCAGAGTGAGCGACTGTGATAAATAGTGAGAGGAGGGGGTAAGAGGAGTGACAGAGAGGGAGTGAAAGAGAGAACACCGACGTATAGGCTAAATGGAAAATAGAGGTTAAAATAGAGATGTGAAATACAATTTAGAAGCTAATCAATGAAACAGAGAGAAATTGACTGTGTTACAATACTCGAAGCGCGTATAAAAGTACTGCAGGTATCGGACAAGTACATGGCAATAGTCAATTCCAATACCATACCGATGTGCGAACATTCGTGTGTAAAGGATTGCGGTTACTCCGGTGATCATCGGCTGTTTCAATCGTCGTCGCCATCGACTGATACTAGTGGTCAATGCACATCTTTTACTTAACAGAATTACGCAAGGACGTATGGAAGCATAAATCAAAAACTTTCCTAAAAAACACCGAAAAACTAAAGCTGTACTAAATAAGAAGTATGTCGATAATAAAATTCTATTATTGGCAGTTTCCGAAGGATATAAAACAAAACTTATACTCCCTGATAGCCACGAAATATACGCATTTTATAGTATTTTATCAAATATTCGAAACTAAAACATTCAATCTATGTACTATTAAACAAATCTGTATACTATAAAAGAAACTGCTTTCTGTCTTAAGTTTGTTCAATGTCTTAATTTCTCTTTTTCGATTTTAATCGCTTTAATTTTAAAGACTGAGGTTCATTTCTTTTTATAAAAAATCTAATTTTTTAATTTATTGACCGTAATAAGGAGTTAAAAATGTTTCAAATCAAATTTTCCATTCCGACTTAATTAGTGTCCCTAACGCATAAATGTTTGGGAAATCTATTTAGCTTCAAAACAAAAATTAATGGTAGTTATTAATGTAATAAGCATAATAGTTATATTAAAAAAAATAATTGCAGTGGTTTTAAAAATAGATAATAAGTTTAAACAACTGGGATTTAATAAACAAACAAATTCTCCATAAATCAGGATTTGAAATTTTAATTTAAATCAAACAAAGACTGCAAAGAGAATTACTTCCATCTTATTAATCATTTGAACAATTTTAAATATGTCTACTTTTAAGAAGAAAATTATTAACTTTGTTACTAGGGCAAAACATGTTTTCAAATGCCTCGATGAACGTTCTCAATCGTTTGGTAGCGTCACGAAATTCACCAGTTTACTTACAAGTTCTGTGTTCGTTACAATTTTGTTACTTCCAAGCACGAGTCTGCGATTATGTTCATCTCTGATTCGCTTCCATCCATCGCACAACACATCAAAATCACCAACACCAAGCCAACCACCGTACAATCATGGTCGTGTGTTCATTGAGCTCATCGCGCGCACCGTTTATTCGTTTTGGATTAGAACTGAGTTGAAACCTCGGCTACATGAAACGAAGAAAAAGAGCGATTTACTGAACGACATATTATTGCATTTGTTCTCGTAGGTCTTTTCTTTGTAGTATTCCTTTTCAGCGTTTCTTTTTGATCGGGTTGAGTCTGGCAACAGAATACGCGCAATCGTCCACGTTTGCCTTTTTCTATTTTACTTCTGGTTTATACTTTCATGATTTTTTCGCTGTGTCGTGGGAGGTTCCGTGAGCAGACAAAAGTAAAAGTATAGATAAATGGCGAAATTGATAAGTATGAGGGAAACGTTTACGTTGATTCCAGCACACTTTTTATAAAAAAAGTAACTTTTTACCGAATTCAGATAAAAATTTGACTATTATCGGGTATTACTACTATCTTTTCTCGACTTTTGAATTGAAATTTTTTAAATAACACATAGATATATCAAATATTTATTATAATAACTTTCTATGTAATTAATAAAGGTATATATATTTATTTATATAAATTGTACGTAAAACTATACTTATACTACTACTATATACTATACTTTTCTTATTTGTTATTTATATAACTGTCAGAGTACAATTTTAGACAAATTTATTCATGAAAAATTTTGTTTTTTAAAAAAATTATTTTAGTAAAAATAAAATACGTAAAGATTTTTTAAAATTATTTTTCTCATCAGACAATGGCACGAAAATGATAGTCATACTTTTAAGAATGGTAATTTAATAAATAATTACTATTTCAATAATAAATTATAAAAATTTACCTAAATGTTTTTTAGAATGTATAATAGTATGGATTATTTTTTTAACACTAAAACTACAAGCAGAGAAATTTTTTAAATTAATTATTTAGGTGCCGGAAAGCCAGCAAGTTATTGATTTTTGATACACTAGTTTTTTAAATTATTTTATGTATGTAGAGCGAGTATATTAGAAAATGTACACCATTTTATTTTCTAGTAAATTGTCCATTTAGAGGATGGCTAAAGCAAAAAACTCGTTGATTTAAATTTTTAAGAAAAATATATCCCCGCATTATTTTATATTTATTATATAAAATATGTACGTGTATATATATTTGTTTTAAAGTAATATTAATGTATATTATTAAAATAATTCACCAAATTTTTACTCTCTCATATAAGTTTATTCTTATCGTATTTATTCTGAACTTTAAGTAAGCCTGATATTTATTATAATCAAATTAGCAAATAAATTAATAACACGTCAATGGTTTTGTCAGTATAACATTTCTATTTTTTAATAAAAATAACTGATCATTATTATTTTAATTATTAATTTATTTCAATGTTGAACAAGTGAATTCTCTTTTTGTAAATAAATATATCTACAAAAAGTTATGTCAGCTTTCAAAGAAATAAAGAAATTAATAAATATTTGAATTTTTATGAAAAGTTTTAGGAATAAATCATTTTTTGCTACAATGACATTTTCTGATGTTCCGCCTCTCAACAAAATTTCTGAGATAATCTTTTTAAATAACATATGAAGTATCATCATAACCGAGTTCCATTCTAAAAATGAAACTTTTACGTGTCATTAATTCCGTATATATCTTGTGAGACAATTTAATATAGTCATAATATTTTATACATGGAAAGCTTCATCATCAATCACTCGAATTGTTTTAAATTGGCACTCGATACACCCGCGGTAATTTATTCTTCAATATTAGCAATACCTATCAAAATATTTAAACAGTTCACTTATGTAATCGACTCACACTGGTCGTCTAGCTATAGTTCACGTTCCTATGAAAATGGTAGCATCAATTTAGGATTGATTTTCAACCATTTAAGGCACACACAAACGGATTTTTTATCGCATTAGAAACCATAAAAATTTAAATACATTTTATATAATTAAAATATTTAATTTAATAAATATATATCGAAAACAAACTTTTGCCTTCCCATATTACTTCTCGCCAGTTAAAATATGATAAAAAAAATAAAACCTTTTACGAGAATTACATGCATTCCATAATCAGATTGTATTTCTAATAATATGTTTATTCAAAGACTATAAGGCCTAAGTAAGATTTACATCAATGTCAAATAAAGCTTTTTTATTAGCATATTTATTATTTAGAAAATAGAAGTATTTTCTAAAAATGCATGTTTAACGTTTAAATGAACTTTCATATTTATTTTAAAATTCGTAATTTTTTTTTGCAACTATTTTTTTTGAAACATGATTTATTTCTAAAAAAGTGTATATTATAATTATATTTAAAAATTTTTCCAAACCTTATATATTCTTAATATATTCTTTCGTATAAAATATATTTTTATGTAAATACAAATATACATGAAAAGTTTATATTATAAGTTAAATTAATTAAGAATAAAATTTTTTTTTTACCTACAATATATTTTATTAAGTTAAGCAATATATTAGATCTTAAAATTTTAATTTTTATACAGTATTTTATAAATGTCCATTATTGCTATAATAACGTTGAATTCATTTTGAATGTTAATATAGGTCTCTTACGCTTGCAACAAATCTATCAAGGCCTGAAACCAGGAAATGATACTTTCCAAGTCGAAACTGTTAAGAGAATACAAAATGTAACAGACGCCCTTGACTTTTTACGTAGTTTGGAAGAACTTAGCCGGTAAGATAATATTCTATCCTATATTATTATTGTATATAACATTATATGTAAGATATTTTCTTGTACATAAAACATTTGAAAAATGGTATGAAAATATATACTTATAATACGTAGACTGATTACTAGTATGGATTAATTTATACATCAATACTATTTGATTAAAACTTATTATATGAAATTCAAATAAGTCTTTAACATAAATTTTTAGTATTTCAATGCTTTATACCGAAATAGTACGAATATAGTTTATATAAATAAAATTATTTAATTATTGATTTTCGTTTTTATAAATTTCATTTATTCTGCAATTATATCGCGTACCGCATTAAAAAATAAATATTAAATTTATGCATTATATCACAGTCGCTGAAGTTTGTGCTCTTGTTACTTCCTGAATCCTTAATGAGACCCTTGTAGGCGTTAGAGGTCACTATACCGGTGAGATGAAGAAGCGAGATAAAGATAAATACGGATTTCGAGTTATATCATGCGTGGATAAACGATTTATTCTATAATATAATAATCTTATTTCGTTGTAATATACGGACAGAGATCATATCTGCAATCCCACCGTCAGGTCAATGTACCCCTTTCTCTATTTTCATTTTTCCTTGATAAGCAAATGATACAGTTTCTGTTATATTGCCATTACTAGAAAGCTTAGTAATCCAGTCCGTCAAGTTGGAAACATTAACGATGTAGGCTATTTTGATTGCGTCACATATTATTGCAAATGCGGAAATTCTTAAACCTAGACACTTAAATTTAATAGTTTTATATACATATATATTGAATTCTGATAATTTTTATTAAAAATGTTAACTGTAGTGTACAAAATTAATTTCTATCAGCTTTTCGGGTAATAGTACATAATCATTTTTAAAGTGCCTGTATTATGTAACTTAATTTAAAACTTTTGTTTGTATTTTTTCGTTCTCACAATTTTCTAAGCTATTTATATTATTAAATATTATTGTTTAGATTGTTAATTCTATTATAAAATAATCAAATTATTTAGAGGATTTATATTTATTATTGTAGAAAGAAATAGAGATAATAGTTAATAACATAGAGCACAAATGTAAAAATTATATATATATGTCCCGAAAAATTCTTATATAAAAGCTAACTAAATATAAAATATGAAAAACTAAAAGTATGAGAAACTTCAATTGAAAAATATTGCTGTATAGGATATTCTGTAGATCAAATTTTGTTAAATAAAAAGTTTCGATGCGCATAGGTACATTTCCACAAAATTTATAAGTTTAAAACTTCTTTTTCTGAAATAACAAAAGTTTTAGATTGCATACATGGAAAAATGAATATTTTCATCAAAGTATGTTTAAATATAATGCAATAATTAATATGATGCTGATAAAATATTTCAAATATATATATCATTTTCATCCTTGATACAGTTATTTAAGAAAATAATATCTAACTTATACATTCATATTTATAATTATATCTATATAATCTTCAAATAGCTTCGATATAAATGAAATAAATTATAAAAAATTAATAGTTTTTAATATGAAAAGAGCTTAATAACAAATTAATGGATTCCAGTTTTATTATTAATTTGGTTGGTAAACTAATTCCAAATAATACTTATTGTAGTTATTCACTAAAAAAGTAATATTACTGTCTATTAGTAACATAATGATTAGGAATAAAACTAAATTGGGAGAAAAGTAAAGATAAAATCGAGAAAATATCCTTCTCGCATTAAAATAAGAAAGTCGAACATTTAAAACAAAATTTTATATGTCTTCATAAATAAATGTAAGATTGGAGTTAAAAAAATTAATATTAAAAAATTATAGAATAAATAATTTAAAATATAACAAAAATTTTTGAAATTTTGTTTAATGAAATTTGTTTTTTACGACGTACGAGACATTTCAGTTTGACGTCATATTTAGAATCAAGACTGTAGTTTAACATCTCACACGTAATCGTGAATCATTCAATAGCTACAAATAATTTCTGTAAATATAAATAAATTGAATCCCAATGTTAAGTTTTAAAAAAATCATTTATTATATAATAATTGAAATATTTGTGATGTATTAAAAAAAAGTTACGATAATTTTTTACAATAAGGTTGATTACATAAATATCTTATAATATTAAGAGAATTATTTGTGTAATCGGAATTATTAAAAATAATAATATTATTTGCAAACTATGCCATATTTTCACAAAATTTTGATTAAATTCATCTAATGCATATTTTTTTACAAATATTTAAAATATTTTTATTGAGAAATAAAATACGAAAAACGCCTACTACTGATTATAAATAATTTGAGCTCAAACCAATTTTTCTATATTCAAAAATACTAACAAAAAATGTCATGAAAGATAAATTGTTTAATTTTATAATTATAATTATAATTTTAAAATAAATAGACCCTAGCTTTAATAAAAAATTTTATTTATTGTCTATATCAGAAATTAATTTTTAAATTGATAATTTAATGTACAATCCAAATAAAATAACAGCTTGCTCACAAATCTAAACTGCATAGCAAGTAAATTCCGTATTCCTAATATATAATAAGCATTTGGGAATGATTGACATTCAAGGGTTATGTGTAGTTGAAGCTGAGGTTTTACAATATTAGTGACCTATCGATAATATCGTCTAATGGTTACTGTTACCGTCAAAATTTCTATTTACATGCAACTCCTGAATACATATTTCATTTTATATGGTACTTAATATATCAATTCATCGGTATGTTAATATTTCTCAATAGAATACCTACTAATACTAGACATTATAATAAATTTCATCTTAAATTGTTTGTTCACTTTCACCGAGAAATATTGCCAACATTATAGGTAGGAACAATTTCCAAGCGACACATGTATTTTTGCACTGATGAATTTTTATCATTTAAGTTATTATGAAATGTTAATCTTGTTGAATAAATACATGTAATAAAATTGTACACAATGGGTACTATTTGGTTCAAATGAATTTGGGAACTTGAATAAGGTACTGTCGATATGTGAACGGTTTTAATAATTAAAGTTGAATAAGCAACTCAAGCAAATGCTATTTAACTGTTCATTTAAGTTTATAATTTAAATACTATTTTATGGAAATAAAGAAAAAATATGTTTTGTGTTATAAATGTATTTTTTAAATTAATTTTCTAGTATTACTTTTAAATACTTTTTTTTCTATAGATTTCATTTAATATTTTGAATCAATCTTGTTTTGCTCAAACTATGTGTGTACTAGATAAGGATGTTAAATTATAATTTCTACTGAAAAATGTACGTGAATATTTTATAGATTCAAAAAATCGATAAAATTAATATTTATATTAATTAATAGTGATTCCAATAATATTTAAAATTTTATTGGTAACAGAATTTTTAATCTAACTCAAAATATAATTTCAAACCTACGTATAACATTTATCAGTAAAAGTTCCATACACGTAAAGAAAACATAATACGTTGTTTAATGAATAAGCAAAGACTTAATTAAGTATTATTATTACAATTGTATTTATATAATCGCATTAATACTCTGTTTACATAAATGTACTTATATATAATATATAAACAAAGTTCACAACAAAATTCACGAATTTTATATAAAATACAAACTATAAAAATTATCATTTATCTTACTCAAATTACAAAATGTTTAAAATATGTGAGATTTTATAAAAATCAAATATATTAACTTCTGATATTAAATTATTTTATTTCTTTCGTTTTATAGATGGAGTAATAAATACGTGGTTCTCGACTGCCCCACAGAAATGGCTAAAGATATAGTCATCAATCATGTACGAGACGTCACTTTAGGTCGACGAAACTATCACTACCTTCTTAGTGGACTGGTGAATAATTTTTCGTTCAATAGTGAAATATATGTTTATTGCTTCTGTATGAAATTTAAAAAAGACAATACAATTTTTTATTTAGGTATAAATCTTTTAGTTACACAGAAATAATGATTTTTGCATTTTAAATAATATAATATAAAATATCTAAAAATATTGATTCATATTATACAATAATAATAATTTAAAAAAATAATAATTCAATATTAAAAAAAAGTGAATATCTGATCAATATATTAAATGACAAATATACTTTATGCATTATATTTTTAGTTAATTTGTTTACACAACAGTATAATTTTTTTATATTTTTCAAGTAAAAACTATTTGACTAAATAGATATAAAAAAGAGTCTCAGAATAACCTATTTACGTAAAACTGGCTTCCTTTATTTTCTAATTTTTTCAACAACTGACGTTAATCGGCTTAGCTCAATTCTTGTCACTTATGCAGGAGATTCAACCATCGATTCATGGATATGAGCACAAGAATAAATGCAAAGGAATTGGAAAATAAAGGGAACAGAAGATTACTTAAAAATTTTAATAAAAGAAAGCTTTAAAAAATTATAAATTAAAAAATATCAAAAATATTATAATTCATTGAAGTACAAATCGAGGTGTAAACCAATAACTAAGACAAAGACTTTTAGTATCATAAATAAAATAATTTTTAATAAATTATCGTTTTCATAAAAACATATAGTGGGATTAATTTAATGAACTTAACTTGTCAAAATAGAAAGTAAAGCAGCAAGTTTAATCCTTCGGTGAGTTTATATCATCAATAAAATTATTATTAATGTTAATTTTATATTGCTATTAAATTGTTTAAGTTTCATAATCCCTTCTTTCTTGAATGAACTTTTTTTAAAATTAAAGCTTTACTAAAACTATATTAATTGTATTGAAGTTTTCTTTAATCCCCAACGAACTTGAATTACTTATAAATATAATAATATTGTAGAAAATGCTACTTTAAATAATTAATTTTTTTACGGATTTCATTTATACGGATTTTGTTTAAATAAAATATCTTTTTATAAGTATCGTCATTCAATTTATCTTACAATATAATTTACTGTATATTGATTTCTTTAGACACACAACTTCATGTTAAGATTTAAAAAACACTATAAAGGATCATTTTTAAGCCATTCTTTTCAGCATTAAATATTTTTTTTTTAAATTTGCAATGCCTTTATGCAATAAATTTATAATCATCCAAGTTTTAATATTTTGTGTATTCAATGAATTGCTTATAAAATTTCCCTCATAAATGAATTTACCGCTACAACTATTCTACAGAAAGCATAAAAATTGATAAAAGCTGTAAAAACAATAACGTTACGAATATACCCTCAACTATAAAAGGCATAACAGAATTCATTCATCGATCATGACAGGACGAAGTCTTCAATTCTGTTTAAAGATATTTATTTATTTGATTTCAACAATAAATTAAAATTATAGTTGTATCTAAATTTACCAATGATAGTGTAATCAATTTATAAAATAGATAAACGCAAATATTTATACATATAAAAATATTTAGAATAGTAAACACACAAAACTTTCAGATAAGGTCAACCAATTAATATTTTAAATAATGGTGCATATTTTATTACAGCGCGTAATAAATAGTTTTGACAGATTAAATCATAATGCTAATAGTAACCAAAATTTTAAGAAAACCAATAATAATAATAATAATAATAATAATAATAATAATAATAATAATAATAATAATAATGACGTATGCAGTTTAATGGTGTAAATTCATAAGAGTAAGTTATAAATTAAACGACCTTCATAGTTATGCTGCTTTTTAGATCTTTGGTCTCTAAATTATACAAAACCGTCTAAAAAGAGAAAATGATTAAGTGATAACGATAATGGGCAAAAGAGAATAAAGCCTAAATTGAAGCATAAGCAAGTACCAGAACACTAAAGTTTGTTGGATATTTCCCTCTCGCTGCTAGATAATGGATGACCGTTGGGACAACGAGGTGATCGAGTATGGTGCCATCAACATCACCGGCTTCCGCATAGTGGACGGTAGCCGACGTTACGTCAAGGAATTCCTCGAGCGCTGGCGCCAGTCTCCAGCCGCCCGCGATTCCATTTCCGTAAGTATGAGAAAATTAAGTCAACTGTCAGTGCATCGCGGCAGTTGTAGGGTTGTTGTCGGATTCTTAGGAGAATATTAGAGGAGAGGATTAGTGGGACTTTCAGGCGCCTCGGCAGCGTCAAAACTACAACGCCGGAAAATTAGGAAAAAAGATCGGGCCATGCCGCGCCTGTCGGTCATAAGGAACTCGATGTCTTTCACAGTAATGCCTTCATTGTTGCATACTTTTTTCCATTTTCTTTAATAGAGCAGTATTCATTTTCCAGACTCTTATTAGCTTGTCTTCAAATTTTATGATCGAACTTTTGAAAACGGAAAATTAAGTCATTGATTGGTTCAGCAAAATAACTATACATATATATTTTTTCAAATATCAGTTTTCTCCGATTCGAATAACTTATGTTTATTAATAAATCTGCTTCATTAAATATTATTTAAATACTGCAACTACTTGCAATTTGCAAAAAATCTGCATATATATATATATATATATATATATATAATTCACTAATTTTCATGACACAATAAAGTTTAAATTCCGACAAAAATATAGATTCTATCTTTCACATTTTTTTCAAACATTATATTATACACAGACAATTAAAATTAAATTAATGATAATAAATATTTAAAACGATCGATTATCAATATAATTGTTTAATATTATTTAAATAATTATGTAAGATGTATATGTTTTTTTATATCTTAGGACTGTTCATGCACCTTTGCAATAATATTAGACTATTATTTTGTAGTACGCCATGAAAAAGTACCTTGACTGATATTCTCTATCTACATTGCTCTCTTTTTCCATTATCGTTTAAAGATAGCCATTGGTGATCGAAAGTAATGCTAGTGAAAATATCGTAGTATAGTCTTTTAACTGGTAATGCGGATCATATACAATATAGCAGGACAATTACACCGAGCTAGCGCTGACTCTGAATACAACGAATGGACTATGAAAATTTACCGGGTCAAGTTACTACATATCTGTTTTCAAATATACATAAACCAATTGAATACAAAACTAGCGATGCCATGACTAGTAAACTTGTATAACAGTTCAATGAACTTTTTATCTTTGTAAAGTAAAAAACTACACTTTTGTCACCTATTGATTAAGAACTTTTAAAAGCCCTGACATTATTTGCAAAGTTTACCTTCGTTCGTTGTTAGTAAAACAAACTTAGCTTTTATATTGTCATGGCGAATCATCGACTAAGTTTACGATTTCTTATATTTTTAGAGATATATATATTTTTACTTAGACTCTGTGTTTGCAAATTCATTTTATAATTGTTTACTTATATATTCTTAATGCTTTTTATAAAAATAAATTATGAAGATTATAGTATATCAATTAAATTAAATGATTGCTCTCGGTAATAATTCTATTAATTAGTGTAAACATTTTTTAGATGATTTAATATGTTACTATGTTAATAAAATTAAATGTTTCCATGAAGTTTTCATTAAAAACCAGCTTGCATATTCATTAAAATATATATATATATATATATATAAATATATATGTATATTTGTATATTTCTCATGGCTGGTGTCAAATATTTTATAGTAGAATTGAAAGAATTGATTTCAATTAGATACAATTATTAAAAATCTTCGCGATTTACAACAAAAATTAGAATTACAAAGGGCATGAAAAAAAATAAAAAAATGTTTAACTGAGTGATTCCACAAGATCCAAAAAAAGGGGTTTCCGTATCCTTAATCACGTTTAAAACTACTCCGATAAACTTCGATGTTGTCAAAACAGCCTTAATTATATGATTTTATTGCTCGCTGAATTTAGGCCCAAGCAGCACTCATATACGATGCGGTCTTCGTATTAGTGGAGGTGCTCAATAAGAAGAAAAAAACTGAAAAGAACAATCCGAGGCGTACAGGTGGTAGTCAACAACCAAACACTACCCTTGATTGTAATTCCAACCACGGCTGGACATCCCATGGATGGGAACAAGGCAACAAGATTGCTAGATCCCTGAGAAAGGTACAATTGTAGGTCATGGTGACTTAAATACATTTCGTTATTCTGAGAGCAGCTGTTGATCTCCCAAAAAAAAAAAAAATTGCGAGAATATTTGAAATAAATCAGTGTAAGTTATATAGCGCTTAATTAAAATGCTTTCATTATAGAATATATAAAAGAATGTAGTTTTAGTATTGTTCAATTTTAATAACTTCATAAATTTGTATTATAAGCTCTAGAAATTGAGAACATAATTACTACTACGTTTTAATATTACTAATATATTTTCAGTGCAATTTAACGTGGATAGACTAAAAGCTATTAATATATTAATCAAGGTCACATATATATTTCTTACATTTCTACAACTTTTATTAATGTAAATAAATGTTCATATATTATAAAAAATTCGTTATAATATTAAACAAACCATACATTATTATTTAAGTGAACGTTTAAAATAAAAAAAAAACTAAATTAAACTTAATTAAGATTAAAAAAAATACTTGTCTCTATAATAAATAGATTATTATTATGAATAATACAGGATTTTAAGTTATTAATTCCAAATTTATGAATAAATAAAAATTACGAACTGTATTATGTAAATACTAAATTAATTTCCTAATTATTTGTCTTTATAAATTTGAATTTAATAGTTCATTGATAAGTTTTTGTATTAAAGTAAATATTAAAATATTTATTGATGCTTAATTTTAGAAAACAACATTAAACTATTTAAAAGTGTATAGCCGTTTACTGAAGGATGCCTGCAAATTGCATAAAGGGCCGAAATATTGGATAATAAACATTTGTATTAAAAGGAAATTTAAATAAATAGAGGATTAATAAATAGGATTTGCTGATAAAGAGTTTCTCGATCTTCCTGTGAAATTTGTTTTCGGCTTGACAGAGAAAACTCTTCGCTCCAAAACTCTGCCATAACATTCAGATGCGCACCCAGTGAAGCTGTTTATTGAGGCTAGCTGTTAGACGAATGGAAAAAATTTAGTTCTCAACAAGAAGTTTTCAATCGAAAGCCAACACAATCAGAACGAAAGCGATCTAGCTAGAATGCTCTATCTTTTCTGAATTTTCTTCTTCTTCAATTTGTGAATTTGCTGTGAAAACAATGACACCCAATATTGAAATGGCGGTAGCTCCTTTCATATTAAAAGTACAAGGGCGGAAATCCATTTCATATAAATGAGCGAAAGATAATTTTATACTTGATCTGTTTTTTAATTATTCTAATAAAAACTTCGTTCCGATTTTTATTACTTTACTACTAGTATTAACTTATTCGGTTAAGCACATATATCGTAGTATATCATTGTAATAATTACAAATAACGCATTAATGTGAAAGCAAACCTTTAATTAATGAGTGCATTTATTATATAAAATAGGCATTAACAAAAAATATTTGTTATAACATTATAAATTTTTTAATTCTAAATTATATTTTTCTACAAATGAAATTAATGGCCCTTACGTAAATAAAAGTTCCATACCATAAATAATTGTTAATTCAAAATTTAATACCAACAAGTAAACAGTTCTTTTTATGAGAAATACTTCATCTATATTTCTATATACGTATTTTAATTTACAAAAAGGGGCGGGGGGTAAAGCAAAAGAGTATAGGTATGCAAGAAGTGCTTTTTAATTGTAAAATCCGCCTCGTAACTCGAATGAACTATTTAACATAGGATACTGAAGGAGGTTACTGGTCGGCACAAGGTTGTGGTTATGTAGACAAAGTAACAGCATTAGCTAGCTAAGAAAATGATTTCACATGCGCGGCTAATGCAGGGGAATACCCTAGTGGTCATCGCGATGGACTTTACTTTTTCCTTTCTCAAACTGCAGAAGTATTCCGCAGTGAACGTCAATGTGTTACAGTCTGTCTGCTGTTGACGCTAATTGGTATTGCTTTGCACAACAAACGTCTCGCAGACCTTTCAACCTTCCTCCTCTACCCCAAGAAGTTCGCTTATCATTGCAAAATATTATTTACGGCAGGGTTTATCCCAGAAAAATTTTTCCGCGCTTTCGAATACGTGTCAATGACAGAAGTTCAAGATTTTAAGTACGGGGGGTAAGAAGGGACGGGAGATAATTAAGATTGTCGACAGAAGTCGATGAAGTGCTTCAATTAATCGCAGACGAACGGTAAATTCAAAAGTTTTTGTTATTATGATCGATATTCTTTTATGTTCCCGAAAATTTGCTTGAAATTTAAATTAATTTATTAATAATTTTTTGATTGAACTGATTTCGCTAAATATAATTAAAAAAAATACCATTATATAAGTATATTAATAACAAAAATTTATCTTAACTTTTCATTATTTTTGACAGATATACTACGTTTTATTTGAATACCCATCATAAAGTTGAAATCGTATTAAGCATTTAATCTTAGGGCATTTTATTCACTTCTAAAGCTAAGGTATTTTCCAGCTAACATATATTACATTACATTAAATTTAAAAAATTTTCATATAGAAAAACTTATATTGCTCCTACATAGTCGGTACAATTTCCAAATGGTATAGTCCAATATTTCCATCGTAATGCGGCATTGATCCGATATTTCACATGCATACATACGCTGAATCTATCATCTTGATTTTTTGTAATTTTCTTACTAATAACACATATTATGTGTAACGCAGTTGAACATATAAATATATCATATTAGTTATCACAAATTATATAGCATATGATGTCATTAGAGTTATTACTACTTAACATATGTTTTCAATATTTTATTATAGATTCGAATATTGATACAAATCTAAATTAATATTAATGAATGAGCGAAATTTACTTCCTGCGTTTTATTTTTATAAACATAGCATTATATTAAATTTTAAATAGATTTATTTTATCAACATTATTTTTTACTTGGATCCTAAAAAAGTATTCCGTATAAACAATATTAAATAGACAATAAAATTTATAAATATATTTATAGGTTCTAAATAACATAGATATGCAAATACCTTCATTGATAATGTAAAACATAATCGCTTTTTATCTATTTCTAGTTTCATTTGTCTCTATCTTCTATAGTATAATTAATTGGCACAATATATCATATATTAGCTTCATATAGAGTTTTAAAAAACTGATTCGCATTTTACTTATGTTTCAAAGCTTCGTTTAATTCCTCCGAGTACCTTTCTGTTTATTTATTTCTCGATTCATTTATTGATGTTATACTTGTAGTAGTATCTTAATTATGAATAAATAATGACTTATTAAGAGATAATATTCTATTTTTAAAAACATAATTGGATATAATTTTTTTATTATAATCTTACTTAAATATTTTTATTATTAAAGTTTTAGCTTTCTATATTGTAGGATATTTTCTTGATACATTATTATGTACTAATTGAGCTAATTTTAATTTATGTAATAATTTGCTATTTTTTACTTTAAAAATTATGTTTCTGTATAACTCAATTTCTCAAATCTAATTAAATGAATTTGATTTGCTTTTTATTATTTATGTTATTGCATGCTGTACTTAATTTTGTTGTTGTTGTTGTGTTTTGTTGGTCTTTATTTAAGTAGAAATTTGAGGATGTCAATTTTATAAGGGAAAAATTAGTTATGGATAATTTTAATTTAACAATTGAAATCTTATATATATATATGTATCATAATAATTAACATAATATCCTATAAATTTAATATTCTATGTAGTTTAATAAATTATTATAAAAATATTTTAAATTATGCTCTCAATTTGAATATTTACTAAAGGTAATTTAACAACGTATTGCAAATACGAAAACTTTTATGTCTCACAATAAACTATGTCCTCTAAAGAAAGGAAATAGTTTTTAAGATTGCTTTAAGAAACGTTCATAAAAGTTAAAGTGTCACATTAAATCTGGAAAGTTTTATTTTGTCGCGTAATTCATCGATTTGACCTAATAAAATATCAGCCGTACCTGAAATGACTTGGCTGTAGAAATGTTAAATAAAAAAAGCATCCTTTAAAAGAAGAGTAGTGAAACCTTTTTATGACAGAAAAGTGTCAATACTATGAGTGCAACTCAAAACAACAAGAAAAATTGCACGTAAAGTTCTTTTCTGCTATAAGAGCCACTTTATGGCGATATTCCCTTCATTTTTCAGGTCGAAATTGAAGGACTTACAGGCCAAATTAAATTCAATGACGAGGGCCGACGACGAAATTATACACTCGATGTTGTTGAAATGACGGTCAACAGTGCACCAGTGAAGGTATTTTTTTTTACTATATGTGGTCCGCAAATGACCAAATTTCTATACTATAACATTTTTTTTCATCTTTTCAATAATACACGTAATAATTTTTTCATTTTTTGCTGTACAATGCATATATATATACATATATATATATATATATATATATATATATATATATAGTAAGCGAATACATCAAATGTGTGTTTTGGTCACCAAATTCATTAGTTAAAAGAATACGTTATTATTGTGTATCTTTAATTATTATTGCATCACGACCTACTTACTTACTTTTACTATAATATTAAAAGATTGTTTACGTAAAGATATAATAAACAGTGAGAATGCATGAGCATTAAACATTGTTAAGATAATACATAAAAAATTCGTTCAACGTACTTTATTTTATAATTCAAAAAGTGTATGTTAACAATTTTTTTTGAAATTCTGAATGTTTAACGGTATAATAAAGTAAAGTTTTTTTTACATTAACTTGGGGTTTAGTTTAAGTCGTACCTATTAAGCTATTGCAATAAAATCTTTATTTCTTCATGCATTTCACCAACACATAACAATTTGGGTGTTAAAAGACATTCACTTTTCGAGCGCAGCACTTAAAAATATTTCTTTTATTATAAGAGACGTAAATTATCTGTATAAACCTTCATTATAAAACTTTTCTATATTTTGATAAAAAAATTGAAATAAAATTTGACACTTGAACATAAAAAAAAATGATTAAAAGCAATATTATTAATGTTAAAGGTTGCTGAATGGACGGATATTAATGGATATCAAGTGGTACCAACAAAACGTGATCGACATCCTAAATCTGAAATTTTAAAAAATAAAACTTATATTGTTACAACAATAGTGGCAAGTACAACTTCTCACAATTTTCTACGTATTTCGTAACATTATTAATGACAACTATTATTTTCTAATCAAAATAGGAAGAACCATACATTATGGAAAAAAAATATGAAAATGGAAAACCTCCTGAAAAAATGAAAGATCGTTATGAAGGGTACTGTAAAGATCTTGCTGATCTTATTACAAAAAAATTAAACATCAGTTGTAAGTTTTTTTACTTTGGCCTTATAAAACAATATACCATTAGATAATTTTTGAATATTAATAAAAACTAAAACTTTTATTGTTAGACAATTTAATAAATATATTATAATTTTAGCTATTATTAGTTGCTATTATTAGATACTATTTATTTATATTTCATATAAATTTATGCATATGTTTGTATACGTAAATTTATATTACATATTAAGTTTGTTCATAAATGTAAAAAGCTGTAAACCTACTCTAAACCGTATCATATTTTGTTTGTAGGGGACATTCAAATCGTCAAGGATGGAAAATACGGTTCCGAAAATGCGGACGTGCCCGGAGGCTGGGATGGTATGGTTGGAGAACTGATCAGAAAGGTAATTTACTCAAATAGTAATGCATCAAATGGTAATTAATAAATTCACTAGATTATATTGTTACTTTCCGTTACTGACATCAAAATGTAATAAATAAATGTAGGTTAGAATTTTAAATTTTGTTAGATTAAATAATTAGTAAAGAATAATTAGCTAACATATATCTCTATAATTAATTAGAAATATTTGCATTTTAAAATTTGCTTCGTGAAAGCCTAATTTAAAATTAAAAATTGAATTTTGCTTTGCATCGCCGATCACAAGAATATTAATACATTTATATAAACATATATCATTTATATAGTGCCTGATATTATTTGTTTTTAATATCATTTAAGTTTTAATCAATGTCAATTATGATTACAAGTTATATTAAATACCTACGCAGGTTTAATATATTATCGTTACATATATTATATAATTGAGTTATACTTTCAAAGCAGTATTATTGCGAAACAAAAATTCTTGATATTATTATTATACTAGTTATTGTTTTGGTAAAAAACTATTAAGAATCCTAATTTTTTAATATCTAGTATTAAGGAACAATAGTTTTTTTAACAGCTATATAATATATCAATGTTAAATCGATATTTTAATCGATCAATAGTATATCAATAGATTTATAGAATGAGTAGAAAAATTATTCAAGCAAGACTTAATGTTATATTTAGTAAAGATTAGTATATTATTAAAGCTAAATTTTTTATAAATTTGTTGTATGAATTATAGCATATATTTTTATTAATAAATATGATAATTTTATATTACAGTCGTTGACATTTTACAGTTCTTAACATAAAATACTAATAATAATAAAGCAATACTTAGTATACACAATTAAATCTACTTAAATAAAATCTTACCTAATTTATTTTTACGGTAAAAAATAATTTTAATTAGTTAATAAAATTTATAACAACAGTTAATATTTTGCTTGTTAACATAAGTAGTTGTTAAACATAAAAAATTAGTTTCAGAAATATATTGAGTATACAATATTATTAAAGTATAATTGATACACGCTAGTGTATGAAAAAATAAAAGCATCAAATAACACGTTAATATCAAGCGAAAAAGTGCACTTTGTGAAGCTGTTACGAAAAAAATAATACAGTAAATACTAGTCTCAAGAGTCTATTATTGATCGAAAGATGAGACTGACGTCTTGAAAATATAGAAAAATCTACTTTATCAAAAGATCATCTATCAGTTTTGTTTCTTCACGTTAGATGTCTCGAGCTTGCAAGCTTACAACAAATAATTTGATAGTTACTCCATCTATGGATTGGAAAAGTCAGTAAAAATCTCTTCATTGCTATGTATCGCTAATTTAGAAATTAAAACAATCCTTTTTATGAACTGATGGAAAATCATGTCCAATTTTACCGTTATGTGATTAAAAATGTATAATTTTTTTTTACGTTTCATACAACTTGATTTTATGTTATTCATCATAGTTAATATTCTTCGTTATCTCCAATATCCGTTCTATTATACATAACATATTTTTATTTATACAATATCTACTACAATAACTCAATTATAAGTAATTGATGAATTATATGTAACAATGTTCTATTGATAGTACCTTGTATTAAATTGCCTTTTATGAATTTTGCAAATCATTAATAAAAATAAAGGCTTGATTTATTTAATAATATTCTACTTTACGTATTGTAATTGGCTTACATGAATACGATTATAATGAATTAAATTTTTTTAATATAATTTGCAAACTATTCTTAAATTGGATACTTTATTTAGGAAGCAGATATAGCAATTGCCCCAATGACAATTACATCGGAGCGGGAAAGAGTAATTGACTTCAGTAAGCCGTTTATGTCTCTAGGAATTAGTATCATGATTAAAAAACCCGTTAAGCAAAATCCAGGTGTATTTAGCTTCCTTAACCCACTTAGTAAGGAAATATGGGTCTGCGTAATATTTTCATATATTGGCGTATCAATAGTGCTCTTCATCGTTTCAAGGTAAACTCATAATTTTATTGAAATAAATTCATTATAATAAAATCAATGATAATAAAAATTCCATTGCGATTCATGTACTATAATTTTACGCATTAATAATACATTAATATTTTTATTTGAGAATTACTAAATAACTGTTTTTATAAAAAGAGTTTTTACAAAAAAAATTCTGTTAAGAAGCTTAACGTATTATGAAATACGTATTCAATGTTATTTTTACCTACGTATTTCATTTATTATTACACAAACAGATTACGTATTTTTCAATTTTTTGCCTTTAAGGAAAATCAAAAAAGAAATTTTTAAAACACGTGCTTCTAGTTATTTACAAATTATTCAAATTAATTACAACTAGTACAATTAAAAAGATCAAATAAAAAAATGTTGCAATACAAAAAAATTCTTATTAGTCATTAAAATGACATTAATCCCGATGATTGAGCAAAGCTTAAGAATTCACGTCAGCCTTTGCATTCACTCAGATTTTCACCCTACGAATGGCGCGTCTTGACAATCGGCACGAGTCGTGACCCGAGTCTCGCCTCCCGGGACGGAAATTTTCAACATTCCCACGGCCCGCAGGGATCACCACATATTCAGCACACCAGTATGGCCAACGACTTCAGCATTCTGAACAGTCTGTGGTTCGCGCTGGGTGCAATTATGCAGCAGGGCGGTGACATTTCGCCACGGTAAGTTCAACTAGTGTGTGCCTTTGTATTTTTCCGTTTGACCATTGGTATGCTTCCGAATAATTATTATGCACAACTATCTCTATTCGCTCCTCACCATGTATAAGTATACATATATAATGTTAAAATTTCTGAGTATATAACCATTATATTTAAATAGGATTCCACAATTACAAAATCGTATTAATTATATTTTGCTGACAGGCATTTACTTTCTTTTCTTCATTTCACGTACTCCAATTCCTTTACTTATTAAATGCAAATAGTTAATTATATTTCTGTATTTTCCTAATAAAGTTCTGAATGTGTCAAAAATGAGTGAAAATTATTGTGTGAGAAAAATTTAATTAACCTTTTAAAGTACATTTCTTTTTATCGAATTACAGGATAATTTACGGCACCCTACACATTTCTTCGATTTATAATAAAATTCACTTTATGAAATGATATAAATTACTTGTGACTGAATTTTAAACTACTAGTATTAAACTATACTAATCTATAATTAAATATCTAAATTGATGGTATATTTCCATTTAAATTTAGTATATTTACATTAACAAGCTTGAAAAAATGAATGTTGCTATACAATCAACTGTTTATTTTTCAATATCAAAAGGATTTTTTAATAAATTAGTATTTATAATTTGATCATTAAAAATATATTACATTCAATTACTAATATAAATGTTAATATATATTTTCATTTATTGAACTTCTTATTTTAATTTTATAAAATGTCAACAAGGAATATGCAAAATACGAATTTAAAAATGTATAAAAAGCTACCTCTTCAACAGAACTAAATTAAAACTTTATCTCGAAAAACTCGGATGATATCGAAACGGTATTATTCGTTGTCTTTAAAAAACACACGCACTCACGCACACACATATATATATATGTATAAAAGTCAAGCGAACGAAATAGGGAACTGCTCTCAGCTCTTGCTTCGAGGGGCATTAAATACATTTCTGCAGTTCATATCTGATCACTTACTTTAATACCGGGGAAAAAAGGTAGCCCAAGCCTGAGGCAGAGTTGAATCGACCTCGACATCGTCAGCCTCGTCGCTCGGTGTACGTTTGACTGCGCGCTCGTTTCATAATGCGCATTTGCATAAAGTATCCCAGGCGTTAGCGAAGAAGACCGAGTACAGCCAAGAAAAGGAGCACCTCAATTGCCGGTAGGCGGGCATGAGGGACCGTGGGGTGTGGGTGCTCGGTTAGGGGCGAGAGGTCGCGAATTTACAATTCATATCGTTGCTGCGAGAATATTTGAGCCATTAATCAAGAGGGTGGCGCTGGACTCGCGGCACCCATAAGAAAACGCCGAACTCTAAATGTAAATTGATCGCCTATGCTGCTTTCGCGGTCGCGAGGCGAATACAAAAGTGCAGCGCTCTGAGACGGCATCCTCGATGAATTTTCACCACGACCCTCGATCATCTGCATATTCCGAGCTACGATATTACCTTTCACGGGACTTTGCTGAGGATAAGTAAAGAAAAACTCTGGAGATGGCAAGTCGTGTAATTACGCGTACTTTGAGACTGGTTTGCAATTACATAGCCATATACCAGACCATGAATTAACTTTATTACCACTTCATTGCGAGGCCCTTTAATTTTTGCACTTAAAATTCATGTATATTTATTTTATAATTAGCGCTGGTATTACTTGACATCATAAATTCATTCGGTAAATCGAAATTGCTTAACTTGTTATATACTCTATCATATTTTACAAAGCTGTAATTGCAAATTTGATTATATTATAAATAAAAATATTATTTATATTTAACCTTTAATAAATATTATCAAATTCAATATTAAATAAAAGCAGAGTAAGAAACTAAAGTAATGCCCAATAGTAAGAAATGAGGAGGGAAAGAAAGGATTGTTTTAGATATTAATTTTTAAAACAAACATTTAATTTTAAAATGAACTCTGGAATCCAATGCTCTTATGTTTATCCCACAAAAATGACTTTTAATTAAAATGATGGATCACTTTGCAGTTCGCAAAGAAATTCTATAAAGATATTATGTGACACTTATAGGTCCATCTCCGGACGTATTGTGGGCAGCGTTTGGTGGTTCTTCACACTGATCCTGATTTCGTCATATACTGCAAATTTGGCAGCATTCCTAACCGTAGAGCGTATGGTGACCCCCATTAACTCGCCTGAAGATTTAGCCGCACAAACAGAGGTTCAATATGGCACACTAGAGCACGGTTCTACTTGGGATTTCTTTAAGGTAGGTACGCTTTTATTCGTAAAAGTAAGTGATTAGGCAATACCTTCTGTGCAATATAATATACATGAGACAATTCTTTCGAGTCTATGGAGTAATAGTTATATGAATTTTCGTAGATAAAAGTTTAAAATAAAAACTTTTCATTTTATCAATACAAGTAATTTATTTTCATTGCATGACCAGTCATTTCGTTGAATAATTCAAATTAATAGGGGTAAACACCTTTTTTATAGAGATCGCAAATCGAGCTTTATAAACAAATGTGGAGATTTATGAACGAGAATAAACAAGTTTTTGTTGAATCTTACGATGAGGGCATTCAGAGAGTACGAATGAGCAAAGGAAAGTATGCTCTACTTATTGAAAGTCCAAAAAATGACTATATAAATGAACGAGAACCCTGCGACACCATGAAGGTAGGACGTAATCTCGATGCCAAGGGATTTGGAATCGCAACGCCACTTGGTTCCCCACTGAGGTAAATCAAATTCGGTCTTCTATTCTGCATCAAATAGATATCATTATTTTATGATTCTTCTTTGTTTTGCAAATTTTATAATTAATGTAGCAAATCGTATTGCTATTTGTACGACGAAAAAACAATTTTACTATTCAGATGGCTGTTCATCTTATACGAAATATTATAAATTCTCTAAAAAATAATATTATCACACGGCTTAAATTATTGCGATGTAAATTTTAACTTGATCAATAAATTATTAAAGGAGAAATTATAAAAAAAAAAATTTATATAAATTCTATTAGTGAAATTAAAAAATCCAATAATCCATATAAAATCGCGAATAAAATATTCCATTGGTTTAGTTTTTATCCAAATAACTAATTCTCATCTTACACATTATTTGTATAAAAATGAAGAAAAATTGTACATATTGATTATTTTGTAGCTCGAAAATTTATACCTGAGTTATCATATTGTTATTGATCTATTCATGTAGATGCGCTTCATTCGTGCTACTTTATAATAATAATTTTAGTACGAAATCCGGCAACTGGGATTTCATTTAATGATAATTTTTCAATTCACTTTCTTTTTGCAATGCATGAAAAATTCGTTCACTTACGTTTAAAAAAAAAACTGCATGAAGCATTCTGAGAGCGAAGAGTAAGCTAAAATTCACATCCGCAGAGATAGCATCAATTTGGCGGTCTTATCACTAAAGGAAAGCGGCGAATTGGCTAAATTAATGAACAAATGGTGGTACGAGCGCACGGAATGTAGACATGGCGATAAGCAGGATACCTCTAGAAATGAATTGTTACTCAGTAACGTTGCTGGAATTTTCTATATTCTAATCGGCGGTCTTCTCCTTGCCCTTGCTGTTGCTCTCGTAGAATTTTGTTACAAGTCGCACACCGAAGCCACTAGAGCAAAGGTAAATTTCTAAACTTTTTAAAAATATAACGTCTTAACGAGAAATTCACATTAGCATTTAGTCTTTCATAAGCGATTTGTCTGCTAAATATTAGTTTTTCATATTAAAGTTACTATGAGCAGTAAGGAGTTGAAACGCTAATTGAGAATTATCAATCAAAAAAAAATTTTTTAAATACAATAAAATATTTTTCTGAATTAAAACTAAAATATTTGTAAAATTATTTTTTTTTTTATATTATAATTTGTATTAAACAAAGTAAATTATAAGGTTATGATAAGTAATAAATATTTCTTATTGAGATATTTCACTTATTGATTTAATACTTTTTAAAATTCACATCTTAACTTATTGAGCATTCAAATTAAATTCACAGTTCGTTAAATCATTATCAACTTGAATGAAAAATCCATTACAAATGTATTACACATAACATACTCTTAAATTAAAGTTTTTAAGAAAACTATGAAGCGGTTTAATTTATACGAAACCTATAAAAATATTGTATTTTTTTTAATAAGTAGAAAATATTCAATTTGTTAAATATAATCTATGTAATTATTATAAATCTAGTAAAAATGTAATGCTAGTATTGCTACATAGTACATTTTGGGAAATATTTTTTAATTATAACAACTGACTTTGTACCTAACAAGCTAACTGTAAAATAAGAAACTAATGTTTTAGATTCCATTATCGGATGCAATGAAGGCGAAAGCGCGCCTAACAATAGGAGGAGGTCGAGATTTCGACAATGGCCGGGTAAGTTGGACATTACTTTGATAAATTGTTAATACTAGTGCGCAAAATCACGCTTCAAAATGGCTATTACCACGCTTAAAATATTTTAAATGAGGACAGATTATTTTCGAATATTGACCACGAAAAAAAAGTGCCAACAGAAATTAATACACAACGAATCTGTGTTTATGTAATTTGTAAATCGATTTATAGTGTTCAAATTTTTTTTGGCCTTTTAAAAATACTTTATAATGATAATATCCGTAACTACGTGTATAGATATATATATATATATATATATATGCTTGGCATGAATTTAGACAAATAAATCATAAATAATGCTTTTAATAATTACTACTTGATATAAGAACCAATTTATGTTTCATAAGTCAAGTAGTAATTAGACGATAAAGTAAATTTATATAAAGTAAATGAGATACATAATAAATGAAAAAGAAAGTACATCATCAAGTTTAATGCATTGTTTAAAATATTTTATAATTTCATAGGCATGAAAATTGTTCAATGAAAAAAAATATTTTTTTTTAATATAAACAGATGAGATACAAAATTAGAAAAAATTATTAAATTTTTATACAATAATATAATGTAACAAAGTCTTGTTTCTACGGCTGAGTGGAAGAAGGAAAATGAAATGCATCAGTGTTAAAATTAATCAATGCATTAGTCACATTTATTGTTTAAAAGCTTGTTATTTCATTTTATGTCAATTTCATTTATTTATTGAGAGCTAAAGTGCATCTACTTGGATTTTACGTTTTTATTTTTGAATACGTTTTCGTATAAATATATATGCATATATATAGCCTTATGATTATTAATGATTCTTATCACTGTAATTCTTTTATTTGAGTAATTCTTATTCTATAGTTTGTTATTTATTTTTTAGCTTCTACTTACTAATTTTACTTTTAATAGCCTGCAGTTAATCATTGCTTCCTTACATTATTACAACTTCGGTGATGCGTGCGAGACAAAAAACTAAATGTAGAGAGCTGTGCTATTGTTTTCGTATTACTTTTTGTTTCTTGTCTCTAGTGGTACGGACTGCAGAGTTAGACGGAGGATGCATGCGCCTTGCCTGGGACTATAAGTGAGTACTCGTCCTCGATTAAGTACCACTCTTACGTAGCTGATACATTATGTTTATTTTTTTCCTTTGACAAAAAAAAGTAACAAAGATAGAATTTCTGTATTTATTTCTTCTATTAATTCTTCCCTCTATTAATTTAATACTGTTGATTAATTCTATAACTTTTTTATAAAAACAGACATTGCCAAATTTCCATACAAATTTTTTTTACTATTTTTTTAAATATTTTTTTTAGTATTTTTTGAAAATCCCTTATATTATAATTATTCAATGATTTTTATTAAAACCATTTTAACCTTTTTTGTATTATGGAAACGAAGTATGATATTTATTTCTTTTATACATATATATATATATATATTTATTATATTAAATAATATATCTTAACTAAAAAATTAATGCATCAACTTTCATTTGATTAAAAATATAATTATTGTAGTAATTTAAATTATCTTATTAAGATAATAAACACTATATATATAAATACAATATATATATATATATATATATAACTAATTAACGCGTTTTTGATATTTTACATGGAAGTAATATTTTATTAAAGAAATTGCGTTTGTAAATGAAAATAGACATTTATATATGAAAATAGATAATAAATTCAAATTAAAATCTAATATAATATAGATATTTTAATTAATATTTTCTACACTAAACACATTTTTATTTATTAATTATTCAAGTTATTCAATCGAAATATTTTCTATTTTATTTTGTGCTTGTTTTTTGGTTATATATTTTCTTTAAGGAATATATTCGATACTTGACTTATTCGGTATGCAAAATTGCATGGTTTAATTCCAAATCATTGATTATAAGTATTTTATTTATAAAATGATGAGTATTGCATCTTGATCAGTGTATGCAATTGCACACATATATTAATAATCGAATTTACTATGTTGCATATGGCATATACATTTTACTGCATGTTACTTAAAATTTATTATAAATTTTGATTTTCTATCAAATATTTTTCAAATAAAAAAAAAAATTTTTAATTAATTTTTATAATTTTTTAAAATAATTGACTAAATTTATAATTTATTAATTGCATTATTATTTTAAATAACAATTAATTTGAGATAATATAATCATACCACTAATTTACAATTATTCTTATTATTATTGTTATCGTTGTATTTTCGTTTATTATTAATATTATTTTGCTTATTTAAAAAATAAATGATTAATAATTTCAAATGAATATTATCAATATTAATAAACAAGAATATTGTGAGCCAATTTTAATATTGATAAGTTTTCATATTTATATATGTTGAGTGAGTATTCAAATATACAATATTTTATCATATGCATTTATCAGATACGATTTATAAGAAATGTTTTATTTTTTTTTCCAAAATTGTATACCTCCGCATTTTTCGACATTTTTCTTTGTTCACTTAGCATGAAAATTTAGCCGATTAAAAATTAAGAATCTCATTTAATGCAATACTTTTTATAGAGTATATGATGTTCGTAAGATGTTAATATGTAAAAGTCTTAAAATTTAATTAAACATGAAATTATATTTTAAAATAATTAAATACTTTGCAAAAATTTGATGGATATTTATTGATACGGGAATACAAAACTATTGTATCAATTCGTAAATATTCTTAAAAATGAACTTAAACATCAATTTTTTAAACATTAAGGTTATGCGGTATTTAAATATGACGAGTAACCCATTGGAATTTGTATGAACCAAATGCACATTGAATCGCCAATATATTGACATAAAAGAGATGATATAAATAAGACAAATGATATATTTAATTGATATAAACAAAAACGCTAATCTATTTTCCAGTATTACGCACCAGCGAACGCGATTGGCAATGCGGAAGCCGAGCAGGTTCACAACAATACCCACACTCAAGTGTAATAAGGAGCTGCAACAGTCGGGGGGAGGGCTTGCCACTTTCGGAATCACTGCCAAGATCGCCATCGGTCCCGCCTACGAAGCGGTCGACCCGACGCAGCGTCACGTTCGCGGAAACACCGCCCAGGTCGCCGAGGCCGCGCCAGTACAGTTGCACCGGAACCGCGAGACTGGACCTCGCCGTGCCCTGGGCCCCGGCCTCACCGCATTACTGGGCAGCGACCGAACCGACCCTCGATGACGATGGCAATCCAGAGTACGTCGCGTAGCCCTTCTACCCGGTCCGGAATCTTGACGAAGAAGAAACTCCCACATCCTTGTGCTCTGCTACACCGACGAGCTCAGCCTCTCGCGCTCGAAGCTTCTGAGTCTCTTTCGGTCGCTAGCGGCCTGACAGAACAGCTACTTCTACCTCGTAATTCACCAGAACTGCTCGTTACCTGGATCAATAGCTTCCCTTGTTGCTTTTGATCCTCGATTTTAAAACTGAGATTAGCAATAGATGAATAATTATTTTGGTGTTAAATCCTACGGTAACTACTGCAGGCTTGTATATTTTCTTTGATAGGTGTTTAATATCTCGACCGCAAGTCGAATCACTAAAGTATCAAAAGAATTTTTTTTAATGGGCACGCTTTTATCTTGCTGTAAAATCAGGATTCTATAGCAGTCGAATCAAAATAAAATTTTATAATAGAAGGACGGGGTAACTTTTATCAATAACAAATAACATAATAGATACTGTTTTGAAATTATAAGTTATTACGTCTTATGAGGGTTATAGTACTACAAATAACAAATTTATCCTAAATTATTTCGATATTAGTAAGATAATATTAGCATTTAATTATTTCTAATTTTTTTAAACATACTAATATAATTATGATTTATGAATACTCTGATAATTGCATTTTATTTGAAGATTTTTAAAAGGTATTGTTAAAAAACTAAATTTTATTCAAGCAATTATTTTATCATTTTTATTCATTTCGAACAAATATTTGAAATAGTACATTGCTTATTGAATACAAAGGTGTGCCCAATAACTTCTCATCAATCTGATAATTTTAATGAAATTGTGGGATAACACATTTAAATATAAAATTAAAGTGTGTGATTTATGACATGTTACTTGTTCAATTTTTATAATTAATTACTATACTAAATGACATATTACAATTTTCTAATATCAAAATTATTGTTCTTAAATAGGAATTTGTCAAAGAAAATTTTAAATTATATACACATATTAAATATGTATTTAACATTCGTTTTTATTTTTATATGTTTAAAATGATTAATATTGTTCCTATATATCATGTTTAAATATTGTACAGGAATATAATAATTAATATTTTTTGTAAATTAAAAAATACAAATATCAAAAATTATTAATCTAACAATAAAATAACAATAAAAAAATATATTTTTTGAAAACCATCTCTAGTAATAGGATATTATATAACTTAATAAACTAAATATTATCAAATAAATATGATTAATTTTATATTTACTACATTTCTTTAAGTGTTAAAACTATATAATGGATATAAAATATTTGTTGACCTAGTAATTAAATAAAATTTTTCACGATAAATACTTTGCCTAAAATTAATACTTGATCAAGAGAAAATCTTATTTATTTATTAGTTCTTTAAATTTTTTACATGTATAATTCACGTTTTTTAAAATCATAAAGCGATTATAAGAGACTCAGAAATTTCAGAACTCGATATTAATAGTCAAAATTACATCAGCACATTATTTACTCAAAAATTGTTTAATACGATTTATATAATATAAGAAATAAAAAACTGAAGAGAATTGATTGACAGTTATACTTTTTTTAATGCGCCATAAGTTATATCAACTTAAACAATAAAATATTTTAAAAATTATTTAATTTTTCTCAATTATACAAAACAGTTATATTTTTACTAAATAATTTTTATTGTATTTTCTAAGAATTTCTTTTGCTTTCAATGTTTTATTTTAATAATTAAATACATATATTTTGGATAGATAAGGTTAACTGAATGTAAATTTGAATATTATAAATAAAATTCATGTCAATCGGATCGCTAAAAAAATCATTATAAATATTCATAATAATAAATATAGAATGTTGAAGATAACAAAGTATCAATATTCAATAATGACAATGATTGAATATTTGACCGCATTTGTATATTGTAAATAGTTTAAGTCTAAAGCATAACTATTCATAGTGCGTCAGAAAAATCAAAAACTGAATAAATATTATTCAAGCATTAAAAAGCAAAAAAATGCGTAAAATAATAGACCTTTAATAGGTGCAAGTATTCATGATTGTTTTCATTAAATATGAAAGCGTGATTGTTCATCCATATATACATTTATAAATATACTCTTGTGAAGTGCATCATCTAATTTTCACGAATTTGTAAGTATATATGAATTTTTAGATATTAAGTCTGGGGGTAATTATATTATGCAACAAATTCTACATAATATGACACATTACTGTACTTAATGCACACAGGGCTGCATTTATGTATTAAATATTAAATCATTATGACAAGATTTTAATGGAATTTAATTTTGACCACACCGCAGAATAATTATTTAATATTAAAATCAATTATCAATTTAATGCTAAAATTTTTTACTCAGAATTATATTAATTTTGGAAAGATACATTTTTAAAAAATAAAAATAAATCATTAATTAAAAATATATGTTACTAAATCAAAAAAATTACCATTACTATGAATTTTCGTAATTTTACTTGCAACATATTTATCAATAATAATATATTTATAATAAAAATAATAATTATTATTATTATTTCTACATTACCGCCATTGTTCATTATAATACAGTGATTGCATTAGCAAAATGTTGGAAAAATAAGTCGAAAAGGTAAAAAACATCATTGATATTTTTTAGAATGATTAAATATAAATATAAACATTGTAATCTAATATGCAATAAAGCATTAGAAACGCGAATGCATATAATTTGATTAAATCAATAATTGAATAATATGCAACGTTTTTTAATTGAATATTTTTCAAAAAGTTGTTCACGTATTAATATTAACAGTTTCGTTTCTTTTTTATATATAAAATTGCAATTAAAATAAGACTTCAAACAATTTTTTGTACCGTAAATGGAATGTTGTTAATATATTAACAAATTATAAAAGCATAAATGTTACTATTATGCTTATAAACATCAATATATATTTGAAACTGATAATTGTAAATGTCTATAATATTCAAATTGATAGTAAAAAAAAAAATAATTTTATACTTCTGCTTGATACTTAAATTCTATAATTTATTATAAACATTATGAAGTTAACATTATTAAGTGATATTTACAAATATCAGCATTTTAATTACATTATTTAATTTAATAAATGGTGTTTCAGTAAACATCAATATATTGCGTTGAAAATAAATGTAATTTTTTAGTGAATGTTAAATGTGAAACCGTATTCCATATTCGTTGCTGATATTTCAAGGAATTGTGATTAACATAAAAAAACGAAATCCGATTTCAAGAAACACTATGATTTATTTTTCACATTAAACAAACGTGGAAATATTTTTTTTGTAAATCTATTTTTTTCACGCATTTATTTATGTAAAAGTTTACAAATTGTTTTAACTTTCCATTAGATTTTAGGAAATTGTAAATGGAAAATTAGATTGAAAATATTTGCTACGTATGGAAACAAAAGTAAACTTAAGGTGAATAATTACTTCATTTGTTTATACCGCGAATAAATAGCAAATATATTTCACACGTAGAAAATAATTGTTCTATGTATATTTTAAAGTTCTTCAGTAAAAATAATAAGTAGGAGTATGTAATTAATTACTTATTTTCTAGCTTCTTATTTTATTTTTAATTTTTCATCTAATTTACTTATACTTCTGTTAATAATTAATTCGTAATTTTTGGAAATTGTGCCAAAGATGCTATGATACAAATTTTCAGAATGTCTTCATTCAAATGTATAAAAAATGTCTTCGCAAGTAATTTATGTTCATTAATATATTCGATATTGTAAAAATGATTTAATATAGTGTGAAGTAAAATAGGAATCTGCGAGATCTTCATGAATATGATGGTTTTTTATCTCTAGAATGTGAATTGTGATTTTCAACCATTTAAAATATTTAATTTACTATCTTTACGGTTTTTCTAATGTTATATCGTAAAAACTAATTATAAAAATTTATGTTATAACATGAAATATATATATATATATATATATATATATATGTGTGTGTTGTCGAAAAACTTTTTTTACTGTTTTTTTTAATAAAAATAAACTTTTATCCATAAACATGGCAGATATTTAATTGGTAATGTATAACTTTATTATTTCCTGAATCAATATAAACGATATTAAGATACCGCAAAAAAAAATGCAAAAATTGATGACATAAATTATTAGAAAATTGATAATTATTTTTTTGCTATCAATATAAATATTTTAGTTAGCCAATTTAACATACGTACTATAAACAATTATGAAAAAAGTAAGTAGATATCTTTCAATTTCTCTAAATACATATTTATAAATAAAATACGTATGTATATTACAAAATTTAATACTATTAACACTGTAAACTGTTCAAAAATGATTTAAATCACGTAGAATGGAAATTTAAAATTTATTCTCAATTACTGTTACGATTTCTATTAATTTGTATTGAATTACAGATGTAGTAAATTTAAAAGATTACAATAGGAAAATAAATATTATTCGATGTATATACCATTAGTATATTAAGATTTAAATATATAATATTTCTATACTTTCCAATTATTGAAATATATGTATATATCAAATTTAGTAACCAACAAAATAACATTGGGAATAAATTTGAAATAAATACCAAGTTGTATTTACGAAACTTATCAAATAATGATACATAAAGTATTAAAAAAAGGAAAATTAATAACAAAAACTAATCTTCTTAGTAAAAATTATTAGCAATATTATATGTTTTACAATATTAGGCACATTATTTCGTTCTATACGGTTTATAACTCCGGTCCTGCGATTAAATTATTTTCTACAAATATTTCATCGAAAAATTTATTTTGACGTAATAGTATATATTAAAATGCTTAATTAAATTTATCATGAAATATATTTTCATTACTGAAAAAATAAATTCTGCTGAATCGTGAAAATAAAAAAAGTTATACATTGCAAGACTGAACTGGAATGCATACATGTCATAGCTATTGTTAAAATTTGTCCAACCATATTTTTGTATTTTTGTCAACTATTTTTGTAGAATATTTGTGTAAATTTTATTTTATTTAACAAATCGGTTTTAAATAATCCGCGATATAATAATATTAAAAATATTTAACTAAAAAAGTACAGATTTTTTAAATCTTACATAAAAAAGGAAAGACAGATTGCAAAGTCTTCCAAATATTATTGTACACAATGCTCAGAATCTTATTATAAAAATTCGATAAATATACATAAAATACATTATCAAGAAAGGTCGATTGTTTTTTGTAAATAAAAAAAAATTATAATGACAAATTTGTTTCCTGTTTCTTTCATCCAATATAATAAAATATTTTTAATCATTGCCAAGTTTCTGAAATATTTTTCATCTATTTGTGTTTATCAACATCTTATTTTATACCTCTTTTATATCTTTTATATCTCTGAAACACACACTTTTTCAAATTTTGTAAAAAAATTTAATCTCATTTTGTTAGTATTTTAAACAACTAATTGTTTAAGTAAAAACAATTCATTTTCATAATTTTGTTCATTTATAAAAAAGCCTACATATATATATATATATATATATATACATATATATATATTATGTCTTCAGTCATAGTTTCAGATGAAAGTTTTATAGATAATAGAAAGTTAATGAGTAAAATTTTTTAAAATATTATTTTTACCTTATTTTAATTTCTGCATAAACTAGTACAATTTTTATAAACTTATGTAAAGTAAAATTTATGTAAAGTAAATAAAAATTATGATAAAAATTTTTTTTTGTTTCACTTTACTTATTTTTAACTTCTTATTCAAAATATTTAAAAATGAATTTTTCCATAAGAAATTTGTAAGCATTTGTATGCTGTTTTAAAAAACTAAACTAACCGTATACGTAATGCTAAGTTAATAACTAACTATTGCTCTAAATTAATAACATATCTACTAATTAATGTATACGTGATGTATACGTATTACTATCCTGTGTTAATTCTAACACTTAAAATTAACTTCCCGACTGGAAAGGGTAATCACGATGGTTAATCACCACCTTAGGGTGGCTCTCACTCGCCCCTAATGAGGAGGACGAATTTACGTCTGTTAAAGAGGGTAACCCGAATACCAGGCAATGCTAGTCGCCGGTGGCAGTGCTCGGGGTAGCCTGAAAGTTGGAAGAGATCTGGAAAAAAGGAGAAAGAACTTTCTTCACTCGCGCAACCCTGTTTACACTGACAAAGGGCGCCTTGCGGCTTACGGCAGAAAACTCCATTCCTCGACGCGGAAATGTATTTTCATTGTCCATTAAGAAATTCGCGAGCTCGACCGACCCCGCGACTGGGGTCTAAAATCACGTTGAGCAGGTATGGCCAAGGTATAACTACCTCCAACTAAAGCAAACGCATGCGATTCTTCAGGACTCTTGGGCAGAGCTCAGTTGGACTCTACTGTGATGCGGCTTAGGTGCATCGTTTACGTTTGATGCTCGGTCTATGAACATCGTGTTGCCGTCTTGATGCTTGGGGGGAGTACGCGTTATTAATATAAATGTGTTAAATAACACGATATTATTAACCTCAAATTTTTTTTGGATTAAATCTTAAAGCAATCTATATTTTACTTGCTGAAGGTTGATTTATTACTATTAATTTCCTACACGTAATTGTCTACTCGATTATCCTCTGATATTGAACTCATTTAATACGTCGATTGCAATACTATTTGCACAATACCCCATTAATGATTAAATTTCCTGTAGGCTAGTGAGACGTAAATTTCATCGCTATAGTCACGTAATAGAATAACAAATATTTGCTTCGATTAAATAGTACCTATAATTAATAAGTTGCATAATTTTTAATTTTTTATGTTTGGCAGAATTCATTGAAGCAAACTTGATAAAATTTAGAAATTAAAACATTTTCATGTCTCTTATATGTTTTTGACCAAAAATTGTTTCTTTTATTTTATACCATTATATACATACATATACGTATAGATGTATCTTATAAAATACACATATTAAGATCTGTTTTAATTTACATTTATTGAAAAGTATTATATTTAAAAATAATACTGAATAAAACATCGATCATTTAATGTAATAATGATTTACTGCTTCTCTAAAGAAACATGTTTTTTTTATATATATTGTATTAATTATTTTCTGGAGCCTAGATACTCAACTACCAATTATAAAGCTTATAAAGATCTTGATTCACTTTAACGTCTTCTACAAATCTACACTGTACATACTTGTATAAACGCAAGACTTTTACAAATGAAAGCACAAATTAATTTTTACCGAATTTATGACATTTTCGAAAAAATAATATCTTAATTCAAGTTGTACGTTATTTAATGCAATAATGAGTCATTCAATGATTTTATTTATGTTATGAAAATATGTTTTTAAATAAGTTGTATATTGACAATTATTTAAATAAAAATAATTTTGTCATTGATCGTAGATTGATAATACGTAAATAATTATAAAAATTCCCATTTTTTATGTTTCAAAACACTTCAATGTAAAGCTTTTTTTAGTCTTATCATATGAAATATGTATTTATTGGTAAGTAATAAAAAATAACCACTTTCTTACCTACAAAGAATTATTAACTGTTGGATCTGCAGTAACGTAATACATTTTCTTCTTATATGTTTAACTCTATCGATAAATACCATGAGACGAACACTAACAACTCATAAGTCATTAGGATTGAAAACTCATAAATTATTACCAGCATTTAAGCCAGTATTTACTCTACTCGCTCGGTAACAGAAAATTTGCTTCCGTCAATATAGCCCTAATATTGTTTCGTGTTCATCGACTTGTTCGCGGCTGAAGTCTGAAACTGAAAATTACTGTGATGTTACTCTTTGCTTATAAATAAATTATTGAGTATAAAATGAGCTATTCAGTTCACTTAAATTCAAAACATCAACAGATTTTCATTATTTTTTTTAATTGATGAATGAAAATTACTTTTAATACAGCAAAGTTTATAACTATTAATATAAAATTTTAAATAAGTAAAATGATTGTAATTAATGGTTATTAATTGTTAGATTTATTCTAATTCTAAAGTTTCAATCAATAAAAATTTTCAATTTCTAATAAAAAAAAATTGTAATTGTAAAAAAGTAAAAAATGTTTTAATCACAAATAAATAGATTAAAGTTTCATTTTTATTGTTAATTTTTTATAATAAACAAATTATTTCACTCCAAAATATTATATTAATTATCAGTTGAACTTGTCACTAATATATTCTAAGCTAAATTTATTTACTGTTATTAAATTTTTACCATTATATGGCCTGTACTATTATAATATCGCTTTTAGAGTATTTGTTTACATATGCATTATTGATATCTTATTTAGAGGGAGAGGTACTTATTTACAGAAAATATCAGACTAATGATTTTTACGCTTACTTATCCGAAGACTTATTGTCAAATAATCATAATATGGTACAATAAAGATTAATTATTACATCACTTTTCGACGTTATTTTGGATCTGACGTATTTTTTCGTGCTACATACTAAAGCCAACTAGATAATCATTTAGTAATTAAAAGGGTTCTATACAAAAGAAAAGATGCTAGATTGTTTTTTATATTTGTAGCATAAAAATTCAAATAAAATATAAATGTATAAATTTGTATATTTCAGATTGTATAATTCAGATATAGTGTAAAAACAGCCAATTACTCCTTTTTTGTATGCATTATTTTAGCTTTATCATTTTTCAAACTTTTAGGTTTCATTTCCAATTCGCTGAAAGCTCATCCTTTGACACATTTGCAGTTAAATATATCATATTATATAGCCTATTTCTACACTTATATAAGGCTTATGTATCCTTTAAGAGTCGACTAAATAAATGAAATCTCATAGATCTTCTACTTGTTCCCATTAAACTTATATACACTCTATTATTTCTTGTGTTAGTTATACGTAATTAACTGAAGTCGTCTCTCTCACACGACTCATCTCCGCCCCTCCCCTTCGCGCCCCGTTTGTCTACGGGAGTTGTTGTAATCTACCGACCATTACATACTACCTGGCTTGACTTTCAATGATTCGTTGGTAATTATTCTCTCTGTTATCATGTTAATTAGCGTGTGTTCCGTCAGCACGCCAATGGATCAATATGGTATGCTTCGATACCTCGAATTAGATTAGGTCTCACAGAATCTTTCTAGAATTAATATGTATTTTCTGTTTCAATTTGCATTATTTCAATACGAAAGAAAGGCTGCTTTGGTTTCCGTATTTATATGCTTGTCATGTTTTGTTGATGATTGTCTTGTTTATATGCTTGGTCATGTCATGACTGATTTTCGTTTTAAAAAAAGGATGGAAGCAAGTTAATTACCGCAGCGATGAATGACCAGCTGATTAACTGAATAATGATCAATTAATAAATCAATGAATAATTGTAATTTTATCTACTGTGTAATATTTTTAAATACAAAATTGAATAATAGTTCGATTTCATTGATAGCATCTATAAATATTAGTTACTGTAAATATTAATAACTTAAAATCATTAATACAGAAAGACTCTTTAAAAATTACATATTTCTTAATGCATTTTCGTTAATACAAAATTGTATTTACGTGATGTACTTACTATTTATTTATAACTATTTACTGATTTCATTTCTTTGATAATAAAATGACATGATTAATAATCTTATTTTAATAAATTTAAAATACCGAAAAATAAATGCACGACTCAACTACTTTATACGAGACTTAAAGTATAATAATTAAAAACACTCTCTACGGACAATTTTTATATGAACATTCTTCCACACCACTCCTCTTAAAAACGTGAATAAATCACATTATACTATTCTAAAATATAATCTTTACCAATTATTGCACGAATATTATATTTCTTGTATAAAGTTACGTATTATTTTCGTAAAATAATATATATATTTTATAACTTTACTTAGAATTATAATTAAATTCATAAAATAAGTAATGTATATCCTAATGAAAAAAATAAGTTGAACCATCTATGGTAATAAATTTAGTTAATATAAATAAAATTTTTATAATAATTAAGACAGTTACAAATTATAAACCTGAAATATATAATTATTTATTTAAATAAAAACGACCAATCTGGTTTTAATAACTACTTAATGACATTTCTTTAAATACTAGAAGCAGAAATAAACAGAGTACTTAACTTTAAAAGATAATGAAAATTTTTTACAAACATTTGATAACATTTTAATAATTCTTATTATCTCAGCCAAAAAAATATCATCGATATATAAAAAAATTGCGTAATACATTTAATTATTGTAATCATAAATTAGAAATATCTTCTATAAAAATTTGAATTATTTTTTGGTTGGCTAAAATATTACGAACTAAAATAAAGAAATGATTGCTCATTTAAATTAATTTTTTTATAAAAAACTATCAGATGTGAATATAAAAATTGTCAGAATCAAAAATAATTCATCTTTTTTAAAAATTTGATAAATTTTTCAGAAATAAAATATTTACCTTAAGGTTTTTCTGCGAAATAAAATCATATATTTACACGTGTTTGACAATGCTAGAAATATTTATTTTGAATTTACATCATACATACAAATCTGAAAATTGTGGAGTCTAACTTTTAATTCTACATCGTTAAATTTTTAATTAATTATACTTAATCATACAATTTGTGATATATTTCAATTTATAAAAAAGTAGATATTATAACTACTAATTTTTTTATCAGAAATCTATTTAAATTCTAGTATTTACAGATTCATACGTAATTAATTTTTAATTATATAATATTTAAAAAAAACGAACTAAAACTTTAAACAATTCTTTGAACAAGTCTTTACACAAATTATAAATTTTTGATTGCATTTAAATTTTGAAACAAAAATTGATCAATTTAAAAAATATATATTACTTATATAAGAACTTAAGATCCAGTAGAATAAAAAAATATTTTTCCTTAAAAAAAATTTATGAAAATAAGTATAAAAAAAACTATATCCCATACATAAATGAATGTTTTTTATCCAATGAACAAAGTGGGTAATGTAAAAATTAACCATGAGAATAGAGAACATGATTTGCATAAATAAATTTTATTTGCTTTGCTGTCGCATTCTTTTAAATATATTGATGTTTAAAGCGGTTACATAAAAATGTTAATAAATGTCAGAAACAATAAGACGAATACATAAACCTAAGGTGGAAAAAATGGTATAATGAAGGGAGAGTAATAATAGAAAAAAAATTGACAGCGCGGAAGAGACTATCGTGCAGAACAGCATCATCGAAGAGCAAAAAAAATGTTTATCTACTATATCACGTATCCAAAAGTATACATACGCGTACATGCAGTCATCCGTATGGGAAAGTAAGTATATGATAGAACATAAGAGAGGAAGAAAAAAAGTGAGTGAGAAATCCCGAGTACAGTAGTGGAGCGATTCTAAATATAGACGGGGTTTCCAGGTTGCAGAAACAGCCACCGCCCCTTTGAATACTGGTACAGGATCGAATCTTTTCCATCTCACGCTCTCCGACTAATTCTCTAGCTCTCTTTCTCTTCCTCTCGGTACGTGTACTTGTTCGATCTCAGCCTCTGTGCTCTTGTTTCGTTGATCTGTGCGTACGATTGCGGGTGACGGGGTTGCAAAAAGAGAGCAAGAGAAGGAGGAATTACTGCGAGAGCGAGGAAAATCGAGGTACTAGCAAGGTCGCCTCATCGATTGGCAAATGAAGTGGGGAGATTCCGCGTGTCGTGACGCAGTCGGTAAAATCGTGACGTCATAGCTTAATCTAAGCGCTTGAACGCTAGATACACGAGATCTGGCGCACCCTTAGGTGCACTCGGTCAACTAGTCTTACGCGTATATACAGGTACGTAACAAATGTCCCTTAGGAAACTCAAGGTACTAAAGAGGGCAGACTATAGAATGAACTATATTCTAATATTAGCTCCTACGGTAATATATTCAAAATTTAAACCAACAACTACATGAAATTGAATAGTAAATATTAGATAGTATTACTACAATTAATACTTTTTTAAAGAAAATCATATGTCTGAATTTGAGAAAGTAAGATAGTAATTTCTGATTAAAACTTTTTTCAAATTAAAAGTTTTTCACCCCTGCAACATAGGTCATTACATATAAAGAAAAAATTATGAATGATAGATTTTTTCAATTTCATGTCTTTTCATAATTCAATTTTTTTCCACGAGCAAGTAAGGAATTATTTTTTATTTTTAAAAATGAATAAATACAGATGTTAAGAGCAATGTAGATATCTTAAATACACAATCAAGTAAGACATTCAAATTATTCAAAAAAAAAAAAAAAAAAATGATAATCTCCTTGTGATTTTTTGGTATACAGATGGTCTATAAATACTATTGCGATTAACAGCGTCATTTGTCGGGGACGTTTGTTTAGATATATTGCTATACAAAGAGGGAAGGGAAAAAGATATACTTGTCTGCATCCTTCATTTTCGGTTCACGGCTCTCCGAGGTCAATTCATTTTGTTGATAGTGAGATCATTATTTTTGGAATTCGAACGATGCTCCCTTCTCCGCGAACTAAAGAGTACACGAGGTCAAGCGCGTGCAAAATATAATTTTAGACGTGAATTTAACCGATAGACTTAAAGAGAAATTATTAGAGTGTAATTTAATCATAAATGACGTTCTAGATTCTTCGGTGTAAAAAATTTTTATCAACGCGCATGACGACAGAGTATATAAATTTAATCGACATTTCGGGAGGATTTGAAGATGCATAACGAAAGAAATACTTGGATTGGAATTTAATTTTACATAAACTGATTTACTAATGTAGTTATGATTAATGACACTTTCGTGTTTTTATAATGGCTATGAGAATATTATATAGTTTTTTGCTTATAAATTTCTTTCGAATTCATTGAACCGCTTTTGAAAAATAAATTATTCAACATGCAACGTTTAGAAATACAAATATTAAGACTTTACAATGAAGGCTTAAAATATTTATATTTAACTACTACATGAATTTAAATCACTCAGCGATATATGAAAACTACGTCAATGTAATATGCAAGCGTTTTCATTTATAAATGAATTCTTAAAGCAACTTGATTTCATGCTATTATATAAATATATGTCAAATTTTCGGTTGAATCAATATATTATTTGAATTTTTTGAAAATAATGGAATTAACAATCTTTAATATATAAAATGATTAAATTAATGACGAAAAATACTGTTTACTGCGAAATAACTATTGCCCAAGTAGCGAAGAAGGAGAGCGAGAGAATAGAGTTGTTATAGATTTGTTGTATTTAATCATCGATTATCGTTATATCAACTCTAAGGAAGCTCTTAAAGTCAGTGAATAATGTTTCTTAGTATGGAAGTTACTATAGCCTCGCATAGGGAATCTGTTGGCCATTTCTGCGTCTTGTGCAAACCGCACACCAAGTTAATACTGCCCGAAGCTCTCACCGGTACAAGAGCAAAATAAGTGTCAAGATAGAGCAAAGCCACAGAACTTCTTGTCGTTGTCCGATCAACAATTATCGCTTACCATGCTAGAGTATCCTTCAGACAAAGGCCTTTTACGATATAGTAAGGCCAATGGTCGTTAAACATTATAAAGTCTTTTGAAGGGCTTTTCTGTACTGTCTGCCTCTTAAAATGCGAAAAAATATAGATTGTAAATATCGTGGAATATAACCAAGTTTAAGACGAGTAAATTTTGTATTTTGTCTTTTATAAGACAGCCATTTTAAGGCATTAATGGTAACTACTCGTCGACAGAATACATAAACGGAATTTGCGAAAACATGCACCAACAATTAGTAATATATCTATCTGTCGGAGAACTCACCGGTATTGGTAGTAAAGACACTTTATAAACTGTTAGACATGATTTGGAATAATAAGTGTAAGAGAAATGGTGGATATGCGGGCAACTGCTCGGACACTGCTTCGCTATTATCCACTTGAAATATAAACTATCTAATCGCTTTCTTTGCACTGTCTGCAAAAACTGAAGTAAATCGAGTTTTCCACAATCGTGGAAAACGATTCATAGGCGAAAATTAAGGAATATAAATATATTTTTCCTGGCTTGTTTATTTAATACGTATATTATTAAGCTATCAGAAAGCAAAACTAGACATTATAAATAGTTAATTCATAAATTACTATTCATATAAGCGATATTTTATTAATGCAATTAATATGTCGTTAACGAATGTTTACAGAGATTTTTTTTTTGACAGACTTATGTATGGAATATATTTACGTGCCACGTATAAATGAAAGTTCTGATAATATGACTTTCTTTTTATCAATTTATTTTATCAAAAATTTCAATTTATTAAATAATAATAACATTTAATTTTATCAATTACACTTTATCATTCATATTACGCAAAGATGTTTATTATTATTAATTAAATATTAATAATTAATAATCCATTGATAATATTAATTACTTTGCAACAAATTAATATTTTCTATGTATTTTTGTATGGGATATACTAGAATTTTATACAATAAATTTAGTCTCACTTTAAAATTTGTCATAATAGTTTAGAAAATCAGTTTGCTTTATCAACAAAATTAATTTAAAAAGGATAACAAATGGCTTATTAAAAGGCGGATTTAATCAATTAATAAGATATCCATCATTATGAAGCTGTTGGTTACAAAGCATTATATATAAACTAGAAATTTTATGTACATATTTATTTTCAACTGCCATTTAAAAACTTACATATGTACATTGAATGTGTAACATTGATTAATATTGCATTGGTATTTGTATTTGACCGTATGTATGTGTGTGTGCGTAGGTATTTACCGAAAAGATAAAACTAATAATATATATTATTTTTGAATATCATGTTAGTGAATAAAAATATGTTTATTCGAATTAAAATATAAACACAAATATACACGTGAATATACACAAATATATTTCAGCCAGTGCTAAATAATCTTATACCATGTAAATTCAAATTTACAGACAGTATAGATGTTGGTTTTTATAACACATGTAACATTTCATGGCTTTGCATTATTTTCATAAAAACCAATATGATTGTTAATTTTAGATGTCAACTAGGATTCTTAAAATATGTTAATTATACACTGGTATGAATACTATCGAGGCCTCGAATAGCAATGGACTGATACTTGTGTCTTCATAAAATAATAATGGAGTTAGGATAAAGAATAGTGCTTCCGATTTTTGTTGCGACCTATTTCCTATCATGAACTTTCCTTTCTATCTAACATTCTGCGTAGGATAGAATTTTTCGTTTCGTGGCTCGACCACGCAACGTTCGGTGCATCGATATTCGCTAAAACGTGACTTCTTTTCGAGACATCGCTCTATCTTTTTCTCTATATATACATATCTGTCTACATATTCATCTCTTTCTCAATGATTAACTAAATCTATATATTACCTCGTCTTACATATGTTGTAACATTTTTCTCCGCATATATAAAAGAAAATTTTAATTATTAGTGACATTGTTATTAAAAATACCAAATAAGATACCAACAATTTTATTTTATTTTAAATAACTGCTTTTTATTTCCTCGTATTAATATATCATTCAAGCTTTTATAAAAAAGAAAAAATTATTAATTAAAAATTTTTATTGCTTTTTGTTATACTTTCATTATTAATATTTAAGATGTTTAACAAATATTTGTTTGATTATTTTATTATAATTTTAGGTATAAAAATATAATAAAATACAGACCAAAGTGTATCGTTAAAAATATAATGATTAGCCTTCAAAAATGAAGAAAATAAAAAAATTGTATTTCATTAATAAATAAAATCTATGTTTTAAATTAATTAACAAATTTTTTAATGCAAATATAAACAATTATTATAAACTAGTATTAACAATTAGTATTAATAACAACATATTAGTATAACAATTAGTATTAATTATAAACAATTTTTTTTTTTAAATATTCAAATTAATTATACAATTCCATTTATTATAAACTCTAAAATATTATTCAATTATTTTACATGAATCCATTAAATATAGTGATTGTCTTTGTCATCAAACAATGTATTAATTAACTTTATTTTTAATTTCCATATATATTTTTTTACTTTATTTATCAGGTTTATAATATGGCTTTCATATTAAATTAAAACCATTATTTTTGTTCTGTTTTTCGGGTTTTTTGTTCTGTTACTGTTTTGATTTGCTGTTCTGTTTTCTTTGTGTTTGAAAACATATAGTTTAGTATAAGTTATATAATATCTTTGGGATAATTAATTTATAATTATAAATGTATATTTAATTATAATAAGTAATCAATATTGATGTTCATAAATTCATAAAATATTTAATAAAAAGTGAAATCATCAAGAGATTGAAAAATGAAAATTAATAGAATAAAAATGTATCATAATATGTATTAGTATAATATGAATATAATATTATTTAACTCTAGTGTGGTTAATTATGAATATTAAATAAACGTTTACTCAAAATAAACTACGTGAACGCTATTATAATTTCATGAATTTGCAGTTCAATATGAATTTGAAATCTTGTAACTAATTTTCAATTAGTATATCAGAATTTTGCCATTTATGATAAACGTAATTATACTGTAATTTAATCGTATTATTTACAAATATATTGAAATCAGCTGTATTAATCTGTAATATATTTTAGATATTCAAAAAAATTTAATGTCTTAAAATTGATAAGAGTTCATTTATTATTTAAACGTACGTTAGTTCGTTGAGTATTCCTTGTAGACATATGTGTGAGCTCTAATGAACAATGAATAGGAAATTACTTATTAACTTAGTAACGAAATTTAAACGAGGACTAATATTGTCAGTTTATATATCAGTTCACTAGTTATGTATTATTGATGATTTAAACACTAAATAGTAATACTCATAATATTAATAATAATCATAATCATCATAATAATTGACAATTATTTCATATTAAAATTGATTTTCGTTTAAAATTTCACTGAGAAAACTTAAATCTTCGTCTAGTAATAGTATTAAGTTTAAATTTAACGAGGTCGTGTAGCAAATAGTAACGCTACTTAAATACTCTTGAAAATTCCTTTTAAGAGTGATAAATATTGTAAAGAAATAAGAAATGTTTGAATCCATTTTTTCAATCACCAACTCTTTTAAATGAAGACTTTACATAACGCTTTAAAGCTGCTGAGAAGAAAAGATTTACTGAAATGAGGTAATTCAGAAATTAAATCAAAGTCTGACATAAACATAAAATCGAGCAGGATCGTCTGTCTTTCTTTCCCTAGCCCTTTACCCCTCCCATTTTTCATTAGCATTATTTTGAAAAACGCATCAATAAACAAAACCTGGAATAAAGGTGAGTTAAGAAAAGGTGAGTTGAAAACTTAGCTTTCGAGTGAAAAATAATCTAGAGTTTTAAACTTCTTACAACTTTACTTTCCAAGAGTATTGCATACCTTCAAGGATTTTGTAATAAGAGTCGCTGCATGAACGAATACCTGGATAGCTCGGGGTCCCGCAGACGTGCCATGGAGTTATTTTTCCGAACTTTGCTCTCGATGTCTTATCATGAATGATACCGATGATTACAAATTATAGGTATATCCCATTTGCATGTATACCACCTCACTACACTTACTCATAACGATATTTCATTCTTGTCTCTTGATGACACGGACGAGTGTCGAACACGACTGGATGGATTTTTTACTGCCTTGGCGTGAAACATTGACATAGATAATCGATTATAACTTCTTACGATCTTCTACGTTAATAGGCATTTTTCATAAATTCCAATTCTCATTCTAAGACAGCAAATTTAGTTATCGATTCATATTAATAGGTAGAAAATGCTTATTTTTAGCATTAAGTGGTTAAGTGTAGTAAAAAATAATATAAATCTTGTCTAGGATCTAAATCTATTTTTTTTTATCTAAAATGTTCATTATCAAGTCCATATCATAAATTTAATATAGTTTAATTGAAAAGGAATAAAAAAAGTTTGTTTTATAATTACTGAAATAATTTATCCAATGTATTATCTTAATATAGACTATAATGAAATATAGTATAAAACATAATTTTAAAAATATTAACTAAGAAAATTAAGGACTCAATGTTTTTTCAATAAATATAAAGTAGTATGGTATCTATACATTTTATCAGTGTGTAATCGATTAATTTATGTCAATAAAAATTTTTTTTTGAAGAATAAAATTATATAACATTTTAATGATTGCTTTTAGAAAATTTTTTTGCCGAAATATTGCAGTGCACTCCAAAAGAAAAATTTCTTAGTAATTCAAGATTTTTCTTTTCATGTTTAGTTGCTCTATTGTTAATTTTCATGAAGCTAAATTGTAAAATACCATTGTTAAAAGTAGATGAAATAAAAGCTCCGTGATGCTATTGAAAATTTAATGTCAGATATGTAATAAAAACGAAATTCTAATTCATTCACTTTTTCAATCTGTAAATTATTTGTGTTTTGAATTTCAAGTTTTAGAAAATAAAATTATGTATTTAAAACATTCATCAGTACATGAATTTTGACTATAAAATTCATGTTAAAAAACGGTTTAAAAATTATTTAAATTTTATTTTAACTTAATTTTCAGGTTAAAAATATATTGTGGTTCAATATTTATAAAAATTTGAATTATAAATGTTTAAATAAATAAAATACAGTATGTAGAAGAAAATAATGATTATAAGTATCTCTATACTAAATAATGTTCCTATAAAAGCTATTACATTTATCCTATCCAAATGCAGATTCTACAATACAAGACAGTTAGCATATTGACTGTATATCGTAAATACATTAAAAAAAGACTTTAAAAAATTACTTTTGTATTAGAAAAAAGCTACACTTTTGTGTTTATTTTATCCAAGAAAATAAATTTACAAGAGGTAGAAAAGTAATATAAAAAAATATAATAAAAGATAGCCGTCATGATAGTACAAAAAAGGTAAAACATCTATAAAAAATAAAAAAAGCGTGATTATTTGAACAAAAGTGAAATATACAAAAATAAAAAAATACCATTGAATGGATGTACGCAAGTAAATTTGTACTTAGATTATATATATGAACTAATAACTACACTTCTTTGTATAAAAATAAACCAGAACATAAATTCATGAAAGAAAAAAAAATTGACTGCCATACGGAACAAATGATATAGAATACCGATAATAGACAATAACAGTTTTCCACTTACACAATCTTAAAAAAATACGAATGAAGAATAATCTCTTCATATGAATAACATATATTATTCATATGAATATGAATAACTTAGCAACATTTGATACAGTGAAACGAGAAAACATTATTTTTATTATTAATATTAGATAATTAAATAATTATCTAATATTATTTAATAGATTGCCCTTTGTCGATAATGCTTAATTTCATCGAAATATGCAAGTATTTAAATATTTTAAAAATCCTACATGAAGTAAAATATATTTGCATATAAATTAAAAATATATATATTATTGTCTCATATAATATGAAATTAATGTGTCACAACTTTATATTATACAACGAAGTATATAAAATAAGATTATTATCGAAATTGATTACTAAATTAAAATTTTGATTTATAGCGCTTACTATAATAAAATGAAGCTTATTAAAAATATTAAAGTAATAAGTAATTGGCTTAAAGATACATTTTAAACGGTAACTGAAAATAGGTAATGAGTAAAAAAATTTTTAAAAAATGAGTAAAAAATAAAAATAATGTGAGTGAGAGACAGTACAACAAAAAATGAAAGTAATACGAGCTCAAGAGTGAGTCATTTTCGGTTAGGAGACTGCAGTGCAGTAAAGTACATTCTAGCCTTAGCGCATCTGTGACCACTTGCAGTTGCAGTTACCTACTCTCGGCATTCATTATTCAGACGATGCAAGAGGTTATAAGGGGAAACAACGGATGAACAGAAAAAGAGAGAAGTAGAGATAGAGAAGGAGACAGAAATAGAGATATAGATAGAGAAAGAACGAAAAATACATTTATCTCTATATATAGGCATGAGTATAAACAAACGGAAAGAGAGACTTTTATACCAGAAAAGCTATGTACGTAGAGACAAAGAAGTTGCATACATATAATGTAATAGATAGAGAAAAAAAGGGCGAGAGATAAGTCGACAGTGATGAAGGAAAACTCTCGTTTTCAATGTCTTATTTATATGGAATTGTCTGCTTTAAAGCTAGTATAAAAATAAAATAATATTTATTTTAAATACTTTATTTAAAGATGTAACAAAAAACAGATTTTGGTAGTTGTACCTCGATAGTTTTTCTGTTAAAATACGAAACTGTAGGTTCTATTATCTATATTTACGAAATCGAATAAATAATAATATACATTGCTCGTGTCGGCGTCGACATCGGTATCGATCATGCTTGCGCATCTTCAAAAAAGGGGCAAAAGCGATTGCTTGAAGGGGGCGTTTTGGGACTAATAGGAAAATGCGTTCTGCATTCCATTTAATAAGCTCCTCCGAGGCTCCTCGGTCTGTCAGGATTAAGCAGACTTGCTCTGGGTACGTCGAATCGCGACTGACTTGCACCCAGTATGTGGCTGATTACGCGACAAGGCCTCCGAAAAGTCGGAGCTTTGTATCCAAACCTTTCTTCAGCGACCCTCCAATGAGGCCGACATCCGGATGAACGGATTGATCAGCCAAGCAGTGCACATTACCGTCCGTAAGTTTTGCTCGTTAAGGTTGCTCCTCGATTACCTTTTTTATGAAAGCTCTCGTTAGTTTCTAAGGTATGGGTGTTTGTCCGCAGACTTCACATTTCTTCATTCATTAAATAAGGTAGTTTTTAATGCTCTGACTTGGCTTTTCCCGGAATCCGTGCGATTTTTATGCCGATTTAGAGTATTTTGTTTTTTTTACCGCCAGATTATTTATTGAGTTTTATTTACGGACCTGTTTACCACCATTCTTACCCGAACTACCCCCTTGTTGTATAAGAATTATACATATATATACATATATTGTTACAGTATAATATAATAAATAATATCTTCTTTATTAGTAATAGTTATATTTATTTAATTACGTTAAACCTTACTAAATAAATTTGTAATCTAATTTTAAATGGTTAATTGGCATATAGCTCAACAATTGTAAAAGTAAACGTAAAATAGATTGTATTTTAATATTCATTAATGAATGAAACAATTAAAACAATTAAATTAAATGGCTTAATATGTCCGGTACAGTTAATTGCTGATTTAGTTGAGATTCTAGAGTTATGCAAAAGAAAAAAAAATCCCATAAAGCTCAAAATTACAATGCATAGGTGGCAACCTCGTCGACAACACATTTTCCATGTTTACTCAAATGGAAAATACAAGAGTCATTCTCGCCGCATCCTCTTCACTGCCTTGCACACGAATAACAGTTCGACAAATGTAGGAGAAACGAGTAAGTACGAGCGAATGCCAATGGCATATGCATCGCATTTCTCGAGGCCCCATTTCATTTTTTCGGCGCCGGCAAATCCACCGAAAGTTACTCGGCAATTTTGAGGATCGAGAAATTCAAAGCTTCTTGCTGACACAACCTCAATTATGTTAATCTTATTAATCTCACACTATGCGATATCATTGAAAAACTACCAGAGTAGTTTATGGTACTCATAATCAATACTAGATTATGGTACTCATCTAATATAATTATAGAATACTATTTAAAGAACGACAATTGTGTATATATTGTGCATAAAAAAATATTGTTGCCAAAAGTCTTATTTTACAAGAAATATAAACCTGAATTTCTTCCTTTTTTTATGTAATTTTCATTACCTGTTCATTCCAAAATTTATTACCTAAAATGAAAAACTGTTTGAATGTTAACTCAAAAATTTTCTTTTTTTACAACTTAAAAAAAAGCTTTTAAACTTTTTGAAGTGTGATTTTAATGGAGACACATAAAATACGCAAAGCTTTTAATTTAAACGTGTAAAGATTCTACGAATCAATAAAACAATAAAAAAATACGATTAATTAAAATATTCATGATTATATACAAACAAAAATATTACTGAACTTACTTATTTCTGAGCAGCTGAAACGTTTACAATTATTGTCCTGTTCCACATGTAGAGGTTAATGAAAATTAATTTCCATAGCAGTTATTGCATTTAAAATATAAATTTATGAGAAAAACTTCAAACGCTTATTATACGAGTATTATTATACAGATGTTACCTCAAGATAGAAATTGTATCACGTGTAATTGCTCGCTTTATACTATAAAGGGTACAGGAAATTCCCTATGAACTCAACAGAATTACGAGTTCGCGATACAATTAATCATCCGATTAAAAATAAAGATGGTTATCTTTCTCGAGTGTTGAATTTGAAATAGCCTTCTTGTGGGCGTACTTAACGAATAGCCGACAAACAGGCATGAGATTGCACACCATCTCGAGAACGATGCCTTTAGATGTAATCGTAAAGAGCCGACTACTATCGTTGGTTTCACTCTTTCTGAGAGATGTTGTCAGCCGAAGGAGATAAGCAAGTCATATCTTCCGCTGAGTCGGCGATTATTCTAAGCAATAGGATCGCGTAACTTCTTAAGAATCACTAAGTACTTCCACTTGTAACTCTCGTTCATCCAATTCATGAAATTTCATCCGCAATTAATTAAATATTCACAAATAAATGAAATACATAACTTGATACTAGTAATTTTCAACTTCATTGATCCGCTTGAAGTAGCACGGAATTAAGTGGCCAACAGCGTTTCAAACTGAACAGTAAGGGATGCCAGCAGGTATCAAAACGAGCCTTATAGGAAAAATGTCAAGAAACTCAATTTTATGCGCTTGCGTTACAACGTAAAACAACAACAACAACAATAATAATAAATAATGATGATGCTGATAATTGAAGAAGATATACCTCCATTCAGCTTTTACAAATATTATAATTCATGAAAGTTGAATATGAAAAAGTAGTCTCTTATGTAAAATAGAAACAGCTTAATTAAATGTTATTGATAACATTAGAATGTTTTTCTTTAAAGTCTATCGGTGCACCATATGGAACATTAGAAATTTTAAACCATCTGCATTAATATTACTAATATTTTAGACTTCAAGAAAGTTCATTTATAATAATGGCAGATGGTCTTTTTTAATAATGGAACTCTTTTATAAATAGTCTGAAATCAATCCTCCTTACTATATTTCTTAATATATTTTTTGTTAGCTAAAAGCTATTAGAATCTCTTTTAGAATAAAACTGTCTATTTAATGCAAATAGTATCTTTAAATAATTCATTTATATAAACTTATATATCTCCTGGAAAATTATTTTTTTTTTTAATATATGACCGCTTGAATTCAATTATTTTTATTAAGTATATGATTAATTTTACGTTTAATTCCTTATTGTGTAGCTGTGAATAATTTGGTAATCGCTATAGAATTTAATTCGATTTATTTATGATAATTTTTTATTATAAAAAGTCAACTTTTGCGAACACTATACTGGTGATCTTCTTTATATATAATATAAAATTTTAGCCTATTCCATGAATGTTACTGCATCCAAATATAATATTCTAGTTTTTCATTTTGGTACAGTTACAGCGCAAGGAAGATAAAATCTACTAAACCCTAAGAGCCAAGAAATGATAAGACACACTGGCAAACTCAGAAGCACTCACCTAAATCCAAAATTGAAAATGGTTAAATGAGACCAAAATGAAATAATGTTTCTCACCTGAATAGTTCCTAACTAATGTTCGATAAATTTACTTTATTCAACTTTATTTATCAAAGTAGAACAAAATAAAAGTAAAATTTTTCGCATTTAAAAAAAAATTTATTATTTATAATATTCTTTTAAACATAACTAAATATTTTTATCTTAAATAATTTATAATTTCGTATAAAAATAAAAGAAAAATATATCAAACGTCACAACACCAATTAGTTAGTACAGAAATTCAAGTATTTAAAGATAAAAAGAAGATTGAAATATCTTACAAGAAATTGCTATTTTAATCAATCAATAATTTATAGTGCTTTCAAGTATTTGCAGTTAATTTATTTTTTTGGTGTTTCTTGATAATGAAAAATTTGTTAATTACGTTTATGTATTCACAATTTACTCATGAATTTATGAATTTAATCACATATATATATAAGTAATTCAAAGGTTCTTATTTTTACGTAATTAAAAGACGTATTAATATGCTTATGCTTATGTAATCCTTAAATTATATTACTTAGAAAATAGAAGAATTATTATTGTACTCAAAATATATTACAATTAAATTTATTTATTACATTACAATTAAATAATAGTGCATTACTATATATATATATATATTGCTCTATCATTAATTGTTAATGAAAATTAATAATTAGATAAGAATTAATGAAAATGGCATAGGCCATAATACACTCAAAAAAAATTCAAAATCTGCAAATTTTAGTTACAATTGTATATATACATATATGTGTCTTCAATTTAATAGATATTTATAATAATGTGTCATAAATATTTATCATATTTTTATAAAATATAAAAATCAACATAGTAACTATATTATTAACTGTTAGAAATTATAAGTATTTCTAAATATTGAATACATTTAAGAATTAATAGAGTACAGTATTAATATAGCAAATGTAAAAAATTAAAGATCACTTAATTTATATGTAGCAATTTTTTAATGCAAAAGATATATTAGTTTTATATATTACATCCTATTGATTTATTTCTGTATGAGCGAATTATAAATATAATGCTCAAATATTTAATAATATAAAGCAAGTGTAGTGTGATCTATGTAATAGAAGTAAGAATAAACTTTAAAAAAACCGGTCGTTGTTTATCTTACATAAATGGGAAAACTTGAAGTGTTTTACTTAAATCTGATTAATAATTCACAAGTGCTTGGTATAGCAATTTGAAAAAATGTGATAAAATATACAATAGTAACAAAGTAAACGCAATAAGTTAATCTGAAACTGAGTCAATTACTAAGCCTTAGGATAATCAATATTATGCAGGAACATACACAGAAGCGACAAAGTAAGATATGTAACTACCCTACTATTTTTTTACTTTGTATTGCTCCTCTCTAACTTTACAACAATCGTCACATAAGTATCAAATACAGCATCACCATTCATGTCAACAAGTTTAAATTAAACTCTTCATTATATTAACGATGAAAGCGCATCAAGCCATCAAGACCAGAGTTAATCCATTCAACTACAAAACTTCCCTTTAACTTCTCTAGTATATCTGACGATATAATTATACGAGTACCAATACGTGTGTACACACAGATATAGGGGCATCGTCTCGGTAGTACTCATTTCTTGCGTAGCAGGCACACCGTGAGACCCGAATAAGTGGGTAAAGGAGCCGCGGGTACAGGCAACATCGTGGTCTTGCATTCGCACTTGCACGGTAATTGCCAATCAAGTGTAATTAATTCAATAAGCCGGCTAGAGAAGTGCGCGTGCGCCCGCGCCACTTCACCATCAGCTGCAGCCTGTTTCGGCTGCATTATGGGTCATCGTGTTGTAGTCTTCTCTCGTGCTTAAAGCCCTCGCAAGCCTCCAGCACTTGAGATATCGTCGTCGCGATCTACGAGGGTCTCCAAGATAAATCTAACATCTAGCAGGCACTTGTAAAAGCGAATTTATGATATCGCTATCACTCTCCACCCGAAACTTAGCTTTTTGATCCCTTCTCCCTCATCCTCTTCTCTACATAATGATAGAGTGATGCGTTAATTATAAAGTGTACCGATATCAAAAGCCATTCTTAGATCAACTTAAAATGTTAATTGAGACTTGTTGAATTTTCTAGTGCGCACAAGAGACCAGGGAATATCTATTTGGATAAGTTTTTAATTTGCAAATTGCTAATTTCGATTTTCTCGAAACCAATTCTTAATGTTATAGTTTCTTACTTTGCTCAAAACACGAAAAAAATTATTGCAATTCAACCAGCTTTTTAATAATAATAGAATGAAACGAGAAAAGCAAAAACGTTATACATATTATCCATATTTGTCCGAAAAGCATCTGTTTATTGATAAATTACCTTAAAATTAATCAACGTGCATATATATAATTATATTTCTATAATGTAAATTTCCATAGGTATATTGCATACATAATTAAATTTCTATAATTTAAATTTCTATATATATTGTTAAATTGCTTAATCAATTGTACTTACTTCTATGATATAAAAATTATACAACTAAATTTTATGTATGATTGAAAATTAGCTACTTCATTGAAATATTATTAATTCTAAAAAATAAACCAAATGACACAGATTAGCGAATTATTCGACAAATCTTGATTTTTCAATTTTAATATAATGAACGTTTTTGTCAGAACAATTGGATCTTTCTTAGCTGTAAATGAAAGAAATTTACTTTCAGTGTCAACTTGAATTTAATTAATGTAATTTTTTAGTGAAAAAATATAATCAATAAATTCAATAATTGATAAAAATGATCTACTTTTCAGTAATAAATCAATTGCCTCTACTTCGTAAATAGTTGTAAAAAAGATTATATAAAGATGCACAAAATGTAATTGTTCAATGTTCAACGAATCTACTATAAATTAACTTGCATCACTACGTATTAAAATTCAAATTCATTTTTGAAATTTCCTATAATTTAAAATAATAAACAGTTTAAAAACTTCGAAAGATTTGTTTAAATAGCACTAATCTCAAAAATAGAGAAAAGTCAATAAAAATTACTCTATAATACAATTTAATACGAGTAACAATATTGTACATTTAACTTTAATGTATTTAATTATTATTTTTAGCATATTATTATTTAGCAAGTTTTTAAAAATTCCTATCATTATACTATGGTTGTGTATTATTTATTTACTTTAAATTATATTTTGAAGTAAAATATAATTTAAAATATATTTTATTACAGTATCAAGTATTGTAAATATGTAGTTTATTAAATGAACCATGAAACATTGAGTTATTTTTAAATTATTAACACATTTTTTTTGTATTTATAACGATAATATTAACATGATTTTTTAATTAATTATCATCATGCATTGAAGCATATTTAACTAAATTGTTATTATGTATATAAATTAAACATTTACATGATTAAAGAAAATACAATAGTATTGAAAATATTCTTTAAATACGAGTGCATGGTTTTTATTTTAAGTACGCGATAGTTTAAATATTCGTGATTATATCCATTAAAATATAAAAAGTACAAATTTTTCAACTCAGCTTGAACGTAATATGCTTTGAAGTGCCTCACGTCGTACGCTGTGACAATTTAAAAAGCTCACAAATATCGGATATTACAATATAGAGGTGATTCCATAAAGAGCTTGCATATGAAAAAGCTCGTAAACACCCGTGGACATTCGAGCTCCTAAGGCATTAAACATTTTCGCAGCCTTCTTTAGCCCATGGAAACGGACCAGCAATATTTTCGCCATTATTATTAAGCTCTCTGTGGTTAACGACGGGGGAGATGACGGCTCGTCCGTTAATTATGCGTGCAGCTACAGATGTATATAGTTTCTGCGGAAGCAGGAGAGCAAAAGGAAGGACGCGTCGATAAATCACTCCTTCCCGGGCTCAAACCCTAGCAAGCTCTCGTGTATCGCAAGTTCAATGCTCTAATTTCGGATCGTACAGAGCTCGTGGAGAATATGCACCTCGATGAGAAGCCAACGGAATACGGACAGTAATGCACGCGGGATTCCTCAGTTATGAAATAATCGAGGTTGGTGCTAGAGAAGGAGAATAGATAACGATATGACAATGACGGAAAAGGCCAAAAAAATATTGGGTTGAGGGGAGAGAGCTCAGAATTATCAACCGTATATTTTATAGTCTTTCGCGGGTCTTGACAACTGCCATAAGAAACCTTATTTATAGACAAAATTTAAGAGACATTTTACACACTATTTTCTTCCTGCTTAATATTTCTATGGGACATTTTAAAATTAATCGAAAATTCAATTGTATTTTAAAAATATTATTCTAAATCCCTAGAAAAATATTGCACAATTTAATGTCTCCGAGGGTAAATATATTATAGTGATAAGTATATATTTATATACAAGAAATATTAGTAGTACTTGTTGAATAACTTGTTGCAATTTGGCTAACGTAATTTTGTAAAAATTATTTTATCGATAATCATATAATTGGTATTAATTTGTAATATAATGAATAAAAAAATAGTTTAAATATATGATATTAACAGTACTATAATAAACGTTTTATTCGACTCTATATCAATATTGATCAGAAATTTTAGATGCTTTTCAGCTATGCTGAAAATTTCTGTTATAAGCATTTATTTAAATGACACTATAAAACAAAAAAAAATGAAATTCATCATTCATATAAATGCTAAACGAAATATTATCATAATCATTACAATATACAAATCAAAGTTATAAGTTTTTTAATTATTAAATTTAATTTAATATTATCAGTAAACTCATTCCAAAAATTAATTTTTTAATATAATTTATACAATATATTTTATTTTCATTTACTATAATAAAAATCGTGATCATTTAGTTCATTACTGTTTTAATTTGAAGTTAATTGAGATAAATTGGTAGTGTATTGTATTTAATATGTGTAAAATAAATAGATAACCATATCATTTTCAATCATAGGCTCATTAGTTAGAATAAATCACTGGTACTGTTACGTACCTCATCATGCTAATTTGCTGCATAATAATGTTTAAAAAATATACGTGTTCCTTATAGTATATAATACAGAAATTAATTATATTTGTGATGAATTAAGTAAAAAACTAATGCAGATATGCTTCTAATGCCATTTTAATACCAAAAGTTTCAACAATTTTCCTGTATTCATAAAGATGATGATGAACATATATAAATGAATTAAAAACAACACATATAAATAAGTATTTAATATTATTATAGCATTGAATTTTTTACATAAATAGCCAATATAAAACTATGAAATAACGTAGTAAAAATTATATAATTAATTATTGACAAAACATGTTTTATATTTTAATACTTTTATTCATTTTTTAATTACTTGGGTAATATATATAAACCAAAAATAATTGCTCATAAATTATTTTTAGACGACGTATAATTTATTACTTTTAAGTTATATTAAGTTAAAAGGTATATAATTTATATAATTTTATTGATATATTTCTTGTGAAATTTTATCTAAAATTAGAATTAATTTTTAATATAAGGTTTATAAAGGAATGAAAATTATTTATATATTTTAACTTTTGAAAAATAGTTTATTAATTTACATAGATTCAACAGGTAGAACAATAATATGTTAGGATTGCAATAGCATATCCGTAAAAAATGTATGGAAAGAAACAGGTCGTTTAGGTCTAGTAATCTTTTTTTAGTAATTGCGTAAGAAAATTAATATGTATATATACTTTTATGTAAATTTATATGTTTGTAACGTATACGCGTGAAGTCATGTGTGAATTGATATCCGTACGGTTGAATGTGTAAAAGTGCAACGTGAAACGACATTTTTATTTTATAGATGAGATACCGCTGTTTCTATACTAATACCAGCTCACATCGATTTGCAATTCATTACAATAATTATTACAATAAGAGATTCGATTTTATCAATTAATTAACATCATTTTTTTTAATTATATATATATATATATATGTATTACATACACATGTATATTATTTATATTATAAAAAATGTATTTTTCTATATAGAAACTTTTTGTCACTTATAAAAAATATGCTCTCAAATACACTACATAATTTTTTAGTAATATAAATTTATGAATATCCATATTCACAAGCATTCTATTCCAGCTATTAGAAAATCTGATTTAAATGTCAAACTTATAACTATATTTTACTAATAAATTTAATCATTATAAATCAACAAAATATAATTAAAATCTGTAGAACTAGATAGAGATAGAGAGCAAGAGAGAAAGAGGGGGAGAGAGAGAACCGAGAAACAGTAGCATATCTTCGAAAACATTAATGTCAAATTAAACCATGTTCAGATATGTTGAGAAAATTTTGACTACGAAAGCAAAGATATAACTTGTAACTCGCTTGCTAGGACAAATCTAATTAAATCTATTTTCCAGGTTTTCCTTCGGAGAGTGTTCTCTTAAAGCGCACTGTTACGATATACACTCCATACGAGTAATGCCCGCACTTTCACCCTTTCAAGCGTAAAGTTCAAACACGTGATTCATGTTTACAAATATACGCCTGTAATGTCGTACATAATGAGTATGCAAAAATAATGCTTATATTATTATTACTAATTTATAATTACATATTTACGATTTCATTTAATTAAGAATTTTGTCTAATAAAATATAATAGTACAAGGATTTTTTAATACAAAAAATGTATTAATAGAAAATGAACTTTTATTACGAAAACTAATTCGTATTTTCATTAAGTTTTTAAAAATTAATTTTTTTTAATTAAAACAGAATAAGTGTTGATCTTTTCATAACAATTGAAATACTATCTCGTAATTTTGTGTATCAACTACTTTTATATAACTTCAAAAGATAGTAAATCTTTTAAATTTAAATTAATATTGAAGCTGTTTTATACTTTTATAAAAATTTATGTCATAATATTTATTTTTATTTTTGATTTTTTATGTAAGTATTAATTTTTTTATTATCGAATCGAATTTATATTAAATGATTGAAATTCTTTTAAACGATTTATTTATTACAATCTTATAATAATTGTAACATTAACAATAATTAATTGTATTATTTTTTTTATAAATTTGTGAATGTTTTTACAGTAAAGGTTAAAATGTTCTGTAATAAAATTAAAATTTTAATAGTTATATTTACGTATAAAAATCCAAAAATGGTTTTAAACATTCTTATATAACATTTTATGTATATATATTTTTTTTTATTGTATTTTTTCATTTACTATTTTATAAATAAATAGGTTCTGAAATTCTAAACATGCTTCTTACTGTAAGAATCCTTAATATATTAAAGATATCTGTTAATGATTATCAAGCTTTTGTTTCATTTTATTAAATTAATTTAATAAAAAAATACAGTTCCTGACGAAACATTTTATTAAAATTTTTTGTCCTAATAAACTTTTCTAAAGAATCACCAATAATTTTATAAATAAAATTTAATACATTTATTATTATTTTAAAGGAGAATAATAAAAATATTATATTTCCAGATTAAACATTTTGAATCATGCCCATTTCATCCATGAATCAAAACAGCATATTGAATTATTTATTATATAATTTAACATATTTTATAGAATTTTATAAATAAAAATTAAAAAAAACATTAAAAGTATAAAAAATACTTAAATTTTATTGTAATATATGATGATCTTAATGATCATCAAATTCTTTATTTCATAAACAGAAATTTCATCGAAAATAATATTAACATAAGCGATACTGGAATCAATTAGATGATTGATTAAAACTTGTCAGTGCTTTTAAAAAACTGTTTAGAAATAATAGTATGCTTTTTTTAACAAATACATTTATCGTATTAGTAATATGCTTAAAAAATATATAGCTTAACATGGTATTAATTGCTCATTAAAAACAAGAATAGATAATACAAGTATATAGATAAAAATAGATAATACCTGTTTCTGCACTTCTGGAATATGAAGATGTTACAAACTTACTGTTGAAACTACTATACGCAAATAATAGTCAATTGTCATCGGAGGCTTTCTCTGAGATAAATATTACATATTCGTTCCGCAAATTTATATAAATGTAATAAACAATTTTTTTAATTTGATTGTAAATAGAGTTGGGACTAGATTATATTAATTAATTAATAACAATTATTTTCTGTAGTGATTTAATGATTATTAAATTTAAAAAATATATATTTAATAATGTTTGAAAATGCAGTTTTAAAATTATTCTTATTTTTTAATGCTAATTATTGTGAAAATCATTTTTAATATGCGTAATTTGAAAATTCATGGAATTTGATGCTTTAAAAAACATACCTACGCTTCCTTCATTAGACTTAGATTTAACATGAAATATGTTGTATTGTCATTTATATGCTACGATGATAAAGTTCGTTGAACAGGAGTATAAAAGTAGTTATGAGTTGCTAATGAGGGAAAATATCTTCTCACTAATCTGAGGATTCCTCACAGATGAGATACTAGACTTTTATGCTTTTTCGCTCTTTAAAAAATAGATCTGGAGTAACGAAAAGGACTCATAAGTGTTTTGTGATTGTTGAGCACACGTACACTCATACAAACATTCACTTGCTCATATGCTCATACATGTTGTGTACTAAATACGTTCTCTATTACTTTCATATCATTAAATTTGTATTTTCTTTTATTTATATTATTATAATAATTGGGTAATAATTAAAACTTATAAAGTATTTTATATTTGAAAAATATTTTTTTTTAAACAAATTATAACAATATATAATTATTTAGAAGTTGAACAATAAATATTTTAAAAGCTCTATTGATTACATAAATATTACAATTAATGAGTTAATATAATATGGACATTTAGTTATTTCTTATGACATGATTTAATTACTATTTTTATTCTAGTTTACAATATTAATTTAATATTAAAATTATAAATGTAAATTTTGATCATCAGATTTGCAAAATGTCCTTTTTCGTCAATCTGAAATAAAATGAGATATTAGCTGCTCCCGTTATCTCAATCAAATCAGGTATTCTTATATTTAATTAATTAATCAGGTATACTTAAATGTATCTAAACGCCAGACCAATATTTATTTACGCGATGAGGCTTGACTCCTTTTCTCTTCTTTTTCTATACGTCTTTTATTTTTACAGGTAATAACAGATTCCTTTTTTTTAAATATCATTTTACGTCTCTTCAACAAATTTTTGTGACAAGTTTTTCCTTGTTTACTGAACAGAATTTATGGTAATTCTAAAAAGTATTATTTCCAAGAATTTTAAAGACTGAATCACTTTGATCATTTATTTGTTGAAAAGTCATTTTTATCAATAAATATTTGTTTAAAATACTTATATACTAAAACATGCTATATCAAAATTAGTAAACAGTTACTAATAAAACACATACATAATGAAACACATGTATGTTTTTTTTGCATTATTACTATTGTTATTTATTTATACTTCTTTCACTCTATTTTTCAGATTCTGGCTTTCTTCTAGTCAATTAGAGTTATTAATATTTCTTTGAAAAAATACACTACACATTAGAATTCTATGTTCGAGCAAACATAAATTAAAAAATTGCACCTACATACTGAAGTACTGGAAAAAAATTCAAAAGTAAGGTTTATTAAAACACATATAAATTAAAAATTATTAAATATATAAGTATATTTTTACACTTCAAATAAAAAAAATCGTATAAACATCTATTCAACTTTATATGTTTTGAATATATTTTAAATAATTGAATGGACTGAACATTCTTTTAATACATTTAAATAAGATAAAACAAGAATTATTCTAACGGTTAATATTAAAAAACATTTTTAATTATAATTTATCTTTAACTTTTACGTTGGTTAATTTAAAAAAGAACCGATAATTAAGCACTATTTGTACTTTTCATTTCTTAAATTACCTTTTTAATGTAATTTGCATTTTTATTTCAATTGTCTAAAATAAATTCTAAAATAATTTGAAATTATAATCTTGAAAAAGATGAGTAAGGGATATGGTGGTAGGTTATAACGACAATTACAAGGAATGCGAGTATTCATCATGAAGAATGACTAGAAGACGTGCATCAAGAAAAAAAATCAGTAAAAAAAGAATATTGAAGAATTGAAGCAAATTACACCGTAATAAAAAGATGAATAGTGAAGAAAAAATCAGTGAAGAAATAGTTGGGTAAATGTGTTTTAGAAAGCAGTGGTTAATGAAGCAGCCATCGTATTCACCTTCAAAAAGAACATGTCCCTGCAGAAACTTGATTAGATAAAGAAACGAAAATAGTAGTTGAAGCGTAACAATGACGTAGAATTCTTCATCTTTCGGAAAAAGGGTAAATTGAGTAAATATAAAATGAGTGGTGGAACCGAAGAGATCGATATACGATAAAAATGTACATTCATTTGACTTGTTCTGAAACAGAAAATGTTTACATGCAATGAAGTGGAAATTTTCGCTGCATTGTAAAAAGCTCTTTTTCTTTACAAGTTTTCCCCGTTGTTAGAGGAAACATATGTAGTCCTTAATAAACAGCCGTTATGAAAAATGTGTTTCGCATAACTTCATATCCTGAATTAAATAAATCGATTTTTATTATAGTTAAGGAATAATGTATTCGTTTTTGTTTGACAAATTGTTTTTGGCCAGTTTTTGTTTGTCTAGCAAACACAAGAAATCAAGAAATTTTGAAGATTGTCAGCAAAACCTAGGTATAACCCAATAGTGGACAAGTGCTTGGCTCGTATGCATTGAAAAGAAAACAATAAACGTGATAGAGGAAAACAAGAGGTAGGCGGTAAGAGAAAGAATTACAGGAGAGAGTATGAAGCATTATTTGAGTAAATTCGAATAAAAGAGGTCGAAGAGATCAAGAGGACAAGAGGTCTTGCAGATCTAGGAAGGCACTTGTTGTACAGGTGAGTTTCATCAGTATCGAATAAAACACTTGTGCCACATGCGACAGGACTCCGATTGTCGAGTGTACATTCGCAGTGCACAAATATGTAAGATCGACATATTTTAGAAATTCGCGTATCCGAAATTCATCCAATAGTTATTTCTACAATAGAACCAGAAGTCGAACGGCGCAATTCAAGTGATCGGCTACAGATGAGTCCAGGGAGTAGACACTGGCCTGTCTCTGTGCAAGCTTCCATCAACGACGATGTCGAATGTAAGTGGTCAGCGTTCCGTGAATTCCAGCGAAGAGGTAGCGCGTGGGGAACAAGCAGGTCTCGTGTCGCTGCTTGTCCTAGGTAATACGATGCCACAATCGCAGTGGTATGCTTCTATTACCCCCAGACGGATGGTCACCGACCGGTGATAAAGCGCCTTGAGAGAAAATCGCATGGAAGAGGAAGAATGACGAATCATTCATTATTGTTAACTGAATCGTGTTATGAAATTGTTGGTTGACGCGCGTGAAACCCTCTCATCAATCTAAAAATGTAATCACCTTATTCTAACACCTGGTGGCATGCATTCATCATCACAAATGGAAACTATATTATAAAGTTACTCGCAAATGCAGCGTCCATATTACGATAATTGTAAGCAACAAACTTTGTTTCATTATATATAGTATATAATATTATGACATTCTAAATTTTATGAGCAAGACAGATTCATCCATTACAGAACTAATTTTTAAAAATTGAAAAATTAATTAATATGATAGGAATTGGTTGATATTAAATCAGATGTATCAATTTAGTATTTTAGAAATAAATAGAAGAAGAAGATAAAAATAGAATAGATTATAATATATCTGCACATCGAATGGTGACGTATGCATTAACACGTACCTAAACAGAAAAATCCATTTACACTACTTCGTAAATTCAAATTTTGTGTATGCCAACATTCTAAATGCATTCGTGACTTGCCTATATTGATAAGTTAAAAAAGAACTTCAGAATAATTTCTTCTGTTATATAAGCTAAAGGTATTAATTCACGATGACTGTATGAAAATTTTAAATATTTTTTATATGAAAAGTTTTATTATCTATAGAAACAGATATAGAATTCATTTGTTCCTTTTGTTTATATTTAAAAACCAAAGTTAAGAAAATAAATGCCAATGAATCATTTAAAAATAATCAAAATTTAAAATATCCAAACATTGAAAAATTGTAAAAATTGTACATTTCAAAATTTATCTCATTATAACATGAGTAGTATTTGTCTAATAAAAAATTTTTAAATCCTGGCGATAAGTCTTATTATAAAATAATGTAGTATAATCCATAATTAATTATCTTATCTATTTAATTATAATTTCATATTGATTTATATGATCCGAAAATACTGTTTTACAAAATATTTTAAGTAATTAAGCAAAAAAATGTAAATACAATTTTAAAAAATGTTTATAATTTACTTTATAATATATTATTATATCATATTATTCCTACATATGTGGAAAATTCTTAATGATCTATTTATAAAAAAACTCTATTGCTCAGTCCATAATATATTATTAGGAACTTATTTTTAATTTTTAATTCTATTTGTGCAATTTAATACAAACTATAAAATCATTTTTTTTAATTTCTATAACAAAATAGAAATTTTTAATTTAGCTTAAAAGACAGTGAAAGATATTAGGAATTAAATATATTAAATTTATAAAAGTTTTAATTATAAATAACTAATCTTTAATACTTAACATTTTTTATGGATTCCTATTAAATATTATTAACATTCTCTGACAAATGAATTCAAATTTACGTAACATGTACTTGTAAATTATATTGATCTAAACCCTGTACTGTATGACATGCTGGTTCAGAATCTAGTGGTGCAATTCAACACTTTGTAGAATTATGTCTACTCAGTATCAAAATGAAAGTAAATAAGGCTTTATGCAGAAGTTAATGATGATTTTGAGATAAAAGCCTTTCAAATATTCTGGAATAGACAAAATTCTGAAAATACTGAAAAAACATTATATAATATAAAAACTGTAAATTATATATAATGCGATAAATTCACAATATAAGAAGACTCGTCATAAAAATAAGCTTATAAAAAACATTTTTAAATATTTTAATACATTTTATCTACATAGTGGTTTAAGTTTATTAGAATTATTTGTTAATTTAATATATTTTACGAAATTGTAATTAATATATTTATTGATTTGCAATTCTCAAATTCTTATGATTAATTTATCTTTTATCGTATAATAATATTAATTCATAAGATACTTTTAAGTTTATATTACATAATGTTTCTACATATGGTTTATATATTATGAGATATAGCATTTAACAAAAGGTAATAAAATATTAGGTTATCTTTGTCTTTTGAAGAATGCGTCTTATTCCCTAAATTCGTTCTTACCTTGTAAGAACTTCAATATTATTTTAACCTATTTTAGTTTAAAATGTATAAATTACTTTATTATCCAAAGTTTCTATTTATTTCTATTTATTAATAAATTTCTTTTTTGAAGTATTTACAAGTAGAGTATATTAATAAAGTAATCGAACATACATTGCAAACAATTATGTGAAAGTCCAAGGAAAAATTGAATTTAGTTTACTATTAAATTTAAAATATTTATATAATCGTTTGTGTAATTAAAAATGCTTTTACAATAAATATGAAATACAAAATAAATCAAAAAATTAATTAAGGAATTCAATGTAAGGTCAAATAATAAAAACCAACTCTTATTATAATAAAAATGTCTGCATTTAAAGTTCTGGATAAATCACTTATTGTATTAATACGTTTCTTTCACGTGGAATTTATGATGAGCGAATAAAAACTTATCCCGTATGATTCAAAAGCTCTTCATTGTAGCGCATGAGTAAACATGAATTAGATTTTTAGGGACCCGTAGACATCCGAAAGGAAAGTCCAAGGAAGACGATGTTATGAAGGTTCCACTGCCCGTGATTACGCGAATAGGTAATTGTTGAATGTAACTAATAGATAAAGGCTAATAGACTTGAAAAAGTGAAACGCTGGACTAAAATAAATAAATAATAATAATAACTATGGCAAACACGTAAAGATTGTAATTGGTGATAGTCTAAGAATAATTTACGAGATGCAAGAAATATAAAGTTCGCGAACCGCCAGAGGGCGAGCGACAAGAATTACAATGTAAAAAGGTTAACGCGTAGCTGGAACCGCGTGCAAAGAATACTGATACAGGCGTTGAGAAGAGAATTAAGAGCTTTTAGTTCTCATTGCTACGTACACATTACGAACGATATTAAATCACTCAAATCAAACTTTTAGAAGGCAATTGCTCGTTACCTCGCACTAATACTGAATTAACTATATATATATTCTATCATTTGATGTAAAAGTATTGTGACGCTAAATTGCGTCTATAAAAGAAGATAAAATATTTTGTTTTTAAAAAAGAGAGAATGACCTAAAAACAGAACGTAAAAATATTAAAGTAAATAAAAATTTATTATTATTCTCCTTTACTATTTCGAACAGATACGTTATAATGATGGAAAATTTAAGGTTTGAATTCAGTGCTGTGTTTAAATTAGCAGAGAAAATTTTTTATTGAATTTAAGGTTACTTACAGTATATAGCATCATAGAAATTTATTGTTAAAAAGAACATCAATATTTTTACTAGGTATTGTAAACTTATAGTTTAGCCACTAATTTTATCCGTCTATAGTTTTGAACACTTTTTTGTTTAAAATTTTTTTTTTATTTTCTCCCATATATATTTAGTAACATTTTACTTAGCGGTAAGAAAATTTTTCTGACTTTATGATTTACAATGTCGAGTATACTGTATACTTCGTATTTTTCATATCTGGCGTTCCGATTAATTCAAGATTAATTATAAATATATTAATTATAAATAGTGTTAAATCGATATTATAGTTCACAGGCACTGTTTCATTAGTATTCTTATCTGAATTTTATGATTTTTATGAATTACATAACGTTATTTCGATGGATGGTGTTCATCCATTTTACCTAAACAAAACGTTTATTGGGTTCAGTGTTTTTATTAATTGATTATTTTCAAAGCTTATTTAGTTCAAATATATAAGTGACTACGGATTAAATGATAAATTAATAAAATATAAATAATAAAAGCTAACTAATATAATCGTCATCTACTAGCTTATTAATCATTAAGAACATTATTTATGCATGGCACGTGTGAAACGTTCCTTTCTATCTCTTTGTACAAAAAAATCTTTTAAAAAATGTTTTACTGTCGGGTTGCGGGTTCCAGGGCCTTAGCTCACGTAACCTCGCGACCCAAGGAGCAGGAAAATAATGCTGCTAAACTTTGGCTACTACGCCAGCTGCTGCTCGTCGTCCTCAGATCCCTTTGCTCCGGCCAGTCCATACACTGGTCAGGATCCTTGTATGGGTAACGATGGATAGGGGAGGGGGGCCCGAGTTCCCATCACCCGGAGTCCGATACGATTCTCGATAGCTTGGGGCGTCTCGTCAATACAGGGAAGAATTTCACGAAGGGCGGGCCTGCATTTCCAGGTCCCGCTACAGACGATGGCTCTCCGCGGCCGGTGTAGAGGTTCCACGACGGCATCGAATGAGGAATCTGAACGGGAGTTCACCACATTGCCAATTCCTACCGCTCAGTCTCCCTCTCTAAAGAGACTTTTAGAAACATAGTAGTCAGGATGAGGATTCGGAGGAGCCAGCTCCAGTGGTTGGACTCCCGATGTACGAGGAGGCGTACCGGGTGACCGAGTAGGGGAGCAAAACTCGATTAGCAGGGCACTATGTAGCAGCGGAGGAAATGAAGGGGAGATTGATGTAAAGCTGAAGCTAGGCTTTAGTTGGTCGGGCACTCGGGGAGGAAATTTGGAGGAAGAATTCGTTTTCGCGGTATGCGGGCACTTTTAATTTCGCGAGGGGCTGCAGTTGTTTGCCTCGGAAAATCGGCATTTCGATGTGCGAATGATAGAAATCCGTTTCCGCTGAGTCGAAAAAATGCGCAGTTCGGCTGCCTTCGTAATCGGGACCTAAGATAACGGAGAGAAAATTACGGATCTTGGGCCCCGAGGAAAGCATTGCTAAGGCATAATTATGGTTTCGTGGATGTGAAGCTGCTTTAGGACAAGCTCGACTCTGGAGCGGCGCGGCGTCGTCATTTTTGCCGAGCCTGACGAAAATCGTGTTGCCGCTGCCAAGCGTTATAAATGCATTGGTGAGAGGCGAGAAGGATGCGTCACAATTTATATATTCAAAATATAGTTTTATACTGAAGAGAAGATTTTATATTGTATTATTATAAACGTACAATTTTCTTCTTATAAATAGTATAAAAAATATTAAATCAATAACGAAATATTTATATTTTTTTCATAAAGTTAACTGTAATATTTATTATTTATAATTTAATGTTAATTTATATACACAAATGTTAAATTTCCAAACATAAGGAACGTTGAAAATAGTGATTTTTTAAAGCTATTACATTGAAGAAATTGTACTAAAAATGATTTACCACTCATGAGTCTATTTTGATGGTCTGCCTACACAACCTTAAGTGCGTACTACTCATAAAAATATTTGCTATATTCAATGCTACTGATGATGGTCAATGCATTATTAAATATTCTGCTTGAATTTTTAAATTTTCTGTGAATAATTTTAAATGTGTATTTTTAAGGTAACACAACTTTAAATATAAAACAGTTATAAAATATATTTATTTACAAAATGAATAATAAAAATAATAAAAAAAATATTTTTTTGTATTTATTCTATAGAATTTATTATAAATGGACTAATACTAAACGCACATATTGTTAATTTTTATCCAAGATTAAAAACTAAATGAAAACAAATTTTTCTAAAAAACATAGTTACTACAATCATATTTTTGCGTTTATTCTTTCCTACAATTGTCCTTTATGCGTACAAATTCTGTATTAATTTTCTTTTTATTCAATGTCCCGTAACCGAAACCGACAGCAATACTTCAAAAGCACAAAAGTAATATAGGCCATCATCGCTCTTTTATTCGGCTTTCTTATATCTTACTCTTTTCGTAATTTTTTTTCTCAACTTCAGCCTTCCTTTCAAAAATACTGTCTTTTTCTGTTTTATTTCCTTCATTCTCAACTTCGTATGTTTTTAATATGCGGCCTTGTTTGTGCATTTCCGCGAGTGAAAAACATATACTCTCTGTATGCATTGAGACTAAAATACTTACGGAGTTTGTTTGGTTTAGAAATACTGAAGGTAAGATAGTTGAATGTATTAACTTTCAACGAGTTTAAGTTCATATCTGAACTCGATGAAAAACATGCAAGGTAATTCCATGGGGAAATAAATGGTAAACAATATATTGTACACGTGATAAAAAGTCATCATACAAATAAACCAAATATTTCCAGAAAAAGTTGCATTGGCTCTATTAAAATGGAAGAAATCAAATCTTTTTATTAATTAACAGACGATCATAATAATCTGAAGGAAGCGATGAATTATTTATTTATCATTATTTTCATTCTTCATAATATATCACTATTTCATAATATCACTATTTCATTCTTCTAAATTCCAAGGTAAATGGTTGACTATCTAATTCTCTAAATTTTTCACTCAAATAATTACAATGATTCAGGTAAATTTCATCAGTTCAATTTTTTACATTCTTATTGACCTTCATACACTTCGCTACCCTAGTGATTATGATGTACGGTATATAGTTTCTTCAAGCAGAATATAGAATACCAGTAACACAAACAAATGTATCAAGAGAATTAAAAATTCATCTCTACAACGTATCAAACATCTCAATATATAATAAGCAAATTTACTTTTTCAACCTAAGAAATAGTTTTAAATAATTAATCTTAAAAAATGCTGGATTGAATATATTCGTAAAATTTAAAAACTATATTCAACACTAGAGTTATTCTAATATTTAATAATGTTTAAATTTAAATCTTAAATTGTTATTTTTTTCAAAAATATTGAGCAACATAAAATACACGAATTTCGCATCCTTTCCTAATAAAGAATCCTAATAAGATATCCTATGGCTTTTACTTAAAAATTGCTACACCGTTTAAAATTATGGCAAAATGAATTATAAAAAATTTTGGTAAAAATGATATGAATCTATGTAGTCAGTTTTATTTATAGTTTGTTACAATCATACATGTAGTAAAATATTTACAATGTACTTTATAAATTTACGCATTTCATATTATTAAATTGAACTACTCAAACAGTTATGTGTAGCCATTTTAAAGACATTTATTATAAAAGATCACTGTGTAATAAAAAAAAATTAACATTAATATTAAATAATAGCTTCCTTTTATAATTAAATCTGAAATTTAATATGATATTGAAACTATTAAGAGAACCGTAAAAACTAAGTATGTATGAGACTGAAAACTCATTATATAGGTGTTAATTGCACGGCTAAGACTGTCAAGTAAATTCAGACTCATATGTAGACTCATATTATAGTATATAATTAAATAGTTTTTAAATTAAAACATTTAATTTTTGCAAAATAATACTCTGATTACCACTAATTCATTGTTTTTCATATCTTATAAAATGATGTTTAATAATATTTAACAAATTTTGTAAAACTTTTACATTATTTTCATAATTATATTATATAAAGTAACATATAATCGATTCTTATGTTTAACTATTCTTTGAGAAAAATATATAATGATATTTACAATTTATAGCAGCATCATGTAATTTTAAATTGATAACATTTCATTAATATTTTTATGATACATCGAAAATACGCTACTGTATTCTTTACTCATTTTTGTTATTCTAATATTATAGCATAAGTAGTAGTTCTACAGGAATGTTATTTTTATTTATATATTCAATTTTCTATATACTAGATAGTTTGGTAATAGTCAACTTTGCACACTATGTAGATATATCTTTTATTAATTATATAAATATTATTATTTATTAAATATATATCGTAAAGAAATTTTAATATTAAGAAAATTTTTATCGAATATCAAAGAAAAGACACGTTGTAATATTTTATTTGCATCTTTTTTTGTTTCTAAATAATATATTATACATTAATTATTATATATTATTATACATAAACATGAATTAAATAGATTACATTTTAATATACTTTTAAGTTATCTTTGTAATTATTTTAACGTAATTAAACTTTTTTATCTTAACTACATCAAATAAATTTAGACTAAACAGTTTATAATTTTTAATTTAATCATAAATGATTTTAATATTAACTATTCACATGACGTTGAATATTTTCTTTAACTTAATTGATTGAGAAATTACATAAGGATAATTTTAATTAATAATGTGAGTTTTTTAAACATTAGTCTTTTTTTAAAAGAAAATTTGGCCGATTCAATACATTTTGATATATTTATTGTACTTAATTATTGCTCATAAGATTCAGTACGGATTTGTTGATACCTAACTGTTCACGTATATGCCGTCTGACATATGTGGAAATATAAAGAGAAATTGAATTTGTATATAATTAGATGTGAATGCATTTATCGTCGAATTGTAATTAGAAGTAACCAGGTTAACAGGAGATTTTAATTGGCATCGTAGTCAAGGGGATCGGTTACTAAACACAGTGCGTACCTAATTAAATGATCTTTTCTTGAACTACATTTTCGTATATAAAAGTATAGAATCTTCTCTGATAGTATTAGCAATTGAAATACAATCGCAAATAAATCTATAAGAATGATCCCTTTCGCTTCCCTTCAATTAATTAAAATAATGGTAACAGTATTATTTATTAATTTATGTAGTCTGAGAATATAAATTAACCATTCGGAATATGTAAAAGTTTTATTATATTATTTATAACTTTATAATGCTTTATTTTGATTTAATAATAATTACTTAATTTTTAATATTTTACTCAGCAATAATAATATTTTAACATTAATTTGAACAATTAATCTCTTTTAAATTACACTTTTTATAAATTTTTATTAAAATTTAATGTAAATCCATTCTTTAAAGATTTTATGAACAATTTAACAACTGAAGATATATATAAACTAAAAATTCATTATAAAATACTCTAATTTTAAGAATGGAATTAATTCAACATTTATTTTTTAGAAATTATAACAAATAAAAGAATAAATATTTTGAAATGAAACGTAAACACAGTTTTATACCTTTTTTGTGAAGAGATAAAACGGTTTTGTGCTATATGTTGAAAGCAATATAATCGTATTAGCAAATTAGATATTGGTTTCAAAATGCTTAAAGTATGTACGAAAATAAATAATTTTTGAATTATTTGTTATTAGTACATAAATTATGTACTGTAACTATTTATTATTTTATGAACAAATAAAAACTGTTAAGAAAGAACTAATCACTTACCTAAAGTTGTTAGAAAAAAAGTATTAAAATTTTTGAGTATTATTATTCATAATTAGAAACTTAAAATCATTTCACTTTACAATTTTCTTTGTTTATAAATCATACAGTAAAAACAATATAACTCCTAACGAAGGAATAAGTGATTTTTATTTGGCATAAATAAAATATAAAGATAAATACAGAAGATAAAGTTGTATGGACATTATTTGATTAATACTATAACTTCTAAATACGCCATTTGTGCAACTCAACTAAGATGTTGTCCTTAATCTCTCCACATATTTCCTTCTGGTCTTATTATATTTACAGCAATGGTCTGTCATAAACGAGACGCTTACTGTCCAAGTATCTTCATTTGGAACGAAGTCCATCGCTTAAAAGGACGATAAATCGGACCCAATTATGTCAGTTATTGGGATCTTCGACAGTTTGGCTGATGGCATTTGAAATAATCATAACATATTTAAAAATTTTACGAAATAAACCGAAATACAATTACCCTTAGTACATTAAACAAGTGTTTATATGCATCAAAACATTAATTTTTTTTTAAATATGTAAAAAAACAGTACATTTATTTTTAGTTTATTATACATTCGTTTTGTACGTTTTACGAATTGAAATAAAATATGCTGTACTGAAATCAAGTCTGAGTTTGATTAAAACCATAAGTAATTATATATTCCGAATTCTAAATCATTAGTAAGATGCTTTTAAAAGATAATAGTATATGGAAAAATACTGAAAATATAGAACAGAAAGAAATTTAAATTATGGCTAATTAAATGAATAAAGAAGTTGTAATAAATTATACACAATCTAAAGAGAATTAAAGAAAATATATCATACTAAATCAATTCTTACTTGTGCTACATAAGTAAATGAATACTATTCGAGATACTCAAATTCATAAAAGCAGTTAAATTAAATTTGAAAGCACTTTATCGTAAAATCATATAATTAAAACGCATATAATTAAAAAATAATGTTGAATATATATTACGTAATTTAATATAAATTATATAATTAATATGAGTAATAAACAAATTAAATACAAAATATTAACCATCTCTTTGAAAAGAAATGTTTATAAAATAAAAGAAATTTTTTGTGTAGAAATATTTTAATTAATATTTCAGTGCAGGTTTGTAAATGACTGTGTAGTTTAGCAAATAGAAAAACCACAGAATTCTAGAAAGGAAGGACATTGTAAAAGTGGACTAATAGATAATACGCTTCCTAGTATTAGGGCACACAGGAAAATAAACATGACTAAGTATTTCATGATTTTATCCTTGAATTAATTTACTTTGGTTGTTATTAATCATAGTATCTTTAACCAAAGTAAGATAAAATGCATTAGAAAGCAACCAACTTTCTAAAATGCAGTTTACATAAAAATTCGGAACTAATTTGTATACATAAATAAAAGTTCAAATTACTCAATAAACACGAATTTGATTTAGTATATAATTCTGAATTTCTAATTTTTTAAAAAAATATGTTTAACATTGATCATAGAATTTAATAAGTTAATTTAAAAATGAATAGTAAAAATGAAAATTTAAAACTATATTAACAACTATTGAGTTAAAATAGAGTATGCTTATTTAAGTAAAAGTGGTAATCAAATACGCAAATCCATGAAAAACTTAGTAAAGGCAAGATAAATTTCATTTCTTATTTTATCAATAAAATTATATCTGAACCTATAATATTAAACTTTTTATAATTAATTAATTTTAGCGCCTTCAAATCATTTTCTGAGCATTGCCTGCATACGAAAATTTCTATCGTCGAATTTCATGAACCGCTCTATGAGAAACTTTCCAAATGCCCCGAAGACTACGTATCGACTTTCGTGCACAATTAATCCTTCGCTCTGGCTATAGATACTACACCCTCGAATATTTAATATATTGATAATATCCATATATATATATATATATATATGTATGTATGGTTATATAAAAAATCTATTAATGAAAATCGATTGCAATAAGTTGTCATGCAAATTTCGTGCACGTATTATATTTATAAAGTTTTATATCGCCTTTTAAGATAGAGTGTCTCCTATTTTAAATTTGCTTTTACAAGTGTTTTTTAATACATCTACGAAACTGTACCAAATTCTGCATTTATTCATATCAATAGATGCATGTGTCTCAGATAGTTTTAACGCATAAATTCCTTCATCCTTTGTCACACTTGTTTTTACGTATTTATCTAAAAATAGCTACTAAGTAATAAAATGCATAATATATTGGAAAAATATCGTTTTTAGGCTTGATTATTTTAATTATGTAAAAGCAATGATAAAATTATTAACGAGTCGATATAAAATTTATCTTGCACAGGTATAATAATATAAATAATTTTGTCTTATGTATTAGAATCTATTTTTTATTTCTTGCGGTTTAAATTTGAATGCATTAATGAAAGCAAGAAATTATTACTTAATCAACGTAGGAAAATTTTTCTAAATTATAATTTTAAATAAATAGGAATGTTTTATACTGTAAGCCTTTGACTTAAATTAAAATATTATTTTGATCATAAAGTTTATGTATGTAATCAATGCTTATCAGTCTGCACGAAACCAATTGCAAAAAATCACTTTTTTTGTACAAAAGTGAAGAATTTTATGAGGAAATATAAACTTGTTATCATAGTTTAGATCTACCTTCATAATTAATTTTTTGAATATTATGATATGTAGTTTGAAAAATCATAAATTTTATGTATATAATATCTGCCATTTTGAATAATAATTTTTACGAGAAAACTTGTATAGAAATATTTATAAATGTCTTCTTCTAGAATGGTATTTCATTATATTTTATTTACTTGCTTCCTACGGCTTTACTAATTTTTTTTTATATTACTCATATTTTATTTGTAGTTTCGCAGGTTCACAATTTTGTAGAATATGAAAAGTTGCTAGCATATACTCGAGAACTTGTTTGAAGAATCCGTAAGGGTTTTGAATATTCGTTTGTACTACTTTATTAAAACAATTATAATAATAAAATAAAATTCTTAAAAATATGAATTTGATTAATGTGAAAACGTTTATAATAGTTATTATTTACTTAAAAAATATTTGATATGTTAGTAAAAAATTGTTGCTAATAAAAATTATCTATTAAAAGTCATTTATTTCTAGAAATTACAATAAAAATATCAAATCTTTTATATAGAATATCATAAAAATATATTGGTTTCCTTTATTTGTAGATTACTAGGTTTACAAAATATATTTTTATGACCAGAGTCAAGATTAAAAAATAGTTTTATAAATCATTTTTATGATATATGGTGCTTTAATTTGATCGAATTTTAGTTATAATAACTATACTGTAGTACACTTATAGTAATCTATAAGTTAATAATATTATTTACATAAAGAAATTATATCATATAATTTTCAGTAAAATATTGAAAATTTCTTTATGAAAATAAAAGTTATTACATCCTTAACAGACATAAGAAAACATATTTATTATTTGCATACATAATTTTAAATATTGTGAGTGAATTTATTTATCAGCAGTTATTTTTAAAAATATTTTTAAATTTGTCTAGATACATTTCAATCCAAAACCAGAAAAACATACATATAGAAGCTTGAACCTATTAAAAAAAAATAATATTAATAACCGATTTTGATACTAATATATTTGTAATAACGTGTTTTTAATTAAAACTTTAACTATCAAAAAACAAACTAAATGATTTAATGCAAACAATTATTATTAAAAAATTATTAAAAATTTATTAAGGATACGTAGTTATTATTTATATTCATCATAAGTACTTTTAATAATCCTTATTAAAATACTAAATGTTACCGGTAAATATTGTTAAATTAATTATTAATGTTTATTGGTACATAATAAAATAAATAATAGCAGATGTATTTTTAAAACATCCTAATGCAAATGCAAATTTTCAATTGTCATTATTATGTAATAATATAGTTTATAAATTTTTCATTTACGTGTAAATACCATGTAAAATGATATCAATTTTAATTCAATCATTAAAAATTTAATTTTATTTATAAAGAAATATGCTAAATAATTACTAATATGTGAAATGAAAAATTCATAAAATATTCATAATTAAAATATAGAACTTAATTTGTGTGAAGAGGCATACACATTTTTTATTTTGTTAAAACTTGTTTCAGTGCACTTAGTGATTATAAATGAGTATTCATGATAATTCAATGTTTAATCAAAAGATAAATAATAATAAATTAATTATTAATGTTTAATTATTTTAATAAATTTATATTTCTAACATAGAAAATTTATCAACTTATATATTAATGTCTTAAACTATTATAATAAAACACGATCATTATACACTTATGTAAACACATTCATTGTTAGAATTCAATATTTTTTTTATAAAATCACATAAAAAATACTATAATATTAACTCGTAAGACTTAAAAAAGATGATTTGATGAATTTTTGCGTTTCTTGAAATTAAATGGTAAATTATATGCAAATTATAATATAAAATAGACAATTAATAAATTATGTACAGCAGTACGATTTATAAAAATTACTTTCTTTCAATATCTACTACAATATCGCAGATAATATTCTAAAAATATGTTACAAAAAAGAATCAGTGCGTTATGACTATTTTCTTACTCAAATTTCGTTCTATAGAATCTCATTTATATTTTTATTTATTTAGATTACATATGGAGAAGTCAGACCATACTATCGCAATATCCGTTGCGCACAGTTAAAATACACCTATGCAAAGAATAAATTCTTGTGCAATCATACATCTCTAGTATATAATGCCAATGCTAGAGGCCTTGACGTTACAAGGTGTCTCAGTTTATTGGCGCCCGGGCGGAACTAAACGGGAAGTAATTATGTTTTTCAAAATAAATACGTATGCCTCGCAACGTTGCCTGCAGTTACGTATCTTAAGACATTTTTTGAAATGGACAGTCATTACTTACAGGTGTATTAAGAAAACGATCGAGCACCATTGCTAAAAAATTTCTCTGTTTGTTCGAAAACTTCGGAACCCACAAAATTCCTTCTGGTCTGGGATCATGATCACATCACGGGTTATGCTATGAAATGAAGTATGATAGGAACGCTTCTGAAACAAAAACACTCGTTTTTTTTTAACACGTATATTTTATTTTCATTTTTCTCATTTTTGAAATCTCAGTAAACGTAAAGTTATTATAATAGTAATCGCGATTCATTTAGTTTTTAGAACGAAAAGATTTTTTCAAGCTTTTAAATATTTAACAGCATACATTTTCTAATTTTTAAAAAATCAATCATTATAAATAAATCAAAATAACATAAGCTAATAAATTATAATAAATATTATTTAGCCATGCTTTTAAAATAATACACTATTCTGATCTACGAATTTTAATGATTTTCATTTTCAAACTATTTTTTACATTACTCATTAAAAGCTGGTAAATATAACTATACATGATTTTATTTATAATTTCATATGATAATCTGAATAGATAAAATATTTAATTTCATGAAAATGTAATTATTCACACCAGAAAACATAATAAACAACTCATAAAATTTCAATCATTTCAAAAATAACAAAAATCCCATTTTGATTATGGTAAACTTTGCTTTTTAAATTTTTCGTTGGTAAAATTATAAAAAATTAATAATGATTCTTGTAACTGATTACACTTATCAGTAAAGTAAAATATTATAATCATGCACTGCAAATTTTTATTGCTAAACAATTAGAAATAACCTATTACTTTATGAACTTTAGAAATTTATAAATGGCGATTAATAGCATACAAAAGTAAATCATATTTATGATAATAATTTTACTAGGATTATTACTTATTTTATTATAATTTGTATGGCTTAAATTAAAATTTACATATATAATTTCTTTTATTTTTAATTATATATGTAAATCCTGTAATTCTATATATTCGGCCTAAAGGAATATATTTTAATATTTAATGAAATGTTCTATATATTATACATTTTCAATATTAATTGTAATTTATTGTGATTGAAAAGATTATTTTAAATTTAATTACGATATATTCGACGAGATTTTTATCAAGAAATTATATTACTGCGCGTATTAGGTATAAAGTTTTCATCTTTGCAATTTCGTTTAAATATAAATTTGTATCTTATGGTGAGTTGTGTAATTTTAGAAATAATAACTATTCAATTATTATGCTATAGCATCAATATCATTTTAAAGTAAAAATTTCGAATGAAAGTATTTCCAAAATTCTAAAAACTTTTTTAAAAAATATTTTCTGTTAATTTTCAAAATAGATAATTTTATTATTTTCAATATTTATCGTACGTAATATCTAATTAACATTGATACTTCAATACAGATTAATACCATCGATCCACACTTATTCATTTCATTTAATTCATGTAGAAATTATAATGATAAAATAGTATAAATATAGAGAATGAATAACAATAGCAACAATATTTTGAATGGCATGCAACTTTGTTGAATACATTTTCATTGAAATTCAGTGATTATGAAGTTCGATGTCTGAATTTCGATTTTATCATAATTATATGTAAAAGTTTTTGTAAGTTGTTGTATTTATTTCAGAAAAAAAAATTAATTAATATGTATTTTTAAATAAATAAATAAAATAATTATCACAGATTCTTAACTTTTTTCTATATTCAATTTATTCTATGATACATAATGTTTATATTAACAATAATACCTACAATAACTTAGTTAATATAACCAACATTAAATATATATAAATTATAAAAATTATAGATTAAATTACAGTATATTATATGTACGCACTAACCAACATTTAACACATAATAAAAAGTTAAAGTAAAGGAAGTTTTAATGAATTTAATAAATAAATAATTTTATGATGATTAGTCTTTATTATAAAATATTCAATACCAAGATAATTAATATATTTATTCATACTATTATTTTTATGAAAAACAAAATATCAACTCAATATTTTAGTTGAAATATCTGGTTGAAAGATAGACACAGAGATCAACAAATTTTATTGTTTGGATTTTTAATAAACATGTAGTACACAGCGCCAATTAAATTTACAATTGATTTTATTTTTAATAGTACCATAAAGAAATTTCATATGAAAACTGTAAAATAAATCAATATATTTCATTTTACTAACATAAGCTTCATTGAATTTAGAGTTGATGTTTCTTATAATATATTTTAAATATCTTTAAAAAAATTAGTCCCACGAACCTGTTTATTAATGTATAATTATATTTTAACTGATTTACTTATTAGCATTTATACTTGCAATAATTTTATTTTATAATCCTAGTAATAAATTAGATATTTAAATGTAATTCGAATAAGGATGTTACGAAGCGAACGAAATTTAATCTACAATATAATAATTTGACTTTTAATTCACCATAAATAATTTAAAGCTGTCTTTCCGGCTAATATTGTATTATACGTGATTAAGTATTAGATTCGACTTATTGCTGTGTCATTATATTAAATTATTATGAATAAACCAATATATCAATATAATTCAAATTATGCCCATTTTCGGAGTTACATCAAATGCTAATATTCATGTACCAAAGTAAAAAATCTAGAAATTAACTTTTAGCAAGCATTAAGAAATTATTATCTAGTATTTTCACTACCCTATTTTAGGGTAAAATATTAAATATAGTTACCCTCCAGTAATCAATTCTTGATTACACGATCTCAATGTTTATGGACGTAAAACATGGATTACGAATTACGATAAATCGATGCCACAGTACTAGATAGTATAAATGATTATGGTACTGATTACGCGGGAACGAAATTCTCAAAATCAGCTCACGTATTTTCATGATCGTCAGAAACTAATCTCAAATCTGCGCTAGGCACAGTATTTTGTATATTTAACGAAACAACTGGCGATTGAGCTTACATCAGCATATTAATTTATAGATTTATTGAAAAATTAATGAAAATTATTTGCCACAACTCTTGCGTTATTGTTCACTGAGTTAATTCTGACTAGTATGATGTACACCGGGACAGATCCAAAAATACGACTCTCTAGGTCATTAAGGTAATAACTTAAAATAAAAAAACTTAAAATAATAACCTTGTAGCAAAAATTCGTTAAAATATCAACTGCTAAACGTAATGCACCAAACAATATGCAATCTAGTCATAAAATGTTTAATAACCTCAAAAAATAATGCGCTTCTGCTTGCGAAGATGAGACTGAATTGAACGACTTTTAAGACATAAATTTGTAGACTAGATTATCACGAATAATGGAAATATATGGACGTTTCGGTTTTGTGAGCGAAAGAAGCAAACGATGGATACTAGATATCCATGAGCTCTCGTTGAATACAAATATTGAGCAATCAATGTATTATTCAAATAAAAAATAATCGTTCCGTTAGCACTCATTAAGTCTCTATATTCAATAATTCATCTAAAAATGAAAGATATACATCATGTGACCCTAACATGTAAATAAAATATTTAAAAATTTATCATTCAATTTATAAAATTATTAATATTTATGGATATAAACTGATATACTAACATCGATAAGAGAATAGCACTAAATTTTTTAAAGGTCCGCGTAAGTAAAAAGGATTCGTGAAAATAGTTTTACATAGTATACACTGTATTTAAATTCTTAGCCTCAGCCACACAAATGAACAAAATAGAGAATTAAATGTCATCTGGTCTTTTGCTTTCTCGTACTCAATCGAATGCGCGATTTACTTTGGACGTAAGCTGAATATAATACAGTGTGCACGTGAGTTAAGGAAACGAGCGATAAAATTAATTAGAGACGATATCGCTTAACAAGTATGAGTTAACTAATACATTATTATCTGATGACAAAGTTATTTGATGAAATCTGAGCCTTCTACCGTGTCGTTGATATTTGAATTTGTTCCGATTTCCAGCAATGGCCGAGCAACTACCTCGGTGGGAATGTCAACCGTCGGTAAACTTTGAGTAGGCAATGTAATCGCGAACAAGATATCGTCGCATCGCGTGTTACTGACTCTTGCATATATTAGGCGCTCGGAATAGGAGAAGTGTCGCCAGATTTGGAGCTGTTGTTTCCATCAGATGAGCGGCTACGCCATTAACTCGGTTTCATTGGATGTCTATTTGTTTTCGGCGTACGTAAATTTCTGAGAGAACTCAGAATTATTAAATTAGTATTCGTCATTTTTAGTATAATTAAAATTATGTAAATACATATGAAAAGTTGTGATAGGCCATAATAATAGTTTTTTTTTATAAAATAGTGTGCTCAACTTCTTCGACATTTATATCCACGAGTGACATATTAAAATCATAGATGGACCAATTATATAATGTCTAATAAGTTTTTCCCAATAAAATTCTATACTTTAAATAAATCGTTTCCATTTATGCTAAAGAATTTTCAATACTCGTTATATCGCATTATTCTAAGCAAGAAAGGACTAAATAAAATATTTTCTATATCTATGATTGCTATTATCATAAATGTAAGTCAAATCTTTACTTTTTATTTGTATGTAGATTTAAATCTACATATTTTCAATATTCATAAACTTGTTCTATACTGACAAGCAAACATAATACAATATGTTAACCTATCGGTACCTGCGCAATACTAACGCCTTTGTTTATCGATTATGGTTGTTTTTCATTTTATCTTATTTTATGTCAACAGTCATCTATAAATCTTTTTTATTTCTTGAATAATAAATAAAAATCTCTTTCGTTTATAAAATTCAAATAATAACAAAAGCTATTCTATTATCATAAACATAAATCGTACGTAACATGTCTTTAAAACTGAATTTAAAAAGTATAATTATTATAAATATAAGGATTTATTCACATTTATTTATTTATTTATTTAAAGAAATTTGTTTTACTTTTTAATAATATAAATAAATATTTTTTAATAAATAAAATGTAACCAGCTTTATGCAAAATTTATTATTATTAAGCAATTTTTGTTTGTACCGATGTCATCGGTTCATTTAGTTTTAAATATTAAATCTGATATGTATTCAGTATATTTTTTAATCTAAAAACAAACAGTTATATTATTTATATATCATAAAAGAAAAATGAATTCTTCTTTCTCATATCCATCTATCTCTAATCACTTTGTCAAGACAAAATTCCCCTGCTTAAGTAAAGTTCTTTTAACTTCTCCATATTGCTTCATTTAACCTGTAAAGAAATTCCCCTGTTCAAATAAAATACGTCACTCATTTTTTTTTCTATAAATAATTCCTGGCAATAAATAATCTTCCTTCATCCCTTAATACTTCACCTCAGAATGAAAGCTAATGTGACAGAAACTGCTTTCTGGCTTTTACAAGATAATACGAAAATTGGATGTACAATAAGGAAAAATCTATATTTATAAACACACCTCTAGATTACTTTATAAATTTTTTTAAACAATAATTTATAATAAATTGGTATATGCTTCATATTTTCCACGAATTTTTTAAATTACTCATAAATCCATTTCTATATTTGTAAAAACATTATTAATAAAGCATAAATTAAAAACAAAGTATAACATTTCCTAATACACAAGTTTTCAATTTAGTCATATTATAGTATGTTGAAAATATATTAATAATAAAATCATATACAATATTCTTAAAAAGTTTATATAATAAAACATTAAATGAACCAGTATGTAAGTAAACTTCATCTAACTTCTAAATAAAATTAGGAAAACTTCTAAGAAATATTTTATACATTTTTTTCTAAAAATTATTTATTAAAATCTATTTAAAAATTTATAAAAATATACCATAATTATTTTCTATAACTGCTATAATCTAATTATTTAAGCCAAGAATAAAAACTATTATTATTGTTTAAAATATTTGCAGTCACAATATTTGTACATGTTGCCGTAATCAAAGTTGATCAGATATTTTTGTACAGTTATGATAAAAACGAAGTATATTGTCAAGATGCATATATTACTTTCATTGAGTTTTATCAAGAAACTTTTATTTTTAGATTATTTGCGTACTCATATATATATATATATATATATATAATTTATCACTAAATGTGTCGGTATCTTCAAGTCAAAGAGAAGACTATTGAATAGCTTTAGAAATACAATGCTTGTATTGGTAATTTAATCCAAAAAGGTAGACATTATTTTATATTAAGTTGCTGGAATTAATTAAATAATATTTACAAATACATTTATTTTCGTTTTCCCTTTAATACTTCTTGATACAGTGATTGTACAACTTTACTTATTTTGTAACTTTTTTGAGTTATTTTGGAGGATAGATTACATAGTATCATGAACTATACCGACAAAGAATCTAACTTTGTAGTTTCTACCAAAATGAATGGTTGTATAAGAAAATTCGAAATTATACACGTACTTATATATATACATACACAGTAATATATGATATGCGCTTCTGCTATATATGAATCAGCCAAAATTGAAAAATATTTTGTGCATTTTATAATTTATCTATTACAATGAACCCATAGACGAAATTAAGAAGATAGTTCGTTCAGTGTTTAAAACTGATTTTAAAATAAATGAATTTTATTATATAACATCTTACATAATTGAAATCATAAAAATTACAAGATACAATATAGAAGGAGATAAAATATTCATAAATATGAAAAATGTAAATAATGAAAGGGAAAGAGGGAAAGAGAGGCACACAAAAATAGTTATTGAAATAAGTGAACCGTTACTTAGAAATGTAATTCTAAAATTAATAAATACTTCTTGAAAAGAATCTTACAAGACGGATTTATATATGTAAAAAAAAGGTATGTACGATGTTATAAACATTAGAAAAAAATTACATACGATAAATAAATGTATAATGTAAATATAAAATAAATAAGATGTACTCAAATATGTTTATTTAATACATAATTTAATACTTATATTTAATTTATAAGGACATTATTTTAAGCACATTACTATAAGCATAATAAAATTATTGTTGACAAATTAAATAATTATAAACAAAATTTATAGGACTATCATCGTTCGTTAAAATTAGTATTCATTAAGGTTTTTTGTAGTACATATTTGAATATCTTCTGTTTAATTATTGTGAATTTTTATACTATCTTAAATACTCCATTTAACATTGAATTTTATTAGTAAATATGCCTATTGTCTGCACAATATCAAGGTCATATGATTATAATTACGAATACATTGTATTTGATAATATTCAACTGATCTAATTGAAAGTATTATTGATTATTAATCAATAATCACTAATAATTTCATTAAAGTAATTATTTTATTTTATTTATTATATCAATAAAATAATAATATCAATATTTCGCTGTTTATCCATAAAGAATATAAATTTATGAGCTACATGAAAATTGACATATAACGATGCATTTTCTTTAGGAATTAAAGCTAGACTTATTTCCTTTCATTTCCGTGGCTCATGTATTTTATACTGCACTTTTTTATTTTAGTAGTTTGCATGTGATAATAAGAGCATAAGATTTGATATCTAAGTAGCATAATCCGCGAGATAATATTATTGTGTTATTATTGTTATACATACACATTTAAGAATAATAAATTCATTTAATTTAATTTCTTATTAATTAATCTGAAAATTCTATAGATAATTATAATTATTTTCGTTCAATAGCTGCAAATAAGGGTAACAATTTTATCTTTTTATCCATTCTCTGAAAACCTTATTATACATTAAGTAAAATACTTAAAATTTGTATTTAAATAGATACAAAAACTGGTTAATGCTTAAATGATGTCAAAATTAATCTGTATAAAGATTTTACATATCAAAAAAAAAATTTTTTTTGCTAACGTTTAAAATTTAACGATTTATATAACTTTTAATTTTAAATATATCAGCATAATTTTATGAATTATTATTAATCTGCTTATAATGAATTTTATATAAAAAATATAAATATATATAGAAATGTATAGAAATATAAATTATACAATATTAGTTGAATATTTATCATTATTGTGAAGAATTTGGCAACTTGAAACATCATTTTATTCAAACATTATAAAAAGTTAGTGTATCTGCTAAGAATCTGTCGAAAACGTAAATTATTGAGTAAAATCAATTATTGAAATCATCCATAATTTATAAAAAAATTTTAAATAATGAGAATTTTATTTTTTTTTTAATTATTATTTATTAGATATAATTAAAATGTTTCAGAAGTTAATAATTAGTAAATGGAAATTCAACATGATGTTCGATTCTAAATTTGAGATTTTACAGTTAATTAAGACAACATAGACGTGAATAAATGAACTAAAGTAAGGAGCTCATAATTAATTGAACAAAACAGTACATTGGCTGAGTATAAAACTACGGGTAATTAAAAGATTAATTCAACAATCAATTATAAAGAAAGGCAAGGCTAAGCAGAATTTTATTTTTCATTCGACTATTTTCTACGTAAATAATTAGGTATCAGCTTGAGGCTACACTTGCATAGGGAGTAATCGGCAGCGGTGATGCATAATTAAGCACCTTTCCTGAACTCTTCCCTGCTGTATATGTCTTGTAAAGTTGATAGCGTAAAACCGACTGGAACTCTAATTAAACGCCACGCAGCTTCTCAATTCCTTAAGGCTGAGTGTCCAGCTACATATAACTTCATCATTCAAAGAAGTTTAAAAGAGGGAAATGCAGGGTAAACCAATTCCGTAATAATGAACATGTGAGATTCTGCAAGCAGCCACACTTGATTCTAGTGTCGCTCTCGTAGAAAAATAAATGAAAAGGCTAAGAAGAATTAACAATCTGCTTTAATTTATAAATGGCCAAGGATTTATTTCTCCTACATCTTATATATATTTAGTGAAACATAAATTTAGGAAATAAGGTTATATATTTTAATAAAATTTAGTGTTGTATATAGAATCTCAATAGTTTTCATCTAGTAAAACTTTTAATTTAAAAAGTAAAGAATTTAATATTTCTGACATTTTATCTTTGATTATATTATAATGACTTATTTTAATAAAACCATACCTTAGTATATTATAAATTAGTAAAAATGTAAATATTGTTACATTTACAAGAATATAAATAGCAGATTTTATTGTTAGCAATTTTATTCTTTTTAACAACAATCTATATTTCAATAAAAATGATCGAATGAAAAAAATCTAATAGTATTTTGTGAAAGTAAATACAGCAAATTTTTATTAAAATCTGATATATCGTCAGAATATTTAAAAAAATTTTTAAATATTACGATAATTTACCTAATATTAAGAAATATTCTTATTAGATAGATAACTGCAATTTTTTTAGATTCAACAACTTGATTAAAGCAATAATTAGAAACTGCTAAATTAAATTTTAAAAAATAAATTTCTACTTACCTAAAATAGTAAATATACAAATTTATAAACTATATAGTATATTAAGTAAATAGATGTTTTAAAACAATTTGAAAAATATGTATTTACTGATTAATATGTTTAGCTTCTTGTATAAAATACGGATCTCGTGTAGTTACATTTTATTCGTTGGTAATTTAATTTATGCTGAAAAGCGATGTATACCATTCCATAATTTAAAAATATTATATATCCAATTGTGTATTTATTAAAAATTTTAGTATATAAAATACTGAAAAATGGAATAAAAGAATAAAAGAAAATTTAACGAAAGATATTACAATATTCATTTATAAATACATTAGTAAAATATTTAAGAATATTATTTTATAATTATAATATAAGTTCATTTTATTTTCATTGTATATAAATTGATAAATATTTAAAAAAATACTTATTGAAAACAATATAATCATTTAATAATTAAATCATTCGTTATATATGAAAATGGTAAGATCCCATTTATTTAATAAATTAACTATTAAAACTTTATATTTCAATAATAGAGCCTAAAAAATGTAACATTAAATATTAATTGGTTGTTGAAAAAATGATAAAACAATGAAAAAAGCTTTGCAGTGTCGATGAACATTAATTATAAATATAAATTGGAAAGTAATTGTAAATTGCAAATATGTTTTAAAGATAAATGATAAATGAATGAATACAATTACCTTAAAAAACTCTATTTGTTTGTATATTATATTATACAAAAATAAAGGCGAGGATATAATTATTGCCACGACAACGTCTATTAGAAAACTCGAAACTCGTTAGAATTTACAATAAGTTGCTATCGATTGTTTCGTAGAAGGCGTCTTTCAATCAATTGTGATAATTAAAGTCTGGTTTACTCCCCTACGAGTCATAAGCAGCTATAATCTGAAAAAATTGTAGCTATAAAAGTAGAATGCAAACACAGATTTTTACCCCTTTAAGTACCGACGTACGCGAAGTCTCCGTATCAGTAGTGTAAGTCATCCATCGGTACGCCGGATCCTCAGCGTTCGGCCAGAACGTAGCCTTAAGTGCACATGACGCGATCGCGGGCGATAATCTGTCATTTGTTACGATGGTACATAGTATATGACGTTGACAGGGAAGCAAAGCTAATGGGTGTAGGGGGAGAAAAAAGGGAAGATAGGCAGAGTATTCCTGTCTCGGGGCTGGTGATGGTGGCTGAAGAGGTCGGAGTAAAAAGACAAGCCGAGAGATCGAGTTCCAGGGTGGGCAGGAGAGGAAGAGTAACAAAGGCGAGGATTGCCCTCGGAGACGGAAGCGAGAGCAGCAGCAGCAGCAGCAGCAGCAGCAGCAGCAGCAGCAGGAGCTACAGTGGTAGGAGAGGGCGAAGCCGTCGATGCTTCGAGGTGGGGTAGCGCCTGCGCGCGCCTCACTGTTCCGGGCGCACAGCGTCGAGCGCCACTCCCGAGCGCGGATTTGCGCGGGTGCGACCGTCCCGTGAGGAGATGTCCAGTGTGGTAGCGAGGCCCTGCAGCGTTCCAGGAGCCAAGCATCAAGCTCGCGCCTCGACGAAGTTGCCCCGTGGGCCGCGCTCCTCGGGCCCGAGGAGTTGCTGGCCGGCCGCACCAGTCCGAGCCTCGGCTCGACCGAGCATGCAGCTGACGTTCCTGGCCGGCGGCATCGCGACCACGTCGAAACCGAAGAGGAGGACTACAGCCAGCGCCGGGGAGACGAGCGCCACATCGAGGAAGACGACGAGAGCGAGGACGACCGCCAGCGAGGAAGCCAGGCACTCGAGCAATAGCAGCGCCCTGACGATGCGGGCGACGCGGGACCTGCCGACAGGGATGCTGCGCTCCGAGGCGGCGAGCCAAGCACAGCGACCAGAGGTCGCAGCTCCCTCCTCGTAGGAAGAGGACCCGGAGCCTCTGTGTGCGCGAGCCGCAAGGGCGGAGGAAGGAGCCGACTACGCAACCCTGCGTCCTCCCGACACCAGCACGCGCGCCAGCCATATCATTCGCATCCACTAACACTCGCGTTGCTCCCTGCTCTCCGAGAGGCATCCAGGTCCTTCCTCGCTTCTATTTAATTGTATCTCTCTCTCTCTATCTATCTGTATATCTATCTCTATCTCTCCATTTCTTTATTTGCTTTGTTCTCTCTCTCTCTGTCTCTCTATTTCTCTATTCATCTGAATTCTTCCAAGTTTCATACGACCCTTTCAACACCCATTCGTTTTAGCCGTGTACGTACGCATTATTGAGCTTTTTATTTCCTTTTTGTCCGCCGAGCGAATGTATTTTATCCGTAATTTGCCGCAGTTCTCACCTTTTTCATTACCTAGTTGAGAATCCACGTGAAAGATTTATTTACGTATATATAGCATTATACTCCCTTCGATTGCCATATTTGTCTCACTATCTCTCGCATTGCGCCCTCTGCAATTCCACTCCTTCTAAACGTTGACCGTTACGTATTTTTTATTTAATTTTTTTGTTTACTAAATGCTTGTTGTGTGTCTCGTCTATTAACTTTTCCTCTATCATAAGCATTGTGCTCGTGGGAATTCGATTTTCCTCTGTAACACCCTTAGGAGGCGTGCGGTCCTCTTCCTACACGCGACGAGCGAGGAAGACTAAGGACTTAAAACAGAATAAAGAAGCAGCAAATAGAAAGGACGGAGAGCAACACTAGTAGCGGAGAAAGCAGGCAGTATCAGCGACAGTAGCTTTATCAGTGTTGGAAGCTGAAAGAGGAGGAAGCACTGCCAAACCGAAAAACGTCGACCTCTCCACGCCGAACCGGCGTATCGAGGTTCAGAACTACGTGTCGCTTTCTCCCTTTAGCAAATGTGTGAGTGATAAGGGAAGAATACGGCAAAGGGCAAGAGGGTGATATAACTGCCGGCTGATACACACCGGCGAATCAAAGAACTAAAATAAAACTTTCAAGTCTTCTTAATGTGTCTGCTTTGTTGTTAAATGAATAAAATATACGTAAAATTCACGCACCACACGTATACTTAACGGTGTGGCGATACGAGCACAATCCACGACCAGACTCATTGTTTCTCATACATCAATAAATACATACTCGGCAATATAAGATAAATACGTCACTAGTGCGAAGATTGAACCATTGTGAAGACAATTACGTGTTCTTATTTTCTTTACAAAGAAAGATAAGTCGTAAGGATAAATAAGTGTGAAACTGTACTTGTGACGGTGGAGTGGACACAGAAAATACGAGCGTCATTGGTGCTTCGTTACGACAGCAGGAAGAGGCGGTAACGAGAAAACTGTGAAGGGAACTCGCAGCCGCTACCAGCCGACGAGATGAGATCCTCGCACCCAATGTCCTGGAGCTTCGCCCTCCTTGCGGCGACCGCCGTCCTCATTCCAGTTACACATCGAATGCCGTTCGCACACGCCGCGTAAGTTATGACACAAATTTGTTACTCCTGCGATTAACACATTATCTTAATCTTTTACATTTCATTAGGCACTCGTGTTTGACTGTTATGAATATTTTTTTAATTTCATAACCTAAAAATTTATACTAAAATACGTCATTTCACTATTCGGTCATTTTTAGCACAATATTTTACAAACTATTACAATAGGCTAAAAATTTAGACTTCAAATAAAATTAATATATGGCTGTTAAAGATATGAACTAATTGGAATATTGAATTATTGAAGCATTTTGAAAATTCGATTACTAATATTTCTTTAAAAAATAATAATTTTACTACTTTTTTCGAATCAGTACACGATTTTCTTTTATAATATTTTTTATTATCTTACATTCCAATTTGCTATATTACATTGTTGTTAATTAACTTTGATAAGATATTTTTTTTTTACAGAAAAAATACTAATTTAAGATATATAAATATAAACATTGATTTTATATCTGTGCAATTTGTTGACTGTTGTATTAATATGTGTACCACTGATTTTGTACCATTTAATATAATATCGTTATTAATCTTAATGATTCTATTTCCATAATTTTATTGTAATTAATTATAATTACTTATTTATTAAAATAAATAGAATTTTTTGTGTCGGATAAACATATGTTTAAATTTTTGGATTTTTTAAATAAAATATTATATTATTTATATCTTATTTTTATCAATACTTTTGTCATTTTATTATATTTGATCTTTTTTTACTAATTTACAGGAGTTTTTTGCTAACACATGATTGATATTTAACGTAGTCTATATTAATGTAATTTAAATTAATAAATTTATCAAAGATACATGAATTTAACAATTAACAGTTTTAGTTCCACTTAAACGAGCAATTTAAAAAATTTTTATAATATCGGAATATATATATATATATTGATGTTCTAAATCTAGTATTTTAATAAAACTATAATTTATTGAAATATTTATTTATATTTGAGAATATTCTGTTTACGAAATTGATTTAAATATAAATTTATATGTACACTACATTTGAAAGCAATAAAGTACTACAATTGTTCAAACTCAAATATTAGTTTAGTGAGTCGTAATTTATAAGTTTATTATAGACATAAGAAGGTAATCTTTCATGTAATACAGCAATTTATTGTAGATACATTTCAATTATAAGAATGCATCAGTATTATAAATTCCTTAATTAAACAAGGAAAACAACAAAAACAAGGAGAAGTGTCAGCTTGAGAACAGTAAATTTATATTCAGTGAACTCACTTGAATGTCTGTAGTATTGAGATATGAGGATCATGTGAGTAGTCATTAAAAATACAAATCAACGACTTACATTGCGTGCGGTATAATACAAATAAATTTCATCACTAAGCTATCGGTAAATAGGTTACACGAATACTACTTTTCCTTACGGTACTTGTATTTTTAAAATGTTGCTTTGAGTACAATATTATAAAATTAAATTAAAATTTTGTTTACTGCGAACGATAATTTTCAACAAAACAAACTTTGATAGAAAAATTTTCTATTATAAAACAGCAAAGAGTTTTGATCTATTATGTAATGAATAAATATTAATAAAGAATAATTATAAAAAAAAAATTGAGCAAACGCTTTCATTCTGATAATTTTTATGTTGAGCATGATGCACTTATATAGTTAGAATAAGCAAGCGTATTGTATGCATTTAATATTATTTCACTTTAACATTAATTTAATCTTAATAAATAACAACGAAATCATTGGTATCGGATGATAAAAAATGTTAGTTTTTTTCTTAACTTGATTGTTCTAAAGCGTTTAATTTTAGAAATTATTATGTTGCAATGAATTTTATTAATACGATTTTATTTATATACGTAGTACGTAGCTAGCAAGTAACATCCAAATGTACGTATGTTACATGCATTCATAAAAATATGTATCTATTACACGATAAGAATTTTTCTTGTAACATATTTTTTTTAAATAATAATTAAAAAAAAGACATATAAGTACACATAGGAATTTGTATTATAAAATGCAATATTTTTTACGATATGTATATTTATATAATTACGAAAGCATTTTGTAATATAACAAAACATGACTTTTACTTAGTAAACCGTTAAATTCAATGTTATACATTAAAATTTCTACGATCCAATGGACTCGCAATATTATTCTTTTCGTTTATAGGAATCTCTAAAATAAGACACTCACATTTTTGTAAAGTTACTGGCGTTATTAATTTAGTCTTGAAATTAATCTCGCACGAATGATGAAGAGAGAGAAGGTGTACAAAGTAGGTCAATCGCGCACAGTACTAACGATCGACCAGAGCCGATGTTGCTATTAGGTGTTCTGGCAAAAGTGATCAAAGAATACATCTATTCACTTAAAGGCGTAAAGTTCCCCCACTGCCACCTTACTGTCATGAATTCTTACAAGAATAAACAAGAATTTATCACATGTTCCTTTCAATCCTCTAGAAAATTATAAATTTTAATCAAAGCTGATTATATTTTTTCAATATTTTTAGAATATTTCTATTTATAGGTATTTAATAATACGTAATTTAATAATACTCTTTCAAATATAAATTTAACATGTATCATTTAAAGTTAATTTAGTTTCGAATTCTTTTTACCAATCTCTATGTCAGCAATTTGTCCTTTAAAACTTGATAGAAGTTATTTAATACTGAATATGAAAATATTTAAAACTTAAATAAATTTTTACTTTCATTGAAGTCTTTATTTATTTTAAAAAAGTCTTAATCCAAACAATAATAATGTTCTTTTAAATTACATACTTAAATTTTTTATTTTTTTAAAAACCTTACGAGGAACTTATTAGAATTCTCCAATTCAATTTGAAATTATTTTTCCTGTTTTAAATTTTTGCGATTAATCAAAGATGACTTTATTACATGTTATTTAATAATTAAAAATAATTAATTAATCTGCTCTCTTTATTAATATAATAAACTAATTTTTTTTAATTCAATAAAAATAACATATGTATACAATTATAATTTACAACAAAACCTACAACAAAAAAGATATTGAATCAATTTTTTACATAAAATATAATCGACTGATACTTAAAGATAATTAATATATATATATATATATATATATATATATATATATATCATATATAAATATATAACATAACAATTATTTCACATTCGTTATTTTGTAAAATTATTTATAGTTAATCTTGGTACATTGATTTAAAAATGTATATTGAAATTGAAAAAATCATTGAAGGAGTAAAAACTATCTACTAATTTTCTAATTATACAATACTTTTATAAGATTTGATGATTTCACTACTTTTTGTTAGCTGTTCGCTTCTATATTCTTGCTTACATAACTTAGCATTGCCCGGCGTTCGTTCGTTTCTGCGGAAAAGGCATTCGAATGAAACAAATTACATATAATAGCTTGACCTTTAGCGGACATCGACCTACTATTCTAGAAGCAATGTATAAACATATGTATGCATTTACGTCATAGCTATTTTCCTTTTAAAGACGCATTTTCCACTCTTTATCCATTATTTTATACCTACAAATTTTCAATACATGGAATTCATAAACAGCTTTACCTAAGCACTAGAACTTGATCTTATTTTTCATTGATCAGTGAGCATTAATTAACTTTGACTATGAAAAAAGGAATTTTTCACAAAGCAATTTCTTACAAAATTATGATACAACGGTACAGTCTGACTATATATATATTGTTTCCCTGAGATTTTAAAACTATAAAGTATGATGAGCATTATTAAAGTGTAATCCTTTTTAAATTATTTATACATAAATATTTAATTAAATGAAATTTTTTAAGTTTATATATTACTTAATACGTAAACATAACATAATTTTTATTTAATTCAATGATTAGTAAGTGTAAAAATTAAGTTAAAATTCTATCTAAAATTAATAAAAAAAATTTAGTATTTGGTAAGCATTGTTTAATATGTTAGACATTTTTAATGTAGGAAAATTAACCATGCGTATGAAATTAGTTAGAATATTGTTGTTCATTGGTCTTTTTTGATATGTTAATTAACTGTAATTTAATGAAATGAAACATTTATTTTTAAAATATTTAATTAAAATTAATAATAACTAACATTAAAAATTATTCCTTGCTTCATATTAACCATTAAACGAAGTTTGATTTTTAAGCGGTCCATATTAAATTACTTTATTTTACAATTGTAAAAATTGAAAAAAAATACCAGTTAGGAAAAATAAAGTTTTAAAACTACATTTGATTTGCTCTATTCTTTTAAATTTTAGTTAAATCTATAAATTTAAGACTTATGTGGAATGTAAGAAATTCTTTTTGTATCTTTGTATGTGTACATTACACAAAAATAACAAAATAGTATATACATATACTTTCCTCTCAAGATAACCATTTATCAAAATTTCTATTTATCTGCCAAATTAGTTATCGATAAAAATATCGAATGACTAATAAAGTTTAGTTAGTTTTTTTAAAAGCAAAAGAAGACTAAAAGTGTATAAAAGTAAAGGTACTTTTTTATAATTACCCATAAATTATGACAACAAAAGTCTTCATAACTCTGCATTAATTTTAACTATATAATAACACTCTATCAGCAAACAGTGCTTTTGAAACTCTTCTCGACAGGGCTCCAGACAACATTCAAGCGAACTCGAAATTTCGTTAATTTTCCTTCAGCAAAATTCCACCACACTGCACTTCGCTCACATATTAATTTTGCTTGACTTTCCTTATTGTCTTTCTTATCTTCACTCATCTTTCTACACCAGCTTGCCGATTCCTTTTTTTGGATATTTTAAACTTATCCTGTTTTATTCTTCGGAATACTCCAAAATATTCGGCTTATTTTACTTTCTCTGTAATTTAATTTAGTTTTCTATTAAACATATAAACATAGCAATTGAACGCAACGAATTAATAAACATGATATGAAATCATTTTCAATTCAGATTTCATTCATCATACACTTTATTCAGTTAATTCCATAAAAAGTCAGTATTATTTTCAATAATATGATCATTCATAGAAAACATATTTTTCTTTTTAAGTATACTTATTATAATTATATTATTTTCCTAAATTATAAGCTAAAGAAATTAATTTATAATTTTTATATGAAATATTGGTGTTGATTAATTAAATTCAAATAAATAACTAAATTAAAATATACAAAACATACTTCTTTTACTAATTCTATTCATTGAATAACTAATGTTCTAATAGTATGCTTAGTTAAAGTTATTAATAATCAATAAACATACTTTATTCTAAATATATAATTCATGTAATAAAGGCTCGAAGGAAACTATAAACTACACTTTTTAATCAAATCACTTTATTAAATTAAATTATTAATTAATTAATATATATTTATCATAACGCATTATACCAAAAAATGACTCCAATTGTAGTATATAAATTTTTATCAATTTTTTTGTTAAATTAAATTACTTAACAGCAAATATTTTTTATGAGTCACTGCTTGGATAAAAACAGAATCAAGTATATTATGTATGCATTTATACGATAAGTATATGAAATGTATATAATCAATGTAACGTAAAAATTAACGTTTCATAACTAATTGCATTTATAATTATACGTAGGAAATCCGCGAAACAGAACTATTACAGCTTGTTACAGTTTCAAGTTAAATTTCTAGTTAATTTTAATTTCATCTTCAAAAATTTTTCAAAAGTATTTTAAAAATTATAATTATTTATACCTTATTTTCAGAAAAATTATGTAAATAAATTTGGAAAAATCTAATGTAGTTACCTTTAGATAAACTCCGATAGCACCTTGATCTCTGACAGTGGTCAATAGTAATTTTATGATCTATTAGAAATAGATAGACAATTATTACTCGTCTAGGTGCCCTTCATTCTAATGAAGACAAGAAATAGTACACAACGTGCTTATAAAGGTATACACAAATGCACAAGAGAAGATCGCGGGCGTCAACTTGAATACACAAGTCGGTAGCACCGAATGTAACATCGTCATGGACGCGTGCAATTATGTACCTCACTATTACATGTGTCGAATACTTTGCGGATTTGAATCGAGCAAAACCTAGATAATAAGACTATGAAAGAGAGAGAGAGATAGAGAGAGGGAATGAGGAACAGAAAAATATAGGAAAAGATTATTACGATGATGAAAATTTCCACTAAAAGACAAATAATGAAATACAAGTTACTACAAAAAAGAAAGGTACAAATTAAATGACTTAATACTTATTTATTGACTAGATAGCTTATGTATATTTAATCTATTTTGAAAATGAGATGAAATCATAAAACCGTTCGAACAACTGGAATATATCTGACATTTTGATTAATCTGAAAATCATTATTGTAAAACATCATATCTACGTAGCTAATATTTAACTTTATATTTAACAATTTGTAATTGAAGGTTATAATTAGTTGATTAGTTAATGTTTGTTACAAATTATCATTATAATTGATAGCTAAAGTTACTTATAATTCTAAAAATTTTACTCGAATGTCATATTTTTTGTATTAATTATCCAACAATTTGTGAAAATTTTAAGTCAGTAATCAAATCCTTTTTACCACATATTGCGCAAGTCATTACTTATAAGAAATGGTAAAATGTAATATTATTGAAAAAAATCAGTTGAATGAGTTCCATAAGTTTTATAATCATAATATTGTATAAGTAGAGATTTAGCTCAATTTGCTGATTTTTTTTAATGTAACGTACAATATATTTAAAAAAAGATTCTTCTATCCATTAAACAATATTTTTTAAAAGTACACACGAAAATAGAATAAAAATGTGCAGTATTCCAATACTATAAAATATTTATGCTATTTTGCAAAAAACTTTAAATATTCAAAAGCAGTTTTTATATTATTTTTATTATAATACTATAAAACTCATTCTTCATCTATTAAATTATGAAATATTTTACAATACGATTTTAATGATTCTTCAGTTTATTTTATATTTAAAAAATTTAATACGATTAATAATTTACAATGAACCCTTAGCTTTTTTTATAACTTAGATATTTATTATAGCTATTGTAAATAAATTTTAAAGAAAATTTCTTTCGCATTCAATCTTTATAAAGTGAATTTATCACTCTAGAGTTTAAAATTCAATTATATCTTGAAATACTTATATTATATATATTATATATGGAACTTAATCACTTCATTCAACAACAAAATTGAATCTAATCAGTAAATGTATAAAAATTATAAAATTTATCTTTTAATAAAAATAAAATAAAATTTCAGGACTTCGATGATAAATTGTTTCAAATTCAATCAATTTATCAAACTGTTGATATTTTTATTAAAAATCTTGATTATGTCGTAAAATCCTAATTTAATAATTGATTTTAATAGAATATTATAAGATTCTGATAATTATAGGTGAACAAATACTATAAATGAAATCGTTGTTTAATTGTGACTGAAAATATTAATTATTTTCTATAATAAAGAAAAGAGTTTTTGAAAAATTATCGTCAATTTCTTAGAATTAAAAATCAAATGCTGGCTTACTAAAATCCAAAAAGGAAGTCAACCGTTAAAAATGTATGCTTAGATTTTTTTAACTGTCTGAAAACATAAATATACGTAGATGGAAAGTCAACAGTAGCAGAAGCTCTCATAGCTAGAGAGATTATCAATATTAACACTGTCTACCCACTCCGACATCTCGGCAAACTTCTTCACCTGTATTCACTTTTTTCTCGCCTTTATTACTCAATCCTTCTTGGGCTCTACCGCTCATTCTCACTTTCCTTTCTTTCTTCTCTCTTTCTCTCTCTCTCTCTCTTCCTCTCTGTCTGTTTTCTCTGTTCCGTTCTAGTTTCCGTATACTTCCACCTACAATGTCTATAGTCTACATTCATTGTATTTTTCCTTCGTTTTCTTCATATATTTACATTTTCCTATTATAAATTTTCCATCGCAGTGACAGGAGCAACTCTTACTTTCTCTCTTTTGCATCAGGGTACTAACCGCACAACAGTGACAGTGATGACAAGGTGGAGAAAATCTTCCTATTTGTAGTATGGTCTAGCTGATCGTAGTAGAGTACTCAAGTAGAAGGGCACTCCTACATGGCGCAGCTCCAAATCCAAGCTTTCAATAACCCTGTTGCCCTCTTTCTCTCTCTCTTCTCTTACCCTTTCTTACTATAAAACTACGTCCATACATGCTCATTTTATAAACGAACCTTCTTCCTAAAATTGTCAAATTTTTACAAGTTATATTAAAATTGAGTTTTTGTTTTTTATTGGAATACATTATTGAATAAAATATTGTGATATCGCAAAGTTTTTTTATCCCTTTTCATATGTTTTCTTAGATTAGATAAGATAAATTGGTCAAGTTTTCTATTAAAGAAATATAAGCTTCCATTGGTTATTAATTTCTTATTTTTAAAGTAGGATATAGTTCCTATATTCATGACGTAATAGATGCAATATGTAATGTTTTATGTATTTATATTACCACTGATGCTCTTAATTACATATCGGTACTTTGATGCAAATACTATCCACTATAAAATTATTTAATAAATGTTTGAATGAATATTCAAATTGAAATTATACAGTTTTCCTTAAAACAACTAATGTAATTGTTCTGAACTTACAAATTAATATTCTAAGAATTAGTGTATTCAATTATTTATATAATTTAATTTGATCATTATTAATCATAATTGTTTTACGTTGAATAATATTATAATATAAATAGTAGACTTTTTTTAGTATAAAAAAATAATATTAAATTATATAAAATATTAATATTCAATAAAGTAGCAGAAATACATATTAAATTTTTTACAAATTAACCAAAAATACAAGTTCTCAGTACAATTACGATCTTTCAAAAATATCCAATGTCAAAAAATTGTTACTCACGTCATATTCTTTAAGCTGCTGTTCCACTTTTAGTCTTTTTTTGTAGAGCCTGTCCTCAAATATCGTGCACAAACAAGGGATAATTAAATTATTAGAATAGCTTTCAAGGACTCTCAAAAAATAAAAGAAAATGGAATGGGATTGAAAGCTTAATTATCAAATATAGCGAAACTTTATTTGCAAATATATTATATAAAATCAAAGAATTTTTTTTAGTTTTTGTACAATTATAAGGTAATTCAGCAATTCTATAAATTTATTATATCTGCATGCTAGTTTAAATGAGTTATATAAAAAAGACAGTATCGAGTCCGTCATCTTATTTATACGTCACGAGGGCCGCACATATGTTTTTCAATATTATCTGTAGCTGCTCCTACTTTGACTCTCATATTGTCTTTGTTTATGTATCTCATATCAACGACACTTCATCCTTGCCAATTCACCCGTAGCCCCACGATACTCAACACGGCAGTAGAATTAGACACTTTTTCGTCAGACTGCAAAGATGTTTCAGTTTTTTTCTTACAATGTTTCTTAAGATAGTGGGAGGGTTCTAGATTTTCTTAGTGTGCTTGAAACACGTTCTTTATTAAGACCAAAAACAAACAGAATAGATTATTTAGATTAATAAATAAAATTGCAATTACTTTGCTTTAACATGTGTTTTTGGAGAAATATACGTGCGTATTTTCGTGACTTACATAGAAAGTTTTATTATACCTTTATCATATTCGTAATTGTGTAGTAAAACTATTAATCAATAAATTATAGGTTTATAAGTTTTTTATATTAGGTATTTTTTTGAGCTACTTATGGTATTATTTTAATAAAACATATTTACTAAAAAAATATGCACAAATATAAATCATTTGAGAGTACAAAAATTGGTACGTAAGGACATTAACAAACGTTATATAATTTTTTACTAAATTTACTTATTATTTTAAACATAAATTATTTATAAATTAATTAAAAATAACTTCAATTAAATTAAATATTATCATGACAAATAGTTATAAATTATTTTACAAAATATAAACATTTTATTTAATTGTACATACAAATTATTTATTATATCAATTTCGATAAAAAGTTAATCAAAATGATATTATTTTATACAATAATATTGTATAACTAGATTGTCAAATTAATAAGATGCTTATACTTTTATCAAGATCAAATAAATATTGTTTATTCTTTAAAAATCTTTATATTTAAAAAAAAAAATATTTTTTGAATTGTATTTAAGAATATTAGAACACAGTATCTAGAAAAAAAAACTTAGAATATAAAGACATGTAAATAAAATGGCAGAATAATGCAAATGAACCGCTTATTAATTAACTTACATCATTACATTACTTTTAAATGTATTATTATTTTTTATTGAATTGTACTAACAAATTAAACAAGAATTACAATCTTCACAATATTATTCACAACAATATTGTTGATCAACACTGTAATAATACTTGATGAAACTTTTGTATAAAGCTCTCTAAATAGCCAATGATGCAAGACAAGTTACGGAACATTAAAAGATACAAATGAACCTGCTTTTCTAAACCGATAAGGAAACGGTAATTTTGAAGTTTAGAGAGGTGCAAAGAAGTGAAAGTCATATTGGTCCAGTCTGAACGCATGACGTGTATCAAAGCAATCGAACAGAACGTTATTTACGTCGCGGTTGTATCGCGGTTGTTTGCACATGAGATACGACAGAAGCTCGATGTCGAAGTGGATTTCGATCCGTGTAGTGACCGTTCGATGGCGCAGGAAATCTCTCTCCTTCTCTCTATTAATTTGTCACTATATCTCCCTACTTCTTTATATCTCTTATCGCTGTTTTCTTTTCACCTTTTTCTGGTTTTTATCCTTTCAAGTATACAGCATTAATAAACAAGAAAATGAGCATACATACGCATATTACCTGAAGTAAAAACTCATTGAGATATAAATGAGAAAGCAAGACAGAAGCTGTAAAGAAAGTATTATCAAAAGAACGAAACTTCAGTATTCCATTTCCATTATCTCTCCCTGTACAATTAGGCACTATGCTTATACATTATAAAAACGATCAAAAAAATGAAAACCGTATTTGTATTGAGTTAGTCATTTAATAGATGTCACTTCATTTGTGTATTTGAAAACGCTTTCTGTTATATCAGAGGAAGATATTTCCATAGAGGTAAAATCATGCATATCTTATCGTAATTAAAACTAAAATGATCGTTTTGTATATACCATTGTTTTTATCTTCTTAAACTTATTCATATAAATATATATATATGCGTTATTATAAGTTAATATTATTATTGCGATATTATATTAAATAAATATTATTTAATTTTATATTATAGAATATGAAAATATTAATAGTCTACAATATTCATTTAATTTTACATTGAAAAATAAGATAACTTTTTTAGAATCTTAAATTGAGAAATAGATATTTCGTTACTTTTACGAACTACTTTTTTACTATTTCATAGAAAAACTTTTCTAGTTACCGCTTATTCGGTATTTCAATACTTTTGCTATAACTGAAAATGGTGTATGTTAAATTAAGTAAAATTTCTATGTAATTACAAATTAATGTCTTATATTCGATTCCACCATTGATTAGCTTATACAAAAATACATTAAACTCTGGGCTTAAAATAACAAAACTTTTCTTTACGCACATAAAAACATCGATAAGTGGTTACTTTTTGTTTACATATCTTTCATATATTATATTTTTTGTAAAAATTAAATTAAATCTGTATAATGTATGTATTTTTTCATTTAGTCTTACACTTATCAGTCGTGAACACTCGTTTAATTGAGAAGTGAAATATAATGATTTTTTTTTCATTATATTTCTTATTTAATATTATTCGTAGGCCAACAAATCTTGATAGTATTAACCCATTAATTTTAGGCTTTATTAATTATATTAAAATCTGTATTAATATTTCTTAAACCTCAGCATCGTTATAAAATTAATTTGGCTAAATAATGTATTCTTTAAAATTATGATCATAATTAATAATGAAAAGTTAATATTCCCCAAATTTAAAAACTACAAGTACATCATTTCAAATTAAATATTTTACGTTATAAATAATATTTTATAGGAGAATATTTCTAAAATTTATGAATCATGCAAATGTAATCATTTTAGTAATAAGTATATATTACCGTTATATTTTATTCGAACCTTAAATGTTTAAAACATGTTTACATTGAAAATATCTGATATTAAGTTGTTACTGAATGTAAAAAATTAAAAATTTTTAGTAGAGCGAATAAATTTAAGTATTAGATGTTTATATGCATATATTGTAAATTATCTAATTGATGGGACAGAGTAATAAGCGATCAATAATCAAGGGAAGTCGGAGTCGCACGATTAGTCGACCGACACCTAAACTCGAGAAGGAAGTATCTGGAATTAAGGAACTCGATGTCGGTCGAGAATAACAGGTAGGAAATCTAGTCCTGCTTACACTCTCCCTGTTTGACTTTCCCTTCGAGGCTTGGAGTGGTCCTCGCTTCCACGGTCGTGCAAATCAAATAATCCTTAACAGTAATATCCGGGAGGCGTCAGCGGTCGAGCGAACGCAAGCTCGCGGCTTCGTAACGTTTCAACTCCGACCGCGCGCGCACACCTCCGCCAATCAATGCCGGTTCAATTTACTGATTTCCCTCGAACGGGCTGTGCTCGCTCCTCGCTGCCTCCTCTCCCATAACCACCTTGCCGCCCCCCACCCCACGCCCGCGCTCAGCAACGATACCGCGATGCGGATTTATCTTTTGGTCGCTCAGGTGGTCGCCGCTTGATTAGAGGACTTCCGCGGGTACTGGAGTCGCACGCGTCAATCGGGAATCCGATACAGGCCGAAATGAGTTGTAAGGGGCTTGGCCGTTTTTCGTCAAACGTCCCGTCTCTGATTTCATGAGCTCCCAGTGGACATATTAAAGGATTCTAATAACATCGTGCTTCATTCGTTGCACCTCCGATATTTAGACTATGTCTAGATTCACAGTATTTTTTTAAGGCCGTGTTTAGCACAAAACTGTGTAATGATCATTACTATTTTATTCGTGTAAATATACTAAAGAACATAATAATTGCGTTACATTGTGTACGCGAAAATTCGGTTTAAATGAAAAATAATGGGTTAAAAAAAATTAATTGCAAAAGCTTAAATATCTATTATATTCGCTAAGTAAAGAAATATTAGGAATTCTTAAAAAATTGGTATTTTCAGTTAATTCATAAGCTAATAGTAATTTATTTCCCCTTCAGATTTTGTTAATTAAAATTTAATTCCACATATTTTTGTTAATATTGAATACAAATTTAAAAAAAATTTTTTAAATTAAAAAAAAAAAAAAGATTTCGAGAAATCTTAAATTTAAGAATTTTCTTCTGCATGAACAATTTTGTATTAATAATATCAGCGCTGAAGTAAATAACCGATTATGAATAGAATTATTCAAAGCATATTACATCATATACGCATTTAATGAGTTCCTAGTTAAATCAACGATCTCTTTTAGAATTGAATTGTGAGACACGTACATTGCAAATGGACTCCCTTTCCTTTTGTATAGCTCCACTCATAATTTGAAGAAATTTCGTACCATTATGTTTTGCTATAATTGAATAGAGCACCAATACTTGTTGGTCAGTTCACGTTCAACAACGAAGATCAATAAGGTATTTCGTCAATTAAAATTCTTATGATGTACGCGAAAAATTTTAGCTAGTTATTTTATATCATTTTTACTCTCACTTTTTTCGTAATTACGCACAATTATTAATATTGATTTACTCATGAAACTAAAGTCATGTGGATGATTTGAGATAACATTAAGCCGAAGCGTTAATCGTATTTCAATATATTTTTAAGTAACTTAAATCACGTCGAATAAAATATACTTGCATTTAACATGGTTTTAAAGCAATACCTAAATTACTTACACATCATTATACATCTTACCGAATGTGAATATATTTTTTTATATACCGCATGGATAATGCACGAGATCTTATTTGGGGTTAAAAAGTGACTTAATACCACAGTAATTGCACAGCAATAATAAATACAAAAAACTATCAGCAAAATATAAATAAGAAGGTATCGTAAATTATATCTAGTGTGCAGTAAAAGTCGGCAAACAAGGCTTGCTTCATTTGAAAAGTTAAGAGCGGAAGGATGTATCTATTTTACCTTTTTTATTTATGTACACATAATTTCTATTTATTTCTATTACATGCCCTTTATTTCTTAAATCCATCCTATTAATTGTCTATTGCCTGTCTCTCAAGTACAGTAATCCTCAATCTCCACGCATTCTTTCCTGCAACCGACATTTGCCTCATTCTTTCTAATTCGTTTTCGCGCAATTCAGATAGGCCAGCTTGATAGGACAAAAAGGACTTATACATAGTCTCGACATTTACGTCGTGAAATTAGAGCACTGCTTCCTACTCCATGTGTATTTTTGTTCCTTTCGCTCCCACACTTTACCTATTTTTTTGTTTTGCTACTCAATGAACGTTGCTGGAATGCGAATGAGGCAGAATCCGTCTCATATCGTAAATATTAGGTTTTAGTGAGCACTTTTTTAAGAAAACGTTATATTGAGATTTTATTATACTTATTATAAAATATAAATATAATTATATATATATATATATTTATATAAAGATTTATAAATATTTAGTAAAATAATATATATTAAATAAATATTTATTCAGTAATATTTATAAGATTATGATATTTTTGATTCCTAAATATCAATATAACTAATTTTTTTCTGAAACAATATATTTAAACTTTCATTGTCCAATATTACAACGGATTTATATTAGAAGATGTTTGTAATATATGAACCAGCTATAAAAATAAAAAATATATATAATTTAAAATAAGATATTCCGCAACTAAAGTTTCTATAGTTAAGCCGCAGATTTTCTATGTACTTCGTTTTGTAAGTCATTGCATATGAAAATAAGCATTTCACCCTTGTACAGTAAATAATTTTTAGTACAAGTATTTATTCCTGTGCAATACTGATTGTATGGTTAAGCACTTTATATTAAGATAACTTGTTTTATTATTTTTTACATTTATTTTTTAAACATTGTATATTTTTTAATATATTTTTAATGCAATTTTTTGCTTTATATGAAAAAGAAAAAAAATTTATAATATTTTGGAAATGTTTAGTAATCTTTTTAATCTTTGCCCAATGCCATAATATTAAAATCATGTATTAGCATCATTTTTTTATAGTTTTTTCAGCATCCAGCAACCTATGTAATGCGTTTATTGGCAAATTAAAAAATACTGAATCTTTTTATTATAAAAAGTTTTAGATAAGTTTTATTATCAATTTTTTATAAGATAAACTATTAACTTATGTGGATGCTTTTGATTGGATTGAACAGAACTTTATTTATGTGATATTATCATGAAATCACATTATTGTGATTAAAACTTTCAGATAATATAATATGAATGTTATATAATTTATTATATTGATGAATGAAAATTAAGCATATTTTAGATATCGACTACATGATAATACATGATAAATAATGGTTGTTGAAAAATACTTTATATTTAGTCAAAATAAATTTATAAATTAAAAATTCGATTAAGTAACGTTTTTATATTTGGTCTCAAAAATTTTTTCTTTTTTTTTTAATTATAAACTTCTGTAGCTACAAAAATTATATGATTCAAATAAAAATATTTAAAACTAAGTAAGATCCTGAAGAATAATAAAATGTACACTTCATATAATCAATAAGATATCATTTAACTAATTCCTTGCCATTTATTTCCAAAAAAGTCAAAATAGGCCTAAAAGAGGAAAATAATTCTTTCATCTCATTTACTTAACTGTCTTCTATATGTTGACTAAAATTTAAGTCTAACATATATTAAAACAGATCTATACTGAAAATTCATCAATTAGATGAAGAAATTTCAATATTCATAGCACAGACTTACCAGGAATATGTTAACATCTTGTATGAATTAAAATGAACTACCACGATTACCTATACTCTAAATAGTAACAGGTTATCCAATGAACTCAATAGAAAGAAAATATCTGCAATTTAGTGATATGTCGAGTCTGTGATCTGAGTCTGTGTAACTTAAAATTTCCAATGATTTTAAGTTAGTCTGTGCGCCAAGTTAAGTCTGAGTGGAAAATCCATGTGGGAAATCTTTTTTTATAAAAACTTTCTTAAGTAAAATTTCAAATAATCTTTCAAAAAGTCTAAAAATTTTCAAGTAAATTTCAAATAAATTCATACAAGTCTCATTATATGCATGATTTAACTTAACCTTTCAATTATAAGTAAATTGATTTTCCAAATTATTTCTTTGCTTACATTTTTTGTACAGAGTATTTGGAAACAATTATTTATTAACAAATGATTAAATTTATTTCTCAATACTTAAATTCTTGTGTATTTCATAACATAGAATGATAACTATTCTTATAAATATTTAGTAAGCGTTTTTCTCTACAAATCATCTTTTCAAATGTCTATTTCGTTAAAAAAAAAAATAAAAGTATAACCTTCCAATGTGAAACATTAATTTTAAACTAGAAAAACGGCATCCACAGATATTAAAGGAATGTCAGATAAATAGAATCAAAAAAATAAGAATAGATATAAGAGGCTTTTAGAAATATTGAAGAATTGAGAAAGCGATAATAAGAATAGAACTATCATCACCAAGAAATTCTTAAAGAATATAACGACATTACAATAACAGAAAATAATAAAAAGTAACAAAAGTATTTTTTTCTAGTATTTTTATTCTTTATCTAATTGTGTAATGTGTGTATACAGTGTGAATTCAAGTTATAGGTTTACGTTTTAGTATATTTGAACACTGCATTTAACTTTATATAAGTGTTACTTAATTTATTTTCTAATTTAAGTTTTAATATTATTCAGCATTTACTTTTTTATATAAATCTGATTTTTTTTTCTTAAATATAAGCATTTTTTATCAGTTCTTTTCTATCTTCTTGTAAAATTCTCATTATAATGTAAAGCAAATCGATGTTCAATTAAAATGCTAATTTTTATTAGCCTTTGATAAAGTAATAGTTGAGAAATGGTTGTTACTTCTAAGCAAGCTTTACTTAATATAAAAACTTTTTATGTACCATGTCTGTGAGTGAGTCTTGATTTTATAGTCGCTTTTATAGTGCTTAGGAAAATTAAAAATACTTGAACTAATAAAGAAATATAACTGATTTCATACTCACATTTTTTAAACATTTTTAATAGATTTTTTTCCCAAAATTAAGGCTATAATGGACTATAATTATAGAGAAGAGTACAAAAAAAATGAAACTAATATTTGGTCAGTAGCAAATCTGCTAAATGAAACTAATGTAATAACTCAACAAGTTGGTGGTTACATTTTGGCTTGGTCGAGAACTCTGTTAAAGTTTTTCGCATTTGAAATGCAGGATAAGTACAATCGGTACGTGTCTTGGTTCTTAGAATCAATTTCACATGCCGTAGCGGCCTTACTACGTAAAGCCATATTACCCAATTGAGAAAAAGGAATGATAAATTGTTTAAAATTCAGCGGCGCCATTTTCCTATGGGACATTCCTTGACAGCTATTACCGCAGACGTGCGATAAAATTGCAAAGACCAGCTTTACCCAAGTGGACAATCATAATATCGCATGCACTAGACATCGATTCGTTCGTATAGTCACGCACGCCTTCCGTAGATGCTCCCTAGTGCACCTGAAGAGCCGACGACACCTCCAATAAGCACCGATTAATATGGATACTCAGAATCTCCACATACCTCTGAAAATTAGACCAATTAAGGGCAATCGGAGCCTCTTGCATGCAAATGATTATCGGGGATGCTTTATTATTATAATAGCCATTTTTTTGTAGTCTTAAAAATTATTTTTGAACCCGCATTTAAAGAGTTCAGTTTCATTCGTAAAATTTATGTGTCGTCTTATAATTAAACTTTACAAAAGTTACTAGTACATTTATATCATTAGTTTATGCTATAACTACGAAGGCATTACGTTTATCAATCATGTAACTTCCTCTGGTCTAATTTAATTTTCTATAATCCATAGTTGACACTTTATTGACCTACTGTTTGTTTTACAATGTAAATCAGTAATATACGAAAAAAAAATAATTTTTTTCCTCCCAATGTTTTCACGCTCGAAGAATCCAGATTTAACAAAGGGACTTTTTTGTTGTACCATTTTGTGCATATGATCAATATTCATTACTATAGACTAATATAAGTTAAAAGTATCTATTATGCATTAGGTGTTTGGTGCTTTATATACTAATATTATGGAGTTTGACAGCTAAAAAAATAATATCTACAAAAATTCCATTTTATGTAGAAAGGATTACAATTAGATATAAGATACTTTGAATTAATCTTTAAAATCTGTAGTTTCAAACCTAATTCAACCTAAGGCGTTTTAGGACTAGAAATTATATCAATAGTCTTATCGCGAGCATCGGAATATCTTCTTATGGAACGTATCTTTAAAACGGTATTGACGAACCAAAGTGTAGAGCTCAAGGACACGTGTCAATCAATCAATCGTCGATGTAGGTGAGCTCCCGATCTCGTGTACGGAGGTCCCATTGATTTCGTGGGCCCATGTCAAGGCTTCGTAAGCGAGTGCCATCGGCGTCTGCAAATCCTTGCAATGTTGCTCGATAAGGCTTAGCTTTCCTATACATATCTTATCCTAATATATTCACTGATAACTTTTAGGATGGTGGGTTACATTAGAAAAATATGTTTTACGAAAGAATATAATTGCAGACCAATCGCTCCTTCATTTAATGGTGCTGTTTAATGAGCACTGGGAAAAATTTCTTTAAAGCTTATTTTCCAATCTACATTTTCTTCAATCGATCAATCAGTTAGAATGTCCCGTTACACCTTCTTGTTCAATTTTTTCTACTAATTTTATAACTAACTTTTACCTTTTGACTTATCTTGTTGTATGGTTACTTTCGGAAAATATTTTAATATTTCTCACAGTCTTAATCTTTGATTACTTTTAGAAAGAAGATTAATTTGTTGCCGTACTACTTTAAGTAATTATAAAAAATCAATAATTTCCATTGGGTCTTACATAAACGATGTCAGCTGTATCAAATACAATAAAAGATGAAATTTCATACTCTAAAAAGTATGAAAGAATTCTAAAAATACAAATACGTACCATTTTCACGAATGCAAACATGAATGAAAGTGCAAACTTCCAAGATGCAGTAGTAAACATTAATAAGGTTATAGATTCAATGATATAAGTATTCAGAGTATTTATGAATAAAATTAAATAAATTTGTATGTATTATATTATTAATATAAACAGTTTAGATGAAAAATCTGTGAATTCTTAGTTACAACTAGAACAATATAAACGTTAATTTAACTTTTTAATTACTGAGGTTTATAATCACACACACACACACACACACACACACACACACTTTTGAATGTTAGCAAATGCTTAATAATTTCGAGTTTATGTATTCTTGTAATTAATAAACATCAAGTAAGTACATTTAAAATAAAGCTTGTTGTGTACTGTGTTATAAAACTTAATGCAGTAGTTACTTATGCGCGAAGGCAAGGTTTCTTTTTTGAAAATCCAGAATACAAGTTCTTTGAAGAAAAATAAACAATTTTATATTAATTGTAAAATTACGTGTCAAAAAAGTTTATCAAAGGAATAAATAGTGCATGCTTAATATTACATCAATCAGTGATCAAGGATTTAATCGTTTATTTTATGGAATTAAAATTTGCCTCTCGAAGCAAATTCCACTTCTTAAATTAGATTTGAAAATGTTTCGAGTCAGGCTTATCGCGATGTATGAAGTGCACAAGTGAGCAGGCGTCCATTCCAGATAAAATAATAGGGTATAGAGTGATTGCAGCCGTAATAATAATAAGTATGCTCAGCAACTGCTATTACGACTTTTTTACGACGCGCCGTGAATAAAAGCATCAGAATTAGCATCCCTTTGTGCGTGGAATGAGTCAGATAGTCGCAGGAGGAAAATTGCCACTGGGCCATTATTCAAGGAAAGGAGCCGAAGAAAACTCGCGCCCGTAAATAGCGCATCGACTGCAGGGGCTCGCGGCGGCGGCGGCGGCGGCGGCGGCAGAGCGCGGCGGGGCGGGGCGGGGCGACGCGTCGGACGCTACGTCAGAGGCGTCGGACTCGGGCACATGTATCGGGCGGCGGGCGCAGGCTCACTCGCGGTTGCCGCGACGGCGGGATGTCGGAGCTCCGCGGGAGCGCTCGGAACCTTGACACGCGGCAGCCGGAGTTACCTATCGATCAACCCCGAGGCCGTCACCCTCTTCGCTCGGCGATCGTCATCCCCGTTCCCGAGCCTCTGCACTTTAGCCGGCGGCCCGCATGAAACTTTCAGCCGCGCGAGTCTCAATGCCGCGGCCCGTGCCGGCACCGCTCCGCCTTCCGTCTGCCGACCCGAGCTGCGGCCTCCCGCGCCCCAGCCAAGGCCCCGCCGCCGACCTTCCCGTCAAACCTGTAAAATCCTTCCGCCTCTGTCCCACAGTCGCTCGGCTGCGCTCCTGCCCTCGAGACAGACGACCCTAGAGAGACGCCCTCGTTAGACTCTGACGCTTCTCGGTTGCTTCTCTCGCCCGCCTCCCCCGTCGCCCTGATCCGCTGTCCAATAACTTTAAATGGAGCCTATTCTGCTTTCTCGGGAACTTTTGCTACTCTAATGCGCGATTCCCATAGTTTCGAAATTATTTTTGCCATTTTGACTTTTTAAACGTCTTTTTAAAAATTACGGTCGCTACGGTTATTTACCTTTACAATTATGTTATAAAAGATCCTATAAAGAACTTAAAAATCAATGCAGGATAAGTAACCAACCAGTTTGGAGCTTTGACTTTTTCGTGGAACATGGAAAATCTTAATATAAATAAAAGTTTCTTTGCTCTGATACAATTGAAAGGTATCCAAATAATGGCTATATCTAAATTATTTACCGAATCTTTTATTATTAAAAAATCAAATTTTATAAAAATTCAAATAAAACTTTCCTATAAACTATGTCATAAATGCCTTCTTGATAGCTGTGTTTACTTTTTTACTAACCCTCTATTAAGTTTTACATTATATAAAATAAAAATATATCAGTTTCTATATTAATCTGCAAATCAAGAACTTTAATTATTCAAATAGCTTGACAAATGTTAACATAAGAGCAAAGTACAGAACTTTAAAAGCTTCTCCCAACTTTCTTCGTAATCTGACCAGGCTATGTAAAGACACGTACGTATTGTGCCCCATTGGAACAGAGCACTCGCGTACGCAACCTTTCATTTCTCTCAATCTCTGTTTAGGACTCTGGCACTGCCTCTCTCTCTCTCTCTCCTCCTCCCTCTTTTCCAGCTCTCTTTGCCCTGACGCGAAATACCCCCGTCACAATATTTCGCTCTTTAAATCATGCACAGAGCTTTAAGTAATGTTCACGAGAGAAGCAAGACGCACGTGGAGTGTGCAAGAAAAGAGCCTTCGCCCATTAAGGTAATGCTTCCAACTCGGTACTCGCAGTGGACCACGTCTTGATATCCACCACCCATAAGCCGCTACAACCACGCAAGAAGTGACTTAGAAGGCCACCAACTGTTTTTATCGCGTAATCGTGTTAACCCGGAGTTGAGACTTTCATGCGTACGACGGGCAGCGCTTCCATCGATCCAATTCCGCAGATGTTATTTTACCTGATTTTTAGGTGTTTTTTTGCAAACGAGGAATGTCGCTGCTAATTAAAAGTTAAACAAAGATATTCCAATAGTATTGCAATTAAATTACAAACGTATGTAGGAATTTTCTACCAGTTTAATGACTATTAAAAAAGCTGTAAGCTTCTATTTCCTGAATAATCATTACGCATATATATATAATAAGATACATCTTAATAGTATACATATATTATTGTATACATAGAATAGCATGCATAGAGATATAGTATTAGAATAATAAGACGGCAGTTTTATTATAAAATCATTACGTTCAAATAATTAATTGAATCCATTGTATTTTACAATACGCATTGTTTTTAATTTTGAAAAAAATTTTCATATTAATTAAAAAAATGTCAATTAATTAACAAAAAAAGAATGAATTATTTTTAATAAAATGTTATGCATAATTATTTAGCTTTTTATAATAGATATATATATATATATAATATATATATATATATATATATATATATATAATACTATATGACTATTAAAACTCTAAAGAATAAATAAATTATTTTACCAAATTTTTATCGATTTAATTAAAATATGTTATTTTTCTGAAATTTAATATCAAAGTTTGAATAAAATTCTTTGATTTCATGCAAAATGTAAATATTTTTTAAAAATTAAAAAACTTTCATCTTGTAGATAAAAATAAGTTTGACGTTTTTTCTATTGAACGAGACTATTCAATAACGTAATTCAATAATTTTACCGTATTAATGCATCAAAAGCTCGTACATGGGTTAAATAAAACTGAAATTTATTTCATATGATTATGATGTCTTCTAAAATTGAATAAAATAAAATAACTTAAATAAGTTATCAGAAATGTCATGATAGTATTTAACAAATTACAATTCAAATGTTCTTTTACTTACTTTTAAAAAAAATTCACAAACATTTCTATTATGAATAAATTAAAATACGCATGCATATTCTATTCTATGTACAAGAAATATATGTATTTTGGTAAATTTTTAATAAATTAATACAAAATTGAATAAAAATCAATTAATAAGTAAAAACTAATACTTTCTTTCATAAAAAGTACTTACAAAATTATTTAAAACAAAATAAAAAATCAATTTGGAACTGTCGCAATTAAAGGCTTTTTAAACATTTATTTCCCTTAGAGCACTTAAAACTATCTAAGCTCATGTTCGTAATGCATTGTAAAAAATATTTATAAATGGAAGAAAATATTTTATATCGTTATATTATGCACTTTCACTTAAAATGTGACAATTATGGTATTTTAATAATAATAATAATAATTATTATAAAATCTATTAATTATTTAATTTTTATGATAAGTAATACATTATTAATTATTACAATTAAAAAATTAAGATTTTATTACTAATTTTTTTTCATTTTTATAATAATATAAATAATATAAAGTGATTTAAATGCTATTCTATTATCTATAGCAATCATAATTTGATAAGGTTCATATTAATTTATGAAGTCGATAATAACAGGATCAATGAATTTAACTAGTATCAATTAATAAGTCTATTATTAATGTACTAAATCTAATTTTCATGTTTAAACAACTCTTAAAAAATCAAATCCTCTCAAATATTATCGCTCTGACTTGCACTACAAAGATCATCTTATCACGATCGATGAAATATTTTTAAGAAAGTCGGTCGGGTTACGTGATTTCAGTATACAGAACTTCGAACGATATAAACACACACGTCATGTACTCAAATTATAAATAAAAGTATATTATAAGAACTGTGTGAGCAAATATCTTACACTTTTTGTACTACGAGTTATAATCGAAAAACCCACGGGCAATGATCTCTCGACTCTCCGAGCTGTTATATTAAAATATTCCAAGACAAATTTAAAATTTTTAATTGATTGTACGTATAGTAACATCTTCAAATTCCAGCTAATTTGAATCTACATTTACCATTTCTATATAATTTGCGATGAAAATTACTAAAAAAAAGCTTTTATTATTTATAATCATCAAAATCATTAAAATATTAATTAAATAAAATTTGCTTATAAAATTGCTCAAATTTATTATTCTAGAAAGTTCAAAATAAATTTTTAAATCGACAATTTTCTTACTGATACAAAATGATTGAATATTGTTAATAAACTATCATTTACTGTTTAAAAACAAATTGGCATATTAGAGTAGAGATTCGTTGATACTGTCGATGTTAATTGTTTTATATATTATCAATATAATAAAAATAATTTTAAAAGCCTTATACTTACAAGAAATAAACAAGTAATCACCTTTATTACTTAACTAAATTAACCAATAAAACCTTAAATTATTTTCAATAAATTGTGAAAAAACATAACATTGGTAAAACTATAAACACCATTTTACACGCTTATTTAATAAAATTATTTTCCAAAAAAAAGACATTTGTAAGGATCTATGCCTTTTATTTAAAGGAAATATCCTTAATTTTTTAAGAAATAAAATAAACGTACAAAAGTCTCTTATTCAAGCATAAGCATAAGCATCGGAAATATAAATTTTTATACTGTAGCAAAAATAAAAAGCTCTATGATTTTGCAGCACACATAACATACTAATAAAGCTGCCTATATTATTATGTTTTGTAGCAGTCACGAAGTACATATTATCGGGGCTGAACTCACGGAAGTCGAGGTGTGTGGGTATAAAAAGAGTATGAGTTGTAGTAGTACAGTTGTGTTTCAGTCTTTTCATTCTGCTCTTGTATTCTTAAGGACATTCGAGGCACGAATATGCGGTTTATTTTACTCAGATATGAAAAAAAGTTATCAAATATGTATTTATTATATATATTATACACCTGCAAGGCCTGCTATCAGTTGCTTCTAACATCTTCTTTCAAATTCTTCCAATTCAAATACAATTTTCGCAAATTATACATAAATTCTAATTGTAGAGAATTCAAGCTTTTAATTTATACTGTGCATACATCACATGAATGTTGATAAAAATATTATAATTAAAATCAATTTGAAATTTATGCTTTTCATACATGTTTATGCAAAAGTTAAATCGGGTTATACGATAAAGAGTGCATAATGAGCATTTACAACTTCATTGTTATCAATAAAGTCTATTTCAGAAAATGAATTATATAGTGTAAATTAATTAACATCTATGAATTTAACATAATTCTTTCAAATATAAAAACTTTCTGCAAAACCACTATATTTTTATGAGTAGTTATTTTGTATCCATGAAATTATCAAATATAAGCATCTAAAAGTACAAAACAATAATTATCGTGTGCCAATTAATCATAAAATAAAATAAAGAATTATTTTTAAAGTCTTTTTTTTACTGCTAGTACAAAGAAATTTCTATAAGAGAAAATCTTGTAAAATATTCATTATTGATTATATTTGACTCGTGACACATTTCTTATGTATCGTCATAATATATGAAAGCAACAAAATGTGCTATAAATATAATTATTTTTGCATTAATATTTTTTAATGATATTATATAGCCTTATAGCAAGAAACATTATCAAGCATCACTGATAATAGATGATTTAATTTATCTAGACCGCATTTTACGCAAATACTGTAATAAAAACAACTAAGTGCACTTATGTTGAAAATGAATTCATGCAGGAACAAAAAATATGCAAGAAAATACAAATTTGATCCAAATTGATGCTCGTAGTATCAGTAGTTCAAGTATGCTTTTATGCGCGCTATTGTAAATTCCAAGTTAAGTAGGACTCCACCTTATGGTACTACAAATATACTCTCGAACGTACAGGTGTATACTTACAAACTTTTACACGAGCACGGTATAACCTTATAATTTAATATGCCGATATTGCTCTTGCCATTGTAAGGGTATCACTTTCGTACGCGTTACAAAAAAAGCCCAAGTACGAACCAAACGCGATCATACGGTTAGGCGGAACGAAGATGTTTCTGTGTCATTCGTCTCTCGTCGACGACGACAACAGCGATGCTTTTGGTGGTGACAGCGAGCTAATTTGCGTCGGCCACGTGAAATATATCCATGGCACACGCAGTCTCTTCATTGCACTCGCACCCGCACGGGTCTAGGTTAAGCAGCTCTGGTTTACTTCAAGCGGTGACCTGAATGAACATGACGTAGACAGCGCGGGGTTTGAATTCACGATTCTGGCCGCTTACTCGCACACGGCCGGGGTCTCAATTACGATTGTGATCTTAATTTTGAATGCTAATTCTGATTTCAATTTCATTTTCGATCGCGGTTTCATTTTCTATTTCCATCTAGATTCGATTATGTCAACATTCTTAATATCGACTTTAATTTCAGCACAACTCCAGTTCCTACTTGGTTTTCAATATTTTATTTCTCGTAAAGCATTTTCTGCTTGACATCTACACACACTATTCCTAGCTTCCCCCATCTATCTATCATTCTATTTCTTCATTCGAATTTTACACACCGAAGATGAGCACAATTTATATTAATGATGTTTTAAAATTTTTTAAAATTTCATTGAAACTGACGACGGATTTATGAGACTTTGAAAGAGTTATGAACAAAATCAATATCTTACGAAACACTGTTTATATCTAAAAATTTTCAATGTATACATCACATGAGCATTATAATTTTATCCTTTGCATATGAATTTCCAATCTTTGTTACATACATCTACGATTTTAGTCAATTTACTACTTAAATTAGAAATTTGTAGATTTTAATCTCCATCGTCTATATAGTAAAAAAATTAAAATTACATATTTAGTTGCATAAAAAATAGTGTTTATTATAAACGTTATTATAATGCATAAGCAGGCTGTTATTTTTTAAAAATTATATAAATCAAAATTATATAAATTTTAAAATAATTAAAAATTTTAAGCTAAATATAAGCTTCCATGAATTACACTTTTTAGTTGAAGTATACTTTAAATTGCACTCTATTTTTTTTAAACAAACTTGTTTTCAATTTGAATAAAAAAAAGGTTTAAAAATAGTGATTTAAATGTTATCTTCATACGTTAATCGTTCAATGATGAAAATACGATATTAATCGATTACTCTTTAAAACATATTAATAATATTACCATAATATACATATAAAATATGTGGTCTTTTGATATAATACGTACGAATAATACAATTCGAATTGATTACGATTATTTGCATACTCATTTAATCATTTTATGTCAATAATCAATACATTTATCAGTACAGTAATTAATCATCAATAAGCATCAATACAGTAAATAATTTTTGTCTTTAAATAAATTAGTCTTAGTTTTCTTGAACCTTCTACTACATTTTTATAACAGTAAAGAAAAATACTAATTTTATTAATAAGATTTTATTATGCCTTTATATGAATAAAACAGTAATTATGATTTAATTTTGCAATATTATTTCAATTGTTTATCATTACAATTATAAATGCTTAGCAATTGCATATTTATTTTACATATAAATGTACAGTTATTCAAATGAAATTTTGTTTTATATTCTCCTAATGTTTTCGATTAGAGGATTTTTTAGTATATACCATTGATAAATATCATGATGAATGTGATATAAATTAAAATATTTCATTACAAAATATAAAAAAACTCATGAAATCATTCTGTAACAATTTATTATAGTTTATTCTATAAAAAAATACATCAAAATGAAGCACAAAGGATAAACAATAAATTATTTGTTGTGAGTTTTAAAAATAAGATATTTTTAGAACTAGTAAGTGAAGTCATTGGAAAAATCGTAATTGCAATTGAAATGAAAGTTGTATTTAAAACGAATACAAACAATAAAAAAATAAATTTTGTATTGAACATTTCACTTTATTTCTATTGCAACAATAAATATTTGATAACATTTTAATATGTATTATAAATTTTAATTTCTAATTATGTTTAAAGATAATTTAAAATTCAATAGTTTAAAAATACTGAATAATATATTAAGTTTAAACTTTTCTTAAGTATCAATAAAAATTAAATAAATAAATAAAAATGTGATTAGTTACGTTTATAGAAACTAATGTTTATAGAAATACGACTTTTATTATTTTTTTAGTTATTTTCATCTTATTCAAAATAAAATACTACATGAATAATCTTAAAAATTTATAATATCGTACATCAATATTTACGTTTAAATTAAGATTAAATCACAATTAGTTTCAAGCTTAAGCTTTGTAAATAGCATAATTATAATATATTATCTAGTTTTTACGCAAATTAGTAAATAAAGAAAAAATTATCACGCATCATTTTTATTTTACATATTTATTTTAACACGTTTATAGGCTTTATCTATAAAATATTTGTAATAAAAATTGATTAATGTATATAAAAATCCTTAAAAAAAAAAGTTAAAAAATTTTATATTAATGAGTCACCAAAGTAGAGTTATGTGATTTGTAAAATATTAAATTAAATATTAAAATATATATAAATATTAATTATATATTAAATATATATAAATAAATATTAAATTTAAAAAATCATTTAAAATATATATATATATATAAATGTGTTATTTGTAAATGAGTTAATCTCAAATTTATATTTTGCTCCATACTCTAGCTCACTCCTTAACTTCAATATTTATATCAAAGATTCCCTAAGAATAAAGCCTCTGATAATTTTTAAAAGATGTAGACAAGATGTTTACGGCGATATAAAGTCACGTAACTCTTGGTGTATTAAATTTTCACTGACATGCACTCTCATCTACTTCAATAGAAAAATTAAATCTTGCTTCATAATAATTTTACAAAAAAGAAAATATGCACTTTCTTATAGAAAATCTAAGTCTTGATTATTTTTTATGTATTTCAATTATCTACCTGTTCATCTCTTAAAAAGCTTCTCATTCATATATAATTTTTTTTTCTAGAATACTCTTATCTTAGTTTAAATATTTTAATCTTAAGTAATTTTATAATAATGCACTTTGATGTATACATATAAATATATATGTATATATATATATATATATATATATATATATATATATACATTTTTAAAAGTAGTACTTTTACTTATTTTGTTTCAAATTTAAATATTTTCTAAAGTCAAGTTTCAGTATTATTTACATTTATAGAGGCCGAGTTACTGAAATTTATGTCCTGGCCAATGGCTTCATCAAATGATAATTTCGTATGTCATATTTATGGTTAGTCTAGATTGTAGGCCGCTTGATCATTCATGTCATTCATCGCCCCTACGCTTCCTCGTGTACAGCGATTCTATGAAACCAATGAAGTGCAAACTTTGGTAATCTCATTGGATTCCATCTTAGCAAGAGTTAGTATCTATTAATAGTCCATACTGTGACAAAATATCAGTAAATATGACTTGAGCAGTATTTGTACTTTAAGACTCTACGATAAGAATGAAATTTGGAAAGCACTATAATATATATATATATATATATATATATATATTTATACAACATTACGAGAATACAACCACAATAAGTTACTAATTGCAACTAAAATAGAACTACAATTTCTTACAAAATGAAGAATTTTTGCTCGTAACAGTAAATAAAATCATAAGTAGCAATTATTTGTTATAATTGTGTATAAATTTAGATAATTAAGTCAAGTAAGTTAATTCGTAATGTAATGACCATAAATCTGTTATCATTACATTTCCTTAAGTAAAATCACGTATAATTACTATTTCGAATTTTAGTATAAAAGAATTACTTTGCTGTATATTTATTTACGATTAATCGTACTTAAGTCAGAATTTCATTACTTATTTATGTTTTTATAGCAAAATTCACGTTTCTAAACATTTCTTACATATAAATACTTGATCGTTTTCGTTCAAAAAAATTCGCATTTTCACTTACTCAAAATTCTTATACTCTAATTTGAAAAAATCAAAGAGTTCGATACTCATTCTGTATGAGTATTCTCAGATACATATAAAATATATTTTATGAGGAATTCATCTTATAATTTGCTACTAAATAAAATAATTTTAAGTATGTATTATAATTAAGGTAATATTCAACATATTGATTAGGATTTATCAAAATATGTAACGAATTTAATCACTCTGTTTAATATTATGTTTATTTATCGCAAAATATATATTAATAATAATATAATTTTATAATTATTAAAATTCATATTACAATTCACTGCAGTGCCTCTGTTCGTTATATTATGCTTAAAAAATATTTTTTGTGCAATACTTTATAAAAATTATAGTCAATCTTACATATCAAGATAGTAGATTTTTCAAAATACATTGGACACTGTAAGTCTTTGATTTATAAATATATAAAATAATTATGCAAAATAAATTATTATTAAAATATTTATGCATATTAAATTATTTTAAATTTTATTATATTTCATAGTAAGAATATTACATACTGTTCATATTTAAAGAATGATGTATAAATTAATGACAAATTTTTGATCCTTATGAAATTGTTATTTTGAATATAATAATGGTCTTGTATTAAAAAAAAACAAATCATACATTTAGAAATACCTTATGTTTATAAATTAAATTTTCGTTGGCTATAAAAATATTTTCTTACTATTTATAATTGCTGTTATAAAACACATGCAATAGCAACCTGTAAAACGTATATAAATCGAAGAGTCATCTTAATCTACGGAAAGGAAGTTGTTGAATTTCATCTCTTATCAATGCTTTCCCCTTCGCAAAATCCTCAATTGAGTGGAAAGTAATTTTTCAAATCACATGAACAGTGCAACTCAGGAAACCAGAATAGAAAGTACAATAAATTGAAAACTTTTAAAGGCTTTTTCGCGTTATCGGTATGATCCTTTAAAAATATATTTGAAAATAAAATATATATCTATCAAAATTAAAATTAAAGAACGTAATTACAGTATTATCAGTCACTTCTGTAATTACGTTCTTTAATTTAATAAGCGACTAATATCTTAATGATAAAAATCTTTTATAAAAAAATTTCAATCATTTTTTATTTCTCTATTTCTCTCTTTAACTGCATATATTACACACATATATATATATATTTTTTTAAGCAAAACATAATGTCATTTGTAATTTTTTCGACTTTTTTAGTTATCATATTATGCATAATACATCTAGCTATATTATTATCAAATCATTGTTTATTCAAACATATAAGTTACTCATCTAGTCTAATGTTTAAACCCCGTATTATTATATTTCAATCGACAACTTCTAAATCGTCAAATGATGTTATATTATTAATTATTAACATACAAGCAATTTAAAAACCTAAAATACTATTTTAATAAATTTAAGATGTTTCAACAAGTAGTATCTAATGAAATATGTAATATATAATGTTAATAATCTGTAATATGTAATATAATGTAATATAATTCAATGTACTTAATACATTTGTTTATGAAATAAAATATACTTATAACGAATAACGTGGATTATAAATAACTTACATAGACTTTAATAATTAAAATGAACAGAAAAGGCAAAGGTTTAAAACATATTAAACATAATAAAAGTAACAATAAATCATAGGGTATATTTCTATAGATTATTATAAAATATTTTTGTCCTTGTCAGTACATGAGATATGTACAAATCTTTTACAATTTTTTAATGCTTTTATCGGCCAAAATAAAAATATATCGAAAAAATGTATTGAATGCCTTCACATAGCTGCTATATAATTGTAGATCAAAATAACTATATTTTATTTAAAAAAAAAAAAATTTAATTATTAATAAATTTTTTGACAATGAATAAATTAATTAATACTATTAAATTTACATTTTTTTTAGTATTGAAGTTTTGTTTAGTTAAGAAAATACATTGCTTTAACATGTATATATTTCAAAAAATATAGTAATATAATATATCCCTGAGTATGTAAAACTTGATTAAAAATTTATAAATGAGTAAGATTTATAGATAAAAAATCCTGATGATATATCATCCATATTGAATTGTTGGGTCTCTAAAACTATTTAGAACAGCTTTGCAAATCACAAAATTCCTTCCTCTCAACATATAAATAACATGTCTAAATGAAAGTTTTCGACAATTCCAAGTTCCTTCGAGTAATGCTTAGACTTGTAGCCCTCCTTCTCTATCACTCTAGATCTCTGCTTTTCTGTAAATCTGCCTCTATCTTACTTATTTTTTACTCCTCATAGTTCTGTAAAAAGTAAGAAAGCTTAGTTGGTGAAATCTCTAGCTCGCCGCTTGCGCCTCTTTTCTCTTGGCCCCTCGTATTTTAAACTGCACTTAGAAGCATTTGGTGCAGCTGCGAATGTATCCGACAGTAATACGTATACGTCAATGAAGAAATTGGGACTCGCGACCAAAATGCGAGTGGTGGCGCGATGCAGCGGCGCGACGAGAAAATTCGGTGCACATTCAAAGATTTATGGCGGAAACGGAAGTATTTCCACGGGAAATATCGTCGGCACCGGGTGCGCTCATTCGGAAACATCGAACATTACTACTTGCTTCCATACTCCCTTTTTCTCTCTTTCATCCACGGCTCTCGTATTCTTTTCACTCAACTCCCTTAGTGGCTGCCAAGCCTTAGTGAGCTGCGACAACTATTATTTTTCGTTCTCAGAAGGGTTAAAAGTCCTTGAGAGCTCATTTTCTCTAAAGTCTTTTATACATCAGTCAGATTATAATAAAATTTACAGAATCACAATTGCATTTAATTTTTCTGTTCATTAATCAGACAATGTAGTAAGATAAATATATATAAATATAAATATATATATATATATTTATAAATATAATTAATATAAATATATATATATACATATAATAAAACATAAAGACAATAAATATATTGAATATAAAATAGTGTCAAACTAAAAAGGAAATGTCTATAAATGTATCGAATATTACTTAAAAATAATAATTCTATAATAATTAAATCATTTTTTGCAGGGAATTGATTAATCAAAAATGAATATAAATTTCATTTTAATATTTTGTTAGATAATATATAACTTTTATAGCCTATTCAAAATTTTTAAACATAAATTAACTTTGTTTAAAAAGAAAAACATCTGACATTGATGTCTTTAAAATTCTCGTAATCTTCAACATATATGAATTATAATGTTTTTAATAATATTTAGAAGCCATGTAATAATTTAGATAACTTTATAATGCAGAGAATACATAAATAGCAAATATATGACTATTATTTTAATTAAAATTAAATGTGTTTTCTGAAAAAAATTAACTCATTTATTTATATTTTCATAATCACTGTACAAATTATCTTTTACGAATTTTATTTATTGTGATCATTTTTAATTAAAAAAAGTTTAGTCTGCGATCTGTATTTTTTTAAAATATCACTAACTTGATGAAAATTTTATTTTAAGTTTTACTTTGATTCGAATACGTAAATAGTTATATTTTAATTCAGTGACAGTCTATATGAAATGGACTATTATGTATCAGTGATCTGTCTTTTCGGATTCTTATGAATAACTTTAAGAAACAATTTAATTAATTAATTAATCATTAAATTATTAAAAGTTGTTTAATCATTGTCTTAATGTATTTTTAATTAATAATCAATGCATAAACATTATTTTTTTTAACTTTTGAAAATAATTACTATTTACTGCAACCTTTATTCCATTTTTTCATGTTTTTTTTACTTCACTCAAAGCTCCAATTGTTACAGCTGTCACGTAAAAATTATCTGTAACTAGTACTTTCTTTTAGTGTATAAAAATTATTCATACAAACAAAATTTTGCTAATATAGTTAATATAGTGTTAAATTAAAAAAAGAAATTCTAATACTTTAAAACTTGAAACTTAAAAAAACAAATTTATGCATACCTTAGATATATAGTAAATTTTATTATTTCTAGAAAAACTAAAATTTTTTTAGAAATTTGATTTTATAAAATAGTGTATATATAATATCCGATTATAACAAAAAAATATTTCTAGTATATTTACGAATACCCACTTATAGTATTACTTTTATAAACATATTTTATAATATGTATTATGGCATTCAAAATTATAAATGTTTTTCATATTCTAATCTTTTTAATTAATATAATGAAAAAATAGTAATATTGTATGTTTAATATATATAGCATTTATATTAAAACTAGAAATTTAAATTAATATTTTACTGAATATCTAATTTCTGGAATTATAGAAAAAAAATATAGAAAAAAAAAACAAAAACACAGGTCTTGTTAGATATACACATATTTTTATATTTTTAAATAAGTTAACTGAGATATACAACATTTATTTCTTAGTTATTTCATAGTAATTTAATGTTAGAACTATCGAAAAAATCTTTCTGGTGAAAGCTTTCCTAATTGTTATTTGCAAGCCTTTAAGCCTTAGTAGACCAACTTGTTAAATTCAATAGAGTAAATATATTTTATATATTAAATTTTTAATTTATGTACTGAGGAGAAAAAATCTTGGTATTTACTATGTAAATTTATGTTTATATTATTTTTGTACTCGTAGAAGCAAGATAATATTATTGTATGATATAAAGAGACAATTCAAAAACCTCTTTATAAAACGTGCACTGATTGAAATTTAAAAAAAATATCATTAATAATTAAATATTATTTTTATGGCTAGTATAATATGAAAAAATACACTTCGTTGAAAGAATAGAAACTCTACCCTAATCGACGATTGCTATCAACTCGAGGCCGGTTTATAAAATTTAGCACAAATATGTAACTCAGTTTCGTAAGGCTCTTACGCAAAAATGCATAAAAGACGAGTTGCGCTTTCAAAAATTCTACTATGCCTCTCTCTATATATATCTTTCGTTAAATTTCTCTCTCTCTCTCTGTCTCTCTCTCTGTCTCTCTCTCTCTGTCTCTCTCTCTCTGTCTCTCTCTCTCTCTCTCTGTCTCTCTCTCTCTCTTATATGCATATCAGAAAGATAACTTGCCAAGAAAAATAGAGGAGCAATTAAGGTACTAGCGCTTCACCAGGACAATGGATAAATCAACAGGGAGCGATTCCGCTACTTATAAATACACATTTATTTAATATATATATATGTGTGTGTGTGTGTGTGTGTGTGTGTGTATGTGTATGTGTATGTGTGTGCGTATCACCTCTCTGTGGCCGCTGAAAGTTCGTTGCCGACAGAGCCCAAGACCCGGAGGCCGTGTGTTTTGCTACGGCGCGAGCAATTAAGGCTCATCGCTCCCTTCTTCGCCCTTACTAACAATTTCGCCTAGCCAACTAACTCGCAAACTGCCTCCGTTGTCACAAAACATGTAATCGCCAAGAAGCCGCTTCAGGCCAATGACTCCGGAGTACCTGAAACGTACGACCTCTTTAAGGAGCTATGACTCTTGCTGCCCACGGGCTGAAATCTTCAACGCCAAAATTGCGTTAAATATCTTCTTTGCAGTGTCGGCGAGAGGCAAGAAATGCCTTTGACTTGATATTCCATCAATAACGAGAGACTGAATTATAACTGTTCCACCAACAAACAAATTATTTATCAATATGTGACTTCTAGGTTCTATTTATAAATAATTAATTTCTGTTCGGGTAAACTTACTTGAGTTCAGAAATTTATATGTAAGCGAGAGTTTGTGTACATTATAACGTAAGGCATGAGATTTTTAGGCGAATATACCATGTCTTTACTTTATTTTTGAAAATTTATCCTCTCAAAAAAAAAGTTTCAAACATAACATCTTTATACATAAGTAAAAATAAAGATCGTCATTTTTAATATAAATCTTCAAAAAAATCTTCGCATGGGCTTGGAAATATTTCATAAAAAAATTAACTTTCGTAATTTACGTAATAATTTAAGGGAAATTTTAATGAAATTAAAGCCAACAATCTAGACTCAAATGAATGTACTTCTTTCTCCATACAAATGGACTATATATTAAAAATTATTTTATCAGTAAATGAAAGAGTAATTATAGCTACTGATTAATTATCAACATATAGATGTGGGCTTATAATTGTGCAAGATACTAAAACTTTTCTTAATAATTGAAGTCTATAGAAATTCTAAAATTTAATTTAACAACACTGTGGAATAAATAAACGATCAATTATTAATTAAAATTGAATTCTATTTACATTGAAATTCTAATAATAATAATAATAATTATTATTATTATTATAAAAACCCTTAATATGTTATTATCTCCTCAATTACATGAAAAATAAACTATAATCTTGCAAATTAGATAAATCAAAAAATTATTCTAAAATTATAAATTGTTTAAACAATGTAAAATAAAGTCTACAAATAATATATGAAATATATACACATTTATTATAAAACACGTCAATTTTTTAATATTTTCGCCAATTATATTATTTACCAGGAAATTTTGTGTTATAAGATTAAAATTAATAATTAAAATATACTACATTTACTTGAACTATAAAAATTTAAAAGTAAAAAGGTTTCAACTAAAGGTGAGTAATCCGTTTTATTTCAAAAATTTGATTTTGATTTGATTTTGAGTAACTATTGTTAGAAAATAAGAATAACGAATATAGTATAATAATAAAAATATTATTATTAAAATTATAGAATATATTACTTATACATTTGTGAATTACTACAGTTTTAATATTTAAAATATAAAGTAAAAATAACAAAGTAAATAAATGGAAAGAATTTAAAAAATATAACTTTGATTGTAATTAAAAATTCACATTATTAGAACTGTGCGTTCGTTAAAATATAGAAAACATCGAATACACGTCACATTTGATATTTTAAAATAAATGAAAATCTTGAAAAATTATGCTGTAATAATGTGTACATCATTAGTAAATTAATAATTGTATCTTTTGAGTTTCGCAAACATAACCATCGCATAAACTTAACGAACTTTAATGAAAATATTATCTGAAAATTACTATAAAACATTAACAGTAGTTACAGTTCAAATTTTTTGAAAATTTTATTAGACATTGGTAAGCATTTTAAATAAGTTCAATTTGTTCTGTATTTGTATACATTTTCATCGTATGTTGTACTTTCTAACGTCACATAAGCATTCGTAAGTGCAACAAGTGGATGCAAATAAAACAAAATACTCTACATTTAATAGAATTTTTTCTTGTACAAGCAAATAACCAAAGTATAAAAAGAATTATAAAAATAATTGAACGCAAATCTTCGTGTGTAACTTTATTATGGTTTTTTTAGTATCAGTTCCTCTAAATATTTTATTTCATATTAAAAAAGAAAAAATTTTTATAAAAACAAATTGATCATTTTATGTTATCAATTAATGGATCGATTTTTAAAACTCGTATTTAATTATTTCCCACATAAAAATGTTCTAATAAATTATTTTAATAAATATACAATCGTGTAAAAGTCAGTAGTGCATCGAATATATATTTGAATAAAATATATTTGAAGTTATATCATATGTCAGGTCCAAGCCAAGTCAAAAAATTAAGTTGTAGAATTAAATGGATTTAAAAACGGAGTATATTGTAATGAAATATGATTTTAACGGGCTATTATATATAAGTAAAATGATTTTTTTGCATTTAATATACGTCCTGATACATGTGAGATCCCCTCTAAGTGAATTCCTTTAAGCATGCCTGTCTAGCTGCATCGTATGCACTCATTTGCATTAATGCGAACCTACGCTGCAGATAATAGATGGAAGGAGGCTGGAGATGGAAGTAGGCATCTAGAGATATATATATATATATATATATATATATATATACAAATATAGTGAGAACTCTAAATATGCTGAGTCTGTAATCGATAATTCTACCATCTGATCGACTGTTCATTGATACACTGACAATACCAAGCCGCAACTCTTCCCGGCTCTTCCAGCAAAGCTCACATACAAGGTTCGCGACTAATTAGCTCGAACGATCAAGTAATGCTGCACGTCATTAAAGTCGTAATCGGAACTGAACGATTTAGTTCTACGTAGACGATAATGTAGTGCCTATTTGTTCAGCGGATGGAGAGACATTTTTTACCTATACCTGTAACAACAATATATCTAAGAACACTTTTGGCATACATGAAGTTCCGTAATTATTGCAAATCATTAGGCTCAAGTCAACTGATAATAAATTTATATTATTATTGCTATTTTTATTATTATTATTATTACTACACGAAGATTATTACACGAAGACTTCATTTTCCAATAGTCCTTTACGTATTCATTGAGCTTGAAACAGATTTTGAAACATGAACTAATTTAAAGTAAACATAAATACACAGTTTTATTTTATTTATAAATACATTAAAAGTTTATTTACAAAATTTATTATTGAATACGCACCGAATTGTCTTTTAATCTTGGTTTTAAGATAATCATCATATCATAAATGGACCTATAAAAATGTAACAACCATTAAAAAAAAAAAAAATTAAAGAAAGTAAAATCTCGAGAGTAAGATATAACATGACCGAAAATCTATTTAAAAAAAACAACATTGTATAAGAAGTAAAATTTTAACATTAAAAATAATATTTATAAAAAATATCTTATTACAACCTATGTCATGTACTAAGTTTCATATCATACACTAAAATCATGTACTAAACTTTTTACATACGAATTAGAATAAAAAATTGAATTTCATGCAGAATAAAAAAATGTTGTTTTTCATATTAAAATATAAATGTTCTTTTCGAATAAATATATCCAAAACACTATAAAATTCGATATTTTTTTATCAAAATCAATGTTTGAACATTTAAAAATTTTTTTCAAAATGAAAGTCTTAAAAAATGAATTTTTTGTTCCGTCAATATTATAGAAATTTATCGCTTCAGTAAGCTGTGTCATTTTTATTTTCTAAATCTCCTTTGAATTTCTTTAAAAAGTTTGAAGCCAGCCTTCATTGTGTTCATAGTTAAAATATATATATATATATATATATATATATATATATATATACATGATCACAGAAATCCAAATGAGTGTGTCCATATATGTCACAAGCTTTTAATCCGCCAATGGAATTGATCGCTTCAAAAATTAAGACTCTAATCCGCCCATTAATACAGTAATCCAAAGTCTACTCGTATACTGCATTGATACAGCTAATGATAAAGCGGATTAATGCTTAATGACAACTAATTTCCATGTCAATAATAAAAATCTCGGTATTAACATAAAAGGTCTAGCCCGAAGTTCAATAGATCTGCGGACGGAATAATTCGTTAAATTTCAGGACAATGCTCATACGCGTGCATGTGCGAGCTGAAGATTGCAGTGTCGAGCCGGTGAGCCAGTACAAGTTAAATAGAGCATTGTCGTGTACGGACGAGCGCCATATGTATACTGACTACTGCTCTCTCCAAAGCACCACCGCTCGTGTATTGATTTCGAAAACGCGCCCGTTCTAAATCCCTCTCTCTCTCTCTCTCTCTCTCTCTCGCCCTCTCATTTTCTCTGCCACTCTCCCTCTCGCCATATACATCATTCCCATATTTTCCGTCTCTTGTTCACCATCTATATCGAGATTTTTTGCCATGCCCTGTCATAATTTCTTCCTAAGTGATCGTCAGTTAGTATGCCAATGTATATGTGTATAGTTTTTAAACAATTGATCGTGATCAATGAAATTTTGTAATTTGTATTATTTTTTTAAAATTCAAATAGCGCAATCGAATAGATAGTCGAATAAAGCTTAACGGGTTGAAAAATAATGACTAAATGCATAAGGAAAAAACTTTGAATGTTTGCAAAGAGAATAGATCAAATATTAAAATGTATTATTAAATGAAATTCGATGCAGAGGCTGGCTTATGAATATTTTTTTTCAATTCGAAAAAGTAATTAAAAATCATAATTTTCTATCTGAAACAAATTTAATAATTATGTGATGTATGAAAATACGAATATAATTATCACGGTTTGCCTGTAAACAATTTCCATTCGATCAAAGAATTTTCCACTTATACTTGAAACGAATGTACATTGTTTTTAATACTTTTTTAATACATTAGTATATTTAGTAAATAAATGTGGTTCCAGTTTTTTTTTTATCACGGCCAGTAATTCATTTTATGTAGTATGAACATTCCTATCACCTGTAAAAACTAATTTTCGTATGATTGAGTACCTTTTTATTTTTATTTTCCTACTTCCCTTATGAAAACGAAGAAATTTTGAGCTATAAGTCTTAAAAAGTTAAGATGAGGCTTTTTTACATTACCTATATTTTCAATGAAGTTTATGAATTTTTTTATGATAGTATTGAAACATAGGATAATAAGAAAAATGTTTCGAAAATTAAAAGTTTTCACTGATATATATATAATACTTTTTCCATTAAGTTTCAATTAAATATGCCATTTTTGAATAATTATCGAATCTTATATGAAATAATTTATTGAAAATAGCAATGACACTGATGGTAGCAATGATTTGATCAACTATTTGCTAATTTAAAAAAAACTCACATGAATTACACAGTTTTTTGTCTTAAACAAATTTTATGCGCTATCATTGTATTCATTTATATTAGAATATGAATATTTTATTATATTAAAATAATATTGAGCCTTTCTTTTTAGTCACTGTGTGACATTAAGCTGGTATAGCTACTGTCTATATTAATATTCAAGTTCAAACGAGTTTCGAGATCCTTCAAGAATACATTATAGTTTACTGTATAATTAATACACGATACAATGTATTGGCCACAATATTTAACAAATATTATTTGAGGATAAATAGTACTTATTAGTATCAGTTTTTAAGCCCGAAAATTGAATACGAAAGATATGTAAAAAAGAATCCATCATTAGTGCTTTAATTTTTTTTTATAGCATATGTTAAATACCGTTTATTATAGTAAAAACAAAATAATAAAAATATATTTTCTATTAATAAAATGCATATAAGTGGAATGCAATGTCAAATTACCGCGAATATTAATGGTCCTTTCGATTAGTATTTCTTCATGAATCGGATTTATGAATTAGTATAAACATACTCTAGAGAATTAATAAGTATGTCACGAATTATATTATTTCAGCAAAACATTGCATTATCGTCTGTACTGAAAAATCAAAACAATTCATTATGTGAAAATGTACTAAGAATTCCCGTATTATTATTATCACTATTATTATCGTTATTATTATATAATTAAAAAATACGTATAAATTATAATTGGGTAAAAATTAATATGTGGTAAGCACAATGTTAAATATAATTTAAAATGTCTATGAGATTTGAATGTTATTTAATTTTGTTCGAATACGCTAAAAATAAAATACGTTATTTAATGGCATATAGAAGATATTTCCCACGAATAAAAATTAAAAACTAGTATTTTCAATTTAAATTTTCAGAGATTAAATTGAGATAAAATTTTATTGAATGATATCATAGCATATTAAAATGAACGATGAAGCGTACTTTTATGTTACATTTATCCATAACAAATTAGAAAAATTAATTTATTTTCTAAAAAAATTATATAATACGGCTCTATATTAATTTTTTATGCATCCGATATGTCAACTAAAAAATGTTTAATCCTAATGTATAATGTGTATTATACATGACAAATTATCACGGTTTCTTGCTGTACTTTTAAAGTAAAAATACAAGCTAAATAGACTTTTGTGATTCATTCGAGTTCTAGTTCTTTCGTTACTTAAAAAGTTATATTAAAGAACTATCTATCTTCAAAACTTTATTTTTTTATTTGAGAATATTTTTATATTAAAACCATACATAAATTTTTATAGTAAATAATGTATTTCTTTCATTTATCAGAAATTAATTTGGTTAGTTTTCTATTTTAAAAATTCTTTTCTTTTAATTTTGGCGATCACCTTCTTGTATTACTATATACTTTCTGTATGGATATGTGAATATGTATGTAATATGTTTGCACGCACGCGTTTCAGATAAGTGTGACGTGAGTGAGCCTCAACTACGACTGTAAACGTTTTAAAAGAAATTCAATTAATGTTTTTTAATTTTTTATTTAATTTTATTAAAATTATTAGATGAAATTTAATGATGATAATTTTGATACAACACGTTCTTCTTTTTAGTAACGAAATCATTCATTTTAGCACTTTATTTACACCAATTATATAAGAATTGTACGAATATATTGAATACATTGTACCAATGTATATTAACCATATAATATGAGAAATTATATATGAGTTATTATGCAATTTTTTATAAAATAATACATTATTTAGTGAATTCATTATAAACATTTATCGCAAGTTGTTCATCTAATTTATAAATCAATATTTCATCATATTATTTATTATTAAATTTTAATTATTAAATCTTATACTTTAAAATATTAAAGAATGTTTAAAGTAATCAACGAATATAAATTACTTTTATGAACTACAGAATTTTCATACCTACATAAATTTGAAACTTTTATGACGTCCAAAAAAATGAATAATTGTAGCACGCAATAACGTGTACTACGATATTAATGTTGCACAATAATTTAAAAATTCTATTTCACGGAAAGAAAAGTTCAATAAGGAAAACATAAAATATTCATATTTCACAATAACAGTAATTAATTAATACTAATCATTATAATCATATAATCTTGATGTACATGAAGTTATGAATGTACAATATTTTTTCAAAAAATTGTACATATATATTTGTGTGTGACTGTGTGTGTGTGTGTGTGTGTGTGTGTGTGCGCGCGCGCACGCGCGCGTGTATGTGGTTTCCTAGCAGGTTCATTAATACTATTTTACATTTGTTATATACATGTTGTTATTTAATAAATATTCCTTTATAAAGTAACACAGTCGTAAAATAATTATAATGATGGACTGAAATCGTTATTGTTACTTAACCATAATGAATAAACTCACAGGAAGTACTTGTAAAAATTATAGATATAAAAAGCCACAATAAATTAATTTAAAAATACCAAATTAACCAGCTTTTACGAAAAAAATTATTTGATAACCCAAGTCTAAAAAAATTTTCTAGTCAAATTGAAGGTTGACCGTATCAGATATATCATCCTCGGATACGTTGTCTCGATAGGTTATGTAAAGTTCTATAAGGAATTTATTTGGCTCATATGAGACTCTCACACGTAGCTACTAACTTCAGGAATGTATAATCATTTAACGAGAAATGGTACATAGGTAAATCTTAGGCTTGTACATATATATAAATATATATATATATATTATTCCTGTTGGCCTGATAGGGTTCACTCCCTTTCATATGGTTCCATTTCTATCTTTCTTTGTTAATGATACTCGCTATTAATACGACTAATAAACCTGCATAATTTCTTAAAATTACTTAGCTAAAATCTTTTATTATTCAACTGCTTATACCATATGCACAAGCAATGGGTCACTTCTTAATACATACATTGAAAGTTATAAAAATGTATAAACTTATCTGCTATATTCTTCAAACGAAGATATAATCTATTGGACAATAATAAAATGTTATGTAACAACTATTAATGAGTCTTTTTTCTTAACTTTGTTAATTACTTAATAATTTAATTTCCCTCGGTATTTCAATTTCGACAAATCATCTTCGTGTCTGCTACGCGTTTCCACAATGCATAAGGGAATGAAAGACACTTTCTGCAAGGATGTTTGATAAAGATCTTAAAATTGTCTTTCCAACTTTACCTTCTGGACCAGCCCCTAAGTATGTCTCCGAGCTTACTCCGACTTACACGAACGAACAACTACAAAGAACCCATTCTCATACACTAATCATTACATTTTCCCAAGAGAGATTCTTACAATACACTACGAGAACTGTAGTCGTCTAGCGCATCAGTCCCCAACTATTTACATTGCCCGCCCACGCAATCCCACATAATTATTGCTTGTTGCTGTAGCAATTATTTGCATCAAAGCACATAAAATAAGCGTTGCTGTAACTTCCAATGCAAATGCCATGCAAATGGTGTTAAATAATTAATAATACACAATTAATTTAATATGATATAATTTACAAAATTCTTGTAATTGATTATTTGCAAAGTATGCAAAAAATTTATTAACTGTTACGTTTATCAGACTCATACAATTACAATAGATGCTCATCTGATTTTATGTTATTATGCGTAACCTAAATCAAATAAATTCACTTCAATAATATGAAAAAATGCATTACGTTATAGAATAAATACTCTTAAATGCTTGTTTATGTATGTTTATAATACATATTGCCTTTGATGATGTTACTGTACATTAATTAACTAATAAGCAACACAATAATAAAATGAAAATCTTTGTAAAAGTTTTATTTACGAATATCCTTTTCCGTATCCAGTTGATTTGCGAATTTCAATATTGTATTTTCAATATGTAAAGAAGATCTTTGCATAAATTCCCGTACATCTCTCTTCATTGTTAACTGTTGTATAGTTTAGTTTAGCAAAAGTCTAGTTCATATCATAATACCAAAATGTAAACCTACTCCGACCTATCGATTGTCTCCATGCAGAGACATATACACATTGGCCATGGCGTTACAGTATCTGACACAAAAGCTTGGCGTCAACTACGGGGAATCGTTTGAACAATGCCCCGATTATATTTTAAAATTTGATCTGGCAAACAGATATCATATCTATATTTTTCTTATCCGTTTTGTTCGCTGATGAAACTCGAGAAAAGTTGCGATGTCAGTGACCTTTTATAGTTGTGAAAAATATTATCATTGCTGTGAGCTTTTAAGTCACGAAATCCAGGAGTTTCAAAGGAGAATTTTATTTATAAATTCTTTGTTTCAGTCTAAAATATTTATTGTCGGTTAAGCTGAACTTTTTATCCAGTCGATGAATTACGAGCGTATATGGCCAAATCCCAAAACTTACTGACCTTAAAAGTCAGTCTCACAATAAAAAAAGTAAAATGATTAGTGTAAACTTTAATTATAAATTGTATTATTACTTGGTAAGGTCATAAAAGTTTTAAAATATTTTAATCGATGAAAACTATTGCAATAGAAGTTTTGGAAAATCTATTTTTAAAAGGAATAGGGAATAACTGTTAAAATACTTTGGTAAAATGTTTGTAAAATGTATTCTATAATTAATATCTTTTTATTACAATTTTTGCAGTTTCCTTATATTTATAACAGGACTTCTATATTCTAGGATTACATACTTCAACCACTTTATTGTGCTTCATTAACTCTCACACATACTCAACCTGACTTACTTTCATATTAATTTATTTTTTCTTCAACCGAATTGAGTGTACTTTCAAACTAATAGTACATGCTTAAAATATGTATCTGCAAAATAAAAAATCGCAAAAAAATTTTTCGATGTTAGAATATTGCTCTTAACATATAAATTTTACTAATACATCTATCAGCTCTTTAAAATATATAATCCATACTCAATAGCAGACAATAAAATATAAAAGATATCTTACATATTATTTATATTAATGTATTAGTGCGTAATATATCCCAGTCTTCCTAAAAGGGATATAATACTGTTATCCATGCATTCAAGGGTTTATATAGATACTTTAGATATATGTATAAAAATTCTACCTCCATGGAACATAATACCTCATATCACAATAGTTTCGATAACCTTGACCCTTTTTTTCGTCCAGCAACCGTCATATCATCGGGTTCTTACTAGGACCAAGTAACCCAATCTTACTCGTTTTAGAAGGGAATCGATTGAATAATATACACTAGTATAAATATTTAAAAAAATGAATAATCCTGAATAGGTCAACTTTAACGATTTCACTATTCTAAGCAATATTGTTATGATCAAATTGAAATAAGTATAAATATATTAAACGTATATTTACACTTATGCCATTCACTAAACATATAAACGTTCTTAATTTTTAAACATATTGATGAAAAACAAAGAAAATTATTTTTTATTATATTATAAATTTATATTATAAAAAAATTCATCTCTTATTCTTTATGGGTTACAATTTTAACTCTACATAATATTTTATTCAGTTTGCTCCATAAAACTATGTTTCTCTTTCTCTATATCTTTATCACTATTTTGAGTCTCAAAAAATGTTTGATACTATAAGAAATTTACAACCATTACGGGACAAAAATACAAATGATAAACATAATCAAAGTAACTTTTGATATTTCAATTTGCATTAAATGTATAATTCATTACAAAACTTTTAAAAAAATTTTATAAATTTAAAATTAAATACGCCCTAAACAATGTATAATGAATTGCAATTACGTTGTTAATGTAATTGCAATTTTAAAAGAAGATTTTTTATCTTAAAAAATATAATTAGTACTAAAGATTCCATATAATAATAAAGTAGACAATTTATAAACTAAGGAAATCTATTTAAAACATTTAACTGGCAGTATGTTACTGATAAAAGATATTACATCAAGAATTCAGATATCCCTATTCTAAGTGTTATCTAAATCGTTAACTTATTTTAGGTAATAAAGATAGTAGTAGTTGGATGATTTTAGGTAGAGACTACTTTCTATAAAAGTGAGTCCGAAAAGTAATGTGCAACACCTAACAAAGCATGTCATCTTTTCTTTTACTACTTCCTACGACAATTTTTCTCAAACCACTTCTTCGTCTCTGCTTCTTATACTTAGTAATCAATTTATTACCTTGCTTTCCTCCATTATCTTTCGCTTTCTCCGACAGCATTCTGTCTCCATTTCCTTTTTCATTTCATTCATCCGGTTGCTTGCTCATTTTTCTCTTTTTTTGTAAAATCACTGCTCCAAGTTATCTGCATACGATAGGAAAGTACGTTTTTGATTTACCGCTTATTGCTCCCCTCCAACACAATCCGTACGTTCGCTCATAATTTTTCTTAAACCATCATTTACTTCCTTCACCTTATCTCAACTTTTTCATTTTTTTCTCCTTGTTTCCTTTATTTTTTCTATCACTCTACATATTTTTTTATCAATTCGCTAATTCTCTTCAGCAAGATATATATATATATATATATATATATATATATATGTATGTATGTACATTGTTAATACTTTAATATTTGGAGATTTATTGAAATAATAAAAAGAAAATTTTTAATTCTCCATTAAAATAACTTAAGATATAATTATAATACCAACACATAATTCCATTTTATTTTTCCTGCATATAGTTATAGAAAGAATAAATTTAAACGAATTTGAATGGAATCCTTGCTGCTGTTATCCAAGCGGCAATTATTTAATAAATCATAATTTTAAGTGATTGAAAAAAATTCGAAAAAAAACTTACCCAACCATAATGATTATTATTATAATAATTATAAAAATAATAGTAGTAAAAAAACATTTTGCATTAAAATTTGTGAATTATAATTTATTTATTATTAGCTTTATATATTCTTTTATAGTTCGTGGATTTACTCTGTTTGTTTAATTAATACAAAATACTATTGATATAGCAACGATTTGAATGTATTCTAAGTTGTAGTTAATTAATTTAATGTCTTCTAATAGGTTAATAGTTACAATTTTTTAAATATAGTAGAATACATAATATACCATCAGAAAATAATAATGTTTCGTACATAAATTATTCATTCATTTTATGAATGAAGAAATATTTTAGTTTGATGGTTAATTAACTGTGCATTCCTTGAAAAATGTTACACCATAATTTTTAATCGGAATATTATGTTGATGTTGAATTATTTATGTTTCAGGTGAGTACATTACACATTGAAATATATGATTATGAATTCGTATCGTAAGTACAAACATTGAAATTAATATTATTTTAAGTATCGTTAAACAAAATGTTAACAGATTTTTAAAAATTTAAATTCCTCATAATTAATATTATGCATTTATTAAAAAAAAAACAAAATTGATGTGATTCTTAACAAAATACATTTGTCATAGCTAATGGTAAGTTTATCTAACTTTTTATTAAATTAGGATTAACAAATAAAGAGTTATTACTTTTAAAAAATAAAAATAATTTTTTATTTTTAATTACTCCTAAAACTTTGAAAAAATTTTCTTATCCGCAATGTTAAAAATTTTTTTGTTCTTCACTTGAGCAATGCATTATACCAATTAAAGTTTAAGTTAAGGAAGATGATACTTTTTTTCTATTAAAACAATGTTCAATAGTCATTTTGCAGAATATCGGTTAAATATTTGTAAGACGCGATTTGAAAAGATGTAAATTTCTACAGGCAGCTCAATGAATGCAATGAATTGAAATGCAAGAAAATATCGACTCCCGAGCTCTTGAGTCTACTTATAAATTCACGAAAAGAGCGAAACTACGACGGCAACGATTAATCGCGAAGGTATAAGGGGGAAATAAAAGTGTTGAATAAATACAGGCTTAAAGAAGCGAGATTTCATAATGACGACAGCGATAAACGGTATTCCCATGGTTCCGAACTTTCTCGATTTTAATTAACAAGTCCACAGCTGCGGAGAACTTGATGTCGCTGTCGCGTATTCAACGAAGTAATCCATTTAGTCAGTTCAGTCTTGCCGTTCAAAGGTGAAATGCTTGTAGCTCAAGTGCGCGCGAGATGCGATTGCACGTGGGTGGAAACACTACAAATTTCTCGTCGTGCCAAGTCTCTCACTCTATGCTCTTCTCTTTTTACCCATATTATTTCTGTTTCTCTCTCTCTCTCTCTCTCTCACACGCACACGCCCATACACACTCTCACGAATTCATATTCGACACGAAATTCATATTAAAATATGCGAGTCATATATGTTTACAGCGTCTTCGTATCCAGCATGTCAATTAAGTATTTTGCAATAAAATGATGAGCAACGCTCGATACTGTACAACCAGCTTTCGGTATTAATATGACTAAGACTGATGATGCATAATATGGACCACAAACTTAGATATACTATCCCCGAAACGGATGAATCAAATGTTTTCTTGTACTGAAAATGATGTAGCTATAATTCCTTTCTAGAACTAAGCAGAACTAAGCAAATTAAAATTTTCAGAGAATAACAAAATATTATCCTTTAAAGTCATACTCATAATATGTTTCAAAATACTCCCTATAATATCAACTTCTGCATTCAGCAGTATTCTTTACGTAAAGCAAAACACTTAATCCTTAAAAAAATAAAATTGCGGAAACCTCAACTACAAGAGAACAAATTGGTACTCGTTTCATATTGACTATCGGTAAATAAATTTAGGGCGATATTTCATGAGCACTTGTTAAATTCTAAATAGTGTATTATTTATGATAAAAATCATCAATTTTAGTTTCATTTTAGTCCATAGCTATATTGGTTAAATTATGTTTGATATGGTACCTCTATTTTTAAGGCTTTTCTAATATTTAGTAATAAAATAAACTTTTCATGAAAAACTGAGAGCTACTTATCTATAATTATTAAATTATAAATATTGGCTTTTCTAACAAACATTTAAATGTTTTAAATCTCAAAAAAAAAATTATTATAAAATATTCTAAGTATAAATTAATGATTATAAAGGTTAAATAATCGTTAATAGTTCTATCGTACTAATATAATTCTTTGAACAATATCAGAATACAACTATTGTCAACATGTGAAAAGATATTTTCTAAAGGAAAATTTTTAATACATTTGAATTATAAAATAATACCTCTAATTATTTTTTTAATTATAAGTTTATGGATTGGGTAAAACAGATGTTTCTTTTATAAGATATTGTTTTCAGTGTCCTTATCTACCTAAATATTTAAAAATATACATTTGTATATATGTATGAACCGCTTATGCACTAAGAAAAAAAAGTTAACAGCTTTCTATTTTACATGTTACTATGCTTTAGTATAATTATTAATTCATTGCATAAAACTCTCAATAATCTTGGAGTAAAATTTGAACAGGACTGTTGCTGACTTCTAATGCCTAATAAAATATATACAATTATTTAATAGAATACTATAATTTAATTAATGAACGTGATTACCGAAATCAGGATTGTCAGATAAGATTCGAATGTATGCTTTAATGTCGAAAAATAATAACCTCAGATAATGTAGAATGCATTTCGTAAAATTTTTTTTTTATTTTACAAAATATTAAAAAATTGAATGTTGCAATTTTCTTAATTTGAATTTAACATTTCATATAAATTAACAAAATTCGTTTTTTTTATCTTAAAATAGAAATTTTTTAAAACCTCGTTTTATGTTGAAACTGATAACATTTACGAAAAAATTTGCGTGTAGAAAATAATTTCTTTATACCATTAGTTTATTCACTTAATTAACTATTTAACATATGTAATTTTTAGAGGGAAATGTTTGGAATGAAGAATTGCAATCAACCAACCACTTATTGCGTTATCAATCAAATAAAATCGACTAAAAACGCGATTAATTTTTATGTATATATTACCTGATTATTATCTGATCTAATTGTAATTATTTTCGATTATTTCTTATAATAATTTAAATGTATTTATGTACTAGTATAACGGATTGTGTTTAATTATATTTGTGGGAAAGATTTTCCATAATAGAAATTATTTTTGCTGTTCTGCTGATTATGAACGAAACTATGAGTTTACCTCAGAGAGAAGACGTTAAAATATTACATTGACAATATAATTACAAATTTATACAATTTCCACCACAGATAACTGTATATATAAGAGAATTGAGGACGTGGCCCAGCTGTAATACAAATACCCATAGCCAATTATCTTTTACCGCAGCTGAATAAAAAGACACATGGGGCTCAGTATTTCTACCAAAATAAAAAAATTAATGAGACTTAAAGCTGACTCTGACATTTCAACCTGAACTGTGAATTAGTTGGTGTTCCTTGTAATTTATATGCACGGACGAATTTAAGTATTACAACTCCGGTCGACGAAGCATCCCCTGAGATCATTTACTTTGATGAGCTGAAAAGACGAGGCTGGAATATCATGTGCTCATTCACGACGATTAAAAATTAACATTTGAAGATCTAAGGACAACCCAATTTTCATCAGAAAAACTTGATACACATCGCATACATTATAACGTAGAATTAGTAATTACATCGGTATTGTTCATTACCTACACGTGTAACTAACAAGATATTCTAATTTAATTTAAATTCTAAATTAAATATATAAACGATGAAGGCTGCAAATAAAGCTTTATAATTAAAATTATGTCATCGTCTAGTGATAAGGTACCAGTCCAATACCATAAAGCCAGTCTAACGATAAGGTACCGAATAAAGTAAAAAGCATTCTTTAATGGTAAAAACTGCTTCTATTAACATAAATAGTATATTTTAACAATAAAAATTTTTTTGAAAAATATTACTTTGCTACTTTTAATTTTTATTTTATGTTGATTATATTTTCAATATAACAGATTATATACTTATTTATCTAATAATTAAAAAACTAATTTTTATGATCTCTTGTATTTATTCTAGACATTTGTAACTTTAAAAAAAACAATATTAACAGGATTATATATATTTATATTGCTTACACGTTCGTACATAGATAAATATAACAATAAAAAGTTATTCTGAACCGAATTTAAACTAAAAATATTCTGACGCCTTTCAAAAATAACTTTATTTTTGATAAAAGTGTGGATCAACTGATACGAAATATTTAGAAGAATTTTCAAATTAAATCTAAAACAATTTTTATATCTTTTTATTTGTAAAATTTCTTTCGAAAAGAAAACATTTAAATAATATATTTATAGTAAGATTAGCAATTAATATTTATTAAATGATTTTACAGCTTTACTAGCCATTCTGTATTAATCTAATAATAATGCTAAAATAATCTTTAAAAAAAAACTAACAATTATAGCATACGTTATAACTCTGTAAAAAATATAATGATATACAGTAAGGACTAGTTAGCCATTATAGTAAACAAATATTAGAACATCTAAAATATTACATAACAGAATAATCAGTATTAAAACAATTGCTTGAAATTTTCATTTTACAGGAAGAAAATTTTCTGATGTACGATTAACTTTTATAAGCTCATAGAAAGGGACAAGTAGGTCTCTCTCTTTCTCTAAATCGATTTTTTCTATCTTCTTCTCTCTCTCAAATATTCGTAAAGATTGTTGTGTATGAGTTTGAGCGTCCATATTGGCGCGTATACGTGAGTCTGGCAGTTTTTCCCCTGTATTAAAATATATTTCTTATTATTGTATTTAACCAAAAATGTAGTACGGGTTACATTATTTACTATTTATATCTATTATCTTTTTTGTTTTATATTATTTACTATTTTTAAAGAATTTTTTTTCCAATTAATCAAAAATACAATAACTCTATAGTATAAAACTTAAACAATTTAGATTTATTACAGCTACACATGATTTGAATTACGTAGTTGCGAGGACTAAGAATGTATTTTTGGAAATATTAATTAGTAGCCCAATTTTAATGAGGGAAATAGTATATTACGAATAAAAGAAAGCTTAGATTGAATTACTTTTTACAATCAAAAGCTCTTGATAAACATGAATGTATTTCCAATATAATTTTCCGCTTCCAATCAAATATCTCCGCTGCGACCTTTCCTGTTTATTAAACTTTCAGGGATAAATAGAAACTTATAATGTATTAGAAAGTGTCATTCAATGTTAGATATGTTTGCCATGAACAGTAAAAGGTGTGAATCGCAGAGCTCGTGAAGGAACTTTACATACGTATAGATACGGAATTTCAAAGACCTGAGAATGTCAAATATACCTTAGCATAACGAAAGCAAATTAGAACTGAATTTTTGCCGTCATTGTCTTTGATGACATTAGCAGAAATTAAAATTAGTTTTATAATAGTTTTTTTTAACTACAATGTGATATGTCGCTCGATAGATTTTTCGATATATTTGGCTATTTATAATTTTACGAGTAGCCGATTGATGATGAAGGCTAAAATAAACGCGCATATATATGAGATCTTGGCTAATCGGAGAAAACGAATGAGTTTCAGGTAACTAAATTCAAAACCTTGAATGCACGATATTCTAAATTACAGAAATCTGATGAAATTCTCCCATCCCACGTCTCGAGCGCTCGAAACCGCGATATTCTCTCCTTGAGAAAGACAGAGCGAGATGTACGACAACAGTACCGCAAATCTTGGATAAAGAGAGGCCGGCTAAGGAAAAAGGGCAAAAACGATCGGCTGGGTGGTTCGCGACGCCGGTCATGGAGGTTGGCAGCCTGGTAAGGGGTCGGACAAATGTTCAGTGAGGATCACTGATCCATGCGCTTCTTTTTGCCCGGCTCAGTTCGACCGGCACTAAGCCAAATGCCAGAGCCAAGTCGCTTGCACCCGCCCGATTTCTCACTTTCTTCGTCTCTCTCTCTCTCTCTCTCTCTCCCTCTAACCCTCCCGAGCGCTCTATTTATCAATCCCCTTTACTCACATCCTCCTGCTGCGACTGAGCTTTTTTGATCGTTTCATTATTTCGCAGCCTCGTTATCGTTTTACCGGGCAAAAATAAGCCCGCACGTACACGACCAAATTTAAAAGGACAGATTAATCGAGACTGGTGAGCTCATCGTTAAAGTTTGTTTTTCATATGCCCGCACCCAGCAGGATCATTTAGAAAAATATATGATAAATTCGATGGTGAAGCGAGTCTTTGAAACTATGAATAGAAGAAGGCTAATACTTCACAAACATGCTCACGAGGACATTTTAGGACAAAGGCAATCTTCTCTAAGATGCCCCATTGTCACCACTTTCTTTTCAGCGGTACGGATCTCCAAGCGTAATTCCTGGTCATTTCCTCACAATAGGGCGACACTTCCAAGCATAAATTCCTATAGAAAAGATTTCGCGGCTTATCCAGCCGTTAGATGAACGCGTTTGAAGCAGGCGCTTATTCCTCGCGTCCGCGCCAACGAAAACAAGCGCATCCTCTCGCTCGAGTCCTCCGACTCTGTAACGGCTCTCGAGCTAACAGTCCCGCAATATAAGGGAAGTGTACTAGAAAAGTGGAATACCATATTTGGAAAAACGTTGAGCTCTCGCATTTGGATTTTTACGATGTTCGAGAACGCGGAAGGTTGACGCTAAAGACTGTTATTGCGTATTCTTGTTTGCAAATGCTTTAACATTGAAATGAAATGCGGAAGCTCAACATTTGCTATGAATCACTTGCTTTTACATTTACGCCTTATTTAAAACCATCTGACACTGCAGAAGGAAATATATGACCAGAACGTAAAAATGATTCATGATTAACAGCAATTTAACATTATTTACGTATGCTAAAAGCACGTTCCGCATAAAACTACTCCTCGTACTAGACTCGCCTAGATTGCCTTCCAAGTTTCAAAGCAAAAGTAAGCCTAAAATATAGCTATAATAGGTTCCTCCGTTAAGAAATTTATCAATATTATGTGCAGCCCAAAACATAGAACTAATAAACTGCATCATTTGAGCAAGTAAGGCTCAGTTCTAGGTACTGAAATGAAGTAATCTGCAAAACTTGTTTTTTCTTTTCTTAAATAATACTACTTATCTACTAATAAAAGAATAATTTTGATATTGCTTAAAAATTAATATTATTAAATTATTAATTTCCATTAATTTTCGATCATATTATATTTAAAGAAAAATGAGAAAAATGTTAACGCCCCTCTACACCTTACGATTACTTACACGTATTCATGAGTTGACAATTTTTTTCACATTCTATTACATTTCAAATTCTCTTTGATTACTTTTTATTATTACCGCTTCCTTTTTTCATTACATTTTTATCTATATTCCTCTCTGAGACTTTCTCTCTACCTCTCTCAAAAAATTTCGTGCTTCGTCTCTTTCTTACTTTTTTTTTTCTTTCGAGCTTTCTAATATAACTAATTTTTTTTCTAAGAAATTTTATAAAGGGATTGAAGGCAGAGGAAATCGTGAGGTGAAAAAAGTAGTGGGAATGGTACCGAAGTATACTAGGCTCCATACCTTGAGAAATATAGTTAAAGATAATCTAATAAAAGGGTAAAAAAGTCATAGGCACATTATCTTTTCATTTTTTTCTATAGGTAATGAGAAAATCTTTTTTGAAACTAAATGCTACGTATCGTTCATAACAGTGGTAACAAATTTTCCTTAAATTACGCCTTCCTTTTACACATTATTTGTTAATACATTAATTTGAAATGATTCCCGACAAATGATAAGAAAATATTTATAAATATCAATTTATTGTAATTTTTTTAATCTTTTTCAAAATAACAGTTGATTTATTTAACGATTATTGGGTCGCTTACTTTATATTTACAAAAAAACATAACGTTCATGAACCTTTTCTTCTCGTTTCTTAAATAAGAATATTTAAACTTTCAAAAAATATTGAATAATATCATAAAAGAGTTCTCTTTTAAACTAAATTTAAAAAAAGATTGTATTTAAGTATAAAAAATCCATATATTTCCTTCAATTTGTTTTTTTATAAAATGATTAATTAAATACTATGGACATACATGTGATTAAAAATAGTAGTTTGTATGTACTAATACAAAGTAAATTTTTAAAGTAATAAGTAATTTTTTTATATGATATATAACTTGATAAAATATGATATAATATTGTTAATAAAATAACATTTTTCAAAACTTCAATTTAAATAAAGTCTCTTCGAAACAAATCTTGAAATACTTTATATTAACATAAGAATATTCGATGAATGTGATTTATAAAGAAAATCATTGTTTACAAAATTTTGTTTGTATATTTTGTATATTAGATTAATATAGCATTTTAAAAAGTACTTAAAAAAATACTTAACTTATGCCTCAATAAGACTTATTTATACAATTTTAAGTGCGCCTCAAAAAAATTACGTTTTTAAAAAAAGAAAAATTTCTTGCACATAAATATGCAAAACTGAAAGTTTATATTATAATTTACTAGAAGAGAGTCAATGCAATAATCTAAGTATGATTAAAAATTTTTTTTCGTTTTTATTAAATACCTCAAAACTTTTTATATTTATTTAAAAACTGTGTAAGTTCAAAATAATATAAAATAATTACGTTCAAGTTAGAGCTTAGTTTTTTATATTTATACGTGTCTATATTAAAAATACATTAAAAACATACAATTGAAGATGATATTTGCATATTAAAAAGGATGCGTTAGTTTTTTAGTAATGTTATGTGTAAGTTATGACGTACATCTCCTTTATATTTACATTTTTTTCGTGCGAAAAGCTTGTAACTTCTAGTTTTGCTTTCAAGAGAATATTGATTTATTAAAAAATATAGAAGACATAGACATTTTGAATCATGACAAATGATTTCTTTAATGAAATATCATGCATCTTATTTCTGATGCATCTCATGCAAAAAAATTTTTTTTTAATAATTTATGTAGTCTATTGTATAAAAACGAATAAAATTTTGAAAAGTGAAGTTTTCTAATATGTGCTCCTAAAATTAAATAATACCCATATTTATAGAAATTTGTATTATTGATAAGATATTTTAGCTCATTTTATTTTTCTATTAACCCACATGTTATTATTTGGTTAGAAAAAACGGTGGATGAATGAACCAAGATTTTTAATATTTTAATAATTTACTTCTGTTCAATGAAATAGTCAGCGGTCTTTAATTATTGAACTATGGTATACTAATTTAATGCAAATTTAAAAAAATCTTAATATACTGATGTTTCAGATACTTTAAACTTTATACCTTTCATAGGTCTTTAAAAAATTTGTACATAGAAAAAGTGTAATCTTAAATGATAAAGTATTTTATAAGTAATCTACATATAAATTTTCTTAAACCTTAAGTTTAATTTATAAAAAATTATCTGTAAAAAATGTAATTACAAAATTGAGTATAATTATTAAGCTAATAGATCAGACCGTCACATGCTACAGACATTTATTTCCTCGTATATTAGATTACATTGTATAAATTTTCGTTTTAAGTTCTTGAAAAATTTTACACTTTATTTTACTTTATCAAAATTGTGTTTTATTTCTACATATTTTTATTTAAATATGTTAAATAAATTTATGTGTTAAACAAAAAGTATTTCTAATAAATTTACAATAACAAATTTTCAAATTATAATGAAAAAAAAATATCTTAAGCTGTGCGCATGTATAAATTCTTATTGTAATGGTTTTTCTGTCTTAAAAGTGACCAAGGGTTAAGAATATATATATTTCTGTTTTTATAAGCTGTACGCAAACCTTAATACATTTATTATTATTGCATACAGTGGATAAAGCTAGAACTCATAAATTGTGCAATAATAATAAAATTAATGATTTTCCTTTGCAAATAATTACACAATAGGATTGTTTTATGTATCAAGATTCTTGTCGACGTAATTTCGAGGCCTCTCATGGCGAAATTGTCGTACGTTGATTTTATGAATAATTAAATCGCTGTGGCGACGGGCGCCGGATATCCAAAGTAGTAGTTTTACCAAATAGTAATTGACATTGTTCTCATGAGCTTTACTCGTATTTTATCATTTGCCACTACTATTCCCTATATTCGGAAGCTCGAGGCTCCTTACCGTCTAAGTACCGGAAGTGGTTCCTCGGAAATTACGGTACACCTCTTTTTTATCTAGTTTCATCCATTATTATTTTCCTCTAATCTATTCTCATTACTATTCTTCTTCATATCCTATCGAATCTTCCTACGTCATTTTTATATTTCTTGTTCTCATTCACTCCCTCTTAAAATCTTTTACGCCGTATTCCTTATTTTCTTACTTTTTAGACTACTCTTTTCTGTAGTCGAGCTAAATCCTACTTCTACAGCGTTTTATCTCTTTTCTTCCACTTTAGCTTGTAATCTTTTTTATGCTCTTGTGCCGTTTTATTTTTTATGTACGATTTATTTTTATTTTTATATTCGTGTTAAAACCTGTAGTGATAGTTGCATATTTATATTCCATGTTTATTTCTGAATAAAATATTTTATTTATTATTTAATACATTATATTATACCTGAAACAATAACCTGTAGGCTTATCAACATTGAAGATTTATGGTTTGATTTATATTTTAAAATAATTTTTCGACAAAATCCCGTTTAATGTATTTATCAACGAAATTTTATTATAATTTAAAATTAATAAATATTATGATACATATTTTTATATTATTTAAACTAAATTTAATTTATATTTTTATATTTTAAATTTAAGAAGATTTCGTATCTTTAACCTTCATATGATGTTTCCTTTTTTGCGAAATTTAATACGCAAGAACATAGTAAAATAGGTATATATAAAAATTAAGTCAATATCTATATCATATTTCCGTCATATCAAAATAGCACATGGTTTAAATGTTATTTATAAAGATATAATTTATAAAAATTATTAATTTATTAATTTATAAAACAATTCAAAACTCAACGATCACATTATTTATTAATAATATTCTTAATTAAATTAAATTAAATTTTGGTAAAGTTACATGTGTTGTGCTATATTTGATTGTAAATTTGTAATAGATTGATAGAAATAACTACTAACTAATGTAAAAAGTTTAGTTATAAAAGCTAATTTTTATTATTATTATGATACACTACTACATTTATAAATATTAAATATTCTGCCTGTATAGTATATATTTTAAATATACCATTTTTTGTACTATTCATTATGATCTAATCGTAATGATTGTTTATGATTCGTTTATCAAAAACCTAAAGATATTTAACTATTTCATTTATTTCAAAACTGGAATAAATTCACACATTCTTTTATGTATCATTATTTTATAATAATTTTGATAAAATTATACAATGTTTGATTTTACATAAATATATGTATAATTTACAGTCTATGCATTATGTATTCATATTGAATTCATATACAAATCTAATTAAGTTAAAATGATACTTTTCTGATATAAAAATTTCATAAATATGTTTAAAAACATAAAATCTATATGTTATAATTCTATTACAATCAAATAATAATTCGTATAATTTATAAATTTCATGTTACATATTTGACGTATAGGTTTCTTTATTTGTAATACATTTATCAAAGTTGTCTATACTATAAATAATATACCAATTTAAATAATATACCAATTTAATATAACACTGAAAATAAAAATTGTCTAAAAGAATAATTTTATTAAATTCCTTATCCCTATCTATGAGTTTGTATTTGGTTTTAAAATTTAATTTTTAGTTTTTATGTTCATTGTATGCGCAATGAAAAAATAATTTCAAAAGCTTTTATTATACATACGAAGGCTACCATTTTGATAAATTTTCCTTAAATTGAATAAAAAATAATTCCATATGTTCAAATTCATAATGTTACTACATAAAAAGCAACATATATTTTTAATATATTTATAATAAATTAATAATACTTAATCTTTTGATTATTTATATTTTCCTTTCAAACATTTTCAAATAAAGTACTACTGATTTGCACAAATATATTGGATAATTATAAATAAACCTAAAAAAACAAAGTATTATAATATGAATTACGTAACTAATTATAGTCCATTTAAAACTATTAACAATCCCAAAAAAGAATCCCATACGCAGACGCGTGTAATGTATTTCATAAGATATTTTACAGAAGCATGTAGCAATGAGTAACAAAAAAGTTTTATAAAAAAAAAAAAAAAGAAAGAATAGTCCAATAATATTTTTTTCAGTAATGAAAATTTTTTATTTTGTAACGTATTTTGTAACAACCGAAAAATTTTCTCTCGTACCTTCTATCATTCTTATTTTACTGTCATATACGATCTAAACTTCAGAGACCATATTCATGGATTCACAGTAGTTTTGTCACGAATCGTTATTGTTTTCACACATTTATCAGTTCAATATTCCCTTTGCTTTGACTCACAAATGAAATAAACAGCCTTGTTGCGCATTTGGAAATATCTGAAAATATCTGAAAAGAAGTTTATATACAGGCATTAATATAATAAATTCAAAATTGCATTTACAAATCGGTTTTGTGTAATTACTCTATACAACAGTATTTGTAACTCATTCGTATTGTGAGAGTAATTAGAAAGAGCTGTTTTGTCTTGTGAGTAAATTGTATATTTTTTCAGAATCATTTTTCATTTAAAATAAAAAAAAATTAGAGCTGGATTAAATTAAAAATTGCGAAAATCTTTAAAAAAAAGAGAAAATGCTTCTCACGAATGCGGATATTTAATGATATTTTAATTAATAGAGTAAATGAATAAAAATTTTTATCATTGATTTTGCAATGTTATATCCTATAAAGTAAACAAAAACTGAAAATTCCCCATAATTTGCTTCAGAAATATATAATTTTTTTTTATAGTTTTTTAATTCTATTATTATACAGTTAGAAGATATTTAAATATTTTACTCGAAGATATAATTGAAAATATTTTTTAATCGAAAACATATTTATTAATTATGGAAGGTTTTCATTTATTTTTAATATATAGCAAGATGCTGCATAAGATTAAAGTGAAATTCCTTTAAAGTATATACTTTTTCGATAGTCTATTATAAGTATATGTTAAATGTATCTGCCTTGGTTTTCAAAGATTTTCAAAGATATAACATAATGTTCCTGTAAAAGAATGTAAATCATTCGATACTTAATAATAAATTTTAGCTTTCAACACTTTTTTATCAAAAAGTATTATTACTACTTCTCTCCTCATTTTTATTGAAAGCTCCAGTATATTTATTTTCTTAAATTTCTACTATCTATATTTGTGTGCAATAAATTTATAGTATCTGTCAAATATACTATACAAAAATAACTATTTATATAAGTGCATTCATAAGATTTATGTGATTTAATCGCATTGAAAATGCCACTACTATTTCTCTTTTAAATATTATTTTTATAATTTTACAAGCACAGTTGTTATATACAGCGTTAACACTTACAAGAATTAAGACTTTTAATTAAGGTACCCATTATTTTTCGAATTAATAAAAAATATTTGATTGAAAAACAAATAAGACATCCATTCATTTATATCTGTTGTTTGTATATCAATGATTTGAAAAATGTATTTAATCTCTGTTTTTACCGTTTATGAAATACAACCGTTAACTATTTGTTTATTAACCTTTTTTTTAAGTCCTTTTGCAAAAAATTAATGGTAATAATATAAAAAAATTCAATTTTGTACATTAACTTCAAAGTTTATATATTTATAAATGATCTTCTAAAATAAATTATTTAAATTTAATTTTGTGTAGGACACAAACACAAATATTTACTGTTATTAGAGCTCGTTCATTTGGAATACTATTTCTTTTTCAATTTTCGTTTAAATTATAAGAATTATATACATATATATATATATATATATATGTGTGTGTGTGTGTGTGTATGTATGTATGTATATTTTTTTACAAAATGCTCATTTGTTATACATTAACATACACAGAAAATTAATAAAATTAATATCATCTTAGCCCCTGTATTTTTTTGCAGTATTTACTTTTTTTACATTTTTATAGAGTTCTATATTTTAGCTATGCCATAATATCCGCGAGAAATAGTTGAATGCTATAACGTCATATATGTCGACAGACGACGTATTTTTAATTTCGCCATGTCTTCTCTCTTCAAGAGAAAGGCCTTCCTCTTCAATCCATAAGTCTCGATATAGTTTACGTATATATATATATAATATGTATATGTATGTATGTATATATATATTAGAAGAATATAAGAATCGAAAGAGTAAACTATTTATTTCTTCTGGTCTTTTTTGTCAATCGTTATGAATTACTGCTTAATTAACTTGAACTTAATTATGAATTATGTATTGTGAGCTTTTGCTTAGAAAGATTAACTCAATCACTGCATTAATTCAGTTTATTAAATCTTAGAATTTCTTAGTCCTCATACATACATGTTTTGCTACAAGGTTTAACGGTATTGTAGTATTCGCAAATTATACCACACATTTGTACTATAATCGAATAATAGACGATAATTCGTAGGTGGTAAATTAAATAAGACCCTGCTTAAAGCGGCTTCGAAAGGTGATTAAGCTAAGGACATGCTTTTCAAATTGTAATTCATTGTGAAATGGGCACTATTGCTCATTCCCATGTGATAAAACCTCCCAAACCTGCATAATAATATAATCTGAGATTAACGTTCTATATCTAAACGAACGTGGTGCAACCGAAAATTTAGCAACCCACGTGCCAGTAATGCAGAATAACCGCAGCCGAACGAGCAGTCGATCGCTCGCCCTTGCGACGAGCTCTATCAAAGAATCCGGTAGGCTCAGGTGGTCGAGGTCCAATCTACATAGGCGGGCCTTATCCGGGTAACAATTTTTCATAGCCTACAATGATGCGGCCTAAATACGTGCCTGGACTCGCAAACAGGATCCAGCGAACCCATCGACGGGCAACCGAAGCGACTATTGCGGGTAAACAACTCAGACAGCCAACCGCTTGAGGACATCCATGGCCCCTCCCGCCCCCGGCGGCAGCCCATTACTTGTGGCTGTCGGCCACGTACGTGTCGGTCCAATGCAGCTGAGCGCAACTCGATGGAATAACTTGACATACGTGATCGCTCCTTTGGCCTTACCTCTATTTTACTTTATTTGTACGCGACAAAGTGGAGCGTGAATAGTTTTTCGTGTATTAGCTTTTCGCCCCTAACTTCGGGCGCGCAAGATGGATTCGCGATAGCTCTCTGTTTGCTTTTTTCCTGTTGGCAAAGAGAAAGGATACGCCTTTATTTCTGTGCGATTCGTGCTTCACCTTTTGTTTAAAGTTTTTTTTGTTTTCTTAGTGAAACGTCGTATGTACGCAAAAGCTTGAACGAATCATTGACGGAGAGAATACTAATGACTGATTAAACTTTATCAAGTATTCTATTGAGTAAAAAATCTTTTCTAATTAAGTGATTTTTTTTAATATAAAACTAATAGATCCTGGTCAACATTCTGATTGACTTTCTTGTAAGTAAAGTCTTAGTAATGCAATGAGTGAGAAAGATGATCCCTTTATAAATTATTTATGTAGAGCAAGCATTTACTATCACTAACTTTCTTACATTATTATCTCTCACTAAATGCAATATAATTATGCATTGATATTCACAATGAAAATATTAATCATTCATCGAGGCTGTAGTATCTGGAATTCTTAAAACTTGTCATATTGAAAAACTGCTTTTTTAAAAATTATCGTTTAAGTAGATAAATTGTTGCAAAGTAATAATTAATGCTTGTAATAATACGAACATATTTCTTTTTTTGAACTCTCAAGTTGTTAATCATTTTCCGAAATTTCTCCCAGTTTGCATGGATTTAAAGCACTTTTAGTTTCATATTTTAAAGTTTAAAAGACCAAAATGCCAAGTACAGTTATTTTTAACATTATGATTTTTAAGTAAAGTTTTTTTTAATATTATTTTGTTATTAATATTTTTTTTAAAATACATGTCACACAAATTTTTCTTATATAAAATAAGTGTCTGTTTCGATCATTAAACAAAATTGAATTAAAAAATTTTTTAACCGATCAATTCTTCTATAAACGCATTATCCATACATTATTAAGCATTTTTTGTAATATATGTAAAAAAAAATTTTCTATCTCATATATAGCTCAAAAATTCAACAAACACGTGATAATTTTGACGATTTCGGCATGCCAATAAGCTTCAATTTAAAGTAACTCGAAAGTGGTTCACAAAAGCCATATTCGATTTCCTTTTGATCCTTTCCTCCATTCAACTTATTTCACTTAAATATCTTTTAAAATCCACACTTTTTATAAGAATATATGTTTTAACTGTGTAATATATTTATAAGTCTTAAAACTTCAGAACAAAGTTCTTACAATAATTATTTATAATAACTATGATAATTTTATTGCATTGGAATTTATTTTGAATAACACAAAAAATTAACGACAGGTAAAAAAAAATAAATTCTTCAAGTATATTTGTTTTAATATTACAGTACAAAATTAATACTATTTTAAATATTTGTAATCCTGTGATTGGAGCTTATTGCAAATACCTTGAATTTTACGTAATAAATTAAATAAATACCAACAGTTTTAGCATGCGATCATGGACTAAAATTGATTGTTTTAAAAAGGTATACATTTAATAGTAAATGTTCTAGTTGTAAAGTGATATAATAAAATTTATAAAATTAGTTAGAATAGAATTTATTTTATGCATTTTTTTTAAATAACTGTTTTATTAATTTAAATATAAATAAAATTTCTATTATGAAATTTTTATTGTAACTCCAATATAAAATAATATTAACGAAAATATTTGATTAAGAATTAATTGTTAAATATCTGAAATTATGATCAATTGACAAATTTTAATTCTCCTTAAAAGTACTATACTTCTCAATATATATATGTAAAAATCTACTTTAAAGTCTAATTGTACAAATTAAGCCTGGATAAATTGCATTTTTTAAGAAATAAAAGAAGAGAAGTAAAATCTATATGAAAAAATTAATTTATTGTAATTCAAAGATCTTCATGAATTTTCGTCTTCTAAAAAAACAATCGAACTAAATCATATATAAATTATTGTCGTTTATTTATAATACATTTATTGTATAATCAAAAAACTTCAATAGAAATTGTTTTCAAATATAAAATTTGAATAATCACAATCAACAATAAAAATTGTTATTTTTTATATATTACTTGGTTTTATACAAAATTGGAATGTTCTTATACAAAACAAATAAAGCTATTTATATGAAAGTATTTATATGATTTATTGTTCAAATATACCATATAATTTATTTAGAAAATTTTATAATTATTATTAATGCAAATGTTGTTTTTAAGGTTGATTTTTCCAAAAAATTTATATGCTCCACTCATAAAATTGCTTCTCTTACCTTAAATGAAATATCCATTTGACTGATATGTACATGTAAAGAAACCAAAGTTCCTTACTTAAAACAAAGGAGAGATTTTCAGTGTAACCTGTTCTACATTTTCTTTAGTAAAATAAAAACAGATTTCACTGACACAATACTCTTATTTCAATAAATAAAATTAAAAAATGTTTCACATACAGAAGCTAATTGTCTCAATTATTTGAATTTAATTACGAATTCAAAACAAAAATCAGTGATAAATATTAGTGAATTGTAATTAAGCAGAAGTTTTTCAATGAATGCATACGCACATCCCGTATATTGGTGCAGACTGGAGGCACTTTCTTGCAAGTTAAGCACGCTTTATTCTAACATGATACTTTTCGAAAGCATGCTAGTTATAACAAGAATGCCTCTCGTACAAGTTTTGTTTACTTTAGAATGGAAACTTTTCATTCCGCTTTTGCAAATGTTTGTATAAATAGTCTTTGACAATGATGGATGAGCTTCAGAATTTCAGTTTTCTCTGCTAGACAAAACTCTAAAAGAGCTTTGAGTTAATATATTTACTGGATTTTACATTGTTTTATTTAAAAAAAATTTACACATTTAAAATTAATTATAAAAACTTAAGTTTAGCAATTAGTCATGTGAATATTTGTAATTTAAATATTCAAATTTCTTGTCACTTTTCTCGTTGCAAAAGTTATGACAATACCTTAATTTATTATTGCCCGAAATATTTTACATTATTACTATTTACGTGTATAACTATACTATTGAGACATTTATATGGAGTAAGCTAAATAGAAACTTAAGTCTATAACTTCGAATTTCATTATAAGAACAAAGGGAATTTGCCAACCTAATTCAAAGGACATAATATTTTATTATAAGGCAAGGGGTGAAAAAAATGATGTCCTTAAAACATTAACTTTAAATAAAATAATATGAAATAAAAAGTAAGCTGCCTTCGAAATAATAGCAAAGAGTAAAATAATAGGAAAATAATAGGAAGTGTGAAGTTGTGAGGAAAATATCAGCTTTCAGTACAAAAAAACATGAACTAGAAAATGCATGTGAGGATGTGGAGACTTGCGGTCCCTTATTGCAAACCACTGGACTTTTAACGAATAACTGACCGGATACCTTCTAGGCAACGATTTATGACTTCCTTCATATCCATAGTTGCGCCATAATCTTATAAAATTATGTACGCACAGTAGAAAGAAACTCGAGAGAAATTAGCGTAAATCATGAAGTATTTCTTCATGACATTTCTATGCTTAGTCTATTCCTCGTGACCTCTTAATACGCATACGTTGTTAAAAAGTGAACTAAGAATTATCTACTGCTTTTTAATTTTTACTGAAAGCACTTCATTGTTTTGCTTTCATTTACCGACAAGTTTGTAGCAGAGTTTCAAGAGGCTATAAGAAAAAAGGTGCGCCATTGCTATGATGATACTTTTAATTCTATTATAGGTTAGTGTAAGTGGAAAATGTGTTTTTTTTTTATATTTTTTGACACCTTTGTAAATATTTGAAATATATAAAAGTTATAGAATAATTTCTTAGTGTAATAATATTGGAAAAAACCCTTTAATTATTATTAAAATAAACTGAGACAGACGAAATTCCTACTTAGCGTCAATGCTAAAGATACCTTTTCATAATTCAATTACGTTGGTTATTTATCAATGACTTCTTCATAAATATGAAAATGCTTATAAAAAAGAAATCCATATTTATATTATTAATTTAAAGCTTAAATTTACAATTTTATATGAGAAATTTTTGTTACTATTATCTATAAGAGTGATTCTGAAAATTAAAATCACCATCTAATGGGAAGCTTTAATTCCGGCCACCTAATGTTTCAGAATTGACATAAAGGAAAAAGCATTAAGATGCATTTAAACGATAATATTTTTTACATTAAACAAATTTTTAAAAGAAAAATTATTCTTTCGTAATTTTAAACTATATAAATAAGTCTAAAACAAATTTAAAGAAATCGCCTTTTATTAAAAAAATTACTGTACAAACGTAGCAATAATTAAATTTAATTTTTACTAAACTATCCACACAAATATATGTACATACGCTTGTTGTGTATTGCGTTAAAATTGTACAATACTCTAAAAAATAACAGCCCATAAGTGAATTGGACAGTAGGATGCAATAAAACTTGTTTATCAAGCTCCATCCTTAATTCACAAATCACAGCTTTTTCTAACGAAACGAACCTACAGCTGTGATTTCTATTTGCAGCTACGAACAAAAAATAGCAACGATTCGATGAAATATGCAGATTGCTTTTAATATATATTTATATATATTTCATATATATATATATGAAAAGGAAGTGTTTGTAACAAGTCGCGAAGAACATCGATGTGTTGCTTCACACCCAAAGTTTACCAACGGCAAACAGTTCAGGAAAATGTTTCCTCTGCACAGGTCACATTCCACTCCAATTGTTCTTTAATATAACAAAGCTTACTCATACGAGCTCAACATCTCAAAGGAGGTCCCTCAATGTGCTCAAAAAACACATGTCCTGCGATGGACGACATCTCTGTTTGCGGCTCTCGTCCATCTTTTTGTACCTCGGGTTCTCCTTTTTACTTTTGCTTCGTTGTCAATTTCGTTTTAGTATCCGCGTCCTCGCATTATACTCTCCCGCGATTCGATTTCTCGCATCGATCGATGCCTATGACATCCAGGAATTGAAGTCTAGATGTCCGCGCATAGATGATGAGTGACGAATTATACCATTAAGGTTTTATTCCTTCTACATTTCACAAAACAAATAATGTTGTATAACAATATTTATATCAAAATATTAATACGATTATATTAATTCATTCATCATTTTTCTATTCTCTTTATATTACGGATATATTATGAGTGCTCTAATTATTGAAAAATACAATTTTATCATTAGAAATATCGTTATTATTAGTTTATACATATTTTTTTATTATCTGTCATTATAGTAAATTTATAATAGTATTAAACACACACACACACACATATATATATATATATATATATATTTATTTATACATAAATATACGAGTATGTATGTATTTATGTAACTTATTAACGCTTTTATGATACTTCAGATAGTTTTGTGATCTACCATGTGTCACCAATTATAACCTAACATACTATTAAAACTATATAAAAATGTAGCTACATATAATATTATATACATATATATATATATATATATATAATAACGTAGCACTTAAAGATAGTAACATTTCCTTTCAAAATAAATAATACAGGCTAATTAAAACTCATCTCCATCATAATTATAAATGTAAGTTATAATTTTTTTAGATATTGTACACTTTTAAAAACCTTACATTACAAGACAAGAATCTGACACTTTTGTTATTTAATAAGCATAACAAATTTTAAGTAACTATAAAACATAAAAAAAATGTTTAATCAAATTAATGCAGACGCCAACTTATCAATGGAGACTATTCTGAGTATTGAAACTAATTTGTAATACTTAATTATTACCAGACAGGTTTAGTAAATACACTTATCCAATATAACTAAATAATGTCAATTCTTACTCATAATAATCTTTAAGTACTACTCTTTTTTACATAATTTTATGACTCGTCAAACCTATTTTAGTATTTTACTGAAAGAATAATAATTCAAAGAATACGTCAAATTTAGAAGCAAAAAAATATAACAAGAATATAAGTTTTATATTCCCAACATGAACAAGTATATCAAATAATGTAAAGGTCAAGTAGTCACTTGAAAAATTTATAAAATGGAGATTTTTATCCTTGTGCTCTTATCTCCCTATCCTCTTCTTGAACACCACCAACTTAGTCACTGACATTTCATGTATTATATTTAATTATATCACCCGAATATAAATCAATATTTTTTAATGTTAGAGGCATTGCAAGAGAGGTTGAAGAAACCATACTGGCTGTAGAATACAAAATAAAAATATCCGTAAGGATTCAATAATTTATTTTGTTATTTTGAAAATGATAAGAATTAAAACAAATACTTATAATATTTATGCAATTAAAGTTTCTTTACATTACAATCATTTATAAATAACATAATTGATAAAAATGTAAGTATTTTTTAAATATCCAGTATACGTAGACAAATGTATACATTTATATTTGCATATCCTAATGATTTTAGAAATAAATTGCAAAATTATCTATTGACAGAAAGTATTAAAATAATTCAATTCAATACCATTATGAGGCTTGGCTTGTTTAATTAAAACAATATAAATAGCAATGGTAGCAAGTTGATCTGTGAAAAAGTGAGATGTTTATAATTTTGAAGTACAAACTCAATTCTACTATTTTCCTTTAGTATTCTCGTAGGACTTAGTCGCTCACAAAGGAAGAAGAATAAATTGAAATAACTTCCTCCCGTGAGATATTGTGAATTATTCCAATGTACGTCGAGTGGCTCCGATTTCCTAAAAAACTTGGGGTTTTATGTATATGATTACCGCAATAATTTACTGATTCCATCTATTTTGAAAAGGAAAGAGGTAATCGGTGACTTGCATCATTCCATTGATTTTCATCATGTGAGCCTTTACCCACATAAATATTTTTTCTACTTTGATATCTATTAATTTTATTTTGCCAAAAACTACAGTCCACAAGATGATAAATTGTTAAATTGATAAATTAAAAACAACGTTGATTTAATTTTACGTCTGCGCAGTTGACTTTAAATTTTACTTTTGTTTCTCACCGTTTACTTAAGAGATAGTATTGCATTCCTTTAGTTTATATAAAGAATGCGTAATTTATTTCTATGGATCTGTTTTATAAAGGCTTCAATACAAAGCAACTAACGAGGTAACTGAAAAATTTATTTAACGTACTTTTAAAACGTATTTTTTCTTCAGTTCAAACGACACTAATTTAGCTAGTTTAATTATTGGATTTGCATACAACTAGTATTAATAGAATTTTTAACCTTTTTTGAAGGAAAAATAAATATTGCTGTAACTGATAGTATTATTAAAAATCTTTAACATTCAGCGCAACTTCCCTTAATTTAATGTATAATAGAACGTGGAGATTGGCCACATATGGTAATAAGAGAATGAAGAAAACACACATAGAAAATAGTCATGAATGGTAATGGTACGTGTACAACATTTAGAAAATCCACATTATAAGATGCCGAAAGAACATTGAAATATTAAAAATGTGTGTATATATATATATATACATGTGTAATATATACATACATGTCTAATGTATATACATGTATACTATATAAATATATATTGGGTAATAGATAAAACGATGAGGGAAAAATGACATGATGATGGTGGATTAACATGTCAACAACGTTATAAAGCAGTAAAAAACGACAAACGATGACGATAATGGTACGCTAAATGCATGAAAAATATAAAAATAAATATATATGTTTACGCAGGATAAAAGAGACATTTCGCTAGAGCCTAGTTAAAGATGCTTTTAATGGAAATGGCTGATATATCTAGCTAAGTGTTGACATACTGTCAATTCATTGCTGTATTCCATTCAATTTGTTCATCTGTTTTCTTCCTCTAGTTTACGTATAGACATTGTTTTCTCAACTTTAACAATACCATCTTACAATGGCAATATATTTTTATACTTCTCGAATAATTGAGGATGCGTAAAATAGTATTAATCTAACAATTAATTTCTTAACAATAAATATAATACTAATTTTTAAAATATAATTTGTCGTATATTGTACAGTATACATATATATATATATATATATATAAAAATATAGACTTTTTATGATTCAGTAAGTGCATTAAAAAATTGTAACAATCGTTTAAGAATTAATGAATAAAAAAAATCATTATTGAATACGAAAAATTATTTATGAGAACTTTATTTTCATGATTCATTTTCATATTTTAAAAATAGACTACATTTCGAAAAATTTATGAAATGTATTATACAATACTACCAAAGCTGTTACAATTTTTTTATTACTTATATAGAAAGCAAAATTATTATTAAAAAATTAAACTTTTTAATAATTTTTTTAATCAAATCCTTCAACGCCAATTTTATAGCAAATTCTTTTATTTTTTAATATTTTTAAATTAATAATTTTATTTATATTATTAAAAAATGGTATGATGCTTCATACTTTTTCGACTATAATATTTTTATTTTTTTTTAATTTTTTTTTTGTTCTTTAAAAGAAGAAACTGAATCTCATCTATATCAAATTTTTCAAATATGCCAATTATCCGTACTATATGCTACACAGATTTCACTCGAACTTAATTATGGAAGTAACTACAGTATTTTACAGTTTTTCATTATTACAGACTTTATACAGCAATATTTTTTTCTTTTTTCTTCTAGTAATTCTATACTATTTTGAAGTATTTTATCAAATCGCAAAATTTTATTATCTTTTCTTTATTGAAGTTTTTTTTCATGGTGCATTTTTATTAGAGTAAGTTTCTTACTTGATCATATCAATTTGCTGATCTTATTATTATTTTCATTTATCAAAATCATTTTAATTAATTAAATTCTATTGTTATATCTGCAGCATGAATCACATCATTTTTTTAACTATTAAAATTATATTTCTTTTACATATATATTTATACAATTCTACAGCATGAGTATTTTAAGTAACTTCGTACTGGTTTAAATTTGATTGTAATCACTTTACATGCTTTGATTGTAACTTTATACTTTTAAACTATATATATTGTCACCTATTTAAAAGTACTTTGAATTATGCAGATTAATAAAAAAATGCATTCATAAATTTCATAAATAAAATGACAATAAATAAATCACGACTAGCCCCTTCGTAACTAAGCTAAAATATTCTACAATAATACAACATACAATAATTGTATGTTGTAATAAATTGTTGCATATCAATTTTTCAGTATAATTTTGCAAGTTAATTGTCGATACAAGTAAGTTATATGTTCATTTCAACATTAATGTCTGAATAAAGTGACTTACTTAAAAATATATCAGTAAACGTCTACTCATTATCTTAACTATATCATCTGATTACCACCATATCAATTGAAACCACTGGTACCATTGTCAAACATTATATCTTATACAGACACATTATTATATTTGCCATATGCCTACAATATTATTGATTATTTTTTCTTTTTATTTGTAAAATATTTTAAAAATTGATTCATATTTCTTATAAAAAGTTCCAATTATAAAATTATGAATGACCCTATAATTCTCTATTCATAATATAAAAAATTAATTCTTCACAATTGAACTTAAATACATTACGAAAGAAGAAATACGTTTAGGATGTAATTAATGATGTCCATCGTGTAATAATGATAGCCATAAATAAGCTGTTTATTTTCTTAACTGCAGCCAAAATTTATTTTTAAAAAACAATTTTTTTTTTTTTAAATTTTCAGTTTAATTTAAAATGTTACTTTATTTTAACATAAATACATACTATCATAAATTATTATTATAATATTATTATTATTATTATTATTTTTACTCTTGATTTGTGCATGCATAAAATCTGTTCTATAATAGGTATCTTATCATTGCATTCAGTACTGAAATTGAATATTAAATATTTATGGAATATATTTAAATACTCTTTTCTAGATACATATCCAAAGTAATCTGAAAATTTAAAATCACTTTAGAAAATGTTTGAACATTCTATAGTTAAATTATATACAAATATTTTTCAGAATAAACGCAATTTTAATAAGTATTTAAAGAAAAGTTTTAATAGTATATTTTTCATAGGGACATTTGTAACTATATTTAGAAAAAAATATGAAACTATTGCAAACTTTGAAAAGTAGCGATTTTTGTAACATTTTCTTAACAAGTTTAGTCTACCAAAACAATGTATATTACTAAAGTAACAGACACTTAATCACGAAACTCATTCCATAAACTTCAAATTATTAGCATGCAAAGTTCGTCCAAAAATATTTCTAAAGCGACGGGCTATGAAATTTTCATGGATATTCAACCATCATGCAACACGATGATTGGCAATAAAATGAAAAATAGTTTCAAAATCAAAGAAGTTTCAATAAAAATAATAGTGTAGATCTATTTAGAAACATCAGTGTTCAATATACCATTTGGCGTGAAATATTGTCGTATTTTCATTTTCAGAATAGTAAAATGAAAGAAAGAAGAAGCAACTGAAGGGAGCTAATTACGCGATTTTCCGATCGATCAATTAAAGCTATTAAAATACGTTACCGTTCCATGATGCCGCCTTAGCGGAAAACTGTTACGAATGGCTCTCCAGAGGAGTATGAACTCAATCAAAAGCAGTAGGGGATTCTTAAAGTTCGGTAAACTCATAAAATAATCAAAAAACTTTAAAAATAGTACATAAAAAAGCCTTTATTTTTTACGAAGGAAGATATTAATGTTTACTTTTCGCTTCACAAAGATTTTATTATATATCATTTATCCGGTTAAGCTTTACCCTAAATTTACTGATCAATGATTTCTTTATCAATAATTATGTTGAACCCTTCAGAATGAATTATAAATTATTCATAATAAACTGGTAGAATAAACTCTATTATTTCTATATTTTGATAATATAATTTTAATATTATCGTAAACACAGCATTATTCACCATATCCTGATCCATAATTTATAGAATAAATAATTATACTAATTAGTAATAAAATGTACTAAATAAAATTTGTTACTACTTTTATAAAATAGTAATTTTAATATTAATTTATATTACTTATGTAAATCTGTATCTTGTGTGTAAACTAGAAAAGTTAAATCTTTCTGAACAACTGAAACATCTATAGGCATACGTTATTAGTAGGTTATTGTATATTGCTATCAATTTATAAAATCTGCCGACATAATTAATTTAGTTAGGTAATCTGCTGAATTAATAATTTCAACTATGAAATTCAACTTAAGTTACAACGTATTATACAATTCTACTATTTTAACATGTATACTCATACTAATGCTGTCACTAATACACAATTTAAATATGATTCATATGCTTTTATTCTATTAACTATCTGACATATATTTAAAAAATTATTACGACCTTGTGGTTATTGTTGTCTGAAATTTTACTTTTTCATATTTTTTGGAATCAAATTAACGATATTAATTAAAAACGTATTGTTGAATATGAGCTGATTTTTTATTGGCTTATAATAAAATATTCGAGAAATTTACGAAAATACATAATGTGCTGAATATTGTATAAAAATTGCAGCATAAATACTTTGATTTTTTTCTATAAAATGTGAGTAAATCAGAATTTAATTTTTGAATTGGATTAAGTCATATTTGATCCTTACAAGGGCCAGATTTTTTTGTTACAAAGGCCAAAAACTTTTTCCAAGAGATTAAAAAGTTTGGTACCCTTTTCCTGAGGTTGTTTGGCATTACGGACAACTTTCACGACTGTTGATGCTAGGCCTAGAATCTGATGGATGCTGCTTGATTCGACGACCCAATTTCATTCTTTTGACTGTAGAAAGATTTCAAAAAGCAACTGCTTTTTTCCCTAATAATAAACATGTATCTGTATTCAATTACAATAACTGTGCATTGAAAAACAGATTGTAAAATAGTATATTAGGCTTTAATAATTAAAATTTCTTTCAATTAATGCAAGTCTTATTTATCACTTCTCATAATTAATAAAATTGTATTTAAAAATAAGATTTTCATATTTGACAACAGCCGATACATTTATTTAGAAATCATTATTCTTAACAAATACTGTATGTTTACGTACCTTATATAATACATTCATAATTCAATTTAAAAAAAATACTATATCTTTTAAATATTATTTATTTACTGATTTGAAAGATTTGAATATGTTTTTAAAAATCACAGCGCCTCAATAAAATTCTATATTTGAATTCCTTTTAATTTTAAAACCAATAAATATATATGTAAACTGCAATGTAGAATACCTTAATTATAATGATACTTCTATAATATTTAAAATAGTAACGATTACATATAAAATAAAAATCCTTTTTATTTATAAATTTTTCTCATAAGCTTTCATATAATCATTGTAAAAGTAATTCCATAATTGAAATAAGTAAGAAGCGAGCAAATTTTAATTATAAACACAAATTTATAATAAAAAGTATTTAGAATTTAAATTACCTTTAAATGCATTGCTAAATAAACATATTTTTTATTATTTACATTAGAGATATTATTATAGATATAGAAATAAAGTAGAAAATTTATAATACAAAAAAAATACGTAATTTAAACTATATCAAATTTAATATCATTAGTTATTAGAATTATTGATAAGTAAATTTAATAAACATGTATTAGTTTACCGCTACATTATATATAAGTTAGATGAAATTTTTTTTGTCTTTGTGATTCTATACGTCTGAGTTATAAGTCAAATTCAAATTTAAGAATTGATATTACAGCTTTATTAGTTATGTAAATAATTTGAATAAAAGTGGAATTTTTTAAATAATTATGACATTCATAATTATTATTGAAACGAGTCAATAGTTATTCGAATTTTTAATTCTAATTTAACATATTAAATATGTTGAATCATGATGCATAAAAATATTTATGCGAAGACTATTTTAATTCAATTATGTTCTCAATAAATTTGAATTAATTTATTTGATGAACAAAAAAGTGTATAAAAATTGATTCTCATAATCGATACGCCCATGGAGATAAAGAGATCCATCCCTAGTGTGAGGTAGAAAAACGTTTCGCGTAATGGGGCTAGAAAAAAGAGAAAGAACCGTCAGCTTTAGGAACATTGAAATAGAGGAAGTTACGTACCAGTTAACCTGTCCTGTTTTGGGTGTGAAACGAGACGAACCCCGAGGGCTATTACCAGCTTCCCCAACCCTAGCAAAGGCTGCCGCACAGTTTCGTCCCTTTTGCTGAAAATATCAAAAACTCTGTCTCTTCTTCTCTCTTATGCAATTCATGCGAATATTTTTGATAAACAAAAAAGACTTGCGATATACTAGAAATACAATTGTATATTTGGAATATTATCAAAATATTCCTTAATAATATAATAATTCAATATTAAGTAAATAACGTAAACATAGTATATTGTAACGATATTTTTAAACAAACTTCTTTCGATACTTTTAACTAAATGTTTATAATAAAAATGTATTTTGTATGATACTACAATTCATTGTTTAATCATTGACTTCCATATAACTAATTTTCAACTTAGCATTTACGATAGTGTTCTTCGCGTGAGTGTCAAAATTCTAAAAAAATTAAAAAAAAAACAATTATTTTGTTTATTCATAAATATTTGTACATAACTAGATCAGAGAATAAATTTCATAATGCATAATTATTTTAAAATATTGACATGATTAAGCTCTTTCTGTTGTACTGAGCGTCTGATGAAATGTTGAATCATTGCAAGCACATCATTATTCACTGAACGAATTCTAAATTTTGTTCCATTCGTAGAATGCACTGAAGTACAAGGCCCTCGATCAATTGTTTTCGATATTAGATGTAAGGTTATTTCATTTTAACGAAGTAGTGTCTTATGAAGCAACATATTGGATAGTGTATTAATCGCATTGTTAGAAATTCGTAGTAGAATACTCAGGTTTATTGAAAATATATCCAATAATAGCATCCATCCTCGTGAAGATAGGCAAACATTGAAGATTCGTATAATGAAGCACCGCACTCGAAGATGACGTATTCCATAGAAAATCCATATAAACTTGAACGAGTGAGTATCGATAGCAAATTATTTTCCGCTGTTATAGATGAAACGGTATCGTCTATTGTTACGTCCATCTTCGTAGAATATTTTGTATCATCTATGGATACTAAATGTTAATTTTGATCTTATAGTTTACTCTGATTTTCATCTTTATCTATATATATTATCACTTAAAATATTTTATGCGGCAAATATCTGATAAAACGAGGGGTGATTAGATTCGAGAAAATCTCACTCACAATATATTGTTATTGTCATGACAGACTTTTATCGAAATTTCAAAATAAAAAGCGTCCGAATTATTTATGCGTGATCTAGTAATACTTTATAGAAGCAACATTTTTAAAGATGTATCATTTTGAACGCAACGACTAATTATCCAAACCAGTATTTGGCTATATCCAAAAATTGCCTTATGATTAATGATTATTTTCACTAATGCGAGCAGAAATGCTTTCATCCATATATAATTTATTACAGTACACTATCGTAAGGTTCCTTTTTAAAAAATCGCTCTCTGCTTCTCATTCGAAACAAGATATTTAAATTTGAAGTAGTTATTCCAAAATAAAGTGGCTAACTTAAATGTTTCATTATTATAAGAATGTACTTAAAAAATGTATAGATAAGTAAATTTTTTAAAGAAGTATATGATAATTTTTAAACAGTATAAATGAATAAAACTCGTAATTAATTGTCAATAAAAAGAGATACAGATACGCATGAAGTAACATTTAATGGCCTCAACACATTTATCCCTATACGAAACTTAATTCATCACACTCCTTCAATATAGTTTTTCAATAAGATTTTAACGAACAAATTCCAGAAACAGGAACTTAATTTCAGCTGATCAGATTTTTTCTTTTAGATAAAATTGAATTATTCTCTAACATCTCTATTTGTCTCTCTCACTCTCTCTCTCTCTCTCTCTCTCTCTCTCTCTCTCTCTTTCTTATTTAGCACGAAGCAAATATTTCTTGTGAAAACGAATAATAAGTAATATTAAAGTAAAAACCTGTCAAGTCTTCTACTCGGTCCTTTTTCTTTGACGTAACGAAATACGTTCTCATTTTCAAGCTGGCCAAGTATTTCACAGGACATTAAAAGTCACGTTGAAACGCTAAAATGTTCTTTAAATAATTTCAAAAATAAAACTTTATTCAATAAGACACTCTTCACTTATTATCTACATTAATTTTAAAATACTAAATTTAACTATTATTTTTTGAACGAAACATTCAATATTTATCATCTGTATGCTTATGGAGTAACTTTAATTATAATCGAGTAAATAATCTTATAATAGGAAGAAAATTCATGATAATTTAAAAAAAAAATAATAATCTCCACAATTATCAATAAAATTTAGCAACAACATTACACACATACACACATATATATACACACACACAAATGTAGTTTATTACTACAAAATTATGACATAAAAAATTCATGAAATAATGTATGAAACAAAACATTTTAATGATATTTATCTGCTTTATTTTAATATTTTCAAATTTAAGTAAGTACTGAAGTAAAGTTGATTATATCATAGTACCTTAATTATAATACACGAATGAGCAATTGATTAATGAAGATTCTGTGGGTTCATTTTGATTGCATAAATAGATTGGACCATCAAATATCAATAAACTAAATTGAATAATCTGTCAAATACAAAATAGAAAAGAATCTATCTAATCGCTTTAACATTGAATGTCAATATCATAATCAACTATTGAAGGCAATCTGGCATTTCATTGTAAGAAAGTTCAATGCCATTAATTAAATTTAATGTGTAACATTATTTATATATATATATTTTTTTTTTAAATTACTAATATACTCATCAAATACACGTAATACATTCATAAAAATTTTAACCTGTATTTTAAACTAAAGTGTTTAACTTATTGTATGAAATGCAAATTTATTTTGAAAATATTCAATTTCAGACCTACCTTAACATTTCATTTAATAATTTCAAATTTATAGCTTATACATATTTAAGCTTTTAGTCTTTCCTTCTAGGTCTTCCTTCATCTAATAAAGAATTACCATCGTTGTTTTTTTCCTTTTACTCCAATGGCGTGTCTTAATTGTCTTAATGCTTATTTACGATACACGTGCTACTCATTAAATTAGGTGCAAAATGCTCGGAATTAAAGAATGAGTAAGTTGGTTAGGTTGCATTAACCTACGAATATTTTTTCTAGTTTTATTGAAATGCTCAATTCAGTATTAAATTATACTTTAAGAACCGCTGTATGAAGTTTTTTCTTTTCCCTTCGAATTTATCAATGAGCAGTTCATTTTCTGCATGACTTAAGTCCAAAAAGAAAAAAATTAAATACAATATACAAAAAATTTATTTACATTTTAAATGATGATTATGATGTAAGATTTCTGGATCTATATATTTATTTTTTAGATGATTAATTTAACTTTCATCCAATTAAAACACTAAAGTATTCGAATAATATTTATCACTGCTACGCTTAACTGTTATAAAGTTACTATTACATGTAATTTATTTTCAAGATATTTATTATAAACTAACTGGGCGCCAATATGAAATAATAAGCATTCAATAGAATTACTAGGTAATAAATCATTTTATAAATATATGTGCCTATCATAATGACAGATCAAATAATAATTATAAGTATTCCCAATGTGCCCATTACTTGAACAAATTAAATAATCGTTTTGAAAAGATATTTATCTCAGTAATATATCTAATAGCTGTATTATTTTATTATAGAGCTGGTGGCGGAAGTATGTTGGGCGACGTCAACATCTCCGCAATCCTAGACTCGTTTTCTGTCAGCTATGATAAAAGAGTAAGGCCGAACTACGGAGGTGAGTACCGTCGTCGACACCATATATACATTTATATATATACATCGAAATGAAAAACGAATCAGAAAGAATCATCTCACTTTGCCATTTCTGTATTCATTATTATTTTTTTTTTCTTTTCGTAAGCGCCTTTAATTTTTGATGGACAGAAATTGCCGTCAGTCTCGAAGTCATGTATGAAAGCGACGTTGGTGGGGTGCCGTCGACCGTGCGATAACAAAACGCGAAAAAAATGTATCGTCCTGCGCGAAATTTCATGTATAAATACATATACATACAAGTATGTACGTATGTACGTAGGACGACAATCTGGCTTAATTGGATACTACGAGGTAGCCCAAAACGTTAGGGCTCTTAATTGGTTTTATTGCGCCGAAAATCTACCTTCGATTATCCAATATGTATATGCAACTCTATGTCGTAGCACTTTATAGATATATGCAGCTTATGTGTATATCTAACTTTCAGTAGCTTACATAATTATACTATACTTATAAATTAATAGTACTTCATTATTCTATGGTACTAAGGAATATGTAAAAACACACCTCTGCACGCCGCAAATACATTATTAATTAATTCGCTATCAATTATTGTGCTTCTATTGTTGCTGATTAATAGATATTATTTTTTTTAATTTTGTCTTCAATTGTGTAAAACGATCATAATTAACAATTAATCCTGATAATGCAATGTAAGGAACGAGCAATTTTCAATTATTCGCAAGAAATAGAAAAATTATACATTTTTAACAAGAAATCATTTGAGCATTTAAGAATAAACAGAGTCCAGCTATTGAATCTGTAGGAATGTTGAAACTTTCTTCTTAAATCATCTTAAATCATAATTAAAAAGTACTCCAAAGCAATTATGATTAATTACTATTCTCTCAAATTTATTAGTCCTGGCTCTCGGGTACACCTCGTATAACAATATTCAACCAAGTTTATGATTATTTAGTTTCACGCAAATACTTATATATGAACACAATTATGAAGATTTTATGTCCATCTATGAATATACATAAGTACGATACATAACCATACATAAGTATAGTTGCCAGTGCGGCATTTGCATATACATACCAAAATATGGATGATTTTCGGAAAATGTGCAACGAGGTGCTTTACGTGCATTAGAATGTACGAGCGAACCTCCAAAATTAATGCGAAATCTCAAAATTGACAGTCGAAATTCCGTCACAACTCTGACGTGTTAAGGGTAATAACATCATAATAATAACTACAAAAATAATAATAACAGGATGTCGCCTTCTTGAAACCGCTTAACGCGTTTCACTCGCGGGCGGCTTTAAGGGGGCGTAAACATCCAAATAAAAGTTACCCCCGCCATACTCGATTAAAAGCATCAAATCATATAATACGCCAATTTTATCTTTTTCTAGATATCTTACACATTAATTTTATTTTAAATGTAATAGCATCAAAAGTATTGCATTGAATTTTAAATAATAAATTAATCAAGAAAACAATCATAAAATAAAAATCAATGGTAGAGATAGAGGATATCTATCGAGAATTTATGTTTTATACTTGTTAAAGCGGTTTTTGAAATAATTTCAAAGGCAAATTTCTTATTCAACTTTTCATCCTGATAAATGATTAATGTTGTAAAATTTAAGAGTCACAATTAAATATTTTTTATTTATTAATGTGTAACAAACACAATTGAATGAATATAAAGAAAAAGCCTAAATGCAAAAATAAACAAGAACAGAAAAATACGATGGTAATTCTAGAAAATCTGTGCTTTCTTTCACTGAACCTTTCGCCACAGGTAACAAATTTCGATTTCGATAATATATTTACTATCCGCATGCAAATTATGTAGATTTTTATTGTAATATTTAAACAACAACACAATGATGAAAAAGGTCTAAAACAAAAGTGCCATACTTTATTCATAAAGCTTTCATTGTTTTTTAAAGGACAGCTATGATAAAGAACGCATACACGAATGATTGTGTATAGAGTAAAGTGTATGCGTAGTAAAAAAAAAAAAAATAAAATCTCGCTTTGCTCAACGAGAATATACGAAGTAACAACTGATGCCAGGCGTTACATTTGCCGCAAATTCATGCCATAGCCTTGATGAACGCGCAATTAATCAAAGCCACGAATACGCGATTGCTATTGAAATTGAACGAGAGGCATTAGACAATAAGGCGTCGTATCTTTTGTTATGATACGCTATATCAGAGGATGGGCTCGTAAGTGCAAAATGAGACGATGGAATTTATTAGCTTATAGAACAATTAAAATTTCATTTTATATGATTTCACGCTGCGTTAAATTTTAATAATTATCGTGAATTCGTGGCTATTCGCTTAATAGGCCATTTAAATAGCTAATTTATAGTAGAGTGTACGCTAAATATGTGTGCAATATTTATTTTTAAGATTTTATTCAAATTTCAGTAGTCAGCTAATAAATAATTCAGTATCTACTGTTAAAGAAAGTTAAAAATTGTTATTCAAGCACAATTTACTTATCTACATGCATTAATATACTATGAAATTTCATTGGAGAAAAAAAAATTTTTGCTTACTGGTACATAATTCATGTATAGGCATTGAAATAATTTCTATTTGAAACGCAAATAGAAAACTCGCAATAATAGCTTTTCAGAAATAATGTACAATATTATTGTTTACACATATTTAAATATTATACACGAGGGTTAAAATATTATTGTTATTAAAAAAAGCACATTTTAATACGATTAGAATAGAATTTGAAAACCTGTTTTACAAATAGTTTCTATTGAATACGTGGTTTTAAATCAATTTAAAAGACAAAATACAAATGTATTGAAATTATAAAGCATTGACTGTTAATGTTTCGTTACTTTATCGAATGTACATTGTCAAATGGTCTTGTCATTTTTACTAGTAACATCCACTAGCGATATGATAAGGATATAATATTTAAACAATGGATAAAAATAGGTCTTCGGATAAAATTAACAAAGAAAGAGGTAATAATTTGGGAGAAGGGGAGTAGACGAGTACTGATATTTAAGTGATTTGCGTAAAGTTGTAGTAGGTTTGATTTATTTAATCGAGTACATGAGGTTTGCCGAGAAGTCTCGAGAACCGCAATAAGCATTAGGAAAATTCTGAGACAAAAAGGAAGCCAGGAGGGAGCATCGGAATAAATTATCGATTGGGAGCTCGTGGCGTCGTGAAAAGCGGCTAATGAAATGCCTTGCGCCCAATCATTAAGAGTCTTAAGTCCAATTCGCAGGGTCCACTCGGGTATAGGTGCGTTGCCAGCGTCTTGGTTCTCCATTCGTTGCTGGGGCTCGCGCTAAAAAAGCCGGTCCAGGCCTCGCGCGCCTGCAGCTCATACGTCCAAGGGCGAGGGCAGCGATCCGCGAGACCCCGAGGCTGAGCGACCGAGGAGGGCCTCGATCGGGGCACCCGGGAGAGAAGCTCCAGGGCCGACCGGAGCCGCTGGGATTTCGGGACTGGTGTCGGGGCGACGCGTCGCCGGTGCCCGAGGCTCGCGAACCCCTCCGGCGAGCAAGCCAGGCGGGGCTGGGCTTTGGTAAAACTCGGATCGATGCTGGGACGCCCGTTGCTAGGGGTTACCGTTAAAGGCATCCCCGGGCCCCGGCGCTGTTCGCCCCTCGCTCTCGCCGCGCTCCCCGCTCGCACACCTACGTGCCTGCCCGTGAGCCTGCCTGCGAGCCTCGTTGTAATTACACGGCCGCGCATACCTACCGGCGATTTTAGCTGGATGCATTAGCTAATGACGTCGTGGTCGTCCATGTGAGCGAGCTGCGACGCGGAATACGAGTTCGGGGGCCGCGCCGACGAGCTAAATTGTTCTCCCTTGTTACGGACGCTGTCCCTTGGCGTTGCGTAGTTTTCGACACCACTTGGCCTACTGAAAGTGGAGAAGACCGTTATTGGATTTCGGATAGATTTCGGCTAGCGTTAATATCTCGGGCAACTGCCTTTTCTCCCCTATGCTCTACACGTCTTCGAGTCGGTACGCATTCGTCGGTACGGCCCCGCTTGGATAACCAATCTCACGTTCATCCACTTTTAAAGACCTTCCCTCGCCACTGCTATGCCAGATCGTGCCTCATATTATAATAATATATATATATATATATATATATATATATTTCTCACGAGCTGTTTACCCTTTCACTGGCTTTTTCACAAATCAACAATGTTACTTTATAATATCGAAATCTCGCTTCAGAAATTCGTACAAAATTTTTCACATTCAGCGGCTTTCATTCGAATAGCAGAAAATCTTTTCATATTCTTGCTGTATCGATGGTATTGAAATTTTAAAATCAATTATATATAAATATATGTGTATATATTTTTCCACCTATTTTTGAACACTGGAATAATTATATTTTCGTGTATTCATTTTATAAAAACAATGTTACTTCGTTTATTAAGATTATATACCTATAGAAGATTTCATTTAGCAATTAAAAAAACGGCCTTTTTTCATCGTGCATTATATTTGGTGGATCTTTTCTGCAATTATTTTACAATATTAATAAGTTGATAACAGAGTGTCTTGTCAAAATAGATAAGTATATTTCAAAAAAATAAGTACGATTTGCTTAAAAAGTAATGTATTGTTATTTCAAACTTCATAAGAGCGACCTATAAAATTCTTCATATTTATTCGATTTATGATCAGCTACAATCTATTTTTAGTATTCAGAATCCTGAATAGTTCAGTATTGAAAACATTAAATGGAATGGACTCTTTAAAAAATATAATCTTTAATATCTACATTTCTTGAATCTTCATTCATCGTCTCTATCTGGTTTAATTCTAACTTCTGAATTGTAAACTTCAATTTCATTTCAACGATAAACAAAATTCAATTGCATTAATTATTTATTCCCTTTTAACTCGAATATAGAATGAGTCGAAGATAAAACTCAGCCCAAATTAAAAAATGGAGCTATACTGAGCCATAGCATATATGTACTTTTATAATTATGGGTTTGCTGTTTATTTGACGGACTAAACGCAGGTACACATTATAATAATGTATAAATGTACACGTATCGAAGTAAAAGCTCTTGGAATTGCACACTAGGGCTCGCGCCTAGACGTGCACATGTGAACCTTTCAGCAGGGGCAAGTAAAACACAGTGCGAGAGTTGTCTAAGGGCGATATTTCGGTCATGGACGAGCCGCGAATTTAGAATCCCGAATTAATACGCCACTGGCGTTCGGAACATGCTATACTGCTCATAACCCGCCAATATTCTCGGTTCTACTACACTTCAGCTTCTGAATAATATAACGCTAGAATTTAAACGTTGAAAGCCGCACGCCGACACACGATTGTACCTTTCTTCTTTGTACAACACAATGCTGCTCCTTAACCGACCCAACTTCGAGTTTACATATAAGTGTTTCTCTTAAGGTCTCATACACCTACGTTTAGCTGTAAATTATAAGTTAATCAAATCCTAACTAATTCTTAATGTAGCCATATATGTATAAAAGAAGAACTGGTTTGAGAATACGCAAATATTAAAAAATTCATTAATTAAATGAACATGTATGTACATTATTAATAAATATTTTCTAGAACCAAGAAATGACTGGTGCTTGCATAACTAATTTTATTACAATTAGTATTCGAATATATGTAGCTCGTGAATAATCTAAGTTCAATACAATCACATATCAAATACAATGAGAAACTTATCAAAGTAGAAATTTTCTGTTCAAGAAAAACTCTTTCATGTAAAACATTACGCGGCGGTTAATAAGATTTTTCTTTAAAGTTAGTTAAATAAAAATATTGCAATATGTATCATAACTAATATAAATTTCTATGGAAATATTACCTTAGGTCTAAGTTAACAAGGTTCTTGAATTTTTGGATTTTAAGATTAAATAGTTAACAAAGTACAACAGTCAAATCGATTTCTTCTGGAACAATAACTTTGGAATAATTTAGTTTTTTCTCAAAGATATGTTTCATATCAAGTATCTTATAATTGACCGGAACTCGAATTAAAGTACCAAGTCTTCATTATATTAATTTTTAAATATTCACATTAATTACATAAAAATAAAATGAAAATTATAAGTGGAAGGAAGTTTTAATCGGAGAATTTGCCAATGGGTACAATACGAGATCATTAAGGGTTAGAATCATTCGAGATTCATTCTCTTGTAGGAAGAAATTAAGTAGTAATTATTTTGTTCAATTGTGATTTAATTATTTGATCTTATACTTATATACTCGGAGCGACTCCGTTACTTCAACTATCATGCGAGTAATCGACAAAGCTCGTATGCGACGTAATAGTGGAGCTTCTTATTATCCGATGAGTTATATAAAATTTTTGAATAATATTTAAAACATTCAACGTTTGATTAAAAACGATTTGCCCGCATTTTTTAAAGTTAAGTTATATTTTTAATTAAGATTTGATGCAATAAATTAGCTTATTTTATATATTCCATTATAATGAAGTAGATATATAATATATATATATATATATTCTTTTAAATCATATATACAAGTAAAAAGTTTTTAGCTAAATTCGACTAGCATAATTTGCTATAATCTCGTTATAATGAGAGAGTTTACGTTTAAAAACGGCATTAATAAACATAAAAAATTGACTAAAGTATTAAAAATTGCATACTAGAAATTAAAAAATCCAATAATTGCAAAAATATTAAATGTTGCAGAGAAACGGATATTTTCAAAGATAATATGTGAAGTTGAAAAATCAAAAGAAATAAAAACAAGAAAGTGAACAAAACACACAGAGTTGAAATACTTAAAATAAGTAAAGTTACAAGAGCAGTAATTGCAGTGCTCTGCTCTGGTAGTTGGTAGTTTTTTTAATTCAAAATTTTATATAGCAATGGCATTGCTTTTTGTACGAAGCATAGAGCAGGAAGTTTCTTGAATTAAGAATAACGTGAAACAATTTCCTTCCGGAGCTCGGCTATCTGAAATCCGACTCGACAAAGTCCAATAATCGACGACCCGAACTTCATTTTATTATGAAAATCCCTTTCATCCTCGATTCTTTATAAAAAATCTACCCTAAGGTTAAAAATGGCCGGCTTGCCGCCTTCTGGGCTGCCGCTAATGCGGCTTTACACTAAAGAGCGTTCGGATGCGAGGCGCGCACGTAAGTACACACCAGCAATATGAAAAGCCGATCGCGCGCAATCTCTAAGCTCTCCCGTGTGCCGGAACACAGGCGCGTATTACCACTTGGGGGGCATCCGGGAATCGTTGCCTCATCGGACCCAGGCTCGTTTGAGCCCACCAAGAGCTCAGTAGTGCCGGCAGCGACGCCCGATGCCCGATCGATAGCAAAAGTTTCCTTTCGCGCGCACTCCGTATGATCCGGCCACGGCGGCGGCGGCGGCGACGGAGGAGGAGGAGGAGGAGGAGCCGGAGCGGCAGGATGGACAGGGGGAGGACGAAGTGGCGGTGGCATTGACGCGCGAGGTTGGAGTGGTGGAAAGGCCAAAAACTGCTCCCGGGACTTCCTGACCAACAAAGAAAATTCTTAGGAGACTGAAACCGAGCGCGGAGGGCTCAAGGAATCGGGATGTCTCTGAGATTAGGGAAGGGGGTGGAGCAGAGCCAAACTGAGCCAAGCGGCCCTCGAGGGAGGCTTGGGAGGCTTACACGTGGCACGTCCGAGAGGCGCTTGGGTGTTTTTCCTTCATTGTAAATTACGCGGGAGATGTGATATTTTATTTGAATTTGTAATTCAATCATACTATTGGATGACTCTTGGATTATGCTCGACTGCTCCATTGCAATTGTACTTACTGTAGGGGAGAAGACCTCGTTCACTTGTTAACAATCTCCACACATATATTGTATATTCAAAATATCGTTGTCCGGATAGATACTGTTTTCACTAGAGAAAATTCATTCGTAGCGAGGTAAAAATGATGATTGCGAAACAGAATGAACGCTTAAGCATTATTTTATTACTTAAAAAGAGCCCCACATAACAAACAATTTAAATTATTACTTTTACTTAATATTTATTATATAATTATTATATATTTACTAATATTTCAATATTCATTTCAAATTGATAATATTAAAAAACTACAGATTTTAAATTAAAAATTATATTTTTAAAACACAGAAATTTTATACTCTAATATTACACTCTATTTTAATATTGTAATAATTAAAAATTAAATAAAATAATGAAACATTTGAAAAGTCAAGTACTTAAAATAAAATATATACTCGTTTTACGTAATTCAAAATTTTATTTAAAAAAAAAAAAAATTAATTTCCATATCGCTGAAAAATAACTACTCGAATAACAAAAATATTATGTTTAAAATTACCAGACTTTTATCCGTACTTTAAAAACTTTATAATAGCATTGCATCATCTAAATATCTCTTATTTTTGTAAACCCAAATGTTTAAAATAATAGAGAACTTAAAATTGATTGTTTCCAGTTAAAATGCAATTTTAAATAACATTCTTGTAATGCATTTTGCATAAAAATACAAAAAAACAAAGCTTTAAAAATAATATTAGATACGTAACAAAAATTAACAACATTAAAGTACATAACTAATTAAAACTATTACGTACGCTTGTTAATAAAACATAGGTCGTACTTAGTATTATATAATAATTTTGAATAATTATACAAATTTAAAGCAATGTATATATGTATATATATAATTATACTATTCGATTTAATTTTTAATAAGATTAATTACAAATACATTCATGCACTTAATACTAAGTACAAAATTCTCATTGCAATGATCATGAAATTATTGAATGAATTCTGAAGCGTAATTTGAGTTATTTTTTAAATTTAAATAACAAAAATATATTCAATGATTAAATTGCAATTTTAAATAATTCATTCCATAAACTGAATATTTTCATAAACGAATCGAAAGACTTATTGAATGAACCTAATGAAAAAACGTGGATTTCTAAAACTAATGTTTCATAAAAAAAATCGCAAATGAAAATTAGCAGAAAATTTCAGAAAAAGCAAAGGTAGCACTTAAATCTTCCATGTGTTATTTCAACCTTTTTTTAATTTTATTTACTAAATACTATGCAAAATATAAATGTTTAAAAGCCTTAGTATTTCTTGCCTTTGCGTAATGAACATATTTAGTTAAAAATACCAACATGTACTTCAACTTTCAGTTTATATGTATTTAGTTGCGTTTTTTACGTTATGAATAAAAATAAACGATCAAAAAAGGTTTCCATAATGTTTTTGTAATCATATTTTATTTATTCAAAAACTTAAACTGAATCTCAAAGTGCGTAAAAAATATTTTATTAAATACTTCACTTCTCTGATGCAATTATGGAATAATAATGATTTTTTTATTTTTTATTAAAAAAAATATTATTAATGAATATTAAATAGCCATAACTTTACGTAATTGCAAATAAATTAATTAAGTAAGTCCAGTAAGGTTGTGTAGTACAGAAGTTTTGTTAAAGCCTCTTGAAATTCTTGTACGGAAAAATATCAAATCACGTATAAGTCTACAGTAACCTAAGAGATAATATAACTTGTAAAAGATGCTTCCAGAATTGAAAAGAGAGCAAATATATATATATATATATATATATATATATATATACAGATACGTGAAACCACAAATACTTAGTAAGAAAGAAAGGAATCATATATACTTTATTCTCAGAGGATCTTTCTTCTTGCTAAACGTACCTGCATTAAAAAAGTCAATTAAGCAACGCATGAACTGTCAATTACAAATTAGTACAAGGGTTTTCTTTAAACAACAATTCTTTCACTTTACTTTTTTATTACTAATTCAGTTCTTAAATTTCATTAAAAAATTCGTTAAATTATAACCAAGTATTGGAATTATAATCGTAGGCTAAAAATTTAAAAAATTGTAATTATTAATTGCTGCTAAATATTAAACACAAAGTTCAATTATCAAAAGTTACAAAGGTACTCTGTATACATATGTACCAAAAAAATTATGTAAAAAAATATTTAAAATATAAATTTAAATTTTAGGTCTTTTAAAATATATTTTTAAAATATATCAGTGAATATTATATAGATCGTATTATAATATTAATTTTTTATCAACTGAGTTTAATATATCTCTATGAAACTAACACTTTAATTTAAAAAACAGTTCAACAAATCATTTAAAAGACTTCGTTGCAGTTAACTCTAATTTCCAACGTGAAATCATCTTCAATTTCAAATGAATTTAGCAAATTTAGGTTGCGAGCATCGATAAAAGCTCCATCGCTTTGATATTTACAAAACGTTTCAACGTACGTTGCATTGTTTAAATCATAAATCTTAAAATTTTTCAAAACATTTTCAAAAATTCAAAAGATTTCATTTCCGACAATTTAAAATGTTTTCAATCATTCAAAGGTAAGTTAATTAAACATTTTATGAATATAATAAAATACCCTTTGGTTATTATTGTATAAATAAAAAAAGATGTAATAAAAAAACTGATATACATACATAAACGAAAAAGATTCACAAAACTTTATCTAAAAATAATTTTTTTTTTTAATTATCAGATACTCAAATCTAACGATAGACAAATCTTAAAATTAAAAATAATAAAAGCCAAGTCAATTTAATATTCTTATCTAAATTTAGTTCCAGTTATAAAATTTCTATTCAAATTTGATAAGCTAACATTGACAGTATATCGATGTTTGTATGAAGATGTGTACCAAGTATGGCTAACTCGATACAATTTTGCATACGTATATCATCTATGTTATATCAAACTTTGATAACCGTTTCTTAATATATCTGTTTACACAGATACCGTTTTTTTTCGTTTCAAACCAATCTGCTCTCAAATTAATTTAATATGTAAAAAAATTATAAACTTACTCAACACCTTTGTGGTATACAAGTTTTGACTTTTTTATGAATCTATGAAATAATTTAAAAGCCTTCAAACGATCTCTGGTTCAATGTTCCATAAATCAATTAAAACATTGATAAATAATAGTAGTAAAACAAATCATCCTACTGTGCAAAAAAAGAGATCAAGTAATTGGTATGCATGATATAAATATATGTTGCTCTCGCGGGAGGGCAAAGTAAGTAACCGCGAAAAGTCCTTGGAAAGAAGAAGCGGAGTCGCGTTATATTCATTATACCTATACGCATGTATACTTTTATGCACTGATATAAAGATCGAGAGGGCGAGAGGGATTCAGAATGAGCTGGCGAGGGGCGCTGGGAGAGCAAATGGAGTAACGAGGAAGGACTGAAGGAGATAGAGACGAAAGAGGTAGTCAGGGGCTTCGCCGAGGAATATTGTTTATGGTTCAAGTTTATCGTAAAACGGAGCTGACGCCGGAACGCCGAGTCCGTCGGTCTATATACTAATCATATCCACATCCTTGCTATAATGCATACGAACGCACACGTAAACGAAGATTTATGCATATAAATATATGTGTGTGTGTGCGTGTATGTGTGTGTGTGTTCATAAATAACACATATGCAGAGCAGCTTACGCCCACTCACATACGCCGAAATTTAAGCGCATTGTTTTGTCTTTAGCACTCCTAAACTTTACTGTTTCCACTGTTTAATTCGTTCTCTCGTTCTTAACTAAGTTTCCTTCCAAAGAACAAGTTTGCGTTTCTTTCAAAACGAAAAGAACGCTAATATATGCACGATTGTGACTTATTCTTTAGCAGTTTTGTTAGAACGTAACACCTCGGTTTTACCAATTGATTTTTTATCAAGTAGTTTCTTTTTTTCATAAAGCTTACTTTGTTTAATTAATATAAAATTATTTCTACATACAGTTCTTGCACTCCAATAAGGTTATAAATTTTTATAATTAAATAAAGGTTAATACGCCAAATACAGATTGAACACTAAAAAACATAATAATTGATAAATTTATTAAAAAGAACCCAAGCGAATTAATATAAAAATTAACGTATTTATTATGAAGTCTTTATGAAATCGGTAAACTGTTTATAAAATCAGTTCTAATTTAATTTCATACTCGTATTCCTTTTTATCGTGTTCATAATATATTTGATTCAGTTCCGTTTCAGCGGCTTGAATCGCCGAATTCTGTTTCTCTTTTTCTCTCCTTCCTATGCTCTGCATCTCACTAATATTAACTATCAGCCGATCTCACTCCCACCAACGCTACCTACCGTTAGACAATGGAAGCTTGAACATTCGAAGAGTATCGCTCAATGAGCCGCTTTAATCTGCCGCTTTAGTCGACAATGAGTTCAACTACTGGAACTCTCTATTGCGGTTCTCACTGTGTCTGGAAAAAGTAGGCGGCTTTCTGCGTATCGGTGAAACACATTTTATGCCGAGCACAACTGCGGATCCTGGAAACAGAACTATGCTTCTTTACTTTTTACGTAAAGAAATAAGAAGAGCATAAAGAAGTTAAGAACGCAACTGTTAATTTCACATTATAACATTAACACCCTCAGTAACTACATTTTTATTGCTTTAGTTTATTTTTAAAGAGCAGAAATAATATATCGGAGCAAGTAAAGCTCCATTGGAGCTTTTATTTTCTTCGATACAAAAATGACTATGAATCGTACTAATAGTAATAATGCAGTTTTCTCCAATGAATTATTCAAATGAATGTATGTAGTAAAGAGAGGTAAAAATATTTTGCTGCTGAAGAAGCAATTTTGTAATAATAAACGCAACATAAGTGTTTACATATAATTTAACACGATGAATAAATGATTTGTATGAATAGGATATTAAGTGAATAATCGGACGTAACAAAAACATTTAACTTAAGCATTTTATTTACTTAAATGAATATTTTAAAATAAACTTGACCTCTGTCTATGCTATTCAACTAAATAAATTATAGCATTACAAATACATGAAATATAAAAGTGTTACGAAAATAGAAAATACGTGACTGAGAACTTGCACTCAATGCAATATTTATTTTGCAAAACAGTACTCTTATACAATGGCATGTATTTGCGGCAATATAAAAGTATATACATAAGTATGGTTGAAATATAATTTAACGCAATATGAATAAGAAAATTTTAGAAAGCTTTTAACGCTGTTTAAACATTTATCAATGAACGAGATGTAACAAAAATAATAACAAAGTAACAAAGTCATCGACCTATTCACTCTGAATGAAAGTACACAGTATGAAATTTTTCAAAAAAAAAACTCGACCATTATGGTCGACTCAGTGAACTTAAAACCTTCAATTTCAGGTCCTCCCGTCGAGGTGGGCGTCACCATGTACGTCTTGAGTATCAGCTCGCTATCAGAAGTCAAAATGGTACTATTACTTAGGTCTTACGAAGCTATTCTGCTCAAAAAATAAAAATTTTTTCTTTTGTATGGTATACGGCTAAAATAAAAACTATTGTAGTAATTGACTTTTTTTTAATTCTGCTCGAACGACACATCGATATAGATCCAGTACCAATCCAATGATCAAAATATTTTTTTATTTACGTATACATTCTGCGTACATATATGATAAAACAAAACGTCGAAAAAGTTTTCCTTCCGAATACATTTTTATTTTAAATCAAGGCATAACTTATATTTAGTAAAGACATTTTGTTATCTACTCACCAACTGACAAAAATATTGTTTAAATTTTTATGCCCTTAAATCTCACTGTACAATAGCTGCATTGCTCTGTATAAGACATTAAAACAGATTATGTATTATGAAACTGACAATCATGTTGTAAAAATTTTATATTACCGAAACTGTGGTAATCTTTATTTGCAAGTATTTCATTTGGTGGGTAGTATCTTTCCAGTAATTCGGTGTTCACGTTTTTTTTAAACAAACACATTGATAACTTATAATTCACATCACAAGAAAAGTTTATAAATTACAAATCTTTTTCTGAAAAGGGTATTGAAAACTTTTTAGTGAATGAATCCTAATGCACACCAACACACTTAAGCACTCAATTTTTCCCTTTTTTATTACACTAGAACTATAAATTCTAAAAACCTTTTATGTCTTGACGGATGTGTTTTTCTTTTTATTATAACACAAATTCATTATACCTATTTAGTGTCCCAAAGTTGAAAAATAGAAATTGTTATGCTACATAATAAATAAACTGACAAACAAACTTTATCTTCTCTTCTACAATTACACGGTTTTTCTCACATGCATATTTAGAAGTAGAACACTGTTATAATTATGAACAAAAACCTTATACAAAATATATTCTCATATATAGTTGTCTTGCACATTAACATTAAATATTTGTAGTAAAATCAAATAACTAACTAATAAGTAACTAACTAATAAGTAACTGGTGTTATTTATACCAGTAGTACGATGAGAATAGTTTTTAAAATGAAAGATATCATACGAATCTATTAACATTATAAATAAGACTTCCTACTTGATGATAATCATTAATAAGGTCATAAATACTTAATATATTTTTATCAACAGTTAGTATTTTATATTAATTAGATAAGATGATAATAATAATGTATAACCAGATTTGTGGAGCGTGATAATTTTTGCACAAATTTTACAAATAAAGACTTATGTAAGAACATTTATTGAAAAATATTCATTCAATATACACAAAAATAATAAAATATCGTTACCACTAAGCATTGCAGGATTATAAGCAATCACCATATATATTCACAATGTATAATATTACTAAATTGTAAAATTTATTTACAATATATTATTAATAAATTATATTTTTAATTTATAATAATTATATAACACATAAATTATTCTATTACCAAATATTAAAATTTCATAATATTACTTTACTATTAATTATAAACATAAACTGTAGTTTATTGAAAGCTATCCCATATTTATCTTGAAGAAATGGACAATTTTCTAACTTTGTAATAAAGCGAATAAAAATTTGTAACTATAATTCCATAAATATCATAAATACCTATTTGAGTAAAAAATGAAGTAAAAAATGAAATTATCAATGAAAAAACGGAAATTATAATTTTTAGTCACTTAGCATACTGGCTTTAATCGTAAAATTTTGTACAAATTAATTATTAATATTAGTAACTATTACACCATTTGTAATTACTTTTCAATATACAGCCAATTACAAAAATACGAGGGAAAAACATTTAAATGACCATAGACTTCACATTGGCTTACATTTTAGACATAATTACATTATATTTATATATATAATATTCTCATATTATGGAGTAATTATTTATTTCGCTAAACTCTTTTATTCTGATCAATCTGCAAGAATAAATTATCTGATCAAATTCCTTCTCGAATCTTTGAAAAAAAAACTCCAAGATGAACTGCTTCGTTTTCGCGAGTCCGCGAATAATCAGTCACAGCCACTTAATAAAAAGCCAAGTGTGAAGAAGTGAAAAAGGTAGCGGGGAGGTTAACGATCGTTGAGGCGTGAAGGAGGAACAAGAATTAAAAGGGGGAAGCAGTGCAAAGAAATAAAGGACCAATTGCAAGTTATGTACACGGGACATAATTAGTCGAGCCTTGCAACCATAGGGTCCGACAAATCCTTTGTCTACCGCGTGTCGAAAGGTAAAATTTATCCCTAGAGGGACGATATCAGGGGCGTGCAAAACGATACTTTACTTTTGTTGCAGAATCGCATGCAATCGAGTTTAAAACTAATTCACGCACTTTGCATCCTTAGAAAATGTACACCTAGTGGGAATTGCTTTTATGATTATTAAAATTTTCTTTTTACCTCTGAAATTCAAACTGTTTAAAAAAAACCGAATCTCTATAACTAATTTTGTACTGAAATTCGTTTAGTATTAATAAATAAGTATTAAAATTTTAGTATTAATATTTTTTTTATATGACGAAGTCAGGAAATTATGTAGATTGAAGCAATGCTGCTTTACTATGAAATAAATAGCATGACATTTATGAAATGTATCAGTTATGTTTATAGCAATTTGATTTTACTATAAATATATTTATATATACTATTCTTTAAAACTAATATACAAAAGAAAACTAATTAACTGATAAAAACAAATCGTATTTACATATAAAACAGATGATTTATAAGGATTACCGAATTAAACGATGTTAATCGAATCTAAATCCAAGAACTAGAATTTCCATAATGTCCAAACAAATATTGGAAATAAAACTTACTTAAATACTCCAAACAATTATTTATCTCAAGATATTATAATTTTTCAACTAACATGCTTCTTATTATGGAGCAGCTTCGGATATTTCTACATAGTTGGTCGTACCGATTGTTTTTTTTTAAAACTGCATGCGTTGCAGTACGATTGCATTGTATTATAAAATCACACTTACATGAGCTTATCTTTCTTCCCATTCTACTGTTTTCGAAAGCTTTCACGTTATAATATGTGAAAGTGCAAACAAGTGCAAACAATCGATGCGTTCCTGACAAGCCATCCGGTGTACATGACTAAAAAATATGAACCAATTTCCATAATACAACCGTTAATTTTGGAATCGTATGTCGTATACTACGCGTATATACTATTGGCATTCATTAAAAACTATACGTTTTCATAATGTTTGTATTAATATTTGTATATACGTACACATATTATATACATCTATGTATGCGAGTGTGTATGTATACATGTATTACAAAAATACTTTATATAGGTAAATTAATGTATTTTGAAAATGTTATTCAGAGTAAAATTACTTTAAAATGCCTTTACTGTATGAACAGGTCATGAACTTCGTATAATCTTTAAAAAACCATTTACCCGAGAAGAGTCATTGAAATACTTCCCTCTGGTTGAAATTCGCATAATTCGTAAGGACTAAATTAAATATTCATTTAAATTAACACCTGTGATACCGATATTTATATATATATAATCAATATGGATAAAACCAATGGGTAGCCAAAAACAAATACTCATTTTCTTTTACACATAATAAGCCAATGGCTTACTTATACTAAGTCTGGTAGTGCAATATCGGTCCGCGTATTTACATTAATATGCGCTGACTGTAATCAGTAGATCCGCTGATTCGACCTCGTTACACGAGAAAATTTTGGTATTTGCGTTAGCTTCCTGGTGCATACATTAACTTCAATATTAGTTTCAGTAAGTATTGAAGTGCAGAAGTACGACGACCTAAAGCAAAGCTTGTCAGGAGCGTTATCGTCTCATGGTACTCGCACGACTACACTTCGTGGAATAGCATCACATATAGATTTAGCAGACCTAAATCTCCTCGGTCATTATTGTTCTTATTCTTATTTTTTCAGTACTTCTATCCTATTCGAATTCACGTATACATCGCTTATGTATTCGAAATGTACCGTATTCGCAATATATATGTGTGTGCTTCTCTTTAATGGCCAATGTTTTTGAAAAATATAGTTAATTTCAATCAGGGAGCGAAATTCGATTCTTATAGATTAAACTCGCTTAAAGCAAATTTATACTATATTATTTCCAAAATTATTTATGTGCTTGTTTATGATCCTGCGCGTGTACTTTCAGCGTTTTACTGACAAATCAATTACAATGAAAAACCATTGCGGAGAAAAATATTACAGAAGCTTATATATTATATAATAAAATGTAATGTATACATGAAACGTATTTCTACGAATAAGCGACTACGTTTAAACATTCGTAAATAGCTATGCACATTCGTCAGATAAGATCAAGGTTAAGCTTGCCTACAGAAAATTGATTGTAAATGATTTTGTTTTTAAACGAAGAACATGTGTTACATTTTGATTTACCGTGCATTAGGTTTTTTTACTCCACCAATGAATCAGCCTGTTGAAAAATACATTTACAGCATGATGTGGCAGGAAAGTAGTCTATATAAACAGGAACTCCTATTCATTAGGGTTACTAATACTCACCATTCGTATAGGTTCCCTTTAATAATTCAGCCTGTCTTATACAAAAACGAATCAATTACTTATACATACGCCTAAAAAATTTATACTGCATACCATCACAAAGAGTGAAGGCCAGGTTTTCTGCTTTTATCAGCTGCTCAACGGCTATTAATACTTAAACATCGATACATCAATCTAATTAAGAGGTAGAAGCGCATCACTTGTTCATTTAAAAAAATCTAAATACGCTTTTTGTTGAAAGGCGTCGTCATTATAAACTATATTTTTATACATAAATTATGACCTTGTGACCATTACACACAAAAAATTAATCTTATGCAGGTATTATGCAAGTTTCTAATTAGATATTAGTTGCTGTAATAGACTGCGACTGCTAAAATTGGCTGCTCGCTACTGGTTATGATACATAGATTTTTGGTATAGATGACAAAGACAATTTTAATAAAAAGAAACAACTAACATATATAATAAACGAAGTCGTCACAACTGATAATAAACGAATACTATTGCTTTATTAATAAGATAGTTAGCGTTTATTACTGAATTTGATTTACTTAAAATTGTGAAGACAATTATATTTGAATGCGCCATAAGTACTTACTTTGCTTCTTTTTCATTTACACAGCTCAAAATTATAAAAAAAACCATATTTCAATAAATTTCATTAAAATGATGCCACAAATAAAGGTAACATCAATTATGATATATCTTACGGTTAAAATTTAAATCGTCGTATGAATTCAGCCAATGTATTTTCTTAGCCTATTATTTTTTTTCATTTGCAAGATCTAAAAATTTTGTTAGTTTCCTAACAAAATCCCGAAATTTAAGTAATGCATATTATCTTGCAGTAAGTAAACCATATATGGTTTCATTCAATGGAAAAGATTCCGTATGCCACGCAGATGGGCAAAATAGATATCAATGCAAGTGAACATTAATAATCGTGATTGCATGTACACTTTGTATCTTCATCTTTTTTTTTATGTGCATTTCAAAATTAAAAATCATTAATGTAAGATGTCGAGGCACATTTGATCTTTACCACTTAAATGAGGAAAGTATTCCTAAATATAGAATCTTACGAATTTCTTAAAAAATATTCCCTACCAGATCATCACCAAGCTAACAAAAGTTGATATAATATTTAATGGAAAATAATGATTCATAAATAAACTAATGGATAGGGGTATCGTACTTCTAATTCTTAAAAAGAAGAAATTAATGTAAGGAAAATCAGAAGTGAAATAAAAAGAGAGCGAATGAAAAAAAATGCAAGTATTAAATCGTCTTAATCGATGTAAATATATCTGAATCATCTAAGCGTAAAGGGATTTTTTAGTTCGTCAAAAAAGATCAGCTAATGAACGTATGTATTGTTGATTTGGTTCCGTGCAGGGTGTGCGAGACTCTCTTTTTCTCTCTGTCCATCCCTCTCTCTCTCTCTCTCTTACTATCTATTCATCCATCCATCTCTTTTCTCCCTCGCTTTTCGATTTATCTACGTACCCTGCCCCTCCTTCTCAATCCTCGCTCCCTTCTTCATCTATCTCTGTCTCTATGTCTCTTTTTTTCTCCGGCAATCCTCACTCACTTCCTCGCTATCGCTTCGTTACGACGAGTCTCAAAGAGTAGCTTATGTGCATAACGAATATATAGAGAGGCATTTCTGTCATTATTTTATCGACGGCTGACACGCGCACCAATGAACCACCACCAACTCGCGTCCACTCGCACGTGCGTGCGCGCTTAAAGATTCGCGTGAATGGGAGCTATTATTGTGAAGGATTCAAAAGCACCGACACTGTGTATCCACAGGCGATAAACCATACGTGTTAGGCTACCAAAAGAAAGGATATTAACGTCGGTCTCGACGCAGACTTACTTTCTTTGGCTGCTTGGATAAAAAGTCTACGGCAGTAGGTGCAAGGCTGCATAAAATGCTGTGTAGTTTTTGGCTAAAACAATGCCGGATTACTACGAGCTATTTCTGTACTCAGGAGCTTTGACTGTGATAAAGGGTTAACCGTATATTTATGCTTAATGTTCCCTTCGTAGCACACTACTGGACTATTAAGATAATGCGCTTTAGGCAACGACGGATATGGATTTTCGAGAAAAGACTTTTGATTAGATCGACGGCGAAAAGCCATTTACAGTACAGATTTTTAACTCAAAGTATCCGACTCTAAGTAAAGAAGTGGACGCACGCGCGAGTGAACGCAACAGCGCACGACGATGTAATTGCAAGAAAAAGTGAATGAAAAAATCGAAAAAGAGAAAAACAAAGGAAGTCAGCGGGTGTATGCATCTGCTCGGCGTACAAAAATAAAATAAGGTGCAACTGGATGGATAACAGATCAACATCAAGGAGCTTGGTTTTTATTGATTTCAGGTCCACCTGTGGAGGTCGGTGTCACCATGTATGTCCTCAGCATCAGTTCCGTATCCGAGGTGTTGATGGTACAGTGCCCTATATTCATAATATGAAATTCACTTCTTTCGCTCGTGTACCTCTGTGATTGATTCGTATATCTTTTATCTATATATATATATTTTTTATATTTCTGTTCATTTTTTTTTATATATATATATATGTAAATAAATATATATATACTTTTTTCATTGTTTTGTAATTTCGCGTTTCTGTGTTGTGATATCACCCATCATTTATTCTGCGTCGCCGCTACTACACGTTTCACAAAATACTGATTAATTTTAATAGAAGCATATTTTCACTCATTCTTCGACTTTTTTTGCACATTAATACCAAAATCAGTTGATGTGATGATGCTTCTATCAATTTATACACTCATATAATTTTAAAATTAACTTAAAACCAAAAAATTCTTTACTAGGATAGCGTGTTTGAACATTGCTTGAACAATCTTCTACATGGTTTTGTAATTAATTCAATCTATTTTTTTCAAAAATTGGGCAAGCTAAAATTAAATTTTTTTTGGAAAAATCTTTGATCGTTCGAAATTTTCAATTAAATACGTACAATAAATTCATTACTTCTATACTTAAGGTATGACAATTTACAGTTAGTATAATTTTGAAAACACTGCAAAATCCTATTTAAGAATTTTTAATCGTAAATATTAAATATAATCGTTTTTAATTGCTTTTAGTAGACATGTTGCCAGTATAAAAAAAGTCTATTTGAACATTAGTTAATAATATAATATAAGCCGTATATAAAACTGCTTCTTTATCTTCAGCGCTCTTCACCAAATAAATTCGTAATTTTCAGGAGCAGTTGGAGGAACGTTGGTGTTTATTATCTATTTCCATCTATTCGTAGGTCCCATACGTTGCTGATTATTCTTGCTACATACACTTAAAGTGAAGCTACTTTTATCATATTATAAAATATTGTATAAGATAAGGGCAAAAAAATTAAAGCTCGAAATATTCGAAATATTCCTGAGGATAATAATAGCAGAATAAATGTGCTTGAAAAATGAGTGCTAGAGCATATTACATTGAAATTGTGTATTCCCATTAGAAAATAGGCTTTTCCAAAAACTCAAATCAGATGCAACGAATCGATACTGTTAGATCGATACGGTTTGATCACCTATATTTAAAACCTACTGCAAGATGTTGTTTTCAAATTAGCAATTCTTGCATATGTATACATGCTTCGTCATTGGGTCGAGATGATCGTGAATATTGTAGCCGACGTTCCTCTTACAAGTCTCTTAGCTATTATTATACCTTATCCTTTAATGTATTTACGTGCGCGAGCACTCACTTGCACAAACACACCCCAACACCTGTGCTCACATACGCCCACGCACAAGCATACGCAAATTGTATCAAGCGTGCGTACGATATACGCGTGTGCGCGCGCACGTATGTGATCCGTACCCTTGTGTACACGAGTCCTAAGAAAATTGACCTTTTCTAAACATCCGAGTTTGCATATACATACACACACACATACATATATATATATATATATATATATATATATATGTATATATGTATATATATATCTATAGACACATATAGAGAGATACATTCAAAAATATATTTATGTATGTACAACTTTTTGTACATATAGCCATATTAATAATAGGGCATCCCAGACGCCACTTGAGCATCCGCTTGAAATATTCCGAAGCATCCCGTTCTTCCGTCCATGTTTCCGGGATACTTCGATCACTCATGCTGTTGTTCAGTTGTGTTGTCATTACACGCGATCGCTTGGTTGAGCCCTTTGACTAATGCAGCTGTGTAATCCCTATCGCGCTTATTTTAGCGACTAGCCAATGAGATTTATTCGTCCTTCCTAGACTCGACACTTAATGTATCGATCTTGTATTTTTTGTACTTTTTACATTACGTAGAAGTTTTTTGATTTAGTATTGAAGTAAATGAAATACTACAATTGTAATTTATTATAATTTTTTGTATGTAAATAAAATTTATCGTAAGCATTCCTTTGATTTCCCTGGAAAACGTTTGTCTCGAAATTAAGTAAACATATTTAATTTAATTTTAGCCCGTACTAGTAACTCTATATATAAGATTCATATGCACTGTAATCATACCTGATCAAAAATATTCAATCATTATTTCAAAAAATACTTTTTTAAATACATGTTTTTAAACGGCAGACGTTCTCACTTTCAATCTTTCTACCTATTGTGATTATACAGTTGTACATTCATATTAAATATAATTTGATTACACTTTGATTAATAAGCACGGATGTAGAAAAAAGCGTGGGTAAATTGGATATCAAAAGGTCATTCCAAGTTGAAGATTTCTTTCCTCTCGGTCCAAATTTCGTCCCGTCTCCGCTTCCTTATATCGTAAAAAACCACACTCGCAAGCCTCTCGCCAAATGCTCCCCTACATCAGAAAGCATTCGTGTGCAAAGAAGGAAAAGAGGAAAAATAATACTTTAAGACAAGTCAGCCGCCACCACCGACGATTTTCTCGTGCACTCTTCGCATCTCTTGTTCTGACCATATGTAAATGCATCCACTGGTTGCCGCAGTTATAGCATCACGAATAAAAACAAATGTAAAGCTTGAAATGAAAAAAAATAAGAGGAAAATCCCAACACAGACAGAACTGCAATACAAAAAAAGCATGTAACATTATTATTATCATTATCATTATAATTATAATAATCATCATCATCGTCATCATCATCATCATCGTCATCATTATTATTATTATTATTATCATTATCATAAGTATTATTATTGTTGTTGTTGTTGTCGTTGTTGTTTATTGTCATTATTATTGCTATCGTCATCGTCTTCGCCATCATCGTTATCATCGTCATTATTATTATTTTCACACTGGCGATGAAGCTGTATTTTACACGTGTACAAGTACTAACTATGTTTTTAGCTCGTCTCTCACAGCTGTTTGGTTGGCTGAACTGTGTACAAGAGAACCTTGTTACGTTCCGCAGTCGTCGCAAGAATAATTCATTACATATTTTGTACATCTTTCACCTCTCTTTCTCATTATTTATTATCATGCAGCCTATATGCGTATTGTATAATTATGGTTGGACGTTATAACCCTTACAATTCTCTTGAACAACATTGCTGGACTGCTTTTACTATCTTTATTATTTATATTGTTTTCCCATTTTTGTGCACGGCCCCGTCCGATGAAGCTCACCTCGTGGCGTAAAATCCGCTGGATATACAAATTGAATTACTTCCTTTATATATTAAACACGCGATAGCGCGCACTCAATTACGTATTCTTGACTACAAGTATACGCGTTTACACTTGAATGCGGTTGGGTGTGCGTGAGCGCGCGTGTGTTTGCGCGAGTGTAACGCTGCGTTGTCCGGAGGATCTGAAAATCGATTGCCACAGCCACAATCCAGTTTTTCACCATGGTCCGTGCCCTATTGGGACTTTTAAATATACCAAGAGCTGACGCACGGGAATTTCAATTTCCCAAGGACTTTATATTCTTTTTCTCCGGTTTTTATTAAGGGCTTGCTATGTCAACGATTTTAAATTACTTTTACAATATATTGACAAGTAATTTTAGTATGTAGTAACGATAACTAGCTTTGGAAAATTTATTGGAATATAAAAAAGTAAGACCGCGTAATTAATACTATATTTATCTAATAAAGACATTGAATTAAATTTGTCCTTATGAAATGAAGTTTCTTTGGATCATACAATGCTGAAGTTTATTTATTATTTGTTGCTTCGTGTTTTTATTGTTTATTATCTTGTTAATAAGCATCGCAATTAATAATATATATGTTAGACGTATACAATCTTTTTATTTATATGAAGAACTCTCATAATATAAATAGGATGATGTAAAAGTTTCCTGCTGACCAACAACGTTAAAAAGCAAATATTTTTAAATTTCGATTGATAATGAATTTTCGTTACATTTCATAAATTTTAATACTTAAAATATATTTATAATCGTGCAAAATTTTTCTGTTATAGCAAATAATTATAATCATAAAATATAAAATAAAACATATGACATTGAATTACGTAAAACAATTGTAGTAAAAGTATTTGTTTTAAATTTATTAATATAATAGTTCATTATTTATACATTTTTATTATCTTTTGATTAGGAAAAATTTAACGATATTGATTTTCTATCAACTTTTTTTAATTTTTCACGAAAATAAAAATACATTAATACTTATATATGCACTGTTTAAAACATTAATAAACCTAAATATAATTTTAATATAAAAAAAATGATTATTACAATAAAATTATATTGTACAATTGCATTTAAATTCACTCCAAAAAAATTTAATTCCGAATTTTGAAAATATTACTACGTTACGAGATGAGCTTCGCTGGCCACGCATTGTAATTTCTATACATATTATACATATACATATAAATATTTTAATACATGTATGTGTGAAATATACGCGTTCGTTCTGTGTAATATAATACATATTATTAAATCACTTCCTAAAATATATATATATATCACTTGTTTATGATTTTCCAACATATTACAATTAGTTTTTCGCCTATAATATTGTTGATACCTTCATCATCGTAGTTATTTGACTATGTATCTACATTTATATTATATTGAAAAGTTCCGACTTGTACATTCAGTTTTGAATTCGGAAATATCAAAAGGGCGATTTCGGCATGCAAACACACGTAAAACTATATTAATATGGAGAGATTATAAAACCAAAGAGTAGTCTGTCAAATGTTTAAATCTTTCATAATTATAGAAGTTTTAACATTATATCATCAAGTTTCTCCAGCACTTATATTCTTTTTTTAATTAAACTGTTCTTTTAGGTTTCTATCTCATTAAATTTGTTACGCTGTATTTCGATACCAAACAAATATTTCTAATAATCTTTTGCAATAATTCAGAAGGATCGATTATTTGAAAACCTTATTCGTGCACAAGTATCAGTAAAAATTCAAAAAATAGTTATACGTCAAAATCCCAAAATTTTTCCATCGTTATTCTTTCACCATTGTATGTGTAAATGCCTTAAATTAAAAATAATGTTCATTTAATTTAAATAAAATGTACGTTTGATTATCAGTTTTAAAAATTCAGGCGATTTTTAATACATTAAAAAGAATTTAAAAAATTCTGTATATTTTTAAATTTAAAATAAAACGATTACTTAACTCATATTTTATTAAAAATATAAATTAGGCTTTCCAATGAAATATTCATACTGATATTATAAAATTGATAGAATATTTTAGTAGGTTATTAAATATTAAATAGCTCCTGTATCGATGGATAATTTTTTAAGTAAAAGCACTATGACATTTAAAAAAAAACATAATTATTTTTTTGCATTCTCGTGTTATAAATATAATAATTATCAGTTATTATATTTTTTTGATCTACTAGCATCCTCGCCTCCATCGTTTCGTATTAAAAAAAATGCACGTATATTAAACAATGTTATATGTGTATTCATGTGATTATGCGTGTATGTTTGCGTGGGCGATTCATTTTATGCAACTTAAAAGGCTGAATGTACAGGAGTGGACCCCAGGTGTTGAGCCCTGTGCGGAAACCAAATCAAGTCGACACTGTCACCTGGAACATCATTTACGCGACAACCATATTCTTTTTAATCGTCATTCCCGGTACTGACATAATTCTTTAGTAAAACACATGTACCTATGTATACATGCATAGGCATATATATTTATATAAATACATTTGTATATATTTATTTATATATACATATATATGTATGTATATATATGTATGTATATATAGGTATGTATGCATTCACGTTCAAGATGAAGATCACAGACAGTCGCGATTTCACGATACTAGATTGTAACCTTAAAAAATTCAGAGTTGTTGCACAAGACTAGGTATTTTATATCTGAATACTCATATAATTGAACTGAATACACAATAAGGTTTCATTTGTATTAGTTTAAAGTAAATCTGAAGCTAAAGCTTTAAATATAAATATATACAATTTTGCAATGGCTTCTATTGGGTACTTATGTATGTTTTTAATTAATACTAATAATTATTATTATTAGTGTATGTTTAATACTCTTATAATGTTAATATATTAAGTTTCTGTTCGTTGAATTCGATTTTATAATAATTAAATGTATACGTATGGAATATATGAAAATTAGATGAGCTTGTAAATGTTAGAAGGTCAGTTTAATTTATATATAGATGCTGAAGAGGCAATATCCAGTATTGATTTATAGATGATTTTATACAAAATAGAAGCATCAAATAGTATAAAAGATACTGCTTAATATTTCTCATTGCATATAATTCAGATCGACTGTAATGTATATGAATATTATTGATAGTACATATAAAACATGTAAAGAAATTCATAATACTTTGAATGAAAATAATAATCTGCGAATAATCTTATCTATCTAGTTTTTTTTTTAAATAAACTTTGAAAACAGGTACACATAAGCATACTCTAAGCTAAATACAATGTAAATAAAAAAGTGATATTTTTAAGAAAAAAATATTCTACCGTATGAATCGTGACTGTCTGCTATCTGATAGCTCATCCTTCTTTAACAATCAACTATCCAAAAGATTGAGGAAAGAGAAGAGTAATAAAAAGCCTTGATCAAAAGCCACTTTATGCAACTTAAATATTAAGAATTGGCCAAAAAAATCCTGAAAAACGAGAAAACACTTTCGATTAGTTACGATAAGAACTTGGTTTTTAAAAATAACAAAAAGAAAAAAGTCAGCGACTGTAATAAAAAACATGTACAATCCGAGGTGTGAAAAATGAAAGACATTGTCGATAACATTGGCAGTATGTACTGGACGCTTGTGACCGCAACTGTGCAACGTTGTTTCTTTTTCATATGTCACGTCATATCGTACGCGTACTTCCGAATGATCATTACATATATATATATCTTTTTAATTTAATTTATGTTCTTATGTATATATATATATATATATATATATGTATATTTTTCTTTTCTTTTCAGTATTAATACTTATATTGGTGTGCGTATGTTACTAGAATTGCTTTATTTTTAATCTTCGACATTACAGTGATGGAAAAGAAAGTCTCGCCTTATATCATTATTATTATTATTATTATTATTATTATTATTATTATTATTATTATTATTATCGTCATTATTGCGTGCTGTGTATAAATGCAAAAAATTATTGTACATGTATAATCAAATTATAGATATGTACCTGCTTGCTTTATCTGCTTAAGTCGCTTCTGTAGGTAATGCTTGAACAAAACAGAACTGAAAATAAGCAAGAAAATCGCTTGCACGTATTCTGCCTTCGACATTTTCTCGTGATACATTGCGGACGGCTTCAGCACCACAATAGAATATTAGACGTTATAAATCTGAATCCACATGGAAGAACTAAATAAGAAGGTACTTCCTATTTAGTCTTATGAGATATGAATTCACGATAAGTAAGAAATCCTTTTGGCGTATACTTAAATCTCTATTTTAAACTGTTTATGAAAACCAATAGCCTACATATTTTTACATTTACAAGTAAAAGTGAGTTTTCTCATTTCTTGGAAATTACCCGAGACATAGAAATTATACAGATCAAAATTTGTAGTTCATAGGGGAAAGGCAAGACGTTATTAAATATGAAAAGTTATTGTTAGTCTAAATTGTGATACCGAATAACGTACATATTATATTCTCGCATTACTTATATAACCCATTCGTAATATGATAATTTAAATTATTAACAATTGTATGGCATGATCAGTAGTGCATTGCATAAGTATTAAAAAACAATTAGATTATACGTACTGTAAAATACCCTTTATAATGTCTATTTTAATTGCAAATAAAAAATATATTAATAATGAAAATTGATACTATTAAACAATTCATTAAATTAGTTATTCTTGCTATTTATTTCGTTTTTTCTATGTATAATTTATATAATCAAAATGCTATTATTAATTTTATATACGCAAAATAATAATAGCGAAATTCAGTACCTTAAAATTTCGCTTTGAAATCCACTACATTTACGTATTAAAAATATACAACCTTTTAAATTTCCAATCCATTAAACATTACTATCCTACCGCTTTGTCTTAAAATTCATCAGCATAAAAGTTACTCAATGAAGTTACTACTTACTGTAACGATGCAAATATTCTCCACTGAAAATTTTACTCTAGAAACTTAACTATAAACTGTTATACATTTTACAGCTTTACTCTCTTTTCGAGTTAAGTATAGTTAAGATAATCATTTTTATGACAAAAAAATTTTTCGCAATTAAATTTTTTTTTTAAATTCAAATTTAAAGGATTTACGTCTGAATGACCTACAAAGCATTCATTAAATTCTAATCATATATTTATCATGGAAAACTCTTCATACATAGAGATTCTTAATTCTTAAAATTTATCTCTTCAACATGTTATAAACTTTATAATAATTAAATTAAATTTTAAATTACATGATTAGTAGTTAAATATGTGACGCAGGTGGGCATGCCCGCGTTGCAGTAAGGGTCGGGGAGGGGGGGGAGATAGTTGCTAGAATCTAGCTCGCCGGCTCCTGGGTTCGGAAGATGATGTGAAGAGGAGCGAGAGGAAGAGGATAAGGAAGCGTAATGTAAACAATTGTAAATAAAGTAGTACTCCTCTCCGTCGGGGCAATGCGTGGTCGAAGTTTTATTTAGTAACTACAAAAAAAAATTTATATTGTTACAGTAATAATAATAAAAATTAAATAGAACATCACCGATTATACAAGTAGAGCTTATCTCTATTATCTCTAAAGTTCCCGTCTCGCAGTTATGTATAGACGGAAAAAGGAAAAAAGACGATTTAATTCGATTTAAGTAGATGTAATTTAGGCGGCTTCAGAGTGACCGCGGCAACACGACGGTGTCAGGATCGTGCCGATTGATTATTTCTAATTCAATTCACCAATTCTCGGTCTCGACTTAAGCATGTATGTAATTATTAGTCTTATTTTTATCGCGGGACCATTGATAAAAATTAATTAATTGATAAAAATTACCTACTTACACATTTCCGCAGCGAGGGGGGAAGTCGCCCCTTCCCTGCGGCCCTCCGCTTCTGTCCCGGGGTACATTCTCACCCGGCGTACACCTCCAGCCTTGCCGTCGTTGATATCTTCTCCTCGGGCAACTTGTGCTGAGGGGAGAGGGGCGCGGTACCCCTGAGGGGCCGGCGACTTTCGGCTCCTTCAGGAGCTAGACTCAATCTGAGGTCAGACCTCGAATAGCCCAGGCCTTTGCATATATGAAGTTACGCCTGATCTTTATTCGATTTGGGATTTGTAATTGAATTTGAATCTTGAGCTGCCAGATTTGCGTAAGTCAGGTTGGTAGCCGATCCAGACCTGCTGAATGCGACCGGAGTCGGTGCCCAGTTCTGAACGCGGGCAACCTTTTTCGCTGCTGCTTTCGAGGCGGGACACAATTTCACGTGATCCCCTGCGCACCGAATGATTTTTAGAATTGACGCACCTATTGTATATTTTTTTATTGCATATGTTACAGTCGCTGGGGAGGGGCGCGCGATGGAACGAGTGGGGCTCATCACAAATATATCAAATAAATTCTACCGTATAATGTTTGGAGGAATTTTCATTTAGATGCACGTTAACGAAACAACAAAAATAGCATTACATAACTAATAACCGATAATAAATAACAAATAAATATACAAGTTATTATTAAACGACTGTTATTAAAAATAATTGTCATTAAAATAAATTTGACGTAAGTGTTGTTAGGCCAAAAGTTGAAAAATTCTTATTACTCAACTGTATTATAAATAACAATCTGTTGTTCTTACCTTATCAGGTCGTACTGTAGCTAAATATAAAAATGTCGATTTGACAATAAACCTTTCATGTAAATGTGCAACTCTAAGTTGAAGCCGCCAATTTTTTCTTAAAATATTATAAATATATAGAGAGTTACAGATTAAAAAGTAATTCAATTTAATTTATTTTTTAATTTTATTTCAATAATTAGAATACAGTGCGTGATTATTACGTTTATAAAATCAAGTCACCAAAAATTCTTTTCTCACATGAGAACACCGATCGCTTTTTCGAACAACTTTTTTTCTTGATCCATAAGTTAAGATACATATTGTATATAAGTATAAAAATGAATCCACACGAAGTAAGGACATATTTTGCAGAGTTAATCGTAATGCCATGCGCGTGCATAGGGAGAAGATATAAGGAAACCATAGACAGTTTCCCAAAGCAAAATAAAAACAGCACTGCTATCATCGATCACTCGGATATTTTTTACTCCGCTCTTTCTTTGGCTGCTACGCTTTTCTATGGTCTTCAGATTACTCTTCTTACTCTTAGTCTAACTTAAAAAAATGATAAAAATTGTATTTAAATAAATAAGTAGAAGTACGAATACAACAACGATTTTGTTATAAAATATAAATTTTATCATTAAATAATCACCAATAATAATTAGGCGTTTTTTCAATATATATATATATATATATATATATATATATTTATATATGATCCTTGTACTAATATTATAGAATTTTCGATTGAAACAAAATTTATTAGTAGACTTCAATTGTTTTAATATTTCAATTTAATATTTTAAATTAAATTAAGTTTGATATTCACTAACACCTATTATTTGATAAATTAATTGCCAATTTATATCGCGAACAACTTTTTTAATTTAATTTAATTTTTCATATTATTGTCAACTTTTATGGAAAGCTATTAATAAGAATTGAATTATGGAAAAATTAAATTTTCAGTAGTATTCTAATCTGATACTATAAATGCTACTAGTTGCTTTATATGATAATCAGATCTATTTAGATTTAGCACTATCTGGAAAAATTGAATAAGTATGGTTGAAAAACTTAAGTATATCAAAACTGATTAGTAAAATATATTTTTCTAATAGGTTTAAGTAATGATAATAGTCTACTAATAATACGTAATTAGGGATCAGTAAGGAATTAAGAAATTCTCGTACAAACTCTCATTATTGCTGTTTTTCCTTTAGCCTTTATATGAGTCATGAGGGGGTGGAAGAGGTGCTGATGGATAAAAAATCCATTATGAGACGCCTTATTATTGAGCAACGCTTTTTCACCCGATTCAACGATCCTTTTCTTTCTTCCTTGTTTTCGTGTGTTGTACATTTTTCCTGTCTTCGTAATCTTTTTAAAAGATCTCTTGTTCTCTCTTTCTCTCTCTCTCATTATAAGTTACTGTATCATGTATATCAGGAAAAAATTGAGGGAAAAAGACATTATAGGAAAGCAGCAGTATTTCATTAATATTTTTACTAAATATTGAATATTATTCAATGTATTAAATAGACATTCAAAGCTTTTTTATATAAATTTGTATTATCGTGTAATTGCGGCGAAAAGTTTTGCGTAATTTTTCGTTAAATAAATAATACAGATATATAGTAAGGTATATAGCAAAGTATTCATATTTTAAAATTTTTATAATAAACGGATGTATATGTGTTTGTGTGTAATTAATTTTAATTTATAGATGCATTGAAACTTTAAAATAGTTTTTTTTAATAATAATTAATATAAATTAAAATACAGTAAAGCAGCAAAATCATTAATTTCGTTTGTTACCGAATCATTAATAATATTTGATTGTAAACAGCGTTCATGGTAAATATTTGTTTTTATACAATTACCTTTTTTCCTTACCTAAAAGACTCGATAATCATTATGTACGTCTACTTTTTAAATGCTTTCATTAATAAATTATAGTAAGATGTGCCTGTCTTGTAAGAAATTATAATTAGTTTTATAAATATTCACTCTTCATAAATAGTTTATGTATAGTTGTCTCAAAGAACTGCCTTGTCATTTAATATGCAGAAAATTCGCAAGCATTACGTATTCCGTTTTTCGTAGACTAATGGCATCAACTAAATTCTATGGGAGCCAAATATAAAAGTATTCGTTGCTAATTCAATAGCAAGTTGAAATAATGTTAAGGTAATGTTTATTAGATTGTACAAAATGCACAAGTTCCTGTCGAATTACTTTGCCACGTCAATCCGGGTATGCGACTAACTTCTCCCAACGTATCCGACAGCTGTTAATCACCGACGTGCAGTACCGAAGCCCTCGGACTCACGCATTACCAATGCACATTAGGAAGCAGACGAAGAAAAAAATCGCTGACGCATCTATAGCTCCCGCTGACCCGGCAAATAAGTAGTTTATCGGAGAAAAATGCTATCAGTTAGCCTACCGCTCAGAATGATCGAGTAATAGCTTATCGTCAAGAAGCCACTTCACCTTCCAGCGGTGGCTTTCCTCCTCACTGTCACATCCCTGCGATAGCTGACCTCCGGAATCGTTGCACCAGTTCGGACAAAATGTATGCGGAAGTAACGAAGACGTACTCCGGATGAGCCCGAAAAAATAACTGAATAATGAGTAATTTCTCCGATGCCCACCACGGGGACTAGTAATTTATGTCGATCTTTTTATTATGGAGATCCCGAGTGCTTGGCTTGATTTTGATTTCTTCTACTCGTAGAATATATTAAATTCCTTTATCTATACAGTCTTTCAATTTACTCGTCAAAAATTTCACGTACATTTAAAAAGTTCGATGCTTTTATTTGTCCGGAATTCGGGCATACTCGCATTAAATTAGGGAAAATACGTTTAAAATTATTTATGGTCTTATTAATAAAGCTCGTCTACGTTAAAAACATTAAATCCAACGAGGTTTAAAATCATTTTGTATCTAAAATTTTTACGCGACAGAAAATTGTGCGAAAAATAAAAATTTTTGACAAAATCATAAATGACGCGATAAAAGGAAGATAAATGCGGAGTCGAATTGGGAACAGTTGCAAATTATGCCCAACACTTAGCACTAGTAACAGAACAACTAGAATAATGTGCTTACTACCAGATATAGAAAAAATTTAAAAGACAAATAAATGCGTTTTGTCGAAATAAGATGGTGCGGTGTCTTGTCTTGAAAAGGTTTCACCAAGTCGTAAGTGATAGTTTGCACTCTTAGGCAGGACCGCAGTGCGCAGCTGGAGTCACGCCAAACAGGCCGCCATCGCCTCCTCACTCTCTCTCTCTCACACACACACTCACTCTATTTTATCTCTCTATCTCTCTCTCTCTTTCTCCCTCAATCTCTCTTTCTCTTTCTCTCTCTCTCTCTCTCTTTTATCGCTCTCTCTCTATTTCTATCATTTGCTTACTTCCATCGCACGTCGAGAAATAAAAGATTAGAAAATGTCCGTACATCTTGTGCAATTCAAAGCACTTTTTGTTTCAGAAATAAGATTGAAATGAAGATTTTTAGTAATCAATTTTTAGCTCAACAGTATATCTTCCTAATGACGTGTGCTTTTTATACTTAATAAATAGTTAAAACATATTTCTTGATCCCTGTAAGCTTAATCATAAAAATAAAGTAGTACATCCGTAAATAAATTCAATACAAAATAGAGTTCATGATTAATCAAATTGCTTTAAATTGTTAAATTGTTACTGTAAATAAGGTATGCATATTTATAAAGTAAATTTTTTAAATATTAATATAATATTATTTACTTCACTGAAAGCTATTATTGCCTTATCAATAATATAATTAGTTTAATAATAGCCTTAAATATTCTCTTTGAGATCTATTATAAATCACTGTTAAGGCGCTTAAACCTCTACAAGATTGAAAATACGAAAATGTAATGGTTTTCCTATCAAGTAGAATCCAAACTAATATATATATATATATATATGTGTGTGTGTGTGTGTGTGTGTGTGTGTGTATAAATATCATATTATTATCGTAATCTATTGAATTTACATTTCCGAGAAGATATTTCGTAACGAATAAAAAGCCAACCAAGCTCGTTGGACACATCACACGAAATCCAAAGAACGACGGTACAGTTAACGATAGCGCGACTCAAAAGCCTTATTATATTCCATCGTACACATGAGAAGGAAAAAAAGAGAAAGATAGAGTGAAAAAGAGGGAGAGAGAGGGTGGGAAGAGGGAGAAAGAGAGAAAAAGAGAGATGACAAAGACACCTGTAATCTCAATAAGTCAATATACAAAGACCATTTCCGCCATTTTACTAATGTAACTGCGAGGGTTATTAATTCTAAGGGTTATTAATTATAAATGACGACAGAATTTGTTTAGCATTATTTGTATCGATAATATTTTTCTTTTTATCAATCTTTAATTTTACACCTGTGCGTCGTAAATTATAAAAAGTTTATCCGCTTATTTACAAAAAGAGATCGCAATATTTTAATTGAATAGCACTCCGAATGCTTGCAAACTTTTTTCAAATACTAAATAATAAAAGAAAGTCGTCTAACATGTTACAGTAATCTTAAAAACAAAGTTAGGGTCATTAATTTTCGAGACAATTTATTAGTCTTCTCCTAAATGTTCAGTTATTTAAATTCTTATACTTTCGAAAATGCCAATTATTTAAGAAAAATTTGAATATGATTTGGAAAAACGCCTTGAAGTATGATATAAAATAATGGTCATCTTATTGTGTTACCCAATTCCATAACACCGTACGTTTAATCCCGAATATATCATAGGATTAAGTTATCTTATTATCTGAATAAATATAAAGTCTGTAGAGACAAATTTTTAAATATCATTTATATTTATGGTACGTATATTCCAATTAAAAAAAAATTAAATATGCAATAACCTCTTTTAACAAAAATAACCTCTATAATATGGAAAGATTTTTATTTTTACATTAATTTCTGCAACATTAAATAATTCTTGACCACTGTGCAGGTGAACAAAGATTCTGTCTATTTTATACCGTCCGGCTTAAAAGGTCCCAAAATGCCTCATTTAATAATGCAAGAAAAATCATGAGTATGTACGTAACGACATGATTTTTATGAATTCATAAGCATTTTATCTCATTTGTAATGGCATAAATTTTACTAGCAATTCATATGCTTCCACAACATCATTGATTTATAGTAGTTATCATACGCTCCTTCGTTCCCTTAACTTACACAAGAATTTCAATGTAAGTACAAAGTATGATCGCATAGTCAGACCATCTAGTTAGTATTATCAAGTTTGTCGGAGTTTTGGGTCATCGTATTTAGTAATTGATTTTCAAAATAATTGCTTTTATTGATGAAATTCTAATCTAACAATGGCTATGTATAAATTCTGCAATATCCACACGACTATGTTAATTAAACTTACTTGCTCGCATAATTCTTCAAGACAATTTACGTATGTATGACTGCTTATTTCGAAAAAAAAATTTATGCATAAATTCCGAGGAATTTCGATTGTTTTTTCAATTTGGATAAATTAAAAAATTCTTCGTTATAAAAATTGGAATCTAAAGAACAAAAATTTTTTATTATTTCAAATAATAAACATATTAATTCAATGACATTTTTCTTTGCGATTTATGTATTTAAAGCGCTTCTATGAAATGGAATTTCTTTAACTAAAAGCATCTTTAAAATAACATTTTGTATCACAATATCTTTGTTATAAGATTTTCCACTAAGTATCAGGGAAAGTGTATTTTTACCAATACAGCATTTCTCAAATGATAAATCAATGTTTCCCCATTACGAGGAAGCGATTATATATTTCAGGCTATGGCTCAAATTATAAAGTATTTGATAAATTGAATTCACATTAGAAATTCGTAAAATTAAAGACTCGATAATTCTAATTGTTATTTAAATTTGGGCTTTCGGTAGCAATTCAATATTTAATTGAAAAATATCTTAACACTTTCAAGTAGTCCATTCAGGCCAGTTACGGCTAATGACATAAACAAATAATACAAAACAAATGGCTATGCTAGTTCGGATATTTGAAGATGGATGAGATGCAGTGCCACGGCACCGTCCGAAATGTCGCCTAATCTACTCGGCACCTAGTCGTTGACGAGAGGGATGTTGACACAGAGAAGGGGATTGATGTTGAAATAACTCACGTAGACCAATGCAGCGCTGGTCAGCCGGAAAAGGGAGTTTCAAGTAGCAGGAGATGCCCTGATAGTGTTTCGAAGTCGGGCAGACAAAGTCATTAGCTTTACCGAAGTTTCTAAATCTTTTAACGTGTTTCTTATCCTTCTTTTCGCAAGGCTCGGTACGGAGCATTTTTACAGAGGAAAAAAGTAAATGTGCATCCAAGCTGAATATCTCTGGTCTATATCCTCTTAATTCATAGCTCACCTTGACTTGCATCAAATGCACAGCACCTTTCAATGTATACAAAAATACGGTGGGAGACAGGAATGCAAAAAATAACGTACCATTAGATCATATGTATATATATATATATAAATGACTATTAGTTCAACTAATAGTACGAAGATAGAATGCAATAGAAGTAGAATCGTTATACAAAATATTGTAGTTATATTATAAATTTCTCTTCCAATGTACCTACAAAATAATTTTTTACGAGTGGAATGCAGCTCTAGCCCTGAAGACATTTTTTCGGATAAGAATAAGCTATTTACGTCAAACGTTATAACAAAGAATTAAACGAGATCTTTCGTATAAACTGAAATTTTAAAAAGCGCGTTACAATTATGAGGAAAACGTTAAAACTTATGATTTTATAAAAACCTATGCAATTATAAATCTAAAATTTATTTACAACTTATTTAAAATGAATACACTAATCAAAAAAAGCTTTTTCATACAAAATTATCTTTCATTTAAAATATTAAAGAATATATTCTGATATAGAACAGAAAAAGTTTTTTTTTCGTCGAATAATAATTTTAAATAAAATTAAAATATTTTAATAATAAAATATTTTTCAATATAAGTTCATTGATTATTTAAAATTGCTAATTTATAATAATTTACAAAATAATGCTGTATAAATATTTAGCATACTAATACTTATCAAATATTTTAATTTAAAATCCTTACTAAAAATCAAAAAATTAAAATACCTTATATTCTATACAACAATAACTAATGGTTGTAGTATTTAAAATAGCAAACTATTCGAGTTAAAAGTAAACTACACTAAAGTTTTATAACGATATCTACGAAACAACTGTAAAGTTCGTATTATTGATCGATTGTTTTTGTTAGGTATAATTTTTATAATATATATTTTTGGAAAATTATTACAATAAGAAACAAAAGAAGAACAATAAAATCAATACAAAAAAATATTAAAAAATCATATGTGTTATAAAAAATATTTAATTTAAAAATAGCTACAACATTTGTAAAATCATTAACCTAACAACGCATGCAAATAAAAAAAGATATTGTACACAAAAAAAATTTTACTTCCATAGTTATTTATAAACAACAGCATTTTTCGATAGGTTTTTACATACCATTTGCAGTTCCCTACATATAAAGCACCATTAAACTATATATAGTGGCATTAGTCTTGAAAGAAGGATAAGAAATCCCTGTGCTTATATGTAAAAAAGTATAAAAGAATAATATAAAAAGCTTAGCAGTAGTGAAAAATACAATAAATACGATTGATATTAAATTGAAAATTAATAATTAATGCAATACATAAAATACATAAAATACAAGAAAATCGCATTTTTTTAGACTATCACTAAATTTAATCGCAATTAGTGAGTTGGTGTATGAGGAACAAGTAAGCTTGCGATTGTCATTTATCTCTCATTGTTTTGATTCGATTACGCAGGCATAAGGATAAAACGATATACTAAACAGCAGATTGCGTTAAATAATAAAAGATTGTTGTTATTCAAGTACAATGAAAGGGAAAATATGTGTAATTTTGTTAGCTATAAAGCTTACAATACTGAAAAAAATTTAAAGACAATAGAAGAAAATCATTCATAAGAATAAATCTTTAATTTATCAGTATGTATTCATAATAAACATCTGTAAAGCTTATTCTTCTATAATACCATATTGCAATGAAAGTTTACATGGATAATTCAGTCTTACGTAAAAGGGATACAACAAAGAATAAAATAAAGAAAAATGAGATACCGAACATTGCAACAAAGATCTGGGAATAAGTAAACACGAATAGATAAGTGTTTACGGTGCTTACCTACATGCACACACACATCGCATATTTAAAAAGGCGTTTGAATCTGCGCGTCAACTCCTTGACAAAAAGGTTGAGCGAACAGACATCGGGGCCGTGGCGATAAAGATGAAGAGGAGAGGGGCGATGGGGATGGGACACGAAACCTGAGTGGGCTTTGTTTCGTTCCGTGCTTTTACGTGTACGACAAGGCTCTAAAGGAGACGACGGGGGCGATACGGGGCTGAAATTCTCTTCTTTTTCATCTAGTCGCGAATTTATTCCATGCAAACAAATAGATTGCTTATAATTTCAACGTTTTCGCATATATTGGCCTTGATTTTTAGAGCCTTTCTACATTTCTGAAGCAAATAATATTATCGCGCACAGTTGACTCGAATTGGAATATTATAAAATTGAATAAATTATAAAATTACAAAATATTTTAAAAAAAGTCACAAGCGTAATCTTGAGCAAAATTAAAATGATAATTAATATGGAATTTCTTTAATCAAAGCTGATCTATATAATACAGTTCATACTCGAGTCGTTTTATTCTGAATTAATAATTTATACGTAGCTTAAATTAACATTAGAATATTCAAGTAACTTATTTTACTATCCCATATAATTGGTGAAAGCGATTCGATTTACATATACTTATGACTTTATTTGTTTGCATCTTGTTCCGAAACTAGTTTAATTTTCATATATTTATGCATAAATTTTATTAAAAATAATTGTACTAAAACCATTTTATTAATTTTCTTTCTATTTTAATATTTGTAAAATGTTTTGAAAGGAATAATTGAGTTCCAAAAAACTAAAAAATTATTAATAAAATATTATTATAATTATTATTATTATTATACATGAAATAGGAAAATTAAATTCTAATAATATGTATATTTTGTATTGTATGTCATATACTATAACACAATTGTCGGTTGTATGAATTTTTGAACTGTTATCAATTTTAAACTATAATAAGTTTTTTCTTTCGTTTGCTGTAATAAACGTGATGATTTATATCTATGAAAATATACATTATATATATGAAAAAAATTACATTAAAATGATTAGAACCTGGCTAACTAATAGTACACGTATTACATTAAAGTATAAGTAACATCTAATGATGTAATTTAATAATGTATTTAATTCATGACTTTTATATAATACGATGCAACATTGATACAATATATTAATCAGTTTCAACAGCAATATATATATTTTACTACAACATTTATATCAGTTTTTCTAATTTACATATCTTCGTGTTACATACTAATCAATGACGTCTACAAAAGAAAAAAAGTAGAACGATGAGTGTTTTTAATATAAGTTTCCATACCGGACATCAAAGATTGCGACAATAATCAGTTGTTATGAGGCTGCTACAATTTCAACAGCAAAAAAAATATTTTATTTTAAAAGATTACAAATTAATAAGCATATAAAGCTAAAGAATTGCCACTAAGTATATATAATATGTACATATAGGAAGAGTCCATACATTATCTTAAATGTAACAGTCGTATTTTTTTTAAATGTATAAAATATATTTCCATTAAGAATATTCTGAATTAAATTTTACAATTAAAGAAATAATCTTACAGCTAAGTACATTAATCTCGAAAATAAAGTAAGACAAGAAAAAATGACTTTTAAAAAGAAAATTTTAATTACTAACATAGCTCTCATATGCTGATATTTATGTAAAAAAATTAACTAATTATTTACTATTAATTAAAATTTTATACAAGAGTAATACCTCTACACCTCAAAGAGAAAAATTGTGTTTTAAAAAATTAAAAAAGAGTATATTTTAAAAAATCTTCATTAATCTATACGTACTAATTTTGATTATGTTACTTTTTAATAATGAAAATCTTTCATATAATTAAACTTTAAAAAAATATTTTTCTCGTGATTATAGATGGTGATTTTATAAAATTATATTTCACAAAATAGAGGATTATATGGTAAAATACGGAGTTTTTCATTCGGTAAGGATTAAATTAAGTAAAATTTCAAGCTTCATTATTTTCCAGATTTCAAATGATTTTAAAAAATATTTCAAAAATTCTAGTAAAAGAAAGGCTCGTAGTACAAGACTTTCTTCGAGTATTTTAACTTTGTATTACGACACTGAAACTTTTGTCATCAGCTTCTGCTACGTTGATTGGAAATTTTTCTTTACTTATATATATTATTTCATTTTTTTCTGAAATTTTTGACACATTTTTATTTATTAAACTCTTTAATAATACTTCCATAATTTATATACATATATAGAAATAATTCACTTATTGTTTTTATATTTGAATCTGTAAAGGTGATGATAGAATTCGAATAAGATAAATATTTTAATATTAACTGAAATACTAAGTAATAGTAATTAATCTTGAAAGTTTAACTCAAATTACTATCAGTTTGAATAATATTAAATTAAAAAATTTTTTAATTGAAATAATTATATAATAAATTGGTAAAATAGTTCTGCCGGATTGTTAAGCTCAAGTCCATATAACGGAAAAAATCAAAGTACTTAAAATAATGAAACACGCTTATTAAACAACATTTTATTTGTTGATTATACGCATATAATCGTAAAATAAACAAGATGTCGAAAAAGAGACGACATTTTATCAAAGAAGCAAATGAACAAACAAGAAAAGAGGTTTGGTAAATTTAAACTTTAACCAATATATGCATGTGTAAATATGAAAAATCGTTGGCCGAGTATCTTTTCATAAAGATATAACTCAGGTTGTCGGAATGCTTGCGTCAGCAAATTATATGCACACACGATTTCACTGGGTGACTTTTGCCAGAAGTTCCGACGCCTTGCAGCTCTTCAATCCCTTTTCAAAGGTATATCACCATCCCGCTCGCACCCCTACGCTCCGTACCCAAAATGACTGCAACATGTAGCGCTATTTAATTTGCTAATCGGCGTGGAAGGATACTGAAATATATTTGAAGGCACAAGAACCGAGGGAGAGCGAACTCACAGAAGATGAAATGATGGAAAGCTGCTTGATGTCACAGAATTGAACCTACGAAAGTTCCTTATGTAGATCTTTAAGACATAATAATAGTTCGATTTCGAGATTAATATTTTCCAAGTATCAGTGAAGAGCGTCGGCTTTTAATATTAACTTATTTCTGTTATATCGTTGGAGAAGCATATTTACATAAGCAAGTATACATCGCGTACACATATTTACAATCAAACTACATTATTTCGTTATCAGTGTCATTGAAAAAAGCTAAGCCGGATTAGCCCTGAAAAAACACATTAAATATGTCTAAAATTAACAGAACTTATTATTGTCCTTATAAGTATTATATTAGAAACGTTTTTGCATGTAAAATATCATTTTTAAATATTCCGCCAGCATCTTGTGCCATTTCCAAAATAAAATTTTCCCTACGGATAAAGGTGGTATTTCCATTTATCTTTATTAAGTTGCATATATGTAATAAATATATTGTATAATTATACAAGGCAGTGATTGTAAAGAATTGTCTGAAAAGCATAAGTAAATCCTTATAATTCTGACAAATTTTTCAGCAATTTCCTAATTAAATTGGTATGTCATACAAATATAAAAGGCCACACGAAATACAAGTGCTAAGTATTAAGTGAATATAAGTAAACGAAGTAGCCTAATAAATATCTGTTGAACTAAAAAAAAACTTAAACATTAAATTAAACTATCGTTATTGACGGCAGCTAATGAAATGTAACATTGACAAAAATCGAAAGGAAATGATGTTGAACTCAACTGATCAACTCGCAAAATATGTCCACCAATGCAATATAGAGGAGCAATTGTATTTCAGTTGAAAAATTGTAGTTTGCGTAAGAAAGTAAGAGCAGTTCGGGCAAAAAGGTGATACGCAGTCCTTCGATCCTTGAGGATATTCCGCATATGAAATCTCATCGACTTTTCCCGTGATTTCATCGTTATCGACTGCAACAGTCAAATGCTTTATTCATCGGCAAAATCTCCGAGAGGTCTGCAGTTGCAGATAGAAAAATATCGAAAGATAGGCAAGCGCGGAAATATCGAAGATGGCTGTACAAATCCGTGGCATGTTTTCTTCTGGCTTTATACATGCATATACAAATGCATATATGCAGAGCATTTCACATCCGCAACTACCTTTTATACGTTCCTGGATTTGCGTGTTTTATGTGCTACTTACATGTCCGATGAATCCGAAAATTTCCCGTGCGTACGATTACTATCCTTACCCTCGTAGGCGTTTCCAATATCAAGAATACGTACGTACATAAGCATATATTGATCAATCCTTTTATAGTATCACTAAACTCTTTCCTTTTATTTAGTATTTATTTTTACTTCTTTTATTGAATACTGTATGAACTTCCATTCATTCTCATAACTGGATATTTATCGAATCATAAATTTTATAATAATTAGGGTACTTATAAATAAGTAACAATTAACTTGAATTCAACTTATAAGAAAGGTTTTATCAGAGAGACTTAACCATCCTGAATTTTTAATATACAACTCTTTTGAAATCAAATCAGGTTCATTTAAATATGTTTGAATTTTTTTTATTTAGACACTCATATGAAACTTTTTTATGTACTTGAAACTTACGACCGGTAAAACATAATTTTAATTTAACCTTTCATGGATAGTATTTTATAATGTTTTGCAACTATTACGTACTTTTATATGAAATTTTTATACGAAAATAAGAAAATATCTGACATTCATATCAAACATAATTTCAGTGTACATTGCTCTAATGGGATGTTACACATTTGCATGTTTATTTTGTTATTTCTTTTATTCAAAATCAGAAAAAATGATCCCTATTATTTTTAATATACTAATACGAGATGAAAAATTTCAGTTAATTTAAAGTAAAACCTTAATTTTAAATACATACTAAACAAACATACTTAAATGTATATTTATTTTAAAATAAACGCCAAAAATCCATTACATTCCAATATGAATGTAGGTATTAATTAAAAAATTTCCTCCTTATAAAATAAAATCTAGTTTTAAAAAAATTACGTATTATTTTGTTTTGTTTATAGAGTGACAAATGTCAATCCATCTGAGAAAATCAACACAACATTTATTTACAACGTACAGTAATTTTAAATAAATAAATTATACCTTTTCATAGAGGTAATTATTAAGTATAGATAATATATAAACATAAAATAATAGTACCAATAACGATTTTAAAAATTAAATTAAATTCTTGTCAAGCTAAAATTTACATATTAAATATAAACTTATTAAAATTATTTAAAAATTAATAATACAAAACAAAAAGAATAAGTTAAATGAATGCATAAGATATACATTATATGTATGCGTTAGATTACTACATATAAAAAATATAATTTTATAGGAATATAGTATGTCAAAATTATACATATATATATATATATATATATATATATGTATATTATTAAGTAATTTAGAGCGTAATATGTATGCTAATAATAGGAAGCAGATATACATTTACAATATGTTTGTACTGTAAAGGTGAAAATGCTTTTATAATTTTTAAAAAAATTTTAAGCATCAATGTAGTGCTAAAGCATATATACGTAGAAAATTATATATATTGAAATTCTGACTTCTTTTGTAAACGAAGGGGTTCTTTTTAAATAATGATTAAAAAATCTCCAAGATTGTACGAGCACAAACGTTGTTATTTATATAAGCTCAAGCGATGGTTAATTATTTTAAACCAATAATAATACTCCCGAATGATGAAATAGTAAAACGTAGGGCTGAAATCCTATAGCGAAAGTACACAATTAGTTAACAATAAACGCCAGGCTATAAAACAACATATTCCCAGCCAAAGTATTGTTATGGAGGATGCATGGATGCATGAGTCGATACATCGCCTTCCGTTGCATGTCGCTTGAATGTTGTGTACAATCCATTACACAGAATATGCACAAACACCCCGGTCTCTGATGTTTGGATGAGAAGAAAAAACGACAGACAGGGAATGTGTACGAGTAGAGGCAGGATCGGAGGCGCGAGGCCAAAGAGATCAAAAGCAGCGAGACGCTGAGGTGGGGCCCGTACTTCATCCACGCCTCTCACCTCCCGCGATCTCGGATTTAGTCTCCCCGAGCACGAGTCGAAAAGCCCCGTAGCATCACAAGAGTCTTGCGCATGCCCTTTACACTTTTTCTTTGGAGTTCGAAACCCTTCCCCGCCGACGCCGCCTTCGCCCTCCTCCTCCTCGGGGGGGGGGCACTTGGAGCTCGCGCGCGCTTTCGCACGACGACCCCCGAGCCACCCACACACGCCCACTGGGGGAGGCGCGAACACGCACACACCCGCAAAGGGCGCCGACTCGCGCACCAACACGACTAAGAACAGCGCGTCACTCACACGCAGATAAGCATTAATACGTGCCCACGACCGTGTGCTTGATACACGTTCTACTTAACTCCTTTCAATCTTCTCGAGCAGAACCAGCTTAGCTTCCGTCCCTTGCACTATTTTGCGAGGGAAAAGTATATTACATTGGATATGTCCTATTTACCCGCAAAGAAAAGAAAGTAATGAAATGTATACTTTGGCTAAAAGAATGTGCGCGCTCTTATTTGCCGAAGCTCACCATTGCTGCAGCTCAATCCATACTTTTACAATATTGTCTTTCGCTCGTTGACGGACGAATTCCATGAAGTGCATTAACATTTCTTACCAGTTTCTTCTTTTAAATATCGCGATACGATTGTTTCGATAGGCAATGCTACACTGAGTCTTAGGTCGAGGTAAATTGAAAATAAACTCCTTTTTTCGTATTGCTATTTTTGATAAAATTCGGAATCATTAATCGTTGGTTAAATCATTGATTGGCTGTATTTTAACGTATGCCTTTACGGCTTATACACCATAACGACAATTTAATTAGCATCCTTTCAAATTGCCAAATATTCGCTCGAATAGTGTTCATCCGCAATGGTGCTTGCCTCTAGAGCGACAACAGTTCTTCATCAGTTTGTAAAATATATAAAAATTCCACGCGCTTATTAAGCCAATTCGTAAGCGAAAGCTCGGGCCGTTCTGGGCATTTCTCTTACTTACTTTCCTTTGCAAACAAGTGCAAATCCTACAAGAATATAAAAAAAAAAAACTTTATAGATAGCATTAGTGCTTTACAGCCCGTATAAATGAAAAATCAAATCAGTACACACAAAATACGCGAGCCGAGCTTTGGTACTTTTTCCTTTTGTTCTCAGCTAACCGTATATCTTGCAGTGGACATGTTTATTTCATTTTCGCAATTATTACCAGGTACATATTTGAGAAGCTCTCCACGGCCTCCGCGCTAACGTGCGCATTAGCTCCTTGGGGCGGGGTCGGGGGCGACGGGGGGTAGCCCGCGCGCAACCCCGGACCGGAGAGCCGCCCGGCAACCCTCGGTCCGAGACGATTGATTCGTAAAGTTGTTTGGCTCGCCCTCGAGCGGCTGCGGACTCGCGACTCCGGAGATTGATGGGGTCATTTTTTACCCGCCCCCCCCCCCACACTCCCCCGCCACCGCCGGTTCAAAGTTATATTCGACGACGGTAGTTTCGTTCGAACTTCCATTCGAGTGGTCGGGCGATTTGAAAATCACAAAGTTTTCATTAGGACACTGTTTCCCAGTTCTTGTTTTATGGCCACGGTCTTAAAACGTCGTTTATCCGTCTAAATCCAATTTTTAATCTTAATAAGGAAACTTTATTTTTTAAAGAGGGAGCGTTAACAAAATTGTCGCGTCGGCAAAATGCGCAATTACGGAATCTATTTTGAATAACGATACGCATTTTAAATTTGCAATATTTCCATATTAACATATCAATTGTAAATTCGAATACGAGGATTTTAATGGAGTGCAGAAGTCGCATATCTTTCTATAATATCGCTAAAATAAATTCTATGCGCAATACGTAATTAGCATTACAATGCACAATGTGTACTGTTATTGCTATTTAAAACTATAGAATTTCAAAAAAACATTATAAAGCTTGATTCGGTGATACGAAAGTAATGTTAAAAATGAGAAATGCTAATAATGAAATGGAAATATCATTTATTTAGATATATTTGCATTATCTTTCGAAAAGCGAAGTGAATAAATTGCATGCAAATTTGAATTTCAAATTTAACAAAGAATGCAAAACTTAGTGTTTAATTCACAATTAAATTTAATTTGGTAACTTTGATTGTAGATTGGAGATAAATTCAATTGTTTGTAAATTGTAGCTTTTAACAATGCATTTTTTATATTCTATATTATACTTATTAAAGCATACCAATCATACTATTAACAAATTAAATAGAGTGAAGTTGTATCTGATAAAGTTATTAAATATTCTGAATTAAAATGTACTGCATTGAAATATACAACAACCATATGAGTATGCTTAAAAACAATCGAATCTGCTTACTAAGTTAAAAAAAAGAAGGAGAAAAAAATGAAGAAAAAAAAACGAGAACACGAGAATTGAGAAACTGGCATATTGAAGAAGCTCAAAAAATAAATTCCCATGATAACAATAAAACTGTGAGTATACACAGTAAACTCACTTTTTGCTGACTTGGCGAAAAACCATTTTCTTTAATGCTTTTATTTGCCTTTTGATCAAGTCGTGGGTATAAAATACTTGATCTCGCGAAGGAGGTCGTAGGGTTTAATAAAAAGTCGCAGTTCGAATCAAGTCCGACGGTTTCATCTCGATTATATGAACATTTGCAAATCATAAAGGAGCGTCTTAGGGCGCATGAAACTTCGGTTAACGTGTAGCGGAAGCAAGGGTGGAATTCCGAATGGAGCAGAAATGAAGAGGGTCGAGGGGGGAAGGTGAAACAAAGAAATTCAGGAGCTTACCGATGAAATTAAAGCTCCTTAAGGGGACACGTAGAGCCGGTAATGACAATCTATCTCTTTCTCTTTCCGTCATTTCCTTACTCTTTGTCTGCTTTTCTTGTCTCTGTTTTACCATAATTTTAATCCCTCTGCTTTTTCCCCTTGGCTTTCTTTGATTCCTAACATCTTATTTAGATTCGTTTTTTTTTCCCCTATTACCATAACATCGACTTCGTTTGTAAGAGAAACTCCAATATTCTGTTTACGGCAATAGGCCATAAATCATTATGATAAAAATCATCCTAATGACTCGAGAGCTTTATTTTATCAATTATCTCAAACCCATAATCTCTTTATTTTTACTTTTGATTGCTTAGAATTCCAATCCATCAGACAAATAAAAGGAAACAATTTAGAATTAGTTAATCACTTTATTTTATCACTTAATAAATCTGTTTTTTACTTCTGATATATCAAATCCGATATGAATTCTATAATTCAAGCTTAATTTTCGTAGATTTTATTAACTATTTTGATCTAAATTTTTATTGGAAAATATCGCTTACCGTTCTCATTTTATCGCGAACTAACTGCTTTACGTATTACATAATTAAATTTTTTTTTTATATAAAATTTGTTTAATCTTTCTGATATAAAAAACTTAGCATACTATCCGTAAAAAAATTCCATATGTATTTATAGAGCATGAAAATTCTTCCTTATCTCATCCGATATTTATAATCGTTGCTCGAATACGAACTTTTTTGCTACTGAGCTCCAATTACTTCCCCTTTGCGAAAACGATATGCGGAAAATTATCTTAAGTACCGATAAAAAGGCTCATAAGAATTAGTATCCAATGACTTTTTTCCCCCTTATCCTGAGCTTCTCTCGGCTCCATATATACTAGGATTTAGCCTCAAGAGCCTCGTGCATATATGATGAGCCTTTTAAGTATACGTATGTCTATATTATAAAAGAGAAGCTCGGAAATAATAAGGATACTTAAGTTATCGGTGAACGTTTACTCGTTAACCGAAGTTATTAAAAAGTTATTAATTACACTGTTGTTATGGCATCGATGAAGAGACAACTGATTTTATTGGTACCGTAGCACTTTTATTTCTTGATTAAAATGTTTATTTCAATTAATAAATTACAAAGTGAAAGCTGAGTTTCTTTGTATAATCAAAAGATCTTTTAGAGTTTGAATAATGAAAATCTACTATTCATCGCATTAAAAATTTGAGCTTTTTCAAGTATTATAATAATTACAGATGATGCAATTAGTGCTACAAGAATCGTTAAAGGGACACGCGAAAATTTTATAATAAAATTATCAAAGGATAAAATCGCAAATTTCTCGCACATTTCCGAACAAATGTATATTATAAATACACGAATCAATCGTATTTTCAAAATATTTATCTATCCTTGTCTATATTAAATTTTATTTCTTATTTTGCAATAGTAGTATTAATTATTTTAAGATAACACGTTTTTCATTTTTCATATTTAAGCCACTATCGACCATAGGATAAACGTCCACTAGCCGGTGCTTTAGTTTTTTTCCTTTTCTGTAAAACTATACTTATAAAGTGCATATTATTAAAATAAAAAAGTGAAAAGAAACCCAAAGCAACATCAAAGGAATTCTTGCAACGATTCCTACATACTTACATACTCACTTGCGTATTTGTTCATATATATGGGCGCATACGTATGTGATTAAGTATGTATGTATTAAAGATGTACGTGGCTGCGTACTGAAGTGTACATTTTTTACCTTACATTTATTTGAGTATTTGTATGTATATATATATATATATATATATATTATATATACAAATAAATAAATAAATATATATATATATATATATAAATGTATATACATATATATACATATATATGTATACATATTCTAAAGCACGAGACATTAAAAACACCAAGTTGTAATTGTAAAAAGTAAAAATTGTAAATAGGCTTGTCTTCATTTCTTTTTGAATTTACACACGTATGGAAATTCAGATATATTTTGTAAGAATTTACCTATTCAATATGAAACCTCTTGGCTTACAAAATGTTTCAGTGCGTCTAGACTTAGAATGTAGTTGTATGACAGAGATAGCGAATGAAGAAGTACGAATGAATATAAATAAGAGATATTAAAAGAGTACATATGATGTAAAGTAGTAGAAAAATAACGAACTGTTTGAGATATTTAAAAAAAACATTAACTTTGATATTTTTAATTCTACTTTATTGAATTTTTAAAATTGATAAAATTATTTTTTTACTGTTTATTTTCATATTTGATACATGTATATATATATATTTTTTTAGTTATTATACCATCTGATCGGATTTCTTAATAAATACTTTAAACGTGTCGTTAGAAAATAATAATCTTTCAATGCTCGTGCAAACTAATAAAAAAAGCTTTGAAAAAAAAAACACTTTGAAGTATCATTTTGCATACTTTGACATGGTATTTATAGTATTTAGTATACATTTTTCACCATCCCTGTATAAAATTTTATTTTAAAAAGTAATTAAATTGCGAAATGATTAAGACGTAATACTTAGTATGTAAATATCAACGAAAGTATTATTTTGAATTTTTCGCTTATTGTATTTTTATAACACCATATCGCAATTGCCACATAGCATGATTTTAATGTATTGTATAAGAGTAAATACAAGCTTCTAATCAAAGACCCTATAAAGTAGCATGAAATATATATAAAGTTATTTCCGAATAAAAGTGTAATTGAACATTTCGTTGGAAGTTAAAATTCCTAATAGTATAAAGTAAAACCTTTACGATGAAAATTTGTTCAATAGTCATATCTCAAAGAGTCGTTAGCTAGCACGAATTTAAAGACGATAAGGGCCTCATTAACGTATGTCCGTCTCTTTTGCAAATCGCCATTATCACCTTCATATGCGGTGAACGCACGCAGGATTTCACGCTGGATTTTTACTTTCGGCAATTCTGGACGGATCCGCGGCTGGCGTTCAAGAAGCGACCGGGCGTCGAGATCCTCAGTGTCGGCTCGGAGTTCATCAAGAACATCTGGGTGCCGGACACGTTCTTCGTCAACGAGAAGCAGTCGTACTTCCACGTTGCCACCACGAGCAACGAGTTCATTCGCATACATCACAGTGGGAGCATCACGCGGAGTATAAGGTTAGTAGACGCCTTATCTACTTTCGACTCTCTGACCCTATTCGCTCTAGCCCGGATTTTACATTTTGGGTACGGAGCTTCCGTCCGACCTTACGACGGCGACGACGACGACGACGACGACGACGAGGTCACTCACTGGCCGCCTTAGTTCTCTCTTAGACCTCCACTTTATAAACTTCTCGCAGTAATTTAAATTGAGATACATAACGCTTTTTCAATCTGGCACTTACGCAACCTTTGGCGTTCTTTATGGCAAATGCTTCATTCGGAAGTCACGCGTTTTCAATAATTCATAATAACGATTACGATTATCGGTGATAATGGTTGGTTTATTACTACAACAAGATACCAATCACCTAAATTGCATTAGTTGCAATTATAAATTAGAGCTTATAAATTGTTTAATTATTGTTTTTAATGTACGATTAGTCGATGAAATGTTGAAATATTAGTCGAAGGACTCTTTTTCTATTGCATATATTGGGTCTAAGTATCTAATTCTAGAACGCCAATAATAAACTACACAACTTTTAGATTTGTAACGAATGTTACTATAGCAAATATGTATTTTTCTTATAAAAATTTAAACACATCGTCAAATCCACAAGACAGAATTTCAATTATTTTGCAATGCACATTCAATACTGCAATTTTTACATAGTTTCTGCATATTTTAATGGTAATGCGACGTCGGAAGATCTCTGCAGTTATGCTGCGAAACGGAATTTTTCGACAACTAAAAAAAGTTCAGCATTTAAATATGTGCGATTAAATTACTTACCCTTGTAACGAGAAAAAAACGAATGCGAGCTCATAAATAAAAGCTGACAAAAAGCACAGAACTCCGTTATATCCGCATTCCATCCGCAGTACTGCCTGTGCTGACTGACCATAGCTTTTTAAAATAAGTGCATCTAACAAAAATCGCCTGAAAAAAGACGAGTGGCGCCGTTTTTATCTTCGCGCTACAAGCTGTCATTTTTCAGTGAAACTCATTCTTTCCGCACGGTCGATGAAAATATCCATATGAGTTGCTCAATATGAACATGAGTGGGTTTGAAAGAGGCCGCGAAGACGATCCGGAGAGATGGAGAGCGAGCGGGAGAGGGAGACTGTACGTGGGCGCGAGAACAAATGTTAGGCAGCGTCTCTCTGATGTAGTTTACCTAATGCTCTCTATTTTTCTTGAAAACTGCTCTCCCTCGATCACGTTCGCGCCAGCCGCATAAAGATAACCGAACCAATCAATCTCTCTAACTGCTATCGAACGGCTGTCACGAAATTGCAGCAAATTGTGAAGCGAACAACATGCAAGGGTGAAAAAGTGAATGGGAAATAGAGAGAACAAGTAATGGAATGACTGGAAAGTAAAAAGTAAGAATAGAATTCTCCTTTCCAGAATGCGAAACGGAAACGTGCTGCGTATAAAGAATAACAGGACCTAAACCACGGAAAATAAAATCCCATTGAACATGAGACTTTTACGAATAGATGCCCTATGCAATTATTTTTGCTTCAACATAATAGATATCAACGTTCATTGACAACGTTCATTCACTTCTACACATTTTTTAATTAAATTCCCTCGCCGTACCATTATTTTTTTCAAGCTAAACGCACATTCTTTTTTAATAAACAATATTTTTATTTAGTTACTTCTTTTTTTAATGATAATGAATTTTTTTTCTTCGAAATTTATATCTAAGTAGGCAGTATTTATTTTATGGAGAGTATTTCTCATAGATACAGGGTTTCTTTAGATTTGTAGTATTATTGAATTTTTAATGTTGAAATTGAGCAAGATTGTAAAAGTTATATAATGAATACTAGAGTGCAAAATAATTTTCTGGCAAAGAAAATGTTTTCTCATTAATTTTAATTAAATTGCATTATGTATAAATTTTATATTTGAGTACTTGAACATTCATTTTCGGATCGATTTTTTAAAAATAAAAGATAATATATATTACGCTAATCACGGATGTTTTAAAAATTGTATACGCTTTTTTCAAAATCTTCATAATATATTTTGTAAATAAATCATCTTGCAGAAAAACACTTCCTTTAGTGTAATCAACAGTAAAAAAGATCCTCTATAACGTTGGAGAAAATCGTTTCGTAAAAAAATAAAACATAAACAAAAGAGATACTCTAAGAGGTAGAAACGACTAAAATAACATTAACGTAGTTAAAAAAACATTTGAACGACCTTCGGGATAATAATCATCACGAGAAACTAATCTTTATCTTTATGGCTTCGCGAGCAATTCCTCATTTCGATATAATCCCATATTGATGTACGAATGTGAAATAAATATCGAAAGCGGCACATCAGTGAGATGTTTACCAAAATTAAAACGTCCTTTTGGAAAGTAATGATGAAAATACGATAAGGACTGGTTTGTGAATCATAGCGGTTGTAACGCAGATTTATCGCATAAAGTAAAAGAGAAATGAAAAAAGCGCATTCTATCAATCAAAGCATGTCGAATGAGACGGAGATATTTTTTATCATTGATAAGATTATCTATTGAGATTGATCGAATATACGAATGAAGAAATCTAAGGAATAATTCAATTTAAAAAAAAAAATGCAGCGGCTCGATAATTAAAGATTATTGAATTGATCGTCCTAACGTGTATCTAAAATATTAGTTGAATTCTCGATGATAAATGGTTATTAAAAAATAAATAAACGAATGACGTGTTAGCCGAACTAAATGGCAAATAATATCATTAAAAGAGAAACGTAAAAGGATTAGTCTGACTTTAGAGGCAGATAACGTATCGGCAATATATTTGCCTTCCTGGTAGCGAACGATCCGAAAGAATTCCAGCCTCCTACAACAGCAGATGTCCCATCAATGCATCGACTCTTGCATCGCACCCTCAGCCAACCCTGGCAGCTGCAATTTAATAATCTCCCCGCATCGCCAAAATCTCTATATGCAAAATATTCTGCGAATTTTGCCGAGCGCGAGTTCCCCCAAAACGTTACATCCGCCATGGGAGCGCATCTCGTCGCGGGAACGAACGGAGTGAAAACGGCTGCGAGAGAAGAGAGAGAGAGAGAGAGTAAAAATAACAAATTGGATTGTGCATTAACCTCGGCGTCCTTGTAAAGATTCCCATGTTTCCCGCCTCATTGTTGAAAACGTGACAGAATAGCAAAGTCGCCTCGGGCATCAATCACCCAGATATTTTTCCGAGAATGTGTGTTTCGCACTGCCCGACGTATCATAATTCCCTGTCGGTACACCGAACTGACACTACCTACTGGCGATCGGCCATCCGAAATCAATCTCCGTTGATAGCCACGGCTTTCGAGTCGAGGGCCAACACGAGACAATCCGTAAAGCAGCTTCGGACATTGATTCGACGCGAGATCCAATTTTTGCCCGAAATAGGCTTAGCGAGGCGGGGACCGAGTCGTTGTGCGCCTTGGTGTATAAATAATGCGAGGGGTATTAATTTTGCGAGGGCCGAGTCGTCTCGAGAGGGGCCAAATTTTTGGAGGGCTGGAATTGGACGCCGAGGGCTGTCCATCCGGGCAATGATCGCCATTTCCTTCTCGGGGCCATTCTCACTCAGGCCATCGCATTTACAAAGTTCCGGGCCCCTGCGCGAGATTCCCCGCCCCTACTTCCGCCAACCTACTCGAAGAGGACTCCAGTATTAATGCTCGAGCTCTATTCGGAAGTCATGCATACGCAAGCCAGCTTTCTCCCAGGGACCTTAGCCCAGGAATCTTATCCCGACTCCCGACGAACTTCTCCGTTAACGCCGCTCGCCTCCTTTCTCCTCCACAAAACCTTCTAGTATATATTCTATAATGGAGGCATCCACGGCATGAATTGTCTCGTTAAATCTACGAGTGAGCGAGAATTCGACACTTTTTCGGCTCATCCTCGTTAATGGGCAGAGTGTTCCGATGCATCACTGACAAGTGTATCCTTGAGTATTTTATCTCGAAGCTCGCTTAAGCGCTTCTGTACCAAAGTCCTATCCAATGTTTATAGACTGAATGGCCATTTATTATTTCCAAATGCAATAATACCTTTAACTAATCAAGAGGCATAACCTATCGATATAAGCTTTTTTTTTAATTTACTCACATTATTATCTATCTATACGTAAAATCATTACTATAGTTTACTACGATCGATCTAAAAAACGGAAATTTCATAGACAGCATGCTCTTTGTTGAAAATGATGAAGACCTTTGAATTTTCACCATGAATTAACGATTTCTATTTTTCTGCTAACACGGTAAAAGACTTTGTGAAAAACTTGTTCATTTTCTTGCTAATGGAATTTTTAAAAAAAGCACTATTAAGGGTAAATCGAGCAATTACTCTATTATGACATTTTGCAAAAGCATTAATAATAACTTTGTTAATATAATATATTTGATTTAATTAATATTTAGAAATGTATAGAATACATAAATACATACATATATATTGAATTGATATTTACTTAGTTTGGAGTTTTTTCATTTAAGGTGATAATCAATAATTTTTATGCTAAATAATTTTCTCAAAGAATTATAAATATCTAATGTAAAGTTCAGTGTTTTAGCAAAAGTAAGATGGCTGAAACTAATTGACATGAGTAATTTTTCCTGAAAGTTCTTCGTACATTCGTGGTAGAAATTGACTTCCGCTAAAATTGGATAGAAGTCAATTTCCATGGGAACATACCTTATCTGCATATTTTTATTAACATACTTAATGAATATGAAAATGTAAAAAATTATCTTATAACATGTTACAATATCAATTGATTAAAAAATAAAAGTGCACGCTTTGGATTATTAATCCAAGCAATTTGCATATTAAATGTACAAACCTTTTACAACTGGTGATTGTTTTTTCCTGAAATTGCACAGAATCTATAAAGATAATTTAACAAGTTTTACTTTAAAAAGAAAGCGCAATTTTTTTTTTAAAAATTCATTGGATTATTATAAATAAAAATAGCTGGATATAAAGTAATGTAAAAATCGAAATACCAATTGGCCTCGTACTAATCATTAATTTATTATAGTGAAACTAAAATTGCCTTGTAAAATATCAAAGATAATTTTATGGCAATTCTACATCTCTTCGTCGATCGCGTAGTTCGATTAAAAGTGACAGGTTCCATGTACGCCTTTATTTTCTGGCTATACTACAGGAAAAAAGGGACCAAAACGACATCATACGGAAATACGTGAAAGATAATTGATTCAAATTAAATACTAGAAGGCACTACCTCGAATGATTTATTCAACATCTTCCCTATGAAACCTAGTCTGATATGCATAATTCCAGAGGTCTCAGAATTGTTCGATCGTCCTGTTCAATCGGAAAATTGCAAAAGGTAATATTGTGTCATTCGTTGCAAGGAAAAGAAACAATGACGTTGTGCTAAAAAAAATTTTACATGTAATTCGTAAAAACTTTCTTTTCGTAATGATGAATGTTTCATTAGTTTATACCGTGGACTGAATTTAAATAAAAACATTGAAAATTCACTTTTGAATTTATAATAAAAATGTACGCCAATGGACATTTATGACGCAGAATAATATAAATATATTTGTATTAATATTAATTTAAAACTGTATTATTCGAGTGCACGATAATGCACTGAAATAAATACTAAAAAAATACTTATGCTTATCCTATACTGACAAATTAACTTTTTGTGTCATTTTCATGACAAATTTCATTACAATTTTCTATTATTTATGGTAGTTTTTTTCTATAATTCATAACAAGTACGAATTTCATATTTAGCGTAAAAATAAAAAAAAATCATTTAGCTTTTCCTACTATTAATATACTTTTCAGGGGACTCTTAATATTGATATTTATTTATTGTATGAAATTAAACACTTGTACAACAATTTATATGAAAAATACAGCTCTTTTCATTAAGCTTATGAACCATCGAGTCTTGCATTTAAAGCAAATATTATAGGAAAATCACCTGACGTAAACATTATCGAAATCTGCCTCAAATCTGCGTCAAATTTTCTAACGTTTAATCTACGTAGAAACTAAACACTCCAAGGAAAATTGGCCACAGTGTTCTGAAAAGACACGAAACTGTGAAGCCTATTTTATCCAGGAGGAGACTTCAAATACGCCATGTCGGTTGAATAATTATGAGCTTTCATCAGAAATAATTTTGACCGACTATTTACTACCGTAAACTGCAATCTAAATGCCCAGAAGCCACCTAATGTTGCCCATCAGTACACAATCATCGCCAGATTTGTATAAATCAATAGCGTGCGTGTGCGTTTATATTTACTTATGTACTCAAGCGTTGGTGAATTAACGAGTGGACGCGTGCTCATGCCATAGTTGGCTCTTTAAATCTGTAAATTTGTCTATCGTATTAAAAAAACTATTCAATTGAAACATTGTCCACAAAATGGTAATTGCGGTACACGATATTTTTACTAAATGTGTACTATTTTTATTTTTAAGTGTATTTACAATATTACAGTTGATCCGATCAATTATCGTTAAACGCGTTAGAAAGTATAATAATTTTCTATTAGGCGTTCAATACAATTTTAATATAATTTATTGGCTTAAATTTCAATGAGTTGCAATAGCCAATTAAACGAGCTCTTTTGGAACCATTAGATAATTATAATAGCTTAACAAAGGTTAAAGAATTCTAAAAATACATCACTTAATCTAAATCTGACCATTGCCCGTGCAATTTCTCTTCCTTTACAATTAAAAATTATGAATTATGTCGATCGTTAAGGATTCTGTGCGTCGGTAAAAGGTAGGCAAAAATTGCAGCGATCAATTTAAACTATTCATACGTATTCTGTAAAATCCATTTATTCGAATGCCTATAATTTATATTACTCGCGTAAAGCTCTGGATTTTAGGCGTTGCTCTATGATATATTCAATGACAAGTCGTGAGATTTCACACGAGCAGTACTTAACCTCTTTTACTATTATCCCTTCTTTACATTACGTCATGAAATTTGCGAGAAGCGACTCCTGGATCCGTACATCCAATGGCACACGTATATATCATCGATAAGATACAATTCATATATCAAATGAAAAGGCAAAAGCCGGGATTAGAAGGAAAAAATGAATAGTGCGAAAGAAGATCAAGAGAAATATAAAATCCATGCCGAAAGTAGCGAATGTATGTGCGGAGAAACTGTGCGAATAAAGCAGATGAGTTTGGACCAGTAACGAGATTATCATCTTCTTGGGGAAAATAACGTCGTACTGGGCGATTTAACTGGCCTTAACGACATACTTGGCTCAATGAATATTTATAACGTTTCGAATCGTGGAATGTGTGCTAGCGTGGGAAATAATGCGGCGAATAAGAGAACGAGCGAGTAAAATAATGAAACAATGAAATAGAGAGACAAAATGAGCAGGATAATGGGATAAGTAAGTAATACTAATTAAAACCGGGTTATTACTGAATGCCTTTATTATTATTCTAGATTACTGATCTATTAGTTTAAATTAAGGAAATTCTTCTCGTGTCTTACTTTTGATAAAGCCGATCAAAGAAAAACATGCACTGTTTATTATTGTTTTGTACGATTCCATTGCAATCGTTTATTTATAATTCAAAGCTAACGCTTAGAGCTTTTACGTGAAATCTTAACTAATTTTTATAAACAAAAAAGTCTTTTCAATATTTATAAATGTCTTGATTTTTCTCCACTTCGCCTTTAAACTTCAGTGCACGTTCCCAACCAAGTTTTACTTAAATGAAATCAAATATTCAGTGACATCGATTTTTTAGAAGAACGACGATCGCTACATTTTTATATATTACCGTTTCACAAAAATTTAAGAGACGACTTTACAAGTTCACTTATATTCTTCATTTTTTTTCGTGCTTTCTTTTACCTGACATTTTTCATTTTATAGTTGGATTTCCATGACCTCGTCAAACTATTTTTTTCTGACAAAAATATCGACGAAATAATTAATTTTCTTGCGTTGGCTGAATTTATCATCGAAGTCTAAAATATTAAAGTCGAGAAAATTGAACTCCTTAAATTGATGAAATATTAATAACATCATACATCATTACCCTTAAAGAAAAATGAATTGAACTAAATAAGATCTACTTTTTAGTCATTATACTATTTATTATATACGTGAAACCTACTATTATGATATATATTTTCTAGGATTTTCTTACGTGCGTTTTTAAATAACAACAAATAAAAAAATTAATTACTTAATATAACATGATTTCACAATTTTCATAATTTTTTACGTAATATTATTTTAAAGCCAATTATTGATATACGATATTATAGTATTAATAATATACATAGACATACGGATGAAACAAGCTAAATATAGTAAGAGACGTAAACAAAAAATAATTAATTAGTTACAGTATTTTTTTACATGTTTAATATATCGTATAAAACCGCTGCTATTTCGTTACAGGAACAACAAGAAAAATCAAGTAGTAAAATTGGAACCGGTTTTTTTTTTTCTATAATGTACTTTTCAGTCAAAGAAAAAATTATTTTAAAGCAAAATTATCATCATCATTAAATAATATAAGGCTACGATTTTTAACAAAACATATCTTTTCCAAAATTTGTTTCCAACATTTCATATAAAATATATTCATAGTATATTCACAGATAATAACAAAGATAGATTCTTGTAAATAATCCAAAATTTATGAATAGAAAGTATTAATATTTGTAAAATTTTGTTTTTATGAAAAATAAATATCAGTAAAATTGATTACAAATTGATATTATTCTGAATGTTCTGTAAAAAAAAGGTTAAAATAATACAAAAAATTAAATCTCTAAAATAATCTATACGATTATATTATTTTGTGTGCAAAATCAAAAAAATTTTTCGTGATATGGAATTATAGAAATATTATAATATTTTTAATAATGCGACAAATATAAATTAGAGAAATAATGTTTATTAATAAAATCATTACATTACTTCGTAAATATCTTTTCTATATTTAAGATTTTTTTTACTAATAATGTCATTTGGTTTTAGATTAAAAGGCAATATTGAATCGTGTACGCTTCAAAAAATATTACATACAATCAATAGTTACATAATATTGTTATTTAAGTGTTTACTTAATTATAACAGAATCCCATAAAACAATAGCCTTCGCATGGGTAGGAAATAAAAATTAAAAACAAACAAAATTAGCATAAAATGTGTACTTTAATAAAGTTTATTTTCATTAAAAGAAGTATTGATACATATAAGTATAAGTTGATCAAATTCTCAAGAGTGAATTTAATTTATATGTTGACTTTACTCATTATGCCCAACATTATAGTTCATTAAAACACGTTTGCGTCGAAACATTTGGCCAATCAAGCAAGAAAAAGGATAAATCAGAAAGGAGGAAGGTGGCTGGCACATTTCTTCAAAGAAGAAGGCCAAGCTCGAACGATTCGCCAGGCAATCGAAGCTCGCGTGCATCGGCTCCGTTATATCGTGAGATGGTTTCCAACGGGCGCCGTTCTCCCCGTTGGTGGGAGAAAGTGAGAGCTATTTTAAGGGAATCGAGGGAGGAAAAAAAGGGAGAGCGATTTCTTTGCGCTCGTAAAGCGGAAGAGCGTCGAGGCAATTCGTCCGGAGAATTCGTGCTCCCGATGGCAATTGATTCTCGTGTTTTTCGCCTCTCGCTCGAAAAGCTTAAAACTTGACTCGCGAGACTAGTGGCAATAAAATCTTGCTCTCGGCCGAGGAGCAACTACGTGACGCGTCGTGCTAGTAGCTTTGGCAGGCATATAAAGCAGCATGATCAGGAAGTAAAATGACTTTTAATTGGGATTTTAAAATTCTATAAAGTGAGCCTCGCGCTCATTCGGCTCTCGTCCAACTCCTCGAAAGATCCGACGGTTTCAAAAAGACCTCCCAAGGTAATTTCGCGGCAGCCTTCGTGCCAATGAAAATTTTTAGGAGTCGGCCATTCCTTCAAAAATTAATTTTGAAATATTCAAACGAAGTTATTGCTGGTATACCGAAAAATTTAACAGCCAGAAGTTCTAGAAGGGCAATTAGGACTCGCTTCACCCACACACATCCCTGAGGTAGACCTCCCATTGGCTGCAGATGAACGTATATAACACCCGGTCCGCCTTCTAATTCTAAGCCTTGCTCGTCCATTTTTAAAACTCATTATAAAGGGAATGGGAAGAAAGCGCTTACGCGCGCAAAATACTTTCTAATGTAGTTTTCCGCAGACCTTGCGGCACTCCCTGCATAAATAATTTCCCCGGATACGGATCAGTCGATATATCAAACGGATCTAAGCAGATTAGAGCCCTCGAATCGAGCAAAGTTTTTTAATGACCCGACCGCCGAGCCTCTCCGCGCCTGGCCGTGAGCTTCGCTCCCCCTCCCTCCCCGGTGCTCCTCCGCCTACTTCGCTCACGCCCGCCCGCGATATGTGAGAGGCAACGGCAAACTGCGATAGACGGCGGGCATTTGGCGAGCCACTCGAGTGGCCCGGACGATGAAAGAAGCTCCGATGTTCGCGTTCACGTGCGTCCAGGCCCTCCGACTTGTCTGGAGGGGGAGGCAGACAGCGGCGGGGGGTAGGACACCAGGACTCGAAATAAGGCCACCAAGCCTGCGAAGTGAAAAAGTTGACTGGGGCGGCGCTTTGGTAATCGAGGGCGCGGGAGGGAGGAGTTTCGAGTGGACTGGGAATTACTTTGGGGCCATCTTGCCCGGTTTCGCGTGAATTCAATGAGATTACCCGAGTGGTTACCTACAAGGATACGAAGGCTCGCAATGCTCGGGGAAAATAAGGGCGGTAGCTTAGAGCGCCCCAGACTCGCCACAATAGATTTATTAAGAGTCTGCAAAATGAAAACAATGCAAAGACAGCTTATTTCTCGTTAAGAATGAACGACTTCGATTATTAACGTAAAGGGGAGCACTGCAACAATTATCCTTTCGGCTTTCGAAAAACCACGAATACTATCAACTTTTTAAAATAATGCTCGAGCACACTCGAATTTACTGAAATTTTTAAAAGATACATACTCAGGTTTGGAAAATAATGATTAGTAAAAATAATTCAAAGTCTCGCATCGACATATTGATCTACGCAATATAATGTGAGTCGCGTAACAAGATTCTTATTTTAATAAAACAGGCTGCCACTGCTGGAAGATGTTGCACGGGGTGAAAAAGAGTCGTAAAAGTTCGGAAAGGTTTTCGTTTGAGTTAATTCGTTCAATTTTATTTTCCAATATAATATTCTAGAATACTAGAATATTAGAAAAGAACGCTTAAATTACGGTTTAATTATAGATGTGTACCATAAATACATAAGCAGAAATTAAACCCTTATAAGAAAAAATTTCCGACGCGATCGGATATTTTATTCCGCTTTACTTATTTAGTGTCCTATATTTGAAATATTTAGAGGTAAATTTATTACACTGTTATAAACTATCTATTTTAAATATTACTCGAATTAAAATATGAGACATTACAGGATTACGACCTTGCCTACGACTCTGTGATTCCAGAAGTATCTTTTACGAATATCGATTTGACACTTGTTGTACATTATAAGTTCAAGTGAAAGTTATTCTTGTATTTTAATTACCATACTGATAAAAAATAATAAATACTGACATTGCACAGTTTTAATTATCGATGAAAACGAACGTGTAAATAATTAAGACAAACAAAGCACATTCGTATAAAGTAGATCGAAGAGGAGAGCCGAGAGCGATGAGAACTCGTAAGGGAAAAAGATCGTTCGATTGATGCCTTCTAATAAAAACTTCAATTTTTATTTTTAATTGAATATTAACTTCACTGGTAACTAATTTTCATTTTAAGGATACTCGCACTGTACACGGCAACTTAATCTTCATTGCGCTATCGGTACTTTTTCTTATTTTAAAGCTGTTACAGTGAGTCCGCTATATTGCTTTATTGTTTTCTGCCCTTCTCTACTTCTGTTTTATTTCAATTTCATTTACTGAATCGATGACATTTATTGACTCTTGGAAAGTTCTACTTTATGATCGTCGAAGGCTCGAAAAATTATTTACTTGAATAGAAAATTTTCAGTTTTTTTCAACATTAGATTTATTTTAGTGTATTTTAGTCGATATGAAAAAACTTGAGTTATTTTCTGATGGTTTTAAAAGTTTTAACTGCATTTCAACATTCTCTATGTTCTCAACCTATTTGATTAAAAAAGGTTACAAAGAAACGCTGCATCAAACGCATTTGGTTCTTTATTTAAAACCACCGTACCTAAATAAATTAACAACTTTTGTCTTTATCATAAAAATATATGAAAAAGGTTGATGAGTTTTTTTAAAAACTATGCTTTTCAGTTTTTTTTTAAGTAAAATAACTAACTTACATTTATATAAAAAAAAACATATACCTTCGTTACAGTCGATACAAAAAATGTTTTTTGAAACTATTTCGAATAAAACTGCGTTATAATCAAGTTTTGTTCAATTTATTTGAATTTTTATTGTTTCTCGATTTGTTTGATATTTTAATATATCGATGCTTAGATGATTTGCATGGAATTGTTAAGTACAAATATCAATCTTTGTTCATCAAATTCCTAAATTAAAGTTGAAATTTTTGTGGTCTTATTATTTGTTTGTTATACAAAAGAAAAAAATTATTATTTGAGACTTTAGATATAACAAGAACATTTTCTTATATTTTAATATTTGACAATGCAAGAATGAAAAATATTGTTTAAATATTAGTCAGGCATCTGATGAAATGCAGTATAAATCGTGAAAGGAAAGGTTATACATTAATTTGAAAATACGTACTGTGTAGCTGTGATTGTACTAAAATAACTTACAGAATTGAAATAAGGAAACAGAATAAAAATTCTAAACAATTCTAAATAAGAGAAAGACAATATTTAAATATATATTTTACTGTTACTTAAATACTGTTACTTAAATTTTTCATCAACTTCTTTGATTTTCTTTCAAAATTTGCCTCACCGACCTTTTTTCCAAATTTATGCATTAAATTCGAATGATAAAATTTTCTTGGACATACATTGAAAAAAAATTTTATCATACCATTATATTGTTTTTAGCTAAAATTTTTAAAATAGAATAATTCACCCTCCGTTTTTAAACAAAAAAATAAACATTTTTCCGAAAAATTACAAGTTTAACAATATTTGTCTGAACATGTATAACAACTGCATAATAGGTACTTAAATGGAATATTAATTTTGCAGCATTCCGTGGCACAAGTTTCAAAAGGTGGTTAAATTTATTAATATTTTAGAAATAAAGTAACTGAACTAAATACTATAATTACTCGACGAACTTTCCCTTTGTATCATTTAAATTTTTGAATTTGTACTAACTACGTGAAGCGCTTTCACGGAAAGTTTTTCACATAATGTATTCTTGCAATATTTAAATTAATTTCATATACGTTCTATAAATGCAAAACATACTATAATAGCTCTTCAATAGTAGCTTTAGCTTGTCTGCTTTTATCTTTCAATATATAAACACCGACTAATACTTTTATATGCATAAGCGTTACAACTTTTGAAACTCAATACTCAAGTGTATGTAGAAAACGCTTATCACTACTGAGCCCATACTATGAAGAAGCATAAACTGTAAAATCGGACGTCGCATAAATAAATTCTCTACAAAAATATTCAATCTTGAAATTCATTACAAAACTTTGAAAGTCCTTTATGTAAAAATCAAAGTAGTTATTCATCTCCCACTTCAATCTTTCACTGTTTATCGATGTATCCTCAAAGCCTATTTACCTTTCTATCATGCACATATGTACTTACAAGTTTGTTTACTCATCTACTCATTTATCTATTTGCCTGCTCGTCTGGCTCGGATTCTCCTAATATCTTCAACAGTAAGCAACTTTCATCATCAATCTCCCTCAGACCTTCGGTCTCCCTTGACCCCACGCTAACATCGGATCTTCCCGAGCAATACAAACACTTTCGATAATCTAGGTCCAGGACTATTGTACAATTTGATAAAATTGTCGAGTGCCGCGTACGTAGCTAATGCAGATCCGCGTAGTATTTACAGGTCCGGGAGGTCATTAAACGTAAAGCCGACGAGCAGCTTTTAATTTCCAGAGAAATTATAACCGTAAAATTGCATACGATGCATAGGATTCATATACGTCGCGCTCTCGGATGCAAGAACAAACGGTAAATTACATTGCCTTTGAAGGGTCTAGCGCACGAAATTAGTGATTTAATACGAGTGTGGATTGTCTGATTTATCGCGAGCCTTTAATTACGATCGATGGAAAAATATTTTCGGTGCGAATAAAATGACATTCTCAGTGTTGAGAAATAAAAGTAGAGCAGAACAGAAATATTACGTCGTTAGCTAGAAAGGTAATATTTTCAGATATACTGTTAATACGATACTGATAATTGGTATTGCAAATATGTGTATTATGTTTTTGTATATAAAAGATAAATGGATTGTGTGATATTTTTTTATTACTAAACATAACAGTCCAATAACTAAATTAAAAAAATGCTTAAAAATTACACGTATTAAAGCTATATAATTCAACGCCATCGATTAAATTTCGTTACCTACAAAAAATAGCCCAATAACTATTAATAAAATTTATAATGATACGTTCTAAATCCAATGATCTGTTTACTAAAATAATTGGAAGATATAAGAAAGCCGAAAAATTAAGTCGCAAAACTTTTTTCTATAAATAAATCTGACAACTCTACCTTGCTTACGGATATATAACTTAATAACGGCTTTAACGAACTCAAACCGCAAACAAATCGAAATGTTTACCTATGATTAAAAAAAAGTAAGCAAACATGTTCAATTATAAATCTGGTACCAAAACAATCCGATTATTAGTTCACTCGATCTCACGCTAATCCAATCTTCGAGATGGCGAATACCTTGGGTCACAAGAATCATAGAATGGCACTTCAGAGCGAGCGGATTCGATAAATCTGTTGATTTGCATGAGTGCGAAAGCTCTGATAGTAGAAGTTTAATTAAATCAGCCGGTCTCGAAAGAGCTGCGCTGCAAAAATAATCAGCTGTAATGTCCAGCCAACATCGGCCACTTTCGAAATAGTATTTTTAATCATAACCAAATGCTACCTAATGGAGGACGACCCTGCGGTTTCATCTCCAATTTTCTCTATTCCTGGCCGCTTGACTTTCCCACACGTCGTTAGGCCACTTTACATTTTCCAATATATTTATACACAGACTGAACCTTAGCCTCTGAAGCACCGGAAGGCAGCGATAATTAATCGATTAAACGAGAGCAGAAATGCATTTTTTCGTTCCTGTTTATTCCACCACACTCTAGCTACAACTACATTTATACATATACATATACATATATATGCATATACACATCTACGTATATATATGGTAGTAAAGAAATGGTGGTAATGCATAGAAGTGCCTTGCCAAATTTCTGGCAAAATTTGACAGGCTACTTCATTCTATTAGCTTAATTTGTTATTTTTAATTTCAAATTTCAACTTTGTATTTTGAATGGAAAGTACACGTTTTAATTAACATAACCTTGCTCGCAAACGTTTTTAATGCATAATTTAATTTAATGTATTCTCATTTTCGTGGTCTTGGTTAGATAAATCACATATAAAAGGTTTTCCAATAATTAAATCCTTGTCTAAAAAATTACCCAATAAATAATGATCCTCTCATTATTCGCTTATTTCTAATGGTAAAATTTTATTTTAATATGAGGCACGTGAATCATCATTTCAATAATCCGACTCTCTTCACTTACAGATTGACCATCACTGCATCGTGCCCAATGAACTTACAGTACTTCCCCATGGATCGACAATTATGTAATATTGAAATCGAAAGTTGTGAGTATATACTTAAGCCTGTGTATTCTTAAAATTTTCTTATGATCTAATTAACAATGCTAACAACTTTCTTAATGGACAAATAGAGTTGGTTGTGGAAAATCATAGATATTACAGTAAATGGTAGTAAATTAAAGCAAATTCAAACGATTGGATAATAAATGCATCATACCATTATATGTATATTAAATGACAAGACCAATCGAGGTATCAATGATAAAACAATAAACTATGTCCATAACTTTACAGAAGTTTACAGTTTACGCGAAATAATCTCGAATGACCTATTCATAATCGATAAATTTCGCAATTTCTAAAAAACAAGAAAACAGAGGACGATGACGGTTTCGCTCGTGAGCCTCTGTATCAACAAAAACACAAGACCGTAAGCCACCGCGTTGAAGAACTGCCGTAGTCTTAAGAGATCTTTCAGGGTGCTTAAGTGGAATTTTTTAAGGACAGAGTGCTTCAGCATTGTAATTAAGTGAAAATTCGGACGCGCGAAGGAATCAATAATGACCGGGCAATTAAAATAAAGAGCCACGAGGGCTTTCGTCGAGGCCTCTCCACGTCTCCGATAGCTGCGCCTCCATTAATTTCTACTCGGTGGCGATCGAGCTCATCATTCCTCGAGATTTAGATTTATAGACGTGTAAGACCAATCGGAGTGAAAATTACGACGTCGACGAGTAAGAATCGCCTCGCTTGGACGAAGTAAGGAATTGCACGAACGCTAAAGGATAGGGAGGGAGGGGGGGGCAGATTAAAAGGCGCAGACCTCGCTTTAAAGTCCAGGCAAAAGAAGGCGAGGCAAGCGGAGGCGAAAAGGTACCGCGCCGAGAAAGGAAAGTTACACAGACCTCGTCACGGCTATCGACCCCCGTTAATTGATACCCGTGCGGGCACGCGACTCCCCCCCCCCCCGACTATTAAACGCTTACTTTTTAAACACTCGAGCTCTACTCGACTCATCCCGCTTGGACTCTCTTTTGTAAGCTCTGCGCTATTCGGCACGCGTCTGCTTAGCCAACGTCAGAGGCGTCGCCTCCTGCGAACGCGTGCGCGGCCACCGAATCCTAACGGGCAACACCAGGCAGGACTTGGCACTCTCGCGTACTCGTCCGCGACTACGCTCTTCTGCATTAACGCGATCGCCCATGAGGAATAATTATCGCGAGAGCGAACAGCGCTTGAACGCCTCAGCGGTAATTACAGCAATAGCAATAATAATTACGGCAACATTGGCAGTAATAATGTGCACGCACACGCCGACGACACTCTCATACCTGCGTAGGTTAATTAACGACACCTTTTGCGAATACAAGCGTTACACGAGACACGCGCACGCGTGCACACACGTTCCAATGCACATACTATTCATTGCAATCTTAGCTATGTCTGCCCAATATGAATCAGCAACGGCCTCGTCACATGTATTGTTATTAATGACACGTGATCTGAATAATACATCAGCATCATTACTTTCATATGAATTCACATTTTGTATCACAATTATATTATATCTCTCACCCTATCACGATTTTACGTCAGCGCATCTGTTTACTTAGCTCGGTAAAATGCAATTCGACGATGTTTTTCATATAAATGCAGATTTCCTATTTACACTTGAGTAGTTGAAACCATCGCACAGTTTTCACGCCAAGGTAAATAAGGTACGGCGATGAGAGTGCGTGACTCAAAGAGTGTGTGTTTTACAGAGGGATGAAAAAAGCTAGAAAAATAAATGAACGCAAACATTCACCGTTCCGAGTCCGCACGATCGCGCACCTCTTACTTCCCTACCTCACCCTTGAGAACCGCCATCGCCGAAATTCCACCGACACGCTCTGGTTGCTTTACCGCGGCCAAACACGACTTACGTGCTCCCGTGCGATTGCATCGATGCACGAGGTGCCGCGAGAACAGGAGAGAAAATGTTTTTCCAACCTAAGCCGCTGGGCAAGTGCCCCTTCGCCCTCGTGCGTGAGACCGACGCAGCCGACTCTCGAATCGGATGCTGTGCACAAAGTGGAACATTGAGAAAAGACGAAGCAAGGCCCCGCCGCCATTCGTATTTTAGCCCTGAAACTGGCGTGACTCAGGAAAGGCCGCATGACATTTGACAATGTTGACTTTAGCTCGTTCCCCAATATTCCCGGTGAATTGATTCCTACCAATGAAATTAAGTTACATTGTCTTACTGGCGAATCGTAATAGAATGGAAATACATTCTCAAGCTCAATGCAAATGCAATTAAAAATGAGCCGTTCTAAAGGTGCCATTAGTGATTAAACATAATGCAAATTATTGTCGAGTGGTTGTATTTGCGGTTGTTTCATTGCGGGCTTTCGCCTAAAACTAATGAAAAAAATTTGTTGCTTTTCTCGCTTATTATGCAACTTCGAAATACGGACATTGTTATGATTGAGATTAAACAACGGCATTACGGTTCGTTAATCGAAAAGTCTTTACTTTGTACTTGAGCTGCCGCGACAAGAAATTATTTAGTTTCATTTTTGTGAAATGCCTGATTCGACACATCTGTGTTTTGTATATTTTTGTTTTTGTAATTGCAATATTAAAATCGCTATTTTATTTATGCAGGACTGAAAGTTCACGATGAATATTTTCAAAACCAAAAATATCTAAAACTTTTTTCTGGCAAATAATTCCATTGAAAACTAAATGCACGAATGAAAATATTTACAAAAATATATTTTAAAATAATATAATAGATACTGTGGATAAAACTTACAGCGGTAGTACAAAAAAGTAGTGCTCGAATACTTTTTGAGTTTTATGTACTTGTTTTTTGTATCTGACGACAGATTTACTTAATCTTTTAATTTATAAAAGTACGGAATCACTGAAAAATAAAATAAATATTAACATTGTAAAAGCTAAATATTATAAAACAAATGGTATGTTTAATTATAAATTGAGGTCTTTTAGATTAATGTTTTAATAACAAATAATCTCCAATGCGATCGTATCGCGCGCCTGTGCGAATTGTAAAATATTTTACAAAATTTGTTGATAAGCACTTTTTTGAAAATACACAAAAGAACACTTTAATTAAAAACAATGCTCTATAACAAAGGATAAGCCTGAAAATTTCCAATAAGACTAGTCTCTCGTTGCACATTCGTGTTGCTAGTTTCTTTCGCTGTCTGCAAAAAGTAATTTCCAACTTTGCTTCCGCGAATATTGAAAATAATTATCCGACTCTTGCAGAAAGAAGTTTGACGATTAAATTAATCGTTAGTATTCACCGTGGCGTGTCGCCACGAAGTATTGCATCTTCCCAGTCGCCTGTATTTCATCATTAGCCTTTTCTTTCAGACGACGAGTTTTTAAAAAAGTTCCCGAAGTGCAGCGAATACGTCTCGGTAACTTTGATGTGGATACGCATCTGTTTGGATCCGCCTGTCGGTTTCATTTTACATTTTTATTCTTTCTGTATCCCTCGGTGTTTTGCTCCATTCAGTTTTCATTGAGAAATAAGATTCAATGTCTGCCATACTTTCCTCGTTGTACTGATACTCTTTCTTTTCCTTTCAACATTTCCGTGCTCTCTTTAAATCCGCAACTTGGAATTTGCATAACCACGGGACTCTTCGTATTCTTGAATTACGAATTTAATATAATAAACTTCTATAAATAGCAAAATGTACCTTTGAAGAAGAACAACTCTTATAAGTATACGAGAAAGTATGCAGCCTGCATCGTTGGTTAATTAATTCAAGCTTTTAGAGCGTTCATAAAATATTATGATTCACTAGGTGAAATGCCAAAGTTGTTGTTTTTTCAGTTTCTTGTTTGTTTGTTTTTTTTTTTTTTTTTTTTTGTTTACAAGCATAGACGCCACTGTCGACAAGCATTTTTGGAAAATAATTAAGATACACAATTATGATTCATAGTCGATGTTTGACGTAGAAATAAATTCGTTAGCAGAAATAGGTTAACAAAAAAGGAAAAACTTTTCCAATAAAAGTACGAAGTGAACAAATCTGATGTAAATAAATACGACGATATAAGTTGTAACGAACACGTGAGCTTACCACCATGAACTTGCCAATGTCAATACTAACGTAGCCAACATAAATCAAAGGTTAGATAACAGGTTAAGTTATAGATATGGTTATAAAAATCTAAAGTATAAATGTACTCTCAGGTAGTCGGATCGTTAATTTATTATTGAACGTCGGCTCGTAAAAGTGTCAGGGCCTACAATCGAAGATAAAAGCTATTCGTCAAACTGGTAGAGAGAAGTGCAGCTGAAAAAAAGTTGGGATGGCGAGGTCGTACGTTAATGTCTGATAACGGGACATGAAGGCGGGCTTTCACTAGTCGCCTGTTTTCAAATTCGAACGATGACTATTGCCTCGTGTAAGCTCACTCGCTCTCCCCTTGTAATCTTAATTTTGCGCTATGACCTTGTGAACTCGGTTAAGCTCATCAATTACCCTGCTTATAAGGTCGCCGAAACTTTTGGTTAATTTAAATTGTTCTTCAATCTATGCTATACGATCGCTTTTCTTTGAATCCTTTATTCATGCTTGCAAGGTCTGGCTGGTGTTTTGATCCGTGCCTACTTAAACTTGGAATGCATAAGCTTTCAGTCGTTTAGATTCAATAAAATCTCCTCCATATATCTGTTATTTCTTTGTGCTACTTTGATATTCAATACGGGATGCAGCAGTATTCATAATAAAATAATGTGTTTTCAGTATTTCCAAAGAAAAATTTTCATTTCATTCGTTTCGATCGTAGTATTTCAAAAGATTGCTTTATTTGCATCAAGTTTTTCTTGAATTTAGTTTTTCTGCGTTACCTACACTATAGAAGGACCCATCATTAATTTTTTAAAAAACAAGGTATAATTGAACTTTTAGCAAGAAGTTTTCATTAAAAATAAAAATCCCTTAGTCGTATATATGAATTAAAGCTCGTTAAGAAGAGCTGCTGACATGAAAATTATTTTATCGTGAATAGTAAAATTTATCGATTATTCACATGTAATCATGATATTTAAAAAAATTCAGAAATGCATAAGAAATTAAAAAAAGAATTCATAATTAAGATATTTCGAACATGAATAGTTATTTTAATAATATCTCGGATAGTCCTTACATAATTTACGATTGTACAGCTAAAGCTTAAGGCAAAAACGTTGACGCTGTTGGTAAACGTCATCAAAAACTTGTTGTAAACAAGTAGAAAGTTCAGGCTTTTGAGTTTTCAAGGTGTGAATCTCGAACGTTAACGATACTCAAGAGTCGCTGTAGTATAGGAAAGCGCGATTGTTGTTCAGAAAAACAGGCAAAAAGCAAAGTAAAGACTATTGCGGTGTACGGAAATAGTAAAAACAGAGCTCGGGGGTGTAATATCTTAATTGCAGTAGCTTCACAAAACAAGAAATTTCATCGCGTGTTTCGAGTCAATTTTAATACTGCCAAGTTACTATTGACTTTGAGGTAAAGTCAGCTCCACGACAACTAAATGCAGAAAGAACTTCAATAATGTGAAATACTGAGTTGTCTGAATTCCGTAGGTTCGTCTTCGAATTTTTAAAAATAATTATAATTATAGATAAACTAAAAGCATCCGAAACAAATAATAAACTTATGAATCTGGATTAATAAAGATTCATTCGATATATAATGCATAGAGTATAAGCGGCTTATAACTTATATTAATAAAAACAAAATTTATAGTCTTCCCTGTGCCACATACTTATTACATTAGGCACTTGGATTATTTTGATTAAAAGATACAATTTATTATAAAATAATGACTACTTTTTAAATGTAGTATTTATTAAAATTATTAAATTTTATTTCAAATTTTTACAAATGGCTATTAATTCATGTATTAAGACCTATTTTATTTTATTTATTATTGACAAATGTATTTAATTGTCAAATCAATAATTTCATTACTTTATACGGTCATATAAGTGCAAAAAAATATATTATATTACAATAAATGGATTGATATTTATGAAAAATGTATAATTTCTATAAATATACGTTGGTGGATCCAGAACAATGTTATACAAATATTTGCTAAAGTGTGAAAAAATATAACTCAATTAAAGCAATAAACATTAACGATTAAAGCATTTGACTCCGAAAAAATCCATAATTTACAAAAGGCTTATATATTATTTCAGTAATTGCTATTTATCGCATAGAGGCTGTATAAAATATACATCATTATTAATTGATACATAAATTGTTATTTTTAAGTAAAAAAAAATTCAAATTTGATCTTATTATATCAATTCTTTCATTTTTTTCAAAATTTCTTTCTTTTTTGAAAATCGTTTCACGTGTATATGTTCACTATTCAGGTATCATTTATATGACTAATTTGTTAATACATCAACGCAGCTTTATTTGAAAATTATTTTGAAGAAACGTAAAATAATGAACTTCACATTTATATACGTAATATATCATTGTGTACTTAACAAGATAAGTTATTTATATGTAAAAATCAAACAGCAAACCTGAATTTTGATGAAAAAAAACCCCAGCTACATTTGCAATAACATTATCGTCTTGTCACGATGTCCATAGATAAACTGTTGAAATAAAGTATTTTGTACTTTAAATTTTGTACTTTACATTTTTGGCGACTCTGGAGTCGGATTTAACTAATTAGATAAATAGGTTGCAATATCTTGTAATCGGTATTACTTACTGTATATAATCAATATTGTTATTTGTTGGACATATATTTAACTTTTGATATAGGCAACAAGCAATTACAGAACTTGCTAATGACTAAAATCGTGTTTAAGTAAACAAAGCATTAAACTTCACTGGCGACAACAAGCGTATGTTAATAAATTGTATAAAATGTATTTTCGAACGAGTTTATATACCTGCTCGAGTAAAAATACACTTCATAAAATAAACAGAAAGCATAGGAATGTAAATAGATAATAATAGTGACTTATATGTTGCGTGTTCTGATTATTGGAAAAACATATTTTGATCTCCGATGTTCTCAAGCGCACACTTCAATTTTACAAATATATTGTAGTATATATTAAAAATGAGCGTGTCGTGGATTGTCCTAACTATTTGGCTTCTTGTAAAGTCGACCTTCTTGCGTCTTCGTTTATCTACTTTAGAACGCAATAAACGAGAAGCTCATCTCCTATCTTCTATCTCGCAGTTATACAATTACGAAAAAGATCTAAAAAGAAATCAGTAGAATTACACTGGTCATGGTTGAACTAAGAAAGGTAAGGTAGAGAAAATTGCTATAAAAATTCCTTATAAGATCACGATCTAAATAAAAAAAATTATGTTTTATATTATACAAGAAAACGAATATTATTAAAAAGTTTTTGTACTATATTTTCAAATTGCAATCGAGTCGATAATTTAAATTTTATAAATCTTGCTTAAGCAAGCGTATGCTTATCAAAAATGATAAAAATATAATTTCAGTACAGGAGTGCTTTCGATATGTGACAACTATTTATGAAATTGATAATTTAAGAATTATGCCATTGGAGCGGAAACGTAAAAAAAATTTTTGTCTCACGTGCAGTTTCTTAATAAAAGCAAATTAAAAAAAAAGTTGTCCTTTCCATTCATCAATAATACGAAGTACTAATCTTATTAAGCATTTATAAAGAAAAACAAAATATGCAACTTTTGCACTGCAACAGTAAAATAAAAACAAAATATTGGAATTGTTTTGTTTAAAATAAATTAATCCCTCTGCATCCAAACGCTTCTGTTCCAAAGGAAAAACGATTGCATAAACGTGTACACATGACGACTGAATTATAAAAAGACCGTGGAAAAGATTACTGCAGCAATTAAGCCTCCTTCACCTGTGCGCCTCTATGTTGCGTGAGCCCCGATTATTTCTGGCGTATAGCCAAACGTCCCTTCAGTTGGTGTGCATATACGCGCGCGCGCACGCATCAAGGAAATCGTGTGCGTGGGCGTGTGTGTGCGCGCACAAGCACGAGAAAAACTTATACACAGGGGCCTCCACGACTTTCTATCATCATGGATATATGTATATATAAAAACTTCGTGTACATTACGTGCAATGCCGTTGGTCACTATCAACTACTGCCGCCACCGATTTCGACTAATGACGATGCAATTTCCAGACTAATTTGTCGATTCAAATCTAATTAAGAGCATGAATTTCAAATGTCAAGTGAACACTGCTAATGAGGCATGACACTTCGAATTGTTGACTCGACATTAAAAAAAAATTAAGGAACCGAAACTAAAAATAAAACCTCGCATCACTTATGTAATTTATGTCATTATTCTATATATTGATATAACTCAAATGTTGCTAAAATTGCCATTGGTCATGTGAGTTTACTGTATTAAAGCCAAAAGAACTGATATCCTCGTAATAACATTTTATACCATTCATCTAAAAGTAGTTTACTCGAATTATTTTTATATCAGATAAATACAAGATTGTTAAAAGGCTTTTTAAATATATTCAATTGATGAATACTTCAATATAGTTTAAAGCAATGTAAAAAAACATATACTATAACCCAGTACTGAAAGTTTTATATTTAAAATGGGTAAATTTCATTACTAATTGTGAATATTATATTTTTGATAAATTTCCAATTTCCAATTTCGACGGCCTATGACATTGAGTCGATTTCCTTAAGCAATGTTTAATTAACTTATAAATTAAAAAAAATTACTTTAAATTAAAGTTAAAGCAATATAATTAATCTTTGTGATTTTCTCTTCAAGAGTAGTTTAAATTATGTGACCGAATGAAATCATGATTATTACTAGAACTTAATAGAGAATATTTCAACGATACATAAGCTATTATGTAATATTATATAATTTATTATTTGGACGATTATTTAGATTACATATCAATGAAATAATATAGAATTTTTTTTTTATTATTACCAATGCTTTAATGCATGTCTAAAATGTATTTTACATTTTCATTCAACTACTTTGGAAAAGTGACATTTATCCATCACTTTCTAGTAAATCTTATAAAATTTACGTAGAATACAGTTCACTGTCTAAATGTGTAGAATATTAAACAATATTAAATTAAAACCCTGCTGTATTTAAAAATTATATCACAGAATTATTTAAAATCAGAAGGTTTAAGGTTAAAAAAGAAATATTGTAAAATTACTTCATCAACGTATAGAAAAAAAGTATACATTCATTAATAGCTTATTTATTTTATATTTTTATTTAAATTTAAACATGATCTTAGAACTGCACTTATACATTATTCATATTTTAAAAAAACTACAACAATATGTTTTTTATGACCAATAAAAATTACATATTTACTTAATTTAACCAATGAATTTCTAGAAACTTACAAATTCGATAAATTATTAATTCTCTTATAATAAATAGTAATTAAATTTAAAAAAAAGAAAATCTGATTCAGCGAAACTTATTATTATTATTATTCGTGGTATCATTTTAATTAATTAGTTTGATTTGAATTTTACGATATAAGATTTAATCTTAAGATTTAATCTCTTAAAAAAGGAAGGTTAAAAACGAGAATAAAATGTAAAAAGTGAAAGCATTATCAATATAATTATCTAATATCTAAATATACGAATATCAGTCGTATATATCTTTAAAATATTTCTATTCAGAATGGAACTACTTGGAATTCAGTTTTATGCTCATAACTAATTCTGGGTTATGGTATAATTTTAAATATAGTCAATCGTAAGGCAATAATAAATATTGATTTAATAATTCTAATTCAAATAATGGTAAAAAAGTTTTTGATAGTTTTACCTAAATGCCGCATGCTATTATTGATTTCTGCCGATCATTATTTATAATCATTTATTTATAAATTATTCACATTTCAGTAAAATGAGAATTAAATAATTCTAAAATAATGGATTTAAATTGCCTTGATAAATGAGTGTTGTAAATTTCTCATACCATAATCTCTTAAAAATATTGCCGTCTCTTGCAGTTTAATTTATTTCAATTATTTAAGAAAAAAATAGGACAATTTCTGTATCAAAATGCTTATAAAATAAATTTTTACTCATTCGTATTCTATTATTGAAAGTAATTTTGTCTAAAAGTAATAAAATTTAAAAGTATTAAAAAAATTTAATATAAGTGATCAATTGCATATAATACGAATGTGTTTAATGATAATAAAGATTAAAATGATACGCTATAAAAAATGAATCAATACAATGCGGAATAGTAGAATAAAATAAGCTCGTAATTGTATAGTGAAAAAATTTAACGATTTTATTTGATAATAGGCAAAAAAAATTTCGATTAAAATCAGAACTAACCAACTGTTAATGTGCGCGGTGTATATGTTCATGAGCGGATGGGCTCGTATTTATTTTCATTTTAATCCTTGTTATATCACCAACGATATTATATTACTGATACTTTAAATAAAGCGAATAATTCTCGATTCTAACTAGATCAAGAAGCCAGAGTATCATCGTCACTTGTCTGCTGGCCAATTTTTCACAAATGCATTAGAGTTGTAAAAAAGAAGATTGACTTATGTACAGTTGAAAAGACTGGAAATGGCATCATCACTAGTCGCTGCGGTCATGCGACAGGAGTTGATTGAGTACGGCGGAATGTGTCAGTCTTTTTTCTTCCTTTACTTTCTTTCAATTTCACGCTGAAGCTTTATTGCTATTGACAATTATTTGATTTTCAATTCTGGTATCCTCGAAACTGTGACAAAACTATGTTTAACTTTGTAACAACGTCTCCTATTCTTTTTATCATACTTGCGCACGCACTCATTAAAATGCGCTCTCGTTCATGGGGTTCATTCTTTTTCCTCCTCAGTTTTAACTTTGAATTATTCTTATTCATACAAGTTTTCAATATTAATGCACCTTTTTAAAATAATACGTACACAAAAACTGACCCGGATCGTGTAATTATTCACTTGCAGTTCAGCAATTTATTTAAGTCAATCTATCGCATTTCGTAATGATGAGTATCGTCAACTATAAAATCACAAACTGAAATAAATCATCATTTGCATACGTGTCTTATTAAATTAAATAAGCAAATTAATTGCACAAGTACTGCGTATTCATATTTATTTTGAAAATTGTACATCAACATTTAATAAGTCCACACGTTGCAATTTATAAAAATATAAATTATATAAATAATCAATTGTATAAATATCAATTATGTAAATATAATTTTATATAAATAATAAATCGTGTTATACTTAAGCTTCTTTTGAAGAAAATTATAAATGAAAAGAATTAATATAATATTTTTCAATGAGAGTTGTTACCATGGGGCTTAAATTTAATTAAATAAAAAACTTGTAAAATCGGAGTATCTTCGATAAATAAAATTCATTTCTATTGTATTTACCTAAATTAATTGTTAAAATAAATAATTATCATCGTACACAAATTACTGAATTCAAAACCAATTACAGTGAAAGTAAGTATATTAAATATCTTTATACAAAAGTGATCTAAATTGCCTGTACGTATTATTTAATTCCGCTTAATTATGCAAAAGTACGTATTAATAATCCTCGTTACTCGAGCGCCTGAAATAAATTTTGAGAATCGTAGCATTGATAGCGAAATAATGGCAAACACTGCAACGCATAAACTTCAATCGGTAATGAGCATCGGAGTCCGTACGATTGAATCCGAAGAACTAAATTTATCCATAAACAACAGTGTATGCACAGATTGGTCCAATGGCATTAAATATGCAACATTGAGTTTCGTATCGTGGGAGGAAGTTGAGGGACATCTGAGCCCCGAGGAGACTACGTTACATAATTAAATGTGTATGCACGCGGAATTGTTTTGATATGTCATGGGATCGACGTGTATGTGATACGAGATTAGAGACCGAAATACGACGCATTGTGCATCTGACCTAAGTACGTGTCCACCCATTTGTCGATGTAACTTTTTATTTCTTAATATACATATATTTATATATCTACTGCATTGTTGATGGTGCTCGATGCATATTTATTACGTGACCACGTATTTTTGTAGCATAGACTCTAAGCCTATTATTAATATAGCCATTTCATAAGTAATGCGCGCGATCGTATCCCATTGTTGTTCGTTTTTTAGTGCTTTGTACTATCCTTTTTGGATCCTTCTTCCCAGCCATTAATAGCAAGAACGAAAAGGATGAAGAGAAAATCTTTTCACGCTTCTATCTATTTGCTAAATATAATTGAACGATCTCGATAGTGCAGTTTCATATCCTTTATGCATTTTATCAAATTACCGTAATCTATGTTCAAGATGCTAATAAAAAATATATACGTATAATCTTATAATTAGTATCTAATAATTGTGGAAAGTTTTTTGATTATAATACGAAAGGAAATGCTTTTCTTCAAAAATGTTCTTTTTAATTTTTAACAATTAATTAAGTTTACTCGTTAAAAATTTTCACGCTATTGCTAATGCGCTAATAAATCAAAGATACGAAAAATTTAAAATATACAATGACAAGGACATAAAATGTACATAATTTTATCCGAAGTAATGAATTTGAAAAACATTTCCGTGAACCGATGCTCACAAAGAGTAATTGAAAAGAAAAAATAAGACATTCCAATGGTAAAAATGTACGTATTGTTTAATCGTCAGCTCGCTCCCATTCGGAAATAACAAAAACACTAATGCTTAGGACGATGGTTTCACTATCGAGCAAATCAAATAGCACAGAAGAAGATAAAAGAACATTGGATGGGAAAGAAACTTGCTCCATTGCATCTTAAATAACGTTGACGAGGAAAAATGAAAACAGAAGAAGCATCTGCAATTCTGTATAGCTAAGCGGTGAAATACTGTTCCTCCTTTTCGCATCTCTGTTTTTCTTCCTAATTGCAAAATATAAATCGTAGATGAAGAAACGTATCCGTAAAGTTAATGTAGTGTAAAGCAGCCAAGCTGTTATATTTCTACGAAACAAGTAGTAGGGGCATGCCAAGTAGTACAGATCAACGTATTAGCGTACGTTATGGATGAGTTAATATTAAGCGAATTCAAAGGAATATTTATTTGACTGCTCCTGATATTAATGCTGGAATACTGCCGTGTACACTGTGTCCTCGTACGTGCTTCAATGACAAGCTGCTTCGGTTCGAACCGTTGGAGCAACCAAACCCAGGACAAGCGAGACACTAGTGATTCGAGAGAAAGCATATAACCATGCGTAAGCAGTCAAATAAGATACTCTTGTGTGTGTGTGCGTGTGTGTGTGTGTGAGTGTGTGTGTGTGTGTGTGGGTGGGTGGGTGGGTGGGTGGGTGGGTGTGGGTGTGTGTTTGTGTGTGTGTATACGTATATAAGAGGCCGAGGCTCATTAGATACACTCCCGGTTCTATAAAAAAAATATAGCCTCAATTATGCAACTCCAAATCGTTGTGCATTCGGTCGGCCTGTAGTCGATGCGGGACTTCCGATAAGCATGCCAGGAACACCCAGTGTACGTGTGCATTTACGTACACGCACGCGCGCGCACACCCTCAAACGTACGTACACGCGTACGTGTATAGGCATATATACATGTGTGTGTGTGTGTATACGTAGGTCTGCGCGTGCATGCATATGTAAGCTTAAAGTATAGAGTTCCTTAAATGCAGCACGCTTGCTTTGCATACCAAATCCCGTGTCTTTATGTGCATGTGTTATGGACCCTGAGCTCGTATAAATGTGAGGGCTGAGCGACAACGTTGTGCAAGATCCGAAAGAGATTGTGCACTCGCAAAGGAGGCTTTTTCTTTTGTTTTGCTCCCATTTCCAGCATTTTTAGAGCAGCTGCTCTTTTTTCTTTATATTTTCTTTGCTCCCTCTCTTCCCCCACCCCAAAATCCCCCGCTCTCTCTCTCTCTCTCTCTCTATATATATATATATATCTGTCTCTCTGTCTCTCTGTCTCTTGACTTTAGAGGTAAATACGAGAAGTCGTTGATTTACGGGACGGCAAGCTTTCTTGCTTTATTTTTGACGACGGCGGTGATAACGTGAACTGCAAAAAATCCACCTCGTGCTTGTTTGACATTGTATTCAAGGGGCTAATGAGTTCTAGACTGAATTTATTCTTCTGTTCATTAAAGCATTTCTTTGTTTAAAAATTAGTCATAATGGCAGCTTAAGTATAAAAAAATGATCATTTTTATTTCTTAGCACCTTAATTAATGAGAAACAATATTAATATTTATTTTTCACGCTTGAGGAGCTTCCCTTCTAATGGTATTGAAATTTGTTGAATTTAAATAGCTACCGTACTTATGTGCTTCATAATCAATTGCCTCTTCTACGTGATATTCCATTGTGAGCTTGCTTGAAAAATATGTTTTGGAATAACAAAAAAGTAATTTACCTAAAATGTGCAGAAATGAAATTTCGATTTATCTAATTACTTTTGTTTGCGCTTATTAAGCAAAATAAGTATATATTTGCTCAATCTTGAAAGAAAAATACAAAAGTCGCTCAGCTCGCGCAACGCTCAATTAACATAGACGACGACAATTGCATTCGCACGCATTTTCGCACAGTAATGATCGCACAATTTTCGTTCAATCGTCGCCGACTCTAATAAATACCGAAGACGCTTAACGATGAATGTCATTGTTCGGTTTCGTCTTTTAAAAAGAATCTCGCGTAAATCACTAAATTTTCCTTCCTTCCTGCCGAGCGTTGAAAATCCTGAGCATGAAGACCGAAATCCCAAACTTTCCTACTGCCTAACAACTTTCCGAGCTTCATCTAAAACAAGTATTATTCCAGTGAGGCGAAACATCAGTAAGCCGATGATAAGAGTTACGCGCGAGACTCCGAATAGTTGATGGAAGAGGTACGTGCCTCGGCGGCACACTCGAGGGACTTAAATTTCAAGTGCCTCCAGTCGCTTTAATAAGAAATGATTATCCGAGTGCACTGCCGAAAAAGCCAGGACTTGGAATTATTTTGAAGCCGGATGAAGGTAGGGCCTTTGCCCTACTCGCATTCCCAAGTCAATGTTCACTTAGCTTCCGGTGCGAAATCACGTAAATATCGCGCGGTGCGAGCATCCTTATGAGAAAGTCTAACGAGCCAGTTTTACATAAATAACGCCTCGTGAAATTAATCTGTCGCTATTGGAATACCAGACGATGCTCGCGATGAGTCGCGTCCCCATCCCAGGAATGCCATTTCGAGCCATTGTATTTTATACGTAGCTGAGCTCGGCTGCTCGTACATACGCATTTACGCGTATGAGTAAATGCGGAGGAAAGCGTATCGTCGTTCACGTGAAATCTTCAAGAGGCCCGCGTCTGGATTTCCCAGCTCTGGATTCCGCTCCTGTCCCTAATGATCCGCTTTTAAGCCGAGACAACTTTCCAAGCCTTTGGGGAACACAACAAATTTAACAGTTCTGAATTCGTACTATCTTGGACTTTGATAAATTTTAGATTTGCAAAGTACAGAAGACAAACAATATTTGTTTACTTATCGTTTTGTAGACAAGCTATGATGATACATCATTAATGCAAACCATAAAAAATTTGTAGATAAAATGAGTAACGTTAGTTGGATTATTTTAATTTATTAAATTAAGATTAACTGTTTATTTATTAATATAAGAAAGTTTTTTCATCTAAACTGAAAATCAGCGTGTTCGGAAAAATTAAAATCTATTCAATTAGAATAAATTTTTTACTTTAATTTTCACATTAACAGCAATCATCCTTTAAAATTAATAATAACTCAATTAATAAGGATTAAGAATTTACAACATAAAAAACATGAAGCATTCTCTAAATAAGAAAGGTAGCCGTCAAATTTTAACTTTTGTAAATCGTCTACAGAACTTTGCTCTCTAAAAAAGGAACCAACGTCCAAGTTTGAAGACCAGTTTAGACATTTTGACCGCGATATTAAAATCTAAGCCCGATCCTCGCAGGCTGCAGAACGAAACGACGACTACGTTACCATCGATACGTTCGCCAGGCAACATCATGAGAAAATGTTGTGAATCGAGCAACCATTGTACTGCATAAGGTCAAGGTCAACACTGCGTGTTGAGTCGAAAGCGCGTGTTTCTTAATAAAATAGGGAACAAGGCCGTGGAAGGAATTTTTGAGAATCAATTTCGCTCTTTCGAGCGAACTTAATAACTGGGTTATGACACCGGGTTTGAGCCCCGGCAGATTTCACCAACTCTCGTGCTTGTGAAGTTAAGGGCAATTAGTTTATTTAAGTATTTCTTAAATAATGTGTCTAATGATTATAAATAATTTGCATGCGTGATTAATTGATTCGCATGATTTTTCGAACGGATATACTCAACTTTTTACGCTGTGAAAAATAATTTATATTAATTTAATTAGCGAGGGATGTTCTTAATAAACGTGTTTCAAATGTACTAAAATATTTTCCTGCTCGATTAAAGACGTCGTAGTCAATTATGATTGTCAGTATTTAAATTTAATTATCGAATTTAATTATTGAATTTTGAATTCTCCATACCAATTTCCTATATTATTACTTTAATACAAATTTTTATAAATATGCAAATTTTATCGTTTCTTTAATACTTGTTTATCGATCGATTAATTATCATAATTTATTGTTCTAATTTCTAAATTTTCACACAAAAATAATTAATAATCCAACTCAATCGCCGTAAATTGATGGAGTATAATGAATAAGAGTCTGACTAGTACTTTACACGTCGATAACAAGAATTCCGTCATTAAAAACACTTAATGACCTTGACCTCTTAATGTTGGTGGTATGATAAATTAAGACCTCATCAATTAAACCTTATTGTATTCGGGCGAATAAATTGTTTTGCGTGTATTACGAACTCCTTCGCTCCTAAGCTTTCACATGACGTTGTATATCCATAACTTTTATTATTCTGTTTGCTTACTAAATTATTTTTTTACTAGAAAGGGTCCGAAAGGGATATTTCTCTTTGTATTTTGTGCAAAAAAATTCATCTACCGCAGTTCCGTAAAGAATAAATTTTCAAACCTAAATATTGTAAAATTTACATCGATAGTGGAATTATGAATAAAATTTATGTCAATAATTTTTAAATATAATGCAAACAATGGAATTTCGAATAAAATAAGTGTACAATTTGTTTACGATACAATTATATCACTTTGTAATGATCAATCAGTAAATCGAGTAAATGCTGTATAAGTAACAGAAAACGTGTAAGTCCATTTTCAATTCAAATATATTATTAATTTTGTTAGTTTTCTAGTAAGTATAGCAAAAATAATATGATATATAGAATTCGAGATTTTAAGTAAAACTATTAGAAAAGCTATTATATTGTACGAATTTAATCAATCAATTATGAGTCAATCGGCATAAGAGTTATTAAAAACGGATTTCAAAATACAAGAGAAATCCCTGGCAGTGTATGTTTCCTGTGTTGTAGAATTAGTGAATAAAGTACAAGAAAGTTTTTCCTCATTGTACGAATTTTTTTCAATACGTAAATATATATATATATACACACATAAGTACATAGACTTATGCGTATATACTTATTTTGCCTCATTAGCTCTAGAAATTACACCCTCGATTTCTCCTCTTCAAAACAGCCTCTCCACCTTCCCGTCAAAAAAAAAAAAAAAAATAAAAGAAAAAGAGCAAACCGTTTAATCAATCCACTTAATCTCGAGCAGCTCTCCCGTACCCAACTTTGTTTTCTCTTTTCCCCGAGAGCATTCTGATTCGACCATCTCGCCGACTGGCGGCCACTGCAATTACGACTTGTCCGACTTCCTGCGGCCGGCACGCGACTGCGAATCGGACTCCTTTCTTCTCTCTCGCCGGACTCGGCAGGCGCCGGGAGAAAGAGAGAGAGTGAGAGAGAGAGAGAGAGAGAGGCTGGCATTCGCTCGTGTGCCGGTCTTCTACATACTAATCGCATCAGCTGCAAAAGACCGCGCGGATTACTTTGCCTACAACTGAAAAACTTTGTTTTACTGGCTTACTTTGGGCAGCGCTTCGCGTGCGGCCTGAGCCAACGACAAATGAAATCCATCCTCCTTCACAAGGTTTACGCGGAGTCGCGCACAATCGTTTTCATAAATTTCAATTCTTTTTTGCTGCTCCTTTTTTGCCAAAGTGAATTATGGTCCACGAATAGCAATTCAAATGTATGCCCTCGGAATAATATTGTTTGGAGTTAAGAATTTTTTTGAAACGTATAAATTGGAACAATTTTCATCGCGACTCTCTTTTAGTACTCGACCCGCAGCTTTTAATTCAATTTTTTTGTCCTCTGTTGTAATATCGCTCACAACAGACAATGTAGCTGTTTATAAAGCAAACGTAATGTAGATTCTTTTTTTTGTTAAATTGTTTTGTAATTTTACAAACGGCTCTCCAACTTCAGTTTAAAATTGCATTAATCCGACGGCAATGCCAATGCTATCAATGAAAACAATACCATTTTTATCAAACGCATAATGATAATTGCCAACTGTCAACGAGATGGAAAACTATTACGAGCAATGGTATTTTTTAATTTTATACAAACGTCAAATGCTTAGCAAATGGTCAAATGGTGCATTAGTCGTCGCAATGTGAAAAAATAAAAGTTTTCTCGTAATCAAATTTAAATATTCGCCAAAGCGAGTTGTAATGTAAATTGATCTAAAGAGAATCATATTTACATTAATGAATAATCGAATCGGAACGCCTCGTTATATTTAGTCTGTTTTGTTAAGCTATCCTACATTATTTATTACAACTCCATGTTATAAATATTAAATATCCAGTTCTCCGCATAAGTGTCTAATGTTTAACCAAATGTTATGTTAGAGCAGCGAATATCTTTTGTTTTCTGTGTTTTTGTGATTCCTCCTACTCCCAATGCATCCGTGGCCAAGTTGGATACACAATGCGCGATATTCGGTACAAATGGAATTCCGGCCTACAATCGGTCGGCATCTCGAGCGAAGTGGAATTGCCGCAGTTTCGTGTGCTCGGGCACAGACAACGTCAGACAACCATTCACCTTTCTACAGGTAGATATCTCTCTCTCTCTCTCTCTCTCTATCTCTATCTATATCACTCTCTCTCTATATCTCTTTCATTCTCTCTCCCTCGCTTCCCTCATTTATCCATGTACGTTTCCACTCACTCATTCCACTCTAGACATTTTACATGCTCTTAATCTCTTTGCATACCATATGTCACATTACACCTTCCTACCATCCTCACAATACGTGAGCATACAATACGTACAGGTTCTGTTTTTCACCGTCTCATTCATTCTAGATTACTATAAGCAGTAAAATTGATTACGTCCATACATGCATAAAAAACGAACGTCCTATTCCGTTAATAATTGCATGAAGAATCTGCCTTATAGAACAGCGAGTCCGATGCTACACTGACTTTCACTACTCGCATTTTCATCGCAAACAAACGTTACATAAATCCCCCCAACTTGTTACCATTCTACACTTTAACTACATTACATTAGGATCATCTATTCCTTACTTATATTCAGTATCTACAGAATCTTGCATATTTTCAGATATAGACAAATACATTATACATTTTCAATCAAACTATATATATGCACATGCAAATATTAATTCGAAAGTAATAATTTACAAAGTATTCACAATTTTTTTTCCTTTTATCGTATTTCTTTGGCGAATAATATCGCAATGAATATCATTACCATACGTAATCATATTAATCAATCCAAATATCCCTGGATCTAATCCTGCAAATCGCAATATTGATCATGGATTGTATATTTCTTTTAATGCTTTTTGTTCACTTTATACTTTAAATTTTCATTATACTGGAAGTTTATATATTTTCTAATTTTTCTAAAAATTAATTAATAAACTAAAAAATTAAAATCAACATAACGTAAAATATATCTACATCCATTTCTCAGTAATAAAAAAAATTCATAAATATCATAAAAAAATATCTAAAATAATGATTCATAAATACTTTTTTGTACTATAAATAAAAAAAGAAGCTTCAAAAAGTTTAAAGTCCAATTTAGATATAAATTTAGCTAGAAATACTCTTTTAATACGTAAAAATAAACCTCATAAATTTAAATTTAAACTTTTATATTAAGTTAAACTAATATTTACGGATACAATAGATTGAGTTATTTCTCTAACGCGAGATAAGTCATTTTAGAAAAGTTTTTAAAAGTATTTACATAAACTGTGTAACCTCATTTGACAGTAACTAAAAGTGCTAATTGCAATTTAAGTCAATATTTTAATAGAACGTCTTGATTATCCCCTACACGGAATGTATTTATCCTTACGAATAAAATAAGCTTTAATGTTTAATAAGCCTACAACAGTAGCTTTCATATCCTGCAATCGGACGTATAAAATAACTAAGGATACAAAGGACACAATCGAAAATTCAAATCGCTTTATGTAAAATGCATAATAGTCTAAAAATAAACATCCTTTATGTTTATTTATCATGTTCAAATCTATGATTATAACAAAATCTATGTTTTTTATGATTCTTGCTGAACGAAATAAGATTTTCTGTTATAATTTTGTTTTTTAAAACAAGATATTAGATTGACATAAATAATATAGTAAAATCATTATATATTATATGATATTTTCATTTATTTAAATTTATTGAAATACTATAGGTTGGTATTAATAAACAATTTTCTTACGATGTCCAAATGTTAAAATTAATTTTCTTATTTTTACCACTCATAAAACGACATTTAAATTTTCATAATATTATCATACGCTTACAAAAACTGCAACTGAAAACAGTCGCTAATGACGTTTTTCCTTACATATGCATAGCAGCATCATTTTGTGCATTAACTTCGCTCTTGTTGTTTTACTCTTGAACCTTATATCTTTAAAAAGTGCATCTCAACTTTTTGACTCGTCAATGAAATCTCTGTTTCCCTTCTTACATACTTTTCTCATATTTATTTCTAAATCTTTGACGAAATCTACTTATGCCTTTCTTCTCTTTCTCAATCTCTCTCACTCTCTCTCTTCTTTTTATCTTCTTTATTTTCCAAAAGACCATAGTATCGGATGCCTAAGTGGATCATCAAATATAAAGTGAAAGGCAATGCTTTAGTCGCAAATAAAATAAGAGAAAAAAAGAAACGCAAACTAAACAAAAGAAAAATACAATATTCAGGGAATGAAATTTAATGTAAAAAAAGTATTGCAAAAGTAGCATATATCCAGAGGTAATCGCTTGCTTGGGCTGCTCGCCAAGGCAAATTGATATTAATCGGGGCACTAAGCGCCCCGCAAGGGCAGAGCCAGATTAATAAAATAATGAATAGAGTCGGGTGAGGAAAGGAAGGTAAGCGGAGGCCCCCGACGTAGAGAGTTCCTTCCGCGTATCGTAAGGAGGTACGTATGAAAAATCGCCAGCGGGGGTCTCTTTTTCATTTTGCAGTCGGCTACACTATGAGAGACATCCGCTACAAGTGGAACGAGGGCCTGACCAGCGTCGGCGTAAGCAACGACGTCAGTCTGCCCCAATTCAAGGTCCTTGGACATCGGCAGCGTGCCATGGAGATTAGTCTCACCACTGGTAACGTATCGCCCGAGCAATCGAACTCGATAAAGTTTTGCGCGGGGAAGGAAGCGAGGAAAGAGAACTGGAACTGTTGCGCAAACCGAAAATAGTTGTTGACTAAAGCTGGAATTTAGAGCTCGTCCTGCCTGCTACTTGAATTTATTCGATTCGATTTTAAATGCAAACTTCTTGCCTCGCGCAATTAACACGTATATATAAAAAAAAACAAACCATTCTATTTTATTGTTGCTTTTGTTGATTCATAGGTCTCAAGTAAGTATCAATTAATAGAAATAAATAACGTTTCCTTGCGACTCATTTTTTATCTTAAATTATTATAAAAAAATTATCTTCGTTTCATCATAGACCGAGTACGTGAGTTTAATCATTTGTTGTTAAAAAAAAGAAATTTAACGATACATGAACGTATTATATTAATACGATATCAAGGCTTATTAGATAGTGCGGTATATTTATAATATATGATTTCATACATTATCACTTTAATCGTCTTACTCTTACCCCGACGCATGAATTAAAAATTCAAATTGCGAAGAACGATGAAATGGCATTTCAGATAATATTAAAAATATTGACTTTGAATAGATTAAAAACCCTTTCGCTAAATGCTCATTCCATACCTTGGCTTGTAAATATATTTAATTTTATGCATATTTTGCAGCAAAAATTTAAAAATTTAGTTAAAATACTATTTAATTCTTTAAAATTTTTTTGCCCTCTCAAACACCGTATATTAATATGAAAACAGCATACACATGTTTAAATTTGATATTATATTATTTAAAGTAAATAATCCTGGAGTAAATGGATTAAATTGATCAAAACTCTGTAAAAATTAGACAATAATAATACGCGTATAAAAATATTTGTAAACGTTAAAAGAAGAAGTTGTGAAATTGTTTGCATATTAATATACATTCGTTAATGCCTTTTCTTATGAAATCAATAAGGTTTAAAAGTAATCGAATAAAAAAAACCAAGCCCAGATATATATATATATATATATATATATATAACTAGGACTAGGTGGGTCCACATTCATCCTGGAGAGTATTCGGATGCAGTAAAACAAAAATACTATCGTCGATTCCACTTGTTTATCCCACCAGATATAATGCAAGATTCATGAACTTGAATCGGAGAAAACTTCTGTACGTTCAATTAAAAAAATACACAGGTAAAAAACATTTTGCATAAAAAGAGAATTTTCAAAAGCTCATCGTACGAGTACGGGAGAAGCAAAATAATAGGAGACTTTGTTTAACAATAAATGAGAATATATAAGGAAACAAATTGTTCGCCTCTATTAGTAAGGCAGAAGAGCACAAAAAGACTTACAAAGCAAGGATAGAGGGAGCCTGGGACGAATACAAACGGTCTGCACTATAAACAATCCACCGAGAAAGATCTATTAAAAAAACGAACAAGAAGAAAAGAAAATATTTCAAACGAATTTTATTTATTTTTTCGTGCTATTTTTTCCTTATTCCTCATTCTTATTTTAATCCACAAATTTGTATTGTTTTCTTTAACAAACCACTCAGTCCAATCAAAATCATTGGTTTTCGTTCTCTTTAATTCCCCCCCCCTCTCACTCTCTATCACTCTCTTGATATTATTACCAATATTTTCAATCAAAATAGCAACATGTTTAGAAATGATTTTTTACGAGTATAGGATTTATCAACAATAGATGGCTTTATAAAATTGAAAAATATTCAATAATTAGAGTAATATTTTAATAGCAGTTATTCAATAACTGTAATTCTTTACACGTGGAATTATATAAACATTCTATAAACATATATAATTATTCATTTATAAAATTATTTTAAATAATATGGCATTTAAAGAAATTTTTACAAAATAATTGAATATAATTAATTTACGAATTCATCGATAAAAATTAAAAAAAAAAAATAATACGAATTAACAATGTAGTATAAAATTAAAAAAAAGGAATGTTTTTATATAATTTGCCATAAAAACACATGTAACAATAGTTTCATAATAAAATAATTCAATTCCTAAAAGGTAATAAAAACCAAATTAAAATTAAAATTATATGTTTTGTTATAATTTTACAGTATACACGCAGTCGTATAAACTACATCTCGTGGTCTATTTCTTTAAGCATAATGTTTGAATGATTCAATTCATAAAGCTTTTAAGATCATTTATTGTTCATATGCCGCCTATTAATATTTCATCGTGTCGACTAGATTAGAAAATGTAAAACCGAACAACTCGGCGATCATTAACTTATACGAATCTTCGTCATACTAAATATCTAAAGGTAACGACCCTATCTCATTTTTCTTCCGAATCATTATATTTCAATGCAGGTGTCACTAATAAATTAAGAACTTCTGTATTAATAAAAAAATTTTTACTAATATTTAAATGAGATTACGGATCAATTAGATTGAATAATCGATTATTATTATTAAACATTATACAATATTACAACATTATTAATCATTGTAATCATTTAATGGTGTGACAGACCCTGCCCGCCCCTCACCGCCGAGTGTGGTGTACGTGACAAGCGACGTATCGAATGCAGGTGTAAATTTAAAATCACTCGGCGCAGCGGGGCGAGGAGTATCGAGCGCATAAAACCACGACCGCATCGGCAACCAACTGAACCTAACCGAACCTCCGCGCTGCTCGCCAAGGGACAATATTTACGAGTTGGCATTTAAATTGCGAGCCGACTCCCAATCGAATGGAAAAGGACGCAAGGCCGGGTTCGCGAAAACCCGGGCTGGCAGAGGTCGAAGCGCCCGCCTGACCACAGATCGTGTCGAGCTCCTGAAGGTGCTGGAGGTCGCGGACCCTTCGGGCAATCAGTGCACGCTTGCCCCTCTTCTGCTCCCACTTGCGGGTGGAGAGTACGACAGCGGCGGCAGACCGGGACCGAGGCCGAGGGCTGCAGGGACGGTGCGACGTCCCGCTCCCCGCCCCCCCCCATGAACCCCCGGCCTCGCCCCGCCGCGAAATCGAAACGCCGGAACGCGTGAGTACGCCCGAGCCTTGGCTCGGTGCAGGCCGCTGAACATATTGAGCTCGAGTCAGACTCGGTCGCAGGCTACCCTTTCTCTGAGATGGAGCATCGTCCTCCCCGCCCGCCCCCCCCCTCCCTGTCCCGCACCTCGCAAAGAATCCCGATACGTTGGAGACATCGCCGACGCGATATCCAGGTATCGAACGTTTTCCAGCAACGCGTTAAATTTTGTAAGTAATTCATTCAGCAGAGGACTTTTTTCTGTTTTTTTTTTCTTGTAAAAACGAATTTTAATAATAAATAGGCTATACCGAATTAGAGTTAAGAAGCGCCTGATTTCTAAATAATATTCTTCTGTGACCCGTTACAGTTATATTATAATTAGTTGTTTTTTTCCCTTATTGTTGATAAAGCAGAATACGCACCGCGCCAACGATCAGAGGGCCGTTAATATTTAAAATTCCAATGTTTTTGTTTCTTTACTTCGATTGCGCCTCCTCGTCTTACTCCCCTCGCTCCGCTGCCCAACATCCTACCGAGTCCTGGAGCCGGCGAGCTTCTTCCGAGCAACCAACCCGCTATCTCTCTCTCTCTCTCTCTCTCTCTCAAGAATGCTAAACAATGAAAAAATTAATTGAATAAAAAAAATTGTGCTGCTGCTTTTATGTTACAGATAAATATTTGTTATAGTAATTTAATAAATAGAAAATACATAATGCATTGAATAAATTTATTTCAGACGGATTATTAAATTATAATATTCTTTTTTAAATCTTGAACGTATTTATAATCATCTTAAGACACGACGTAGAAATCGATGGCTGCATATCCAAATTTATAATACCTGTAAATTAAAAAAACTGATATGCTACAAATTTCAAAAGCAATATACTCAGCTATTTATAATCTATATAATTATTTAATACCGATGTATTTATTAAAAATAAGTATCTTTAAAATAGTTTTTTCTTACCCGGATCTAAAATAATATTATTAAACAGTTTCTTAAGTTAAACATCATAAGTCAAATAATTTGATAATCAAATAAAAATAGTAAAAAGAAACCAGCAAAGAATGAAAGCATAACTTTTTCATTTTACTTTACTGTTCTATCTTGTGATTCCCCGTTTCAAACGATAGAAATATTTTCTTACTTTTAATAATATACAAACTCATACAATAAATAACTATAATATAATATGTATATATTTATATGTATATATAAAATCATTATTTGCAAAAAGAAATTAAAAAAAAGTTTTTCTTCATATTTTAATATTTTTCTATAAAACAAAGGTAGCAAGTATTCTTGTATATTTTGAATTTTAATTAATACAAATATGTTCATATATTATTCATAAAATATTTGAATTGAAACTAAAGAATTGAGAAATAAGACAGATAATTATTTAATATAAAGATTTGTAAAAGTCAAAAGGTATTGGGTGCACATAATCAATTTATTAACATATTAAATTATTTACGTACTTCCGAAAATCAGATTATTATGATGTCGACAAATGGCAATAATTATATTATTGGTATAATTATATTATGAAATAAATAGCAAGATTTTTTCTTGCTTGCTTGAATATTTAAATATTAAGTCTGAGAATTAAAAAAGCATATTTTAATTTTAAATTAGAAACTTTAATAACTATAATAAAGAAAATTCAAATACTATCTGTTAATAGGAAACTAGTTAAAGCTTACTATTTATTATTATACTCTCAATGGTCATACTTGTATGTCTAAAAATTAGATTTGAAATTTTAAAATCTACAGTCTGTACAGAATAGTTTTAAGGCTACAAGCAAGCATTCGGATAAATTGTAATATTGTACAAAATAATTAAGAAATGGAGCCAATCTTGGCTTGAAAATATTTAAATGATTATGAATAGATTAAAATTTTATACAAAATATTTTAGCACGAAGTGAGCTCATAAAATATTGTAACATCATTTTACTATCATCGATAGCCGTTTACCTTCAGAATTTCAACTCTGAGTAAACATCAATATAAACCATAGCTCGTGGAGGGTTCAACGGCATAGTATAAAATCTCATTTTCCAAATGCACAGCATCCTGAAAACCTATATATATATATATATATATATATATACTTTTCAATCTTCTAAGAATCTCGAAAATCTTTCTCCATATTTATTTAGAGCACAACTAGTGAAGCATTTTGCAAAAGATAAAGAGGCAATTTAGTAGACAAACCATAATATTATTTGACCTATTGCACAAAACTTTCTACGATAAAATCTGCCCATTTTGAAAAACAATATCGTAGATAATTTTTGGTACTTCAAACCACTAAAGTTCTTTAAGTACTAAAGGAACTACTTAAAGAAAAATTTCAAATACCAAATTTTTTTGCGGTACGTTTTAACTGCGACTAATGGTCAAAATCCTTCGCACGCAGAGCCGAGTTTTCATTACTAGTTTCGAAGTCTATACTGTTTTATCAATTTTATATAGGGAATTAATCTTAACTACTTGGCTAAGTAATAAGAATTCAATTATTTGAAAAATTTTAATTACCATCAAAGTACTTGTCTCTGATGAAATCTACAAAGTTCGTTTCCAGAAAAAAATGAAACGGTTGACGGTCGAACGACTAAGTAGCAAATTAGAAAACGCGCGATAGATATCTGTCCTATATTCTAATTATAAATTTCGCCCAAAGAATGAGAATATTACATTCGGGATCTTGATAAAAAAAAGTAGTATTGAAAAAAAGGAAGATTTTCGCAGTCAAGCATAAAAATACGCCATTGTCTAGTTGTTCAGCATCGAGCGCCAAGCGATTGTCAGGCGGTGTATAAAGCTTGCAAATAGTGACGAACGAATAGAATAGTTTAGAAGCAGGTTTACGAAACGAATAAGGAAGGCTGCCATGCGTACGTGGAAGGTTTTCGAGGGACTCGATATCACAAACTCAACAATTTATGATCTCTGTGGTTTTGCACCAAGCTTTATAACAAATTTCATTTGCTTTGAAGAAGTTTTTCCGATAAGATTGTAAAAAACGATCGGGTACAGAATTTATTCCTCGTGGAAAAAAGTCTACATTATAAATATATATAACAAAGGTTTGAATGTCATTTGAATTGATGTATAAATGAATATATATTTCTCATTCTATTCTTCTTTACATACAATTTATTACCCATGTTCTTCATCTAGTAATGATGAATATATAAGACGCTTTAAATATTCCATCAAAGTAGTTTGCTTATCTTTGAATTCTATATATATGAACAAAGGCTGTCTACGAGCAATTATTAATGCAGACAGAACTAATGAGTTACGTTAATGCCAAAGCTTTAGCAGATAAATTAAAAGTGAACCGAAATTCGAAATAAATAACGCTAGATTTTTATGCTTTTTTAGTTCGCGATAAAATCATAATCACACTCCAACCACTGGCAGTATTTTTTCCATTTTATTATCTCTTAATTTTTCGGAGGTGAAAACCCGATCCTACTATTAAAGTATATCGTCTGCTATCGGTCCAATGGCATTTTTTCCTCCCAATCCCATCCGTTATTCTCTTATCACATCCTTGTCGTTTCATAATCCGTCGAAATAACTGCATTCTGTCATCTCGTGTGAATAATCATCCGCGCTTATTTCCAGACAGGCCCACACGTAGAACCGCAGACACCCACAGCTCCTGGATACTCGTCTTTTATAATTCAGAGTTGCATCGATATCATTTATAAAACGAGCGTAAAATTAATCACAATTAAAGGGTCGTTCTTCGACATAAATATGATCTAGTGCTTGCATTTTATAAAGAATTAAACTTTTATTCTTTACGTAGCCTCAAAAAATTTCCGCCATCAATCTTCCTAGTTTCTTCCTCTTTCTATTTTTGATTCTTACCGCCCTCTCGATTATCTCAAATTCGATCTTCTAAAGACAGTCTCAAGTACTTTTGAATTTCGCAGCTCCCGCAGCAAAAAAGTTCTCGCTATTGACTAATCCAATTACTTTTTCATGACAGAATATGGGGAAGGAAAGTTTTAGATTCCTTATATCTCTTTGTAAGCTCTTATCACATTTTAGTTCAAACATAAGATGCGGCTTTTTTATATTTAAATTTCAAGGATTATAATCGACGATTTTTATTCATTACATAAGGAATTATCAATACTCCTTCTATGAATATGATCTGTTGATAGAACATTGAATTCATAAAAATTTGCTGTACTGTTTCTTAAATTTAATTTTACATTATACATATATATATATATATGTATAATTTTCATAGTAGATATAAAAATCTTTGCTACTACATTGAATAAGTTATTAACAACGGTTATAGGACTATATTTATCTTATTTCTGACAAAAATATTTGATATTATTTATTCTTTACTATGGGTTTTAATGTTAAAAATAAATCCATAATAATACAATATTATAAAACAATATTACAGCTTTGACGCTTTAAAACGAAATAGAAATCTTTGTACTATGTTTTCACAAAAAATCACTTTTATATCGTTATCACGGTAATGCAAAATAGTTACAAACTTAATAAACAACTAATGAATGACTTTGACAAAGTTACGACTTTCAATGAACTTAGCCATTAAGTTGTTAGTTTCAGGCTGAGACTAAAATCGAATTGTTAAGATCCTGAAAAACAGTTGTAAATAATTAATTGAATAGTAGGGCTACGAAAAAATGCCTACAAGAATTGTATGGTACGGTATTTTTTATTCCAATGATTTTCTATTATTAAGTAGAGTAAACAAGTAAAGACGGTAGAAATCGTTTCGTGAAAGGCTTTGAAAAACTCTCAATAGAATTCTGTCAACTTGCAGCAGAGTTACAAAACGTGCCAAAGTCAACATAAATAGGCAAATCTAGCCTTACCCGTGTGCTCTCCCACCCCGCCTGCCCCGCTGCAAAGCAGCCACTCCACCGCCCCCTCCCCCCCGCTGTGGCGCAGCAACGCCGTAACGTCGTCGTCTCCTTGCGCATCGCGGTCGTAAGCGGGTTTTTCCAGTATCCACCACATGCAGGTTTCCTGGGGCTGCTCCTCATCCGAAATCAACTCAGCGAACATTTACATTGGGAAACTCCGGGCCGCGCTCGACGCGACGTTTCCTGAATAAATAGCCGCGGGGTGAGGGGCCCGAGCATCTACGTGACTGGAGTTCGCCCTGCGCCGGGAGATCGCACCGCCTGAATCACAACGACGTGCACTCGCTGGCTCTCCGGGGGGGGGGGCGCAGACGTTTTTCGGAATCGGCGCGCGGGGGTCTTTTGGACGACCCTCCTCCCGCCGCAGCCCCCGACTCCCGGCGAATCGAATCAGCCTTCGAGTGGATTCCTTTCGCGCGATTTTCCCTCAGTTGTCAGGGAATGACACTTGCCGAGAGGTTTTCCATTCCGGGCGTCTCACTTACTTTGCTACTCACTCGAATGAAAGACCTACAGCCAATGAGTCGCCCGGATTTCCATCTGACACACGACCTCCTTTTCACAAGTTGCCGAAACCAAATATAAGATCTGCCACAGGAATTATTTCGACTCATGATTGAAATCATACACGTATCCAATTTTCTTCGGCATTTCATTCAATGATAACTAAATTCTGTTTCAATGTATTTTTAAATTTATATGTAATTTTTTTATTAAGCTCTACTTGCTAATACTCATTTCTAACATATTTTCAAAAATTCAAAAGCTTCCAAAAGCCGAAGTGAAAAAGTCACGAATTGAATTTTTCCAAAAATTATTTCTTTCGTAATCTCATAATGTTATTTGCAAAAAGTTACATTTTTTAAGTCATACATGTTTATAGAAAAAAATTTTTTTAAATCCACATACATTTCCACATGGTATGTATAAAGGAAATCATTCAACCATTTTTAATATAAATTACAAGTTTTAGAATTTTCTCAAACCTTTTATACATAGTATATAATAAGTTTTAACCTGTCACCATTTTATCTGTACTTATGATTTGCTATTGATGAGAATTTTTAAGCTTCTAGATATTTATTATAAAGATGAGTACAAAATTAAATTAAATTATTCATGTTAAAGCTTTCGAATCTAAAAAATTTATAGTAAATAACCATCGTTGTACTACATTCTTCAATGTATATATATATTTTGCACAAATATAAAGAGGATAATAAAAACATTCTTAATCAGTATTAAAGTAAAAATTCGTAATAATAATTAATTTTTTATAATATAGTATAGATTAATAGAATTTCAATTTCATTAATATTTAATGAATACCTTACATTATACTGAAAAAAACACATTTATAATATATGCATTAAAATATTATGTTAACCTTAAATTTAATTTAGTATGGAATAAAAATAAAATAGATTTTTAGTAAACAATTTTGATAATGTATTTTAGTGTAGGCACATATTCGTTTATAAAATTTTATATTTCAATTTTTATTAAAAAGAGTGAAAATTTATAATTTTCGACTTCTAAAGTCAGATTCGAATATTTTTTTTTTATTTAAAAATTTTCAGATATCTGATATAGGAACATTATAAAAATATGTCTATTGTGTTATAACGTTTATTAAATTGTTGCTGCAATTATACTAAGCGTCAGTTTTTTCTCTTTTTAATGTATTCTTAACTTAATGTATTTAATGCATTTTCATTTTTGGTTGATTGATTTATAGAATAACAACTATTTTTGTTTGTTTTTTACTAATATATATCTTAATCTTTTATTAAAAATATCTTTTTGTACAAGTACAATTAGCGATCGAAAATAACCAGCAGTAATAAAGACTTTTTTTTATATGCAATATAACAAATTTTCGATAGAAATTAAGGCAAGGATAGGATTTCATATTATCACGAACGTAAAGTCTAATAAAAGAAGAATAAATTGGTTTTTATAAATTCTGATTTGCATAAAATAGAAATTAACCGGAATATTTGAAAATAAATCAATGTATTTTGTGTAGAAACTGGTTAATAATAGAGCAGAATAAAATAGATTTTTAATTGTTCAAAAAATTTATGAACTTAATTAACTTTTTCATTAAATCATCTAAAATTAGTTGAGATTACATACATGTTAATATAAATAAATAAATATATATATATATATGTATATATGTATTTAAATATTTAATTTCTTAGAAATTTAAATTCCATATTGAAAAAATTTTATGCTTATATTTAAAATTTTTGTTATCATTGCTAAGTATTTTTATTTCACAATTTAAATTATTTTAAATTATTACAAAACAATATTTCAATAAAACTCATTTTTGCGAAAATAACTTATACTTGATTTATAAATCATTATTTTTGTTCTTACGAATAAGCAATAAAAAAAGAAGTAAATTCAACTCCGTAGTTTTGTAAATGTGGTTGTTAAATGAATGAAATTTGCGGAGATATAGAATTTATTTTGTAAATAAAAATTGTAACATAATAAATACGTTTTATTGATATTTAAAATTTCTTATTTGCATACTGTTTACAAAATAATAAATATGTATTTTATATAATGGGTTTGTTAGAAAAGTCAATATTTTTCTTCTGTTAATCTATTAATTTTCATTTCTATCTTGATACATTTTCAAGATATCGAACAAAAGTGTCACTAAATTAGCTCAACAAATCAAATTTATTCATACAATTACTTTTTGGCACTAAACAATATTTGAAAAAACCTTCATCTGCTTCATTTTTCTTTAACTATTAAAGCTACTTTATTGTCATATTTGAATAGGTATATGAAAAATCTAATATTTGCATAAAAAAAGCTGAAGGAAATAAGAGCCCCTTCAATAAATCCTTACAACATAGTTCAATTCCAGGAATAAAATACAAAAATCAATCGATATTTTTTAAAGGCCTTCAAAATGATGATCTACCAATTAAAATATTTCCATATTTAAGATTTGAATTACATATTAGCGCCTTACCTTCTTAAGCACGTAAACGTGTTTTGACGAAAAAAAATTTTAAATCATATAATAATACTTTATAGTTCTTGTCAAAACGAAGCAATCAGTGGCCCCGTCAGAAAGAAATCAGATGTTTTTCTATTTGAAGGAAATCATATTGACTCTTATCTATGTAATGAGAGAAATTGATTAAAATATTAATGAGATCCTTATTACGGCGATTAGATTATTGAACATTTTGTAAAGTGAATGAAATGGATTGATAAGAGGTTTTTCATTATGGATCATAAATTATATTTTCTCTCGTGGCCAACTGGATTAGAATTAGCATTGAATGAAATTTCGAAAGCAAACCTTTTTTTAATGACGGAGCCCAATATTTTACTCTAAATTAGTAAAATATTTTTATGTTACATCTAAGATAATAAGTACAAGAATTTTTCAATGAAATACTCAGAAGAATGTACAATAATCTTAGAAAATACTGTAAAATATATTATATTAATCTAAGAAAAGTTCCAAATAAAATATTAAACTTAATTGTATATTTATCTGTCCATTTATAAAAAATGGTATCGTTAAAAGTTCCAAGTTTCAAATGAATATGACAATAGATTGTTTTAACTAAAACCTATTTTAACAGTTTTTTCTCTTGCCTCTAAACATTAATTTCAAATAAAAACCAAGTCAAACTGCGTAATTAATCTTTAATGACAAACTTAAAGAGTAAATAATACTGTACATAAAAATTATATGTAATAGGTGTGCGGAAAAATTTAATAAACACAAGCAATAAGATTAGATGATTAAGAAATAAATCTTTAAATATCTGCCTAATCCATGCCAATCACCATTTTAAAATAATAGATTGTAACGAAAATTAGAACATGAATAGAATAAATAAAAATGTTTGGTAAGAAAACATTATATTTAAAATGTACAAAATGTACAAAAGGGTCTTCAAGTTTCTATATTTACTCTAAGAACCTATTTTATTAAAAATTTATCAGATGGATATACCAAATTTTTTCGTCTTGTATATTTTAAGTAACAAGGTTGAACAAAAATTTAGGACCTTAATTAAAACTTTTTATCAATAGCGGATAAAATATCGATTTTCTAGACTCGGTAATTAATCATTAATAACAACCACCGATCATTTCTTTTCTTGAAATTACACATTATATCGAAGATGATAACTTTGCTACGCTTATCTATAAACGTTTAGTTTGCGTGGATGCATGTCTTATCTTTACGATGCATACAGGAATGTATTTGAAATAAATATTTTTATCCCATAAGTACACTGGAATATCTTCGGTTTGAACTCAATTTGTTTCGGTAGGACTGCAAGTGTTTGGTAAAAGGCAACCGGCGAGCGGCAGATTTATCGAATACAATTTTCAGCTAATTTGCCACGTTAAGAGCAGTACAATTAATGCGTAAGGAATATTGAGGCTCGGCATTAGACGATTTCCCAACGTTGATCCTTATTTGTGCCCAAAGCCTTAACTTAGCGCCTTAACTTGGCGCTATCGTCGATAGTTAATAATCCATGCCCGGGAGATGTTCCGGCACGTTGTATTTTAAAATTGAAATCGTATGGGCATTGCAAATGCAGGAGTGGGCATTGGTTTAGCTGTAAGGGAGGAGCTTTTATAGGTAGGTTCAATTAGCGGGCAGTGACAAAAGAGCCAGGGTATCGGGAGGTCCGAGCCTGCCTCCAGCCTCTCGGTCTTGCGAAGCAACGAAGGGGTGCGGAGTTGGAAAAGATTCAAGCCCCGGCCAGTAAGGGCGGCTTCGGCAGAGTTGTGGGAACTCCGTGAGATATCGAAGAGGTCGCTCTCTTTTTTAATTCGCAGGCAATTACTCGCGTCTGGCCTGCGAGATCCAGTTCGTCCGCTCGATGGGCTACTACCTGATCCAGATCTACATACCGTCGGGACTGATCGTCATAATCTCGTGGGTGAGCTTCTGGCTGAACCGAAACGCAACCCCCGCTCGGGTCGCCCTCGGAGTAACCACCGTCCTCACCATGACGACCCTCATGTCCTCGACCAATGCTGCGCTTCCCAAGATCTCCTACGTTAAGTCCATCGACGTCTACCTTGGCACGTGTTTCGTCATGGTCTTCGCTTCGTTGCTCGGTGAGTAAGATTTATTTATTTCCTCCGCGTCTGTACGGGCTCGCTGCCTGTGCTCGACCGCCCCCCGCCCCTTGATTTCGCTACAACCCGCAAGGCAATTTACAAAGGCCATTCTCTCTTTATTGTCGAACGCGAAAAAAATAATTGCACCCTCAGTACATTGAAATAGAAGCATAAAATATTTTGATATGCATTAAAGCTTTTATTATTTTGAAGATTACCCCTCAATATCATAAATAATACTTAAATGACCTCGGCTTCCGTTCATAAAGTATTCGAATGGGTTCGAATTCGTCATTCGCTTTAGAATCTATGAGAGTATTAAGCAAATGCAGAAAAACATTTTTGTGGCAGGATATTAATTTATAAATGATTGATATCATGGGCTTATAGCGCAAAAAATCTGCAGCCATTTCCATAAAACTCATAGTAAATTCAAGAATGAAATATTTTATGCTCATTTTAATGAATATAGTAATGAACTGTAGAATGAAATAATACCTTTATATTATCAATTGTTTATAAATAATAATTGACGAGTTCATTGGTAAAAAAAAAAACAACAACAAGAGATAAACAGACAGGCACACAATCACGGACTTTTATCCAGATAATGAGATGGTCGTATAAATTATTACACATCATGATTAATTGCAATATTGTAGTTCGTTAACAATATGAGCTTTGATATCTAGCCATAGAAAACGTAGCATCCCAAATCTGCAATTGAATATTTATTACAACTAAATAAATACAAAATGCGCATGATTGGTTAGCAAAATAAAAAGAAAAAATGATCGAACATTGGCTGGATTACATATTGAAATAAATTGCTTTCTCGATGAAAATATTGTACAGTAGGAATTTTATGGATGCAACCAAGGCTTAATGTACACATTGTGTTTCACTAGCCGGCCCGAAAATCATGAAACGGTTAGTCTATAAAGTGCCCCTTTGCATTTATGGCCGCGATTGCAATTCATCCGTAATGATCGTAGCGTCGGAAACGGCGACTCATTAGCGGGCGTTTTAAAACACGGCGACAATTCATGCGCGCTAAAAAGAAGCGAGCACCGAGCGAGCCACAAGTTGGGAAGTAAGGAAGGGCACTTGGTAAAGGGAAGGCGAGCAGTGGAGATCGGTCGGAGCCAATCGGGCGTCGGGACTCGTAAAAATCGAGCAGTTAAATAAAACTCGCCAACCGACTCGAGCCCGGAATGGTTCATTAGCTTTGGAAACGAGGGGATTGCGCCCGGCTCTTCGAGCATTGCAGCGCCATTAATCCAAACGAGCGTCTGGATGGATGGCGTGTGTCCGGCAAACTTGACGCTACTTCGAATCTGTCGGCAGGGCGGAGGGAGGGGACCGGTGCGCCCAGGATTAAAGAGGAGCTCTAGGAGCCCCGCGTCCATCGCTGGCGATTAAAGCGCAATATTTACGAGCTGCCTTTGTTAAAAAGGCCAAGCACCGAGTGTACGCGTGCGGGTGCGCGCCAGGTGGAAGGTGAAAAAAGTATTGTAACGCTCGAGAACCATTTTGCATAGCCTTCACTTTTGAATTCAATGAGCAAGGCTTGCCCGATAAACGCAGTCCGGTATCACTGCTGCTCGTTACACTTGCTAAAGTATTGTTAAAGCACTCTGAGTTGAAAATTACTCCTTGCGCTCGTATCTTGCATTATTCCCAATGCTTTGAGGGATATTGGAGTGGCGAAGAAAGGGCATTTTACGATTGCTCGCGAGTGCCTTCCCGAAAAGAACATTGGACGCCCTCGAATAATCAAATCAGACGTTTAATTTGGCCAATGATCGTAAAACCTCGGCTGCGCGTGTAAAACGCCGGTAATCTAGGATCGATCGGCCGCGAATCGTTATCGGGTCTCGATAATTGCGTCGATTAGACCGGCGGGAGGCAGACAACGCCGGACTCGAGGAAAATTACATCGCGCTCGAGACTCCCCGCTCGAAGCGGAAGCCCGATACAATTCTAATCCGACTCGGGGCTGAGGCCGAGGATTCTCCTGGCCCGCGAACCAACGATTATTCAAGCCGCTACAATGTCGGAGCTCGTGGCATTCGTGCGAGCCTCCCGCTGGGCTCCCCAGAGTAGCACCTAGGGGAAAAATCTGCCGTTGCGCTATCAAGATTTCGGCATTTGTAGCTGCTTATAGCCGCTGTTAATGGCTTTTGTAAGCGGCAATCGTTGAAACAGCTTACTTATACATAAACCTCGTAGGTAGTGTAACTTACTGCAACTGCTGTTGAGCGGCAACGACGTTAAGCATCGTCGAGCAATTATTTTGCGAGGCTGGCCTTTTTAGACATTACCACCCACTTCCCCTTGACATTTAATTTTTATAAATTTTGACTCTATCGCCGGTGACTCGCGCAATTGCGCGTTGCCTTTAGAAGTATAATTTGACGCTTTAATTGGGAAAATGCCGTTAATGTATTTTTCATTTGCAAATAATGTTAATCAAGGCAATTTACAAGCCGAACGAGCTCTTCGGATAAGCCAATTCTTTACGTATTACTTGACCAAGGCTGACATTATAATCGATCCTAAAACATCATTGCAATTATCCTCAAATGGACATTGAATTAATTTTATTTCCTTAATTTAAATACTCGATGTTGAATACAAAATTAATGCACTTCGTATAAAGCTATCGACAACTTTGACCTGCAAATTTACGCGAAGCGATAAAACTTATTCTAAAATACTTACGCGAGCTAGCGCTGTTAAAAATATTAACCATAATGGGTTAATAATATTACAATATTTAGCGGTTACATTGAATTTCGTTCTTTAATTTAATTAAGAATTAGTCGTTTCATAAATCCGATTCCGTGCCCAATCGAAATAATCTAAGAGGTACGCAAGAAACTACTATATTTCCACGTCGCTTACACGCCCAATAGCCCAAAAGCAAAATTTTACGCACAATTAAAGTATAATTATGGCGTTATAGGTTTAATTTACGTTCCAAATGCTTCAAAAGCCACCGTAAAAACTCCATTTAACAAGAAGACATTAGAGTAATTGCGTCAAAATGCAGCTTCAATACTGGGGCCATGTATAATTGTTCTAAAACTAATAAGGGACTTTATTTTTACATAATATTGTCTAGCAATTATGAAATTTCATTTGTAAGCGTATAATCTGCAAACCAAATTTAGATTAATTAACGACACATACGTGAAATTTATGAAAATCGTTTAACCATTTTTCACCCTCGGGTCGACTCGGCCGTTTTCTCAGTTATTACCTTTTATTATGCGGGAAAAAGTAATCCACGGCATAAGACGCCGCATTAAGTCTAGCGTGCGTTAAAATCAGCGCAAACTAATAAAAAGATGAATAATAACTCGGGAAACGAAGCGACAAAAGCGCAAACTGTCACACGCCGGCCGAGAAATTCATTTGGGGGAGCCTAACAAATTAATAGTGGCTCTACTTCGCCATCGGCCTCATTTTATTAGTCCTGGACATTCGGAGACTCTCGAGTCTCTCCCCATTCGAGGCTCGACGACGAAGATTACAAGTGCCTACGGATCCGAGTGGATGTCGGCCCCGGCCCCTCCTTGCTAGTCCTGGCCGTTCCATACCGAGCAGCCCACGAACCGACGGCGCGACTCGCCTCGAAGGCTCGTCTCCGGTCCGTTTAACTTCTTGCCCCACTCTACGATATCGAGCACCTAAGTCGGCTTCGTTTATAACGTTTCGAAATGCCCGAGCTTTAAAGCGCCTAAAAGCCTTACACCTGAATGTTTTACGATCTTGCCAGTTATATACCGGCATGATCCCTGTCTGGTTTTAGCAGCTGCGCAATGCCTATGAGGGTAATTTAACCTTCCTAGTCGCCCCTCGGAATCGAACATTCCGTAGTGAAGCGAACACCAGCCGAGCGTGTTTTCATTAATAAAAGAAGAATAAATGTCCGATGAAACATTTAACTCGCGGCTCCTCCTGTATTTTCAAATGCGCCACTGTTCGCAAGCTAAGGAATTATGCTTACGAATAATCGTTAAATATTTATGCATATGTGCATGATATTGCGTGCATGGACTTGTGTGTGTGGGGGGGGGGTGTCTTTGCGTAGCAAACGAAGCTGCAAGAAACTTGGGTTTTAAAAAACCGGATATATGTTTATACGGTTACGCTCGTTTTACAATTGACAATGAAATTTAATATCATTTTCTACAACACCTTAAATGTATTTTTATACTTTGTTATTTACGTTTGCGGATCGAATATTTCCGAGTTACATTTTAAATAATCAAAGCTATTTTCCAAAAATCTAAAATATTCAGTGAAATTTGTTTACAATATTTATCAATATACTCGTCAAACAATTTCGAAGATTTGAAAAATTAAATAATTATAAACTCTCACAATATTAATAACGTGCGTAATTAAGTATTAATTTTATTCGCATTAGCATTAAATAAAATCACATTGAAAGAGAACAATAACTATGTATTTTAAAACTTCATGAATAATTAATAGAAAGTATGCAAGAGTAAATTTAATGCGTGTACATAACTATTGACTAAATCAATGATAAATAAGTTAAAAGCCAAAATGCAGTTCTGCATAGTTCCTTTACTACCTAACAGTATAATGGAATCATTATTAATGTTATTCACTTGGCAATTAAATTTTATATTAACTTTAAGTGCTTACTAAAATATATCTAGACAAAAATGCTGAAAATGATGGCTTATAAAAGTCTCGATTTACGAAAGGTCGAATAATAAGAAAATCTTCTCTTAATTCGTATTCTTAAAGAAAAAAAAGCACCATATAAGTCACGAGGCAATCATGCTAAAAAATTGTTAATTTATCGCTCGAATTTATCACTGGGAGCAGAATTACCATGAGGGCATCGGATTCATTCATAATCGATGAATTACCGCGAAATACTTACACGAAGTAGCATATGAAGTAGCCATAAGCGCTCAAGGCCACTGAGACAGGAGAGGAACGTTCCTGAATTGTCGCGAATTGTAAAAAGTATGCCGCGCCCGCCGGAAAGTAAGGAGGAGCAGCCGAACGCGGCCGATAATAATGAAAGTGATGTGACGATAAGCCGATAGCGATTGCCGGGAGAGGAAGACGAAGGGACGTCACTGGGGTATAGCGAAGGCGTCGCTGCGGCCGAGGCCGGGCTGAAATATTCAGGTCAAATTAGGTGCAGACTGTTGCTTCACGGGATACTCGCCGGGGTAAAAAGAGCCGGGCACAGGGCGGACATGACGAGCGAGCGAATTTGATTCTTCTGCCCAGTGACTCTTCGCTCTACTCGTGTGACACTCGCCGGTCGGCGGCCGTTGGCGGACTCTGGACAAATCCGCAAAACAATGGCGGGAGGAATCGACGCGACAGCCGCCGCGCGACTGCATTTACGCCACTCGCTTTTCTCCTGGCCCGCGTCGGACGCAACTTAGCCTCTCCCCTTTTTCAATTTGGCCGCTGAATCGGAATCGCCAAAGGGAAAGCGGAAGCATGTGGCGGGAGTTCGTTGAGCCGAAGCGCAATTTCCCGCTGCATCGCTTGAGCCGCGCTTTCCGCATTGCTCTGCTCGCACTCCGCGCCCTCCGCCTTTGTTTTTGCTTTTTCTCTCTTCTTGCTTTCTTTTGCCTTCTTTTTCCCCTTTTTCGTTTTCCTTTTTTCTTCCCCACATCTCGGATACACTTCAGCCGACTTTTCAGGCGCGTTTGTCAAATTTCGAGTGGCCGCGCAAGCAAAAAGGACTTTCCGTACTTGAGCTTTCACGTTTAAATGCACGGATAGTGAGAGCTTTTTTATTATATCGAGCTTGAAGGAATCGAAATTTTAAAATAACATACCATTGTGTCAGATTTAAATATTGCACGCTTCCTACAATAGACTTTAATGACATCCAAGTGTCCAAGTTTTTTTCGAAAACGGATTGTCTCATTTTCGTCGGGATGATTTTTAGCCAAAAAAGTTTATTAACATCAAAATTGGTTCACTAAAACCATAAAGTAATTATTCAAATGTGGCAGTATCCTCATCGGGTTCGCCAGATTTAACAATATTAATAGAAAAAGATAAGATTACATCTGCTAAGCTTGACTAACAGGTAATCTGATAATTTATAATGCAATAAGCCTTTAAATCTTTGTATATAAAACTTACAACGGCTTAAATTTGGAGATTTATATAAAAACGTCGGATAAAACTCCCAACTGCTGAATAAATTATTCATTAAAGTTCTTATTTTCTAAATAAGCAAAGACTACACGTAAATATTCATGAAGTTAATACTAAAACTAAACAAAACAGCTCCTGCAGTTTTTGAATTTATTCCAAATTATTCATAAACAATTCTTAGAATTTTTACACTCCTATTATAAATCTCTTTACCTAAACCACTGCATTCGAATGCACCATCCGAAAATAATTTCACTTTATTACAAAACAATCGATTTTATTTAAGATTGAGACAAATGTATTTAATATATATATATATATAATCGAATCTCAAATGTTCGCTACTTGAGCAGCACAAACTGAGCATCTTATTCTATAAAGGATATCTAACTATATTGGTGCAATTTAATATTATCCTCTTGTATTAGTCTTGATTTAACGAATATGTTTTTTCATATAAAATCCGATATTTTATTTTAGTATTTTCAATATTTGTAATTTAATTATCCTTACAATATTAGGTGAAATAGGAAATTTCTTTATCTCGATATCTTGTGATCTTCTGAATTCTCGAATATCTTCAATCTACTTTGGCTCAAATATCTCTTTAACAATTTTACTTTCGGGTGTCCGGAATTTATTTTCTTGATATTTCATAAAAGTTGATTTTATTTCGACGATCTATAATTTTATTGATTTATATATTTTAAAAATTACGTATCTATATAACGTTTAAAATTGTGTTGAAAATATTCATGATATTTTAATTTTTTAATAATTATATTATTTTATTTCAAGTTGTTATTACCTTCTATTTTTATTACATTAAATTCAGATAATTCATTAAAACTAGTATTAGTAAAACATCTACATCTTGGTGATCTAATCCTATTTTATCCATTATAAACTTGTTTCTTCGAGGAATTTTCTTTGAGAAATAATATGTTCTAATTTGACCAATTTGTAGATTTAATCAAACTAAAATTCAGATCTACCATCGTAATAGTATGAACAAATTTTTAATTTGAAATGAAAAGTGTAGTCACCAAAATATATCAAATACATTCGAATGAATTGTCCGAATGTACAGATTGAAACAAAATTTAAACAGTATTGTCTTAATTTAGAATATGTGATAAATAAATATTCTGTTAATAATTTACAATAATATTTTACCGATGTGAAAATAGAATAAAATTAAAGTACTCAATTTTTTTGTTAGCGTAATAAGGACATTTTTGACAGAATGTTTTCATCGGAAAGAATAATTGTAATCTTCGATTAAGTACGAACTAAAAAATAAAAGTTAAAAATTTTGAATCAACATTTTATTCCAAATACTCAAAAATGATTTTACATTAAACACAATAAAATAAGTATCAACAATTATTAAAAGAAAATAATAATGAATTGAACAAAAATAACCAATAAATTATTTATAGTGAAATTAAAATTATATGGTCTTGTTATCATTATAAATATCACATAATATAAACATCATAGAATATAAACTTGGCAAGGAAATATTAAAATGTTTATTAAATACATACATAAATATAATTTTATTATTGTCCAATAAAAAGTTAAATAATACAATTATTGATATTTACAGTGTTTCTTCGAATAAAAAATAGATTAAAATTTTACTAATAATTTCTACTACAATAAATACTACAGTGACTTGCTCGTTTAAAGTTGGTAAACTTAAATTAAAAATAAACCATCAAAAAAATAATTGAACAGATTTTTCTTTATTTAAAATATTCTATATGTTAAGAAAAAAAATTAATTTACTAGATATACTAAATGCTACTATTTTACATATGAATGTTATCAGTAAAACGTATTTTAAAGTGCATTACATAAAGAAGTTTAAAAACAAAGGATTTAGTAAAGCTGTACTGTCACGGATATTACATTAGCTTAGATCATATCATAATCATAACTAATTTTAATAATTTACAATGAAAGTCGTGTAATTTTTTTGAAAGGCGCAATTTCTTTAACGTACGATTTACGCTAGTTTTCTTTCGAATTCGATTATATCATTATCATTATTATCGTTATTATCGTTATTACTATTATCGTTATTATCATTATTATTATTATTATCGTTATTATTATTATTATCGTTATTATTATTATTATTATTATTATTATTATTATTATCATCATTATTATTGCTACCGCGGCAATAAAGAGTCAAAGCGTAAATAGGGGTAATTGGGTAGAAGAGGAAAAGAGAATGCAAGAGGATGGCGGAGAAGAAAAGTTATTTGCGGCAGGCGACCAGCCGTGAAAAATCCGGCGCAGTGATATCCACACGACATCTTTATTATCGAGTTAGCCGTAGCACCTGAAATAGACCTTTTTATATTGCAGCCAGCTTTTCTTTGGTCAGCGCGGCGGTGGATAAGGTGGGGGCGGAGGAGAGGCCGATCGAAGCCGACCTTGAAAAAATGTATTGAGCGCCCAATAGCCTTGGCGAATAAATTAGAAATTATTCGCTACGAATAAAACGCAGAAGGAAGAAAAAATGGTCGACTGTATTTACGGTTGCATATTCGACGCGTCTCTCGTGGCATTGCTCGGCAATAAATTCAGCCGCGCGGACCCGTGCGGGCTTTGTACACCGAGGATGAGGATCGGACAACCGGCACGAGAAGAGCTTCCATAAAATTGATGCGCATCTGCTACGAGCCCGATAACGCGGCATTTCTTTATCTCCTCCGCCTCACGGCTAGGAAATATTTACAAGGTCTTGAAATCCTCCCGCGCGGCGTATAGATTAAACGACCTCGAACTCACTGCCTCGGAAATACTTTAGCGCTCGGTAAATTTTAACCGAGATGAGAAATTTTTATTAATAAAAGATAAAGGGACTCTCCTCCGCGTCATAATTGAGATCAAATTATGAGAAAAATACGAGCAGCGAGCTCTAGCCTTTGAGAAATTCAATCCCTGGCACATCGATCGAGGCTTACCGTCAAACAAACAATAGATGTAAATCTAAGGATAAGATTTTGGCTAGAATCTTATTTACGGAAATACTAGTTACAGAAAAATTGTACGGTAGTAAAAGCTTTCAAAATTATAAATGAGGTCGTAACTTTTATAGCGGACGCAAACCTTGTCAGACTTTTATCATTTTGACACCGCATTAACTCAAAACATAAAGCTCCTTAAAATTATCAATGCCTTAAAAATTGTAATCGGTGATTCGGGGGAACAAAAGAACACTTATATCCAGGTGAATTCGTGGCTGAATTGCTCGAACAAACAACGAGGTGTTCTTTTGGAAAATAACGTCTCTAGCATACGTGTAAGGGTCAAATTTCCATGCAAAGGACAGAGAAACGAACTCGAAGGATTACCCTTGACTTTCACCGGATCCACGTATATTCATAAGCATGGGGCCACTGGCGATGAAAGTCGCCTCCGCGGACGGACATAACCGAGTGCGATTAGTGATCTTCGGGTCTTGAGGAATTCGAGCGAGAAAAGGCCGAGTCTCGTCGTCCTTGGCACTCGCAGCCGATCTCGATCAATCGGCTCACCATCCGTTAGCCAATCCGTTGGCCTTCGTGAGCCCACGGTCCTGTTCGCAGGAGACAAAAAGAGGAAGCTCCGGCTGCAGCTGCATCCCATTGCCATCCCTTAACGTCCCTACGAATAAACTCTAGATGCCGTTTTACCAGCAGCGACCAGGGCAGATGATAGCACCGTCGATATCGAGCCTTATTGGCTGCTGCCCTATTCGCAACGAAAATTCAAGCATCGTCCTCGAGCCCGAGAGCGATTTTGGCAACTTTGTGCAGCCAATCACACGGCAGAACAATCTCGACTTCCGTGGGGCTCGAACTCTCTAACCTTTCGCCTCACCGTTTGATATTTTGACGTAGGGGCCTAATGAAAAAGTCAGTGCTAGGACAAGCGCCTGGTCTGCAAGGGAAGCTGCCCATTATGATCTCGACTGCTCGCTCTCCTTTAAGCGCTTCAGCTCCTTTGCCCAATTGAATAATTAAGCATCCCTTGCGAATTTTTATTTACACGGAAGACTAATTGTAATTTCAAGTCAATTGTGTATTTTAATTTAATTTTAATCAAAACTCTCCTGCCTTGATTTGACATCTCGGAAATATGTACATTAGATTATAATGATTCATATATTTATCATATAAGCCTGTTTCTGAAAATGCTTTATTTTCACGCGAACAATGTCGACGGATTTTAAATGCATCGCATCTCGTACACATAGACCGCATTACATTTCAATTAATGCATGGGCAGAAATTTATATATTTTTTTTTTTTTTTTTTTCTTTCACTTTACTACTTTGAATCGTGATATTTTTAAATTTATGTCAAGCCTTTTATTTCTAACTCCCGGCTAAATTTAAAATCCGCTCAAAACAAAGGCTGCACCTTCACTCGGAATAGTTGAAATTATTATGAAATAAATTATTTCGTTCGCATTACCTATTGTAATCAAACAATGCAATCAAATATTACGGTTAATAATCCAACAACACGATCAGTAGTGGTTTTTTTAATGTTTACGCTAATAAGTAATTAATGAAATTTATTTATTAATTATTCTCATCGCTTTAATTCGAATACAATTCAATTCATATGTTTGATTTTGCACTCAATTGTAAATATTATTTTACCTTGAAAAGTATACACGTGTGTACACGTGAGCTAATTTTTCATGAATACCATTGTAAACTAAAAATTTGACTTCAAACCGTAAATTTAAATTAGGATTTAAGAAATATTCCATAACATTAAATGAGTTATAAAGCGTAAAAAATATTAAGGTACTAAAATCAAAAGGACATAATTTTTTAAATTGACACTCGCTTTCATACGCATTTAGTAGTAGTAAACTTACATAAGCTACACCGGAGGGGTAATAATTTACTTTTATCACTTTTAACATAAGTTAGGGAACAAAATTGTGTTTCGTTGTGTCATTTAGCTTTAAGCTTTAATTTTTTTTTATTTTTTATTTAAAAATGTTCAACTAGCAGATATTTCGAAAAAAATTTGTTATAACATATAACACTTTACTAATGTTCGAACTAAAGCTAACATTTAGTTATTGTAGTAAAAGCAGTTTATAATATTCAACTATTATAAAAAAAAATAAAAAAATAAAAAAAGAGAAGCCACTAATTCTCATGCGGAAAAGAACAATGCGAATATATAATAGCAACACATTTATTTTGGCTTGAAACATCCTCGTCGTAGCAAGTGCAGTAGCAATTTTTTAGCGCCACGGTTGTATGAGCTGGTGATTTATCATTAGCCGCCACACAAGTCAAAGTAATAAATAAAACCCCAAGAATGAGAATAAAGCAGCGCAACGGCATAGCGATAATAACTCCATGGTCAAAACAATTTATTGGTCGAACATATCGCAAAAGAGGGAAAATTTTAATTTACATTATTAAGCAGCAACAATCATCCATCGATTAAATACATTCGATTTGATTTTGAACGAACAATGAGCCTTTCTCTAGAATTCTAAGTGAAGTTGATTAAATTTAGTCAATGCCGAATTCTCCAAATTTAAACCAAAGCACTTGAAGCCCAAATGCGTCAATGTGCTCGAAGCTACTAGAAGCGAAGCGACTGATACAAGAGGAAATTGTATCGTCCGGCACTTCCTTTAAGTCACTGTGCGAGTCGCGTCCTTAAGCCAACTCGGACGATTATCCTTTTATATCCTACACGTCTTTTGGTGCTCGAATTGAGTCATTTTCGTTTTGACAGTTCAAAATATTACGATATTTTGGGCTTTAAACGAAAAATTATATTCTTCATGGATGACAACATGGAGCCAAACAAAATAAAAAGTGTAATTGCACCAAATTCTATATCCTATATCGCACAACATTTCATTATATTTATATTTACATTGTACGACCATTTTCATACGAAAAATGGTTAAATTAAATTAAATTAAATGCATATATATATAAAGCTGAATTTGTCAGAAAAATTGTAATTTTTATCCTTTTTACGTTTATATTTTCAATGTGGTTCGTTACATCCTATTCATATACTTATTCACCATTTGATTAAAAAAATCAAAATATCTATCTCAAAAATCAAAATTGAAATATCTATTGCTCGCAATATATTATATAAATCCATTTTTTATTTAAGTATTTCATAAAGCAGCAATTTGTAGTACCAATTTAAAAAGATTTTCATATCACTAAAATTGAGTTGTGCGATCTTATTACCCTTCCAATATTCGAACATAAACTTTATCTAAATGTAGGAAAATGTATTTTTTTGTCATAAATTAATCGCTTTAATAAAGCATTTTTGTTAAGCAAATGCAATGTTGTGTGAATCGCGATACAATTATTAATAAGTAAGTCTATTAATAAATAGAAATAATCAAATAAATAATAAATACAATCGATCGATAGTTTTCTTGAATCAAAGTATCAACGAGGTTGATTAAAAACAATTGGTCAAATCATAACATGAGCTATTGCTCTCGGAGCAAGGTAAATTAAAATGCAATGGAAAATTATAGGGGCCACTGGGCTTAAATAATTTTAACGAGCTCCTCGAAGTAACTTTCAATTGAAAAATTGCGCGGGGCGTAAACTCAGTGGGAACATAAGAATTATCACCTTGATCCTAGTCGATAATGCAATGGGGGATAGGGAAAATTTCCAAAGACCTTTCACGCACCTTCCCGCCCAATAGCCTCGATCTTGCGACCTTTAGCGCCGATGCAGCAATAAACAAGCCAATTTCAATTAACGTCAATTTTCAAAGAAACTATTTCGCCTCCTTCCGCACCCAGGCGATTTTACGGATCATCAGCGGAGTGGGTAAATTCTCGAAATTGCTCAGCCTCCAGCGGTAATTAGACGCTTGGTATATCGTCGCGGAACTTCTGCCGAAAGGACGGCTCGATGTGCGAGCAGACTCGCAGTCGAGCACAACGACACGCGATCGAAGAGTAGGCAACTCAGCTCGACGAGCTGTGCATACGAGAGCGTCAGGATTAAATTAATGGTCCTTGGGTGAAATCACTAGAGGCGACGGGATGCGACGGTGCTAAGGGAATGAGCGATGGCTCACAATAGGCATCGGAAACGCGAAAGGCGTTTCTTCTCCTCTCTGCTTTACGTTTTCCCTGCCTGCCTGCCTGCCTGACTCGCCCCACCAACCCCCCCCCTCGATTTTCCGCTGTTTTCCTCCACTTTTTCACCGCTCTCCAGCTCTCGAGTCCTTGACCCTCGAATTCTTCGAGAACCAAAGAATAATATTAAATTATTAGGATACCCTTATCGGCAAGTGCAAAGTTAAAATAATATTGACGCCTAACTGCGCCCGAGTTTGTCGAGGCCGACTAATGGGAAATCATTTCGATACGCGATATTTTATTGCAATTTTTACGAAAGCATCCTGCTTATTAGAATTAATATTCACGGATAAAGGAATTCATTTGCAACCGCAATCTTTCTTACTATTCTGTTAACTATTGTTTATTTACTCTGTAAAGCATTTTTTTAATATTTATCGTAAAAAGCTTTTTCGTTGAAAATATCTAAAAACTTTCTCATATGAATAACTTATAAGTGCGGTAATGGATTACTGAAAATAAAAACTTTAACACGATACTCATTGTAATGGTGCTTAAAGCCATTTTTCAACATTATTACATATTATGAATATATTGAATTTCAATGAATCTATATTTTTTCTTTAACTCCTATAAAATACCAAATTTGAAACTCTCTTAATTTTTAATTAAGCTTATAATTCCTGGATCGATTGTAGTTCAACTGTATTATTTTGTAAGATTTTTTAAATGAAAAATAGTATTGATAACATTAAAAGTTGGTGAAAGAATTTTTTTTAATATATCTTCTTTTTTTAATTATAACAATCAAACATAGTTCTATAGGTAGGTAACAAACATAGTTCTAAACGTAGTTTCTATCTGACTTTTTTTATCTTTTCTATAATAAATAAATAAACCAAATAGTACAAAGCACCGATACCAACATCAGTTTGCTACACAAAAATTTTTAAGGGCTTAAAAAAATAATCAATAATAATTTCAAAAACTGATTTTTCATATTTGATAACCTATTTTTAGAAACTGATTTTTCGTATTTATAACTTTGCCCACTCGTTTTTTTTTTAAATTTCAAATTAACAAATTGGAATAAAAAAATTGGAAGATTATAATTTTTATTTCCTTACGCTTTTATTTCAAAAATATATCTGTGAAGTAAATGTTTTTATTTCTAAATCTGTATTCTATAAAAATTTATGTGAGAAAATACTTATGTGTTTAATTTCCATGTATATTGTATATTATCCAATTTCTAAATAATGCAAAATCGAGTACTATATCTTATCATTACATTTATAATTCTGAAAAAAAACCATCAAATATTGTTAAATTTAATTTATTGCAACCTTCACAATCAATGCATTATTAAATTAACAATGAAAACATATCTACAAAAGATTATTTAAATTCTAAAGATTATCATTACGTATTTTAACAGTTTTTTTGTTCGTATATTATCATACGCTTTTTAAATTTTGAAAGTTTGCCCATTTCTAATTAATACAACTCTTTAATACTTTTGAAAAGCAAATTAAAATATTATATTATAGTATAATCAAATTCACATGCTTAAAATTAAATTTAACCAGTAAAGTGAATGAAATCACATAAAGATCAATTACTTTATTTAATTTCACGCATATTTAATTAAGTTAAATTAGGCATAAAAAATTGAATTTCAGTTTTTATTCTAATAAAATAGTTATGTTGGTTAAATAAAAAAATTTAATTACGAAAATGTGAGTTTTCAAATAAACTTACTGGTAATTAAAATAAATAAAAACAGGTATTTTATTTGTAAGCAAAATTCTTTATTACTTACGATTACAAAATTTTGATTGGTAGATTTGATAATGAAATAAGTGTAATTTACGATAATCTTAGTATATTCGTGGATTAATAATGACTTCATATAAATTCAACGTAACGTTATCAATGTAATTGATTTAATTGTTATAATTATGTTTATAAAATCTAGTTCAAATCATTCAACATATGAAATTGAAAATCCGTCAGTCAAGTTTTAAATACAATATTATTTAATAAGTAGTACTAATTCACATTATATAATTATTAAATTAAACGCTATTGAATTAATGGTAAATTATATACTTTTAATAAATTTAAAATATAATTTTAACAATTTAGAAATTGTTACTTTACTGTTTTATGTTTAGTTATTTTTTAATCTATTCACTGTTTTATTATCCTTTTTTTATATTTAAAAACATGACAATGACCATAAAGAGTAAAATTATATAAATATAGAAGAAATAATAATTATAATTTTTCTCTATTTTTAAATATCAGTTGAATAACTGCTAATCAATTATAATATGTACTGCATATTCAATGATAAGAACCATTAAATTAAAAGTTGACTTTGTATTGTCTTTATTTACAGATGACTATTTATGTCAAAATATTTATAGGCGAATCAATAACTGTTAAAGTAGTATTAATAAACATTGATTTTAATCTTGAATTTTAAGTTGTGTATATTTCAGAACCCAATATATAATATGGCTTTATGACGTATGAACTATTTTTGCATGAAAATTTAAATTCCGTCACGAAACAAAAGCACAATAGATAAAGATGAATAAAAGGATTCTTAACAGAGTTCTGGTATTAATTTTAGTATTTTCTCGTGACGGAGAAGAATTAATTGATCTAAGATTTGATCCCGAGAAGGAAAGTAAATCACAACTATCTGGATAAAAATTCCTTGTTTTTGAAGAAAAAATATTAATTTTTTTGCTATTTCTGAAACAATATTCATCATGAATAATTATGAATAATTATAGCGAGTATTAAAGGATTCAGTATAGGATATAATAAAGGCAGGCCTTTAATCAGCCTTTATGTCTACTATATATTTTAATAAGTATATGAATTTATAATGTTGCAAATAATTTCATGCAATAATATCTGCATTAATTGATCTTTTGAAACTATATTTTCAAAGCATAATTTGTGTATTATTTAAGATGAGAAATATATTTTTAGTTAGAGAAATATAGTTGTATATAACTCTTATCTTCTTTTGATACGTAATAGTCTAGAAATAAAGAATTTGATTTTACTTTTGTCATTGTTTTATACAGTTAAATATAGTTAATATTAGAAAACTGGAGGACTCTCACTAATTTTAAACTTACTATTTTAATCTTTTGTCCCTGTGGAATTTAAATATAATGAATGTCCAAAACGTTCATAAGACGAAAATAATGAGGAATTTAAGGACCAGATTAAATCTTTGTCTAATAATTAATGTCTCCCACGTTTTCGATTTTTATTTAATGACGCATTATAACAAAAGACGTTTAATATACTAGAAATATAAAATCCTACTTTATGTTTAAATAAAATGAACATGAACGAATGACTACGTCTTCGTAGAATGTCTTAAATCCTTGCCTCTTTAACATTATTCGACAACAACAAAATTTCTTTGAAATTAGGCCAAAGGCTCTCTAAATTTTTACTACTATTCAAAATATATTTATTATGGCATTATCAATTTATCGCTAGAATCTCTACTTTTCGAAATAATGAAGGTATTCGCTTGAGCCACATTCATTCTGCTCTTAATCCCTTATCTACTTTGTAAAAGTTCGACATTAATTCTTTTCCTCCGTTCTTCCTCTTGATACAAATAAATTTTATTTATACATTCATACATGTTTATTATATTATAATATTCAAAAAGTAATATTTAATACTAAAAGATAAGTGGTAAATTTATTCGTCTATATTTTTCAATGCATAAAACCTGGGCTTCGTGACCATCTAATTATTTATTTGCACAGCCTATCAAGCAAACGATTTATCTTCCTATTCGTCCTTCCTCTTTTTATCATTATCTGATTTGCTCTCTCCTTCCCTCTCGACACCTTAGCCGCCATGATACCTTATAAAGTGGATTCCAGAGCAATCGACCGCAGGAGAATAATGCGAGTACTACATCCCGTTGTCGCGAAAATTAGTGCAGCCAGTGGAGAAAAGCAGGCGATTCTTCGAGAATGCCCCATCTACATCAAGCCAACGAAAACATACCGTACCGACAATGAAATTTCTTTATTATGCACGTAAATCGGTCCATTTGTCGAATTAATGCGATCTCTAGATTGTTCGGGAAATGTGTGGCTCCGGTCTTATTAAACTTAAAGTCATATTAGAAGTAGGCAATGTTGCGACATGAATCATTATCACATGATTGACTGCAATTTGGAGAATTTTCAGCTGAATTTAGCATTCACCCAGTATTAGAATGCCTTGAGAATTAGATACAAGTGTTTAACTTTAAAATGGATCTAAGAATTAATAAAAATATTCAATTCAAATGCAATACGTCGAGCCGTAGGTTCGATCCGTTAGGTAAATCAAATTTTCATATTTATTTTAAATCTTTTCAATAATCGTTGCCTTCTTTTTACATTTAAACAAAACTAATGAAACATCTTAGCTATGGTTTAATAAACTATGCTTCGAATTTCGTACTGCTAGAAACAATGAAATAAAAGGGAATAATCACATTGTCTACATTGTATTGTATCTCTCTCTATCTGAATTTTTGATACCGTATAAAATATTAAACCTATATTCGTGTAACTGTCCTTTTTATACCTGGTGGCTACCTAATGAGCGATTATATAATAGAACACGTACTAGACCTAAGTCATAAATACCGCCAGTCTGCTGTATATAAATGCCATCTCACATATAAATATAATAAATATGTTTTTAATTTGACAAACGGAATGCTCATAAGCATTTAAATTCTTAGACGTGTATAATTGGCATCATTTTAAACAATCTAAAATAATAAATGATCCGCCATTAAATTAATTATTCACAACTTATTTTTTTTTAACTAATACTTTGTTTGTAAAAACTCGTCAAATTTGATGACAATTTAAAAAAAAATACAAATTTCTAAAAATTGATATTTAGAATTAAGGTAAAGCATCAGTTGTAAGATTAATACTACCATCGAATTTCAATACATTTGTCAAACCGACGAATCAATTGAACTGCTCCGGTTTCGATCGTACATTTTTCTAGCCACACTAAACCTTTTCAATTGACTCTCAGTCTCGACAAATATACATAAGTTACAGGATTTGTCGGGCTGATTTGAAGTGTACCATTTACTTTTTCAAAGCAGTAAAGCAATCGTAAAGAACTTTCATTATACCACAAAAATGGTTCTAAATAAAATATTTATGAACATAATAGACTTATAAGTTTAGCTTAAATCCGACTAAGGACGTCATAGATTTGAAGGAAAAATTGTAATAATAATAATAAAAATAGAACGATAAATCGGACAATAAGTTTTTCGGTGAAATCGGTAAATTTTAATAAATATCGGTAAGCTAAAACAGCATGTAATTATGTATTAATTGCGCGTTTGAGATAATAAAGAATCGCTGCCACTGGGATGGGGTTTTATTGTAAGAAATTCGCGACATAAGTAGCACGAGTCGATCGAAAAAATGAAGAACAGTCAGAACATTGATCGAAGATGGCTTAGCGAATCGGACCGATCGTTAGCCTCGGATTTTGAAGAGCCGCTGGTGGCAGAGCCGGAGACGCGGTGAATCAGCGAAGTCGGATTGCCAGTTGTTGCAAGTGAAGCCCCACTCGGAATAATCTGCTAATGAGTTCGATGCGCCTTCCTCCGTTTCCTCCATGATTCCTTCCCTCGAATTATGAGCGTTGCTCGCTCGGCTTCGATGCTCGTTCGCTCGTTCGGCTGTGGGGGCAAAGTGATATCAGAGGAGACGAGAGCTTCTACGTAACTACGATAATTACTTCGCTAATGAGTGACGTTATAATATCTTATCTCCGGTCTCCTTTATCAGAAGTGACCTTAAAGCATCCAGGCATTTCTCAATGCTGCTGAAACCTCTGATCATTTGCTACCGAACTTTACGCTTTATATTGAAAAGCAAATTTATTTATACAACTAATGCGGACTTGGCACAGTACAATACAAATGGCAAATTGCGTTACGAATTTTCATTTAACTTTAAGCAATAATTTAGAACTAACTGTAACAGTTATTTACAAATATTACGTTATACAAATATTACATTGCCATCTTTCTCAGTGTCGATCGAATGGTGTCATTATTCCACGACAATAACTATAACGTAAGCATCCGTCAAAAGCATTTTGCAATGCCGTTTTGCCATTCGACCATTTCAAAAGAATATCATTAATGTGTATTCGTAAAAATTTCTTCCTCTTTAAATTTTAATTACAATTTCTGTTTTATTTAATTTATACCTTTTAAATTCCTCTTGGACTCTTTTTGCTAAAGGAATTTCTCATTTGATCTTTTATAATTACAATCATCGACAATTGCTCATTGTTATTTTTAAGTTCACCTCTCAATAATAGCAGAATATTAACATATAATTCAAGGTCGTGTATATTGGGTGGACAAAAATTGATCAATATTCTTAATGGTAATGATTCATGGGAATAGAAGATACGATTTCAAAACAAAAACTATTTCAAAAGTTTATTTTGAATAAAAGCTTAGATAATGGGACAATTATGCTTGAAAATTTATTCATCGTTGAATACAAAATAAACCTTCTCTGTTTCTTTTTTTTTTTTTTTAAGTTTCTGCCCTCCTTTTATTTGCTACTTTCAATGAATGAATGATTACCCGTTTCAAATAATTTCTTATTTTTATCAGAGAAAAGCATTTTAAAGGTACAGTATGAATAGAGAATGGCGGCAAAAGCAGTTGGTGAATTAAAAAGTAAGGAAGAAAACCAAGATCGGTCGATAAGAGTAGACAACAATTAGCCGAATCAGACATTATCCAACTTTGAAAGCAGGCAAAGTGGCGGAGTCCCGGGTGGCGGAGGGCGGAAAATTTCTCAATTGAACAGAAACACCTAAGTCCTATTAAACTTTCTTGAGGTTTCGAATACTGTAAAGATCGAATTCGTCCTCGCTGCATTCTAATCCCTTTCTCCGGCTCTCCCCCCATTCAGCCCCTCGCTCATTCTCTATCACTAACAACATATCTTTCTGTATGTTTTTTTTATTATCAGTTATTATCATTCTTAAATCCACCCTAAATGAACCGAAACCAAAAACAAATATACGTCCTTTCGTAAATTCCAATTTTTTCTACGACTGCTGTCCATTTGCCGAAATATATTATCCTTTTCCTTAATTTCGGTCTAGAAAATAGTGCAAATTTTCGATTTCAAGGAACACAATTTAATAGAAAGTATTTACTTTGTACTCTCCCCTTTTTTCTTTCTTCTTGGACCTTCTTTTTTCATATTTTCAATCTGTACGTATACAAATTTCTAAATTTCACTGACTTTGCTCCCTGACATCCTTAAATATTAAATATATTATCTTTTATTAAAGATATTTGAAATTTAAAATAATTCTTATTATTGATTTAAATCTAATATTTCATTGACAATATATCATTTTTAATATTAAGTATTATTATTAAATATAAATACCTTTGATGATTCATTATTATTGCGTGAAATTCCATAAGTATTATTTATTTAAAATATTTTTTATGAATTTAAAGAACTGCTTAATTTTTAATTCATTTACTAAATAAACATATTATCTAATCTAATATAATGTAAATAATAACGGTAGAACTTGTAGTAATATTACTAGTAATATTGCTTTTAACCATAAAAATTGATAAAAATTAATAAATAGTAGAAAATGCTTGATCAATTTGAATATTTAGCTGTATATATTTATTAAAAAATATATTTATTAAAAAAGATATATTTATTAAAAAAAAAGTAAAAATAATATTACGTTATTACTAAATATTTATTGAATTTTCGTTTTATCTTTCTTGCATGACATTAATCTATTGAAAAAGCTTTCAAATAAATCTGTTTAAGTAAAGCACGTTGAACCATAAAATCCTTTTAATGAAAAAAAATGCTTCGAACAAATTCTGTTTTTGAAATTTGTCATCGAAGAATTACAATTCTTGTATCCCTGCGTATCAGAGTTACACACACGCATTCATTTCAAATCTGCCTGGATAATTTTTTTACATTTAAAATAATATTGTCTCCGGCTATTTCTATGTGCGCGTGTAGCAACAAAATGACAAAGCCATTAAAAATATTACCTCACGATATTTGCCTCTCTGTGGATGTATTTGAAAAATTCTCAAAAAAACGCATTCAATTAAATGAAAAAATCAATTTCAGTCAATAAGCGAAACATCATTTGTTCGTGCTATAAGGTATTGTAATGACCTAAAAGAATATTTTACTGGTCTTGGTTTTAATTAAATATTAACTATGTAGATGAAAGAATGTATATTTTGATTATCTATTATCGTGTTGTTATATAAGTATTCATTATAAAACTACAGTTTCAAATTCTTCCTCGCGTATGTAACATGACTAAGTTTCGGTATTCTTTATCGATAAATAAGCATTTTGTATTCAAAATTATTTACGATGTAATAGAATAAATTTGTCAACGATTATGTAGTTCATTTTAATTTATTTATAAGACTCTGATCGATATTTTGAGTAAGAATTTTCAGTATAATTAAGAGATGTATTTTACCCGTAATCCAACATTTATTTTTTAACAACAAAATATTAATTACTAATTTTTTTATTGTTAATATATTGTAATTTACGTATGCAATTACTTTTAAAAGTAATAAAAATGAGTCTTGTGCTCCTATTATAAAATTTTCATTTAAAAATCCTTAAAGATAATATATAATACATGATAAAAATGTTTGAAAATAATATAAAAACTGTATAAAACAGGAATATAAATTTTGTAATTTAATCCCATTTAAAATACTTCATATAAATTGAAATTAAATATCATTTTTTTAACTAAATGAAATATAGCAGTTGTAATTTCTGGCCTAATAAAAATTAATAAAAGTTTCTGATTATGCAGAAATTTAGTATAAAATCTGGCTTCAATAAGATCTGAATGTTCTCATATGTGGATATATATATATATACAAATATTTATATATATGTGTGTGTGTGTGTGTGTGTGTGTGTGTTTGTGTGTGTGCATTATTGAAGCAGTTTGTTTTTTTAGCGCGTGAAGCTAATTTCACAATAAATCCAGGTACTTGTCTGTGGGAGTGATAAACGAGAAAGTAATGTATTAAAAAGGAGCTCTTTTGTACTTGAGAATATTCAATTGCAGGAAAAGGCAAAATAACAGACTAACAAAATAAAATTAAAAAGGAAAGCTCGATTGTATTTGAAGGGAAATGTAATGCAATTAGATGTGTAATAAATTGAGGTGATAGCGAAATGCGGATAAATTATCGTTTAGTCGCCCAAAGATATAAATATTCCGAGGTAAAGCACCTCCCCGCATCCCCCCTGCCCGGGCAATGCCAAGGCATTGCGGAGCTGGGAAAATTTTGCCTACCACAACATAGGGGCCGAGGGCTCAAACGTTGGGCTTCGGTTGCAGAATACGCGACGGTCGGATACATGGCCAAGAGAATCCAGATGAGGAAGAACCGCTTCGCAAAGATCGCGGAGAGCATGAAGGCTGCAAGGGAGAATCCCGGACCACCTGGAGTGCCCGGCGATCACGGAGACCACGCGCCTAAGCAAACCGTGAGTAGCGTGAATCGCTAAAATCATTGACTCCCCTCGGACTCGTTAGATGACCACCACCACCACCACCACCCCTTCAATTGTTGCCGGCTCCTCCTCGCACTGCTCGGCCTCCTCGATCTATAAGAAACGAGCCCAGAGATTTTTTCATTGTGCAGTGGAGCCGAGGATCGTTACGTCTTAGTTTCGACTATTCAGCCTCCACTCCTCTCCTGCTCACGCCTGAAATTCTAATACAATAAGCAGAATATTCATTTGCCGGGGATCAAAACCCTACGGCACATTTTGCAACGAGCATGAGTTTGAGCTTTTTAAGATTTCCATCCTAGAAAGTATTTTCTAGTAGATTGGAAAATTTACCCTATAACTATTCCGTAAATGCATACTGCAATGAGCAATATGTCTTTTAATGTTATGAAAAATAAGCTTCCGGTAGTATTTGAGTTGTACTTCAGCGTTGAGGTTTCACGAAATTGCCTCGCCATTTTCGTTTCAAATCTTTTAGAGAACATTAAAATGAACGCTTTCGCTCTGTACCAATGTACACTCAAACTGAACATTTTTTTGTACCTTGACACTCTTTCCGCACTAAGGAAGCCAGAGAACCTCCTGAGTATTTTTCTTTATTTCTAAGTTTAAAAGTCAAAGTCGGTGCAAAAGTAACGACGTCGCAATGTGACGGACGATCGCGAGCTTTTACGGGAATTGAGGACACGAGAAGGTTAGCATGATTCCTTTTGAAGACAAAATTGAAATTTAATGTAGTTCTATGCTGGGGGAGATTTTCTTCCTTCAAATAAGTTTTTTTTAATTTTTTTCGAGTGCTTTTTCGTCGTTTAGATGATTAAATGCTTTCTTAACGGCGGCAACGAAACCTCAAAATTCTAATCATTAATGAGCTTAAATGCATTGTGAAAAAAAATCCTTCCGTAAATATTTTCATATTTTCAGTAGAAATAAATATTCAACTATTAAAATGTATGCATATTCCTAACTTATAATATATAAAAATAAGTAGTTATTAATAAATATTTCAATTTTATTTTCCATAGTTTTGTTTTAAAATGAAATAAAATAAATTATACATTAATTAAGTTAATTTCAATGTACTAATCATAAACAGATAGTACATTATATTTAATTTACTAAATTTGGTGAGAAACATGATTTTATCAAGTAAAGCACAATAAGCAAGTAAAAAAGCTTGACAATGAATTTTCTTATATTTCAATTTTATGAAATACCATCATACCATATAAAATATATAAAAAAATATATATAAAAAAAATGAATGTTTTCCAAAAAAATTATAATAAAAATATACTAAATTTGGAGCGTCAAATTACGACAAGGCCAAACATTTTAGTATGAAATATTAAAAGTATCGAACTTTTCGCTTTGAATTTAAATTATCGAACTCTTCCACAACAAATGTTTAATGAATTATACATAAAGCAATAATTTACAGTTAGAGAAAATAAATTTTACCAATGATTAAACGATTGCAGTGCAGTAGGTATTCGATCTTTCAAAGTACCGCGCAAACAAAAAGAAAGCCTTATAAAGAGATGAAAAAAGATCAAAAGAAATCAGAAATCCATATGATAGTAAAAAAGATGGCAAAGAGTAATTATCTCGGTGCCGCATGTCGCAAAGTATAATGGACGCTTGCCTACGAGTGAATTACCGTGTTTCGTTTACATTTACGTATGAGCAAAAGTTCGGCTACACTCGAGCGTATCCTATCAAACTCGCGGCACATCCCGGCTGTGGAACTCAGGATGTTAGAGGGAAGCTTAAAAGTATAAGGAGACACTTGGCACAGGAATAGGGCTAAAGGAAGGGCGGGCAGCTGAAAAAGCGACCAATCGCTCGGAGCTTAATTTATGATCGCAAGACCTCGGAGAGCTGCCGCTTGTATCCTCGAGGTATTGGTTAATTGCGTTTTAATCATTGAAGCGAAGCTCACGCCCAGGAACACCACCTTGCGACGACATTATCTGAGATGCACGTGTTTTTATCGGAGAGGGGGAGTTTCTCGAGGGTGACGAAGCCCCGGTAAGCCCTCGAGCTCCCCGGACTCCAAGCCCAGCAGCAAAAGATTTTGGAGCTCGGCCGCCAATATCTTGGACAAAGGGCCGCGCGTCGGCCAAATACCCAGAATATCCGGAAAATGAAAGAACGCGCCTAGTACCTCGACGAAATTACGATTTACCTCGGTCCTTTTACGAGATAAAAGCCCGGAACTGAGTACTGAGCAATAACGTCTCGAGGCCCAAAAATAAAATTAACCTTTCGGCCATTATGGGGTATCGAACCTCGACTTTCCGCTGCAGTAGGAACTCATTTTTAAAAATATTTATCAATTTTGAAATCATGGTCTTTGTACATTACGTTGTCATAATATTAAACTTCAATCGAACTCTTCTCAAATGCTTCCTTTAAGTGTCGAAAAATATTGAATTACGACCAATTGCGTTCGAGTTCCTTTTAACATTGCTAAATAATAAATATTGTGTAATTGCGCGTTCAAAGTTTTTAACGTACTGCAACTTTATTTTTTACATATCTATTTTAAATCGAGGTATTGTTATGTTGGTCGATCTATAAATTTCAACAAATATTAAGAATGAATGTGCATTTACTTTTATTGTTTTTTATCCACTATCGTATATCATAACTGCAATATCCATCTGAGGAACTATAATATTGTCATGCTTTAATATTACTCTGTAAAATGACATTTCCATAGTGAAATAGTGTCAAATTAAATTTAACCATAATAAACATAAATTACATTTCACTTTGAAGAAGCAAATTAAGTACGTGTAATTGAAAAACTATATTAGTTCGATATTTTGCGTAAAAATCAATTGCTTAAACCTAAATGTAGAAAAAATTATTATTTAAAGTTATATGTAAAAAGTATTGTATGCAATAGTATTAAAATCAATTACAATTGTAATAGTTCGATACTAAAAAGATCCTCCTATTGAAATTATACGTTCGTAAAATGGAAGGCTAACATTGACTTATTGGCAAAATACAAAATGCTTGGCTATGAAAAAGCCTAAAATCTATTTTCCGAACTTGCGAAGCCGGACGACATTAAAAATAAAAAAAGATTGATCGATTGTTTAGCAGCGGATTCATAGCTAATACCATTATCAGTTTCTTGAAGGTCTAAAAGAAATAAAAAACTACAGCAACCAGAAATGTCGTGCTTTAACTGTTACAGCAGGGCAGTGAAAAAGTCCGATTCGGAATGAATTGTCGATCGTACGAATCCGAAACATTGTATGGAAGGACAATAAGTACCCATAAATATTCTTTTAATCTCGCTTTCGAAACTTTATCCCCAATAAAGCTTTTCCTCACCTCTAGGCCGATACTGATACCTACTATTGGAAATCCGAGAATGAGTCGTCAACAAAAAGTTCATATTTATCTATAAATGGGACATTCCACGTCGAGTCAAGAGTTAAGACCTCAAAGTTGTTATATATTTCTGATCTTAAATTACTTCGTGCAGGTAATATAAAATTATGCTTTCAACGGCTTAAATTTACTTATTCGTTCCGAGCGATAATCGACGGCAACTTAAACTTTATTCGATTTCAAATTTATACCTTCACATTTCGTAAAAGCAAAGGATTATCATTAATAACGAGCCACGCTATCTTTATTTCGTTTTTTTTAATTAAAACAATTTAATTTTAAGTACTGCTATCGATGCATTTTGAAATTAAAATTATAAAACAGCAGGTTTATGATGCGCATACGTAGATATTGATTAATATTCGGTGATACATAAACTTAAATAATTAAATGAAATTCTTTCAATTCACATTTACGGCCAGCATTAAAGTCTTATAATGTATGTAGTGACTATCAAAACGAAGGAAATTTTTAAAAATACTCTTAAATAACGTTGCCATTCATTTCGAAGCTTTTTTATAATTATTTATAAAGTAATTTTATAATAAATTAATCTTATAAATAAATCCAAGTGCTAAGAGTGTAAAGGACGAATGCCAACTGTGGATTTAATAAGAAATCGCAGGAGTGAATCTAAAGTTAAAGCGAATAAAGGTGAAAGTGTTGCTAGATGCTCGAGCAATGGAGCAGCGTCGGCCAATCTAGCGAAAGAAAATATTGAATTTAACCGCGACCACATGCAGATGTAAAGTCAGTATCCATTAGCACTGGGGAAAAAGTAGCCTCGGGTGGACACGTACGCAGATGTTAAATAAAGTCGCCGGTCGGGAAAATACGTCATCGAATTGCCCTCGGCCGAATGAGAGCCGGAGACCACAAATCTAATTAGAGGGACCTTGAGCTCCCTAATTCGTCCCTCGGTAATTAAATACTTTATTTAGGAGCAGAGAGCCTGGCGAAAGGAACCTGCCGAAGGCGGCATCTACGTACCGGAGCTGGCTTGCGTTAGAGTATGCGCGTCGACCCTTTCGTGGCGAAAGCCTACTACCGATTCGAGCCCTGGAAAACAGGTGAAACTATTTTCGGCATCAAAGACTTTTCCGCGTTGACTGCAAAAAGGGATTGTGCCGCCGCGCCATGTGATTGGCACTGCTTTATTTTTAGCAACTCGCGGGAAAGTTCTGAAAGTCATCTTGGGAAATATTAGCTAATATTAGATGCGAACGTCACTGGAATTCGAGGCAATGGTGACCATCGCACCGGCCAAGACGATCCTCGCGAATAATACTAAAAGCGAGCATTTTTATTGCTGTAATATGTTTCTTCAATCGTTATTAGATGAATAATTTAGAAAAAAACTCTTATTACATTCATACGAACTATACAGTTGTGTTTCGCAATACTGAGTACGTGTTATGGATTGTAATTTTTTTTTTTTATTTTATCTACTCAACGATAAGTGACCGAAAAGTATAATTATACCTTAAAATTGTGTAAAATCAAAACCTTCAAATTTAATTTATAATCTATTTTTATGAACGTTTTTATAAAAAATATATACATACATATATATATATATATATATATGATTGATAATTTTGAGGGAAGCTAAACGATTAAAAGTAAACATTTACATTAAAAAACATTATTTATTCGTTATTTTTGTAATAACAAACGAGTAAGATGAATAATAAAATTTCAATGCGTAAACACTATATTATTTCAATTAAATTTATAAAATATAAAAATATAATACAACTGTACAAGTAATAAGAACGTAGAAACTCTATAAAACAATAATATAAATATCTTCTCGGATGTTCGATAGAAAATTAATGTAAATTTGATAAAAATAGCTTTTACAAGATGAAAATTTATAGATTGGGGAAAGGTTGGTTTTCCCAATTATTTGCTACTTGGGAGATGCTTGTGAACGTAGTCTAAGCGATACTTTTATTTACGTCAACGACTTGCTACGCTAATGCGCCTCCTAAATAACTTCACGAATATTAGAAAATAGGTTAACTATCTGTTAATAGAGAGGCAAAATGTCTATTATCTAAAACGCTTTCGTCACTTACAGTAACAGTTTCAATTATATTCAATACCCTTGACAGATTTCTCGTAAGGAGTGTCAGCGAGCTAAGGGAGTATATATTAGCTAAACGATTGGATAAACTTTGATTAAACTTTAAGATAAGCTACACGTCAAGATGCAGCCCTTTCGTAATATTTCGCCCATTTCGCAATAACGTGCAAACTCAAATTACCCTCCAGAAGCAAAGCAGACACCTTCTTTTCCACCATCCCCCGCCACCTTCCCCGCCGCCCGTCGGGCAATCGCACCAAAAGTTCGTTCCCGTAAATGTTTCGCATGCACCTCCGATGAGAGTAAGGGGAGGCCGACACGCGTCGGCCGATCCTCGACGAACTGCCGTGTCTCTTGTAAGTGGTCCCGTGTTGTCCAGGAGGTGCGCTTCAAGGTCCACGACCCCAAAGCACACAGCAAGGGTGGAACCTTGGAAAACACCATTAACGGACGGGCGGACGAAGAAGCGCCTCCGGCGCCCCAACACCTCATACATCCGGGAAAAGACATAAGCAAATTATATGGTGAGTCCCCCTAACGTCGATCCGACTACTTGAAAATGTAGAATAGAAGCTTTGATTTTTGTTTTTTTTTTTTTTTTTTTGTTTTTTTTCTTCTCTTTTCTTTCATAAAACAATCTAAAAGATTTTTTTACTTACTGGGAATCGATCAAAACTTTATTGGATAATGCCTTTGATTAATTACTTTTATTACGATGGTTTTATTTCACTATTGTTTAACCTCAACTTCTACTTGTAATTAAAAAAGTATCGAATTCTGGTACGTTATTCCCTGCAACTTTGTATTCGCCATTACCTTATAGTATCAAATTAACGATTCAATAATATTATCTATTGTAAATTTCAGTAACGGAGACAAAAAATTTTTCATTTTTTAAAAAAACTCATTTAAAACCAAATTGAAACATTCTTTTATTTCACAAAAAACGTATAGGCAAAAGTACATGCATTTATTTAATAAGGAGTTACATTTCTATTCAGATTCATGATTCAATATAATGACCTTGAATATCTTTTGGAGCAAGTTCAAAAAAATAAAAACGACCGATCAATTCACTGACACATTATCACATATTACATCACCAATTTACTAAAGTAAATTTTATTTTATTTTTTAAGTAAGTGGCACGTAAAGAACACTCCAAGGGTCTAAAAGTCATTGAACTTAGGGTCAAAGTCAATTTTTATTAAAATAGGTTAACCTTTACCAAAAAAAAACAATTTATTACAAGACCATAGGAAAGCTTAATGATTGCTTAAATTTTTCATATCTTCATTGTAACGATTAATTTCTCCAAACTAATTTCTGTAGTAGCTTAAAATTTTGACAATTAATTATCTTAGCGCATCGTTTCATTTCTGTCTTAAACAACTACTAATACTGACTTCAATATTCAACTCTTAATTTATAAAAATATTATTATATATTTTACAACTTGTCCTATTGAGCAACAAAAACTTTTATTAAATAATTTCGAACTTTCTCTTTAGAAATGTATTTTTAATTTACTATCAAAGCTTAAGATTATAATAGTAATGTATATCCTATATATATACACATGTATTATAAAAATCTTATATAGATAAATACATAGAAAATATTTATAATAACTATAAAGTTTAAAGCATATTTTGGCCTGTAAATTGCTTAAATAATTATTTCTTATATTAACGTAAAAAATCATTAATTTTTTTATTCGTCAATATTAAAGACATAAGCAAAAACCAATAAATTTTTAAATTGTTAATTATGACTTTCTAATTCTTTCAGTCTCACTTACACGTGTAAAATATGATCCTTTTCAATATAATTATTTTGATAGTTACGTGGATGCATGAAGATCTTTTTAATATTTCATAATTACGTAATAAATAAGTGTAGTAACAAATAGGTGTAGTACCTTATATAAAATTAACTTAACATTTTTATTTTATAATTATTTTCATTATAATATACTCAAAGCATGTAACCAAACTCTAATCAATCGGTATTGAATTTAACATATTAATGCAATTTTTTTATTGTAACTATTTTATTACAAATTACAATTAACAATAGCTTATAAGTCTAACAATACAAATAATTCCTTATTGATATTATAAATACAGCCAAAAATATTTTACAAATTTTTTGCATGTATTTTATCTAAGTAATAAAATCTAAGTTTTCTTTTGTACAGATGCATGTGTTGCTTAAAATATACAATAAAAAGTTACTGGAGAATGACACAGATTTTAATGTTTTTTGGCCACTTATAATTTTTTTGAATGCATTTGTATATAAAATTATTTATGAAAATCAAAGGAATTGAATTTTATAATCTTTTTATAAATTATATAATTTTATTATCACAATTATAATTTTCAATTTAGTGGCTCATTTAATAATATAAGAGTCTTAAAAAATGTATGCTACATTCTTAATATTCTTGTAGTTAAAGCTACAGAAATAAAAAATTAATATTAAGCTGAGCACGTAATTTAAATTTTCAAAATATCTCATTTGCAGTAACTTTACTAAAAATGCTTTTTAATCAATTTTCTATTACGTAATATATATATTATGCTAAAATTGTGTATGCAAATATTGCGCTTTTTGAAAAATTTTCAGAAAATTCATTTTTAGTATGTTTTAATAAGAATGTGTTCGAAAAATTATTCTCATTAATTGTTGAATCTCTAATCTTACTCATCGTGGTAAAGGTGGTTCAAAATTTCCTGATATGTTAGTTTCCTCAATGTTACATCTATAAAATTCTTAAATGCCAAAAGTCATCCAGAAGTAGATTATCGTTAGTCAATATTTAGAGTTTTATCTCTCTGCATGATTATATTTAAAAATATTAATTTCAGTAAATAGATTTTTTTCATAAAAAAACATTTTTTTTCAAATTTGCATTTCATTTTATATTGAATTAAATCTTAAAATTATTATACTTTATACAATGTCAGCCATTCCATTTAAATATTTAGTAACGTAGTAAATAAAGTATAAAAAAGATATTTTCTGTTTTAGTTTCACATTGAAGAAAAAATTTAATTTAAATATTATTTCAATAGATAAATGTATTATTAGTTTTAACAGCAACTGCAAATAATATTTTTCTTTTTCATGTTACCAAATAGTTATTATATAAGTTTACATAGAATAAATAATTACTGACATACTGAATTACAATAATAGGAGAATATTAATATATGATATAAATATAATATCTAAGTATATTGATGGTACAACTTAAATTTTAAAATAAAAAAGATGGAATTAATATGTACAATAATTTAACAGAAATTTATCTAAACATCTATTGACACAACTTCGTTCAAATATAGTTGAAACGAACGGTTTTAACAATGACAAATAAATTATTTTTGTAAAAACTATTTTATGAAAAATTTTTCGTAAATGTTAGCGAATTGTTTCTCTGTAGCTAAATAATAGAATAGTCATTACATTATTTATGTCTCAAAATTATGTTTTTATCATATATGTAATGTATCCTTTTATTTTTGTGCTGTCTTTAATTAATAAAATTATTAAAATAATAACTAATAAGAAGTATATTTTTTAAACTTGCTTTTTATAAAAGCAAGTAAGAGATTATCTTTTTCATTATTAAAGTTATAAATTAAGTAATAAATTATTAAGCATTATTAAGTAATAAAATTTGTATTTATCTAAATTTACAATTATAAAAACACAATTTATCTATAATTTATTTGTGTACGAAATAGACATTGCAGTTAAACGTTTCTTTAATAAAAATTCGTTACTTTTAGCTCAATTGCTTATTGAAAATTACAATTTTTCCATTTTTATGTATTACATTATGGCTCCTCTCATTATATTCTTCAACAAAAGCGTAATAAATTTTAATTAATTATATTATCTTGGTATTTTGAGCAAGTTGTTTTTGATCTTGCGTTATAGAGGAAAATGTTTGTTATAAGTTATAATATTTTTTTATAAGTTAAATATAATATTTTTCGTCTTGCTATTCATTTGCAGAATGTCGTCTTCTTAAAAAAAATCTAAAGAACTTTGACAAATGAAATTTTATTCAGTCAAATTGATAAAATATATATAAAATTTTTAAGGCTCAAAGCTATCAAAAATTAATATTTATATTAATAATATACCTTGAAATAAAATTAACCGATATTAAAAAATGTTATATAATGTGCCATAGCCTGTTTATGCAGTATTTTAAATACTTTAAAATGAAAATAAGAAATTCCCCTTTTAAAAAGTGCATTTGCATTTGATAAAATGAAAGTGTTGAACCGATTACAATAATTTAGCAACAACACTTGTCGAAGTAATTGGAAGATTTTAAAGCTTGAAATGTTTGAACCACTCGAATGAGCATGATTATATTGAAACAAATTGTTTGGATTGAGGAAAGAACATTATTTTTCGATACGACATAATGTAAAATGTAACATCGTGACATTCAAATAACCTCTACAATTATTTTTTAAATATTACAAAAGCATTACTTTTGTTTGATTTTTGTGAAATAATGCATGAATACTTCATGTGTACGTATGTTTATATATATATATATATATATTTATATTTATACATATATATTTATATTTATACATATGCAGATATGTATGTATAGCATATATACTGCATAATGACACGATTCGAGAAATTAAACTCTCCGTATTAAATATCTTTTAAGAGTTGTAAAATTTATCCTTCATAAACAGATCAATAATGAATTGAAGAGGTTATATTTGTACAATAAGCCTGTTTCTGGAATTTTTTCTCTTAGCTCAAGAGGATGCCCACACTGCACTTCAGTCTTTTCCAAAGCCAACCAAACACACTATACTGGGTAAAAGATTTATTTGTAGCTAACAAATATGTTAATCTCAGACTTATGCCTAAGTTTGGCTCAATTAGTATCCATTCAATGCTCATAATGTAGCTTGGACGTAAATGTATCATTTTCTCCGTGCCAACAACCTGTGCCTCATCCACGTTTTTTTTTCTTTCAATCAAATCTAGCCCAAGAATCTCAATTATTTTCTTTGAGTAATTGTATCGCTTTCGATCGTCAGCTACAGCCCACTCATCGCATGACACGTGAATCGCTAAAAAATAAGTAGATTTACTTTGTAGCGGGAGATTCTAGGCTTAAATTTCTGGGGCGCCCCGTTGAAATGCTTCTTACGCGAAAAAGCCAAGGAGCCTACAAATGTGGACCTACATGTGTTCCTCTCACTTTCAGGCATAACACCGTCGGATATAGACAAGTACTCTCGCATCGTATTTCCCGTCTGCTTCGTCTGCTTCAATCTCATGTACTGGATTATCTACCTGCACATCAGCGACGTTGTGGCGGATGATCTCGTGCTGCTCGAAGAGGCCAAGTAAGAAATTCACGAAGCATTACAACGACGACCTCGGCGATCTCGGATACAGGAATCGTGTAGACGCAGCTGGAAGGCCAAGTCCACGCTTACTTCGGCAGCAGAATCTAACCGAAGCTAATGCAAAGGCGAAACCGGTGGTTACGAGCGTGGGTAGGAATTTGAGGTGACAGGAAAAAAATTCTCGATGGCGCGAAGTTTTTTTTTCGAACGAGGAAAATATTTCGCAAAACTTTTCCACCCTCGTCATCCGCCGAGAATGAGAAAAAAATGCCCGAGCCTCCGCATCAAAGACTGGAAAGTGCATCGAGGTAAAAAAGAAACAAAGCTGGTGGAGAACGAAACTCCACTTACTTTGAAATAACCTTAATGAAAATAAAGCAGGAGGCAGGTTAGGGAGATAGAGATCGTTTACTTATGAAGGAAAATCCAAATCATTATACTTCACAGCCCGGGAGTATATATATTTGTGTGTGTGTGTGTGTGTGTGTGTGTGTGTGTGTGTGTATATATATATATATATATGCACACATGTGAGAGAAAGAGAAAACGTGTAAATTTCTCTTGGTAGGAGCGTAGGAAGGCTATAGTGATACTAAAAAATGGAATAAAGGATAGGTAAAGAAGGATGCATGACGCGTGATATTCGAAAAGTATCTTTAATTCGTATCCGAGAAATGAAAAAAAGAGAGATATCGTAGAAGAAGAGCGTGTAAGTGCGATAAAATATTAAAGAAAAATCGATGAGGAGACATGATACAATCCTCGGTATTAAGCACGTCAATTTAGCAGCATTAATTAACTAAGCTCGTCGATATTGAAAATAAAGAGTAAATAAAAAATAACTTAATTCCAAACAGACTCAGAATTAATAATTAACAAATTAAAAAATAATGGCAAATCCAATGCTAAGATGTTAATAAAGAATAGAGACGACGTCACTCTTATATATGCAAACGATGTGTATTTGAAAGTTAAATTGGTAATAGGTATGTAGGAGATGCGAGCTCTAGGGGGCGGGAGGGGGAAAATGACGATCCTAAGTGCTTCAGAGCGTTTTTACATGGACTTTTTAACGAACACAAAAAAGGACGAGCGAAATACGTATGATTAATATACGTAAGAAATGAAAAGTAACTATATAACATGACAGACGACGCGAGAAAGCGAAGAAGTACTTGATTTTTCATTTCGCGATATCTCGAAAAAATAATCGTAAAATATCTTTTTTGTTAAAAGCGTGAGATTTTTCACTATAATAAATAAAATAAAAACTAAAAATTAAAAGGGAAATAAAAACGGTTGTGCAGAATTTGTTGTAGTATTTACTCAAACTGGTATATATTATTTTTAATATGATTTATTAAGAGAAAAAGATTTTTTAGTCGTTAGATATTTTATTAGATAATCCTTTGATTCAAATCTTACACGATATTAAAAAGTATTGGCTGTCAATGGATTCATTAAGGAACATAATAATTTTAAAGATATTTCTTCTAACTTTTTTCAAAAGATTTTTTATGTTTTATCACAAAATTCTATGAAAACACATTTTCTTCTCTTAACGTTGACATTTATATTTGTATAATTGATATTTCTATTGACAGGATTTCAGAATTTACTCGATAAATAAAAAAAGTTTTTTGGTATTGTGTAGCAAAATTTATGCATTACTTTTTTTAAAAACTTTGGATCGCTCCATTAGATCTGTGTTACTATAATCAGATGTTGATGTGACGATAGAAAATAAAAATTTTACGGTTATTAATAGTAAATTATGTATAAAATTAACGAACACAAAACACCTAACAAAATTTAGGAGTTTATAAAATCTATCTCAATCATGTCGTAAAACTTTCTGAATGATGATAATAGAAGTCAAAATATAATTGTAGATTACCACAAGAATCCCTGGTACTATCCATTGCCTCAAACATTCAAATGAAAAGCAATAGATAAAAGCTGCAGTATAAAATACGTTAGAAATACATTTAAGATTAAAGTTAACAATATACGAAGCAACTCGAAAAAATTTTGGTTCGTAGACTAACAAATTTCGCGAGCAGCGGATGATTTACTCGATGCTAAAATAATGTCAACCCGCAAGAACCAGAAATTTAAATTTAACAAAGAACGAAATCATAATATCATATAACTGTAGGTATCGTTCTCTCATTTTGTTAATTTCTTTTAATTTATAATGTTAATTATAATGTTAATTTGTTACTTAAGAGTAATCGAGCTGCGAAAAGAAAAATATTATAGCAGCAAATTTATACTTTCAGTGAAAGTCAAAACCTTATGTGTAAATTTTTTTCGAAAATCATAGAAAAGTTAAACTATTTTTTTACAATAATATGCAATTAAATAATTATATGTTTTTTATTTATGGTTATTTATCTTTATGGTGTATTTGTAATTTTATTAATGTTCTGTTTTTATTGACAAAAAAAATTTAAGGTAGAAGCAAGCAAAATACAAAAAAAGGTATGAAAAACAGCTCACAAACAAGATCAAACAAAAAACAAAATAAATTACGAACACAGAGACTAGTACAAAAAGAGAAGTAAAATGCAAGATCAAACAAGTCCAGAAACAAAAGATCTTAAATATCTCATGCACAGATGTACAGAAGCACAAAATGCAATATAATAAAATGTTATGGAATAATTTCAATAATGATAAATGCAATTTTAATATTATGTTTAAAAGGTAAAATTAACACTGCGAGCACGAAGCGTACTTCAAGTCAAAATTTCATGGAAATAAATAAGCGGCACTACGAATGGTAGTAGATTCAAATTGAAAATAAATAAGCAAAAGATAAATGGAAGATAGACATTAGGAGAAGCAAAATTATTCATGCGAATTGTATAAATCTATTGCAATAGTTAAAAGCAACAGAAAATAAAACAAAGAAATCTGAAAACGGCGTGGAAAAATTGAGTGGAGTATGTAATAAAAACCGGGACTAGCATCAATAGGGATGAGCAAAAAAGCAAAATATGTATAAATAATTGATAATACGAAAGATAGAAAAGAGGTACGAGAGCGCACTCGCTTTTCAGGATATCGACCCGGCATACGCCCAGTCTACACCGACACACTTCTTTCTCAACCCGTCTATTCCCTCCCTCCACCGCCATCACCCCCCCCTCTCTCTCTCTCGCCACCCTCTTTACGCATCCTCCTCCTCTCCGCGCCCCACGAATACAGACTCACTCTCACTCTCGCGATATCTCAAGAGGAAGGGAAAGAAGAGCTGCGGACTCGAGCTGCGTAAGCTGGAAGACAACGGCAGCCTTGTTTTCTTCCCTCGCGAAAGTCGTAGCAAGAACGGAGAGTGCGATAAGGCTGCGGTCAGTCGGGGCTCGGGAGGCTAAGCCCAGCCTCCGACCACGGATAGAGGCACCGGCGAATTCCCTCGCGGCTCTCCCTGCGCTTCGACCGGTCTCCGTCTATTTCCCGGCTCCCAATCTCGAGCCGGAATCTTCGAGAGATCTTCAAGAGTCGCGGCAGTCGCTTAATTTTTACGTCTCCGCGGCCGACGCGATGACCATTCGAGGATACTCTTAGGATGATACTCTTCGGCTTTATTCGCCCAGACGGTTTTATATGCATGGATTTGCGAAGTTCACTGCGCAAGGTCATGAATTAGGCTCTGTCGGCTTTGATCGACTTTAACCGCGCATCGCTGCCTCTTGTTTTCCCATTGTTTATATTAAGCTTGCTTTCTTCTTACATCGAAGAGTCCTCCGTTTAGAAACCGAATTTAGAAACTGAATGCCCAGCGTTGGAGGCGTGACTCTGGGACTCCTCGACGAAAGCGTCGTAAAGTTGAAGGTGTAGCTTTTTTTAACGACGATCAGCCGCTGCGGGCTTGAAGGGTTCGAGAACAGACTCCATCGTTCATAATCTTTAAAGCTTTAATTCAATCTTGGTCGAGCTATGCATCGTGTAGAAAACCTACTCGGATCTGCCTCTCAATTACGGGCTCGGTTAAAGCCATCGACCCATCGATCTTTTAGCCGCGAGTAGCTGTTGTCTTTGGGCACTCGCACGGGAAGATCTACCTCAGGATTCACAATCGTCTCTGGATGGAGAATAAGTTCTCAGCCCTGGTTATAGCCGAGCCAAAAGGAGCAGTCGAGTCGCGTCGATAAGGTCGCGCACCGCCGATATAGGCGCGCCATCTGTGAAGCGCCCGCCAAGGCTGCCGCGGAATGAAGGCTACCGGATATAAGATGCCGCGTCTCGATAATCGAGGAAGCCAAGCTCTTGTCCGCGATCAGAGCTTCCGCCCTGATTCGAGACGACCTCGAAGCTCGCCTCGTCTGACCTTCGCGCGAGCCTGCCGACGTTAAAAGCGGATTCGATGGAGCCTCGCCAACTCGAGACCCAGGAGCCAAATCCCCGAGCCCGAGCTACTCTGGAATCGACGGCCGCGGCCGGAAACCCATCGTGGCTTATTATCCCGAATCCGAGTGGAGTCCCGACCCTTCACGCAGTCGAGCTCGTCACTATTCGCTGAAAGACTTTCGCGGCTTGGTCTTCGATCGATCCTCGGAGCTGACTGATTTTTTTAAATGCCGGTATGAAGGGCGAGCGGCCAAACTTTGATGATTATTGGACGAGGATTCGCTAGAAATCGGGGAGTCTGCCGCTTTTACCGCTTTTACTAACGGGCACTTAAATATTCGTGCGTCTGAAGTAAGCTTACGAATCGCCTCTGTCGCTGAGATTTGGTATACCTCGAAACTCACCTCAAAATTATTCTTCGCCTTTGTATCTCTGCCGGGGTGCGAGCTCATATACGGATACGTGCGAACTGGAACCGTAATACAATGAAAAGTAATATTTGTGGACGCATTTGTAGCATAGATACCAGCCGTTGGTAATTATTACATTATCTTTTAACGCGAACGAGACGGGGTTTAGTGGAAATTTTGACAAATATTTATAAGGACAACGAAACAGAAATTAAAAGTTATAAAAAATAATTATAAGTCCGGTGACGCGTATTTACAGAGATTAAATTATTCAGAAGCTCTGGGTTCGCTGGTAATGCGCCCAATCTCAAAAGATGATTGCCTATTATAAACTTTGCTAAATTTAGTTAACTACAAATAGTTTCGGCCTCGATTAATTTCCTTTACGATGCATGCGGCTAAAAATTGTAACTCGTGGCAAAAAATTGCAACGTTAATTTTTCTCTTCATTCATTTATTAGAGTTATATTATTCTTCTTAATTTTAATATACGTAGAATCCAAAAGAAGAGTGATTGGATTATGTTTAACGAAAACGTAGGTATACGAAGCGTTGAAAATTAGTTGAGCATTAGAATTTTTTAAGGTATACTATCGTTATTTCTAGACTATTCATCGATAATTTTGACTTGTCTTACGTTACAAATGTGAATCGTTAATTAATCAAAATGAGCGAATCTTATGATATATTAAAAGAATTGTTAATGGCTAATTAAACCATAAAACTCCGAACACATCACCTACAGTTCTTACCCTTATTCTCTGAAGTTTCTACACGCATATTTATTGGCTATTAAAGAATTTAAAGTAGCAAAAAAAGAATAAAAGGACAGAAAGTTACGAGTGATTGAGAATTCAGTATTTTATTGTTGTTATATACGTATATATATAATTTATATGTATATATAAATAATAATAATAATAATACAGTTGAGTAAATATCGTTCTTGTATACAAAATTAACATTATCAATATTATTACTACTATTATTAGTATTAGTAGCATCATTAGAACTAAAATTTTAATTTGCGTTATTATGACTGTTACTATATCATGCGCATTGAGAGAGATGTTCTATTAAACGTTACGTATAGCTCAAGGATTGTTGTTACTATTTATTTAAGTTTCGTTATATTTTGAAGCATTTATACAGAATGAAAATAATTCATTCGCGTGGACACCAACGATTTATAATGTCCTTCTGCGTGTTCGTGTTTACGTTTATAAAGAAGGCAAAAGAAGGAAAAGTAATAGCTATCGCTCTTTCAAATTGAAATTCAACTTCAAAGCCATATTTTTTATTGCGTTAATGTACGCGCGATACGTTTTTGAGACATTTCGTATGTGCGCTTAAAGATGATTGAAGATAGATGGAGAATTAAAAAAAAAAACATTCATTGATAATTTATACAATAAAAATGAATTTGCTCACAAAAAGAAACAGAAAAGTAAAGGAAAGGAAAAAGCAGTCGGTTCTGGAGTTGAGCGCTTATTAATAAAAATATCTCCATGCAATATACGCACGGACCTCTGGTAGGATCTGCATCATCATTATTATTATTATTATTATTATTATTATTATTATTATTATTATCAGTAGTAGTAGTATTATTAGTATTATTATTATTACTATTATTGTTATTGTTATTATTATTACTATTGTGTACAGGAACTATTACCGAACTATACATAACTATTATATAAATAATGTTCGAGGAGAAATTGACAAAAATTCTCTTATTATTAATTTATTAAATTTATCATTGCACTATTGGTGAAATATATATTTATATCACTATGAATTATTATCATTGTATTGATTACATGAGTATAAAAATTTTTATGATTACAATAATGATTACTATTATTATAAATATTATTATTGTAATAATTACCAATGCAATAGTTGTTGTTAATACTATTATGTATAAGTAAGACTAAAAGAGTGCACACTATAACGGCATTATACATGCGTACAGTATGTATATGTATACATATATATATATATATATATATATATATAATATATATACATATCTATATACATATACATGTAACATTAAAATAAAAATATTAAAAGAACAGAACGCACCATATAACTCGGCTAAATCGCTGGTGTATCTTAATATATTATATTATAAAAAAAGAAGTAGCTGATTAAATCTTAGGTAAGGAAATTTCATATGTATAAGGGGGAAAGGAGCAGATTTAAATCTACGAAGCAAGAAGAGAAAGATGCGAGCGAGACCGAGAGGTAGAGAAAAATGATCATCCTGTACATACGAGTTTTATACAGAAACTATTATACTATATCCACTGACAAGTATCGTTAATTAATGATAATCAATATATTAATTGATAATATAATTAGAAAATCTTTGCATAATAAGTGATATGTAAACTACGTTAAGTTTTAGGGCTTAGAGTATGTGTTTCTCATTGTGCGCGCGTGCGTGTGCGCGTGCGTGTGCGTATGGGTGCTCATGGGTGCGCGTGTGTGGGCTTGTGTGGGCGTGCGCGCCCGTATGTGTGCTGTCCGTGCATTGGGCATGTGTCCGTGTGGGTGGCCGTACAGCGGTTATGCCTCTGCGTGGGTATACCTACATGTACGCATAAAATATTAATACTAAAGAGGGAAGTGCGCCACTCAGTCGCATGCACTTACGGAGATACAACAAAGCTCTGTATCATACAAGTTTTTAAACATGGCTTGCATTATTTTATACTATATTGGCATTGTTCAATGTAACAATATCCGAAGCCGTTGGTGCAAATTTTATTTAAATATTTATTGTTTAAAGCAACGTCATATTTTACATATTTTAAAGTCGAGGACGAGGGCATTTGATATCTAAAAAAGTTTTCATTAGTAGCACTTTGATATGATTAGAAAATACTATACTTCAAACAAATAATTACGAAAGTACAATTTTAAATTATTCCAGAAAAACGTTTTATCATGTAAAATATATATTATATAAATCGTCTAATATAACGGTTGCATTTACAAATGTAATTGTATTGAACAGTGCAATTTTATATTTTAGAAAAGTTGTAAAAAGGCAGGAAAATAAAATATATGTTAAAAATACGAAACTCGGCAAGTTACGTATATAGAATAGTCTGATTCGTGTTTGTTTTAAATTCAGTCAGATGCGTGTAAAGAAGATATTGTGAAGTAAGCTTTGAAGCGTAATAGTTCGAATCTCATTTTATTTTATTTCAAATGACTATGAAATATCGATATGCTTGAGCCATAAAATTGATTATGAAGAAGACTAAAATGTCTAATGTACATGTGGTCAATCTCTACTCGTATTTTTATCCCGAACAATAGCCATGACTTTAAGCATTCTTGATTATTTAAATTTATCATTATTAACAACCTTAAGATGTCCATTTCGTATCGCATTGTTAATTAACTATAAAAAAAAAGAAAAGAAAAGAAAAAAAAAAGAAAAAAGTAAATCACCAAGATTCTTTGAATTTATTCCTACTTTTCAACGTTTGACTTTGTTTACCTGCACCAAAAACACAACCAACCGAAACGCGTCATTCCCCTCACGATATAGAATGCATTTAACAATAATATAGTGCTCTTTCGACACCTGATTGTTCTGCACGTATACACAATACACATTTAGAATAAAAAAATGATCACTTTGAACTGTATGATCGTAAACCATTTAAATAGACCGTAATTAAACTTAAAATATACAAATTGAATTCTCCGTAGCGACGGAGACTTATTATACATATTACATAATATTATATAGCGGACTAATATAACGAAAATGCAAGAGGGGCGTGAAAATGTACATCTAAATAGAGATAATTAAAAAAAGCACGATTCATAAGTGTAGCACTGGTAATTCATTAAGTGAATAAGAAATATAGTGAAATAAGTGAAACCTTTTTGCACGAGTAGAAGCACATCCACAAGCGAGTTTACGCATTCAGTAATAAGTTAATCCATATTTATTGAAACCACGTATATTATAAAGAAAGACATCTATAATTTATACGTTAAGATTCTTCTACATAAGCAATAAGCTAATTTTTTTCTCAGTCCTACGATACTACAAGCTTACTTTATTTTCGAGTATCAATTATTCCTATTTATTAAATATAAATATTAAAAATCTAGGATCGTGGTTAATTTATAAATTTAAATCATCTTACATGTATAGTATCGATTAAGAATAAAATTGATTCAAACTATCCTAAGGAAAACGTTCGTTTGCGTGATTGGCTTCGACTGAGACAAATTCTATCAGCAACTAACAAATCAACGGATAAAAGAGAGTTCAGATTGAAATCGCTCTGTCGTGAATATAAGGTAATGAATGAGAGAGAAAAAGCAAACTGCCAACCTTATTAATTATAATTATCAAGCACGCGTTTTTTCTGCTCCATTAGCGGGGAGCTGAAAGTAGTGAGTGGCAACAACTGATTGACTGATCGAGGCTTTATTTTTCCTTTTCTTTTGCACTGACAATTGACATTTATTATTATAGAAAATAAAAGTTGAGAGAAAACGTTGATTTTTCCGTTTTCATAAAATATAAGGCATTGCTTTTATTTTATATCCATGTACCTAATCTTAATCGGTCTCCTTCTCACTTAAACTATTTCTTTCTCAAATATTAAGATCAATGTAATATTTAAATAAAATGACAAATTCTATATACTAGTATACATCTTAGATTAATTTTTTTAATTCATTCGAGAGAATTATACATTTGTACATATTTATACGTGTAAAGTTATACGTATAAAAAAACTTACACCTTAAATATATTTAAAACAAAAATTGCTTTTAATTAAAATGATCTCAAAATTCAAATTAAACCAATTCTAAATCGTTTTTATTAAGCATTCATTGAAATAAAATTACGAAATAAATTAAGCAAAAAATAAATGTAAATACACTCTTGCTTTAAGAAATACGATAATCAAACAATGTACTTCCCTCAATATATAATGTACTATTGATTATATATATTTAAATTATGATTGACTATTTTATTTAATGCACTGATTGTATAATGATAATAATCCTAGCTAACTGTTTATCAATCTCTCGGTTTTGTCTGCGGAAATATTCTCTTCCAAAATAATAGAAACATTAAAAAACTAAATGAAATCAGAATCTCAAATTGCAATCGCAGGTATTTTCTTGCACGGTACAGCGCCTATAAATAATAATATATCCCAGTTTATAAAAACACATAAAATACAAATTTCTTTATCGATCGGTATAAAAGTAATTGCCCTTGATCGTCATAAATAATAAAGATAAAATATTATTTACAATGAACTGATGTATGCAATTTACGAAAGTAGCAAGAATTTTTTAACACCAATACTATAAAAATGTGCTCGAAAATTCAAAGGAAACTTTAATTAAATAACTTAATTACTATTAAATATCTAAATTTAATTTATAATAATGCAATTAAATATAATGTACTTAAAAAAGAAGGAAAAATATAATAAAAAATATGTATTTATATATAAAATAATAACCAAATTTGCGAAATAAATGCGCACGCGAGACGCAGTGGACGAAACAAACGCGTCGAGGATCGCCCGAGAAACTCCAAACTTCGAAATCATTCCATGAATATTAAGGTTAATTGAAATATAAATTTAAAGTTCCGTACAGATATAAGAAGGAAGTTTGAGAATCGAAGCTGCGTCATATTCATTAAACAAAGAAGGAAGTCTACTTGAAGAAAATTTAATCGTTGTACATGTAAATCTTTGAAATATGTTATCTCTCATTAACTAGGTATAATTATGTAATTATTACGCAATATACATAAAAGACACAGAAAGGAAAACGAAGAGATGCTTGAGTAATAATAGGCAAATCCTTGTGGGATTAAGTGGAATCATTATGGAGTCTATCGATAAAAAAACTTGAAGGATTTAAGGAATTGTTTTAGAATAAGAAATTCTTTTGACGGGGGATTTTTACTTTCGCCATGCTAACTCTATACGATGCGTAGATTAACTTCATTCGCAAAGATATTTTTCTACATTTAAAATAATTTTGTATAGCTGGTGAATTTTTTTAATCATCTCAAAGACCATAATTAGAATTTTTTAAATTGCTGCTGCCTTCAATAGTCTAATTTAATATTATTTCATGTCTACAAATGTGTCTATAAATTTTAAAATTCAGCCTCATAGGCTGTTGAACTAGAGATAATCAAAATAAAATTTTAAAGAAAACAAATACAGTGTCGCATAGAATAAAATAAATTTAATTTGTTCTGTTTCTAGAGTACGAACTCAAATTTATTAGTAATTACAGTTTATTTTCAATTATGCTACTGATCTGAATCTAGCACGGATGCTTAATAACAAAGACAGTCTAACGTGAAAAATTACAAACTTTGCAATATAAAAGTATAAAATAAAAATGAGGTGTATTATAGGTACGAGTAATAATAATAAGATAACACGTAAGGTAAATAAGACATATAAATAAGGAATTAAAATATATTGAAAGAAATCGCAATATAAAGTACGATGTAAGTATTGTAAGTATATGATAGTTAGCTATAAACTCAGTGGAAAGTTCGTCGAAGGCTGGTAACCATGAATATTCAAATAATAAAAAATCCCATACGCAGGGCTAAGGGAGCCTCGCGCGCATTCGCAGATGATAGCAAATGAATAAACATAAATAGCGCCAAGGGTGGTTTCTCTCTTCGTTCCAGGCACTTGCCCTAAACTAACGTGTAAAATACGATTACGACGTAGGGTTAAGGTTTTAAGAGTAGGTAAAATGCCGATTCCGTGCCGGTACGTACACGCAAATGCATAAATGCCCTTAATAAGCTTAATAAGAACGATTGATAAGCGGGATGAAGCGCGGGTCCGAATCGCCCCTAAGCTTCCACCACCAGCTCCGCCATCCGAGGACCTTCGCGTCTCCGAATCAGGCGACCCCTCGAAATCGAAGGCCACCCGCCGGTGGAGCCCGCCAGCAGTCGGCATCGACTTCCCCGCAGGGCTTACGAAGTCTCTCTGCTCCGATGCCGCCGCCCCCACGCGCCCTCCCGTCCTTCCGCACCCGCCCGCACCCTCGACCCGCCCCCCGGCGAGCTTCTGGCGCGAGTTGGCGTAGGCGCCCCCCGCGGACCCCGGCCTTGCCGGCCAGTGGCTCCGGCGTCTCCTCGCCTACCTCCTCCTCCTCCTCCTCCTCCTCCTCCTCCGACCGCACTGTAGCCCTGCTTCGCCGGGGATTTTCCTCTGCAACAGGTGAGAGCTTTAAAATTGCGGGAGCGCCCCGGGGCTCGGATAGAAACGATGGACGTTGTCGAATGGGCGCCGAAAGCCTCTTGATTTTCTTCTGTTCAGACCACTTGAATTTCCTTAGCCTTTCAATTTCAATGGCTCGCACTCTAAACTAAATGGCTACTGCGAATTCCTTCCAGGCTAACGCAAGGCCGCCAATTGCATTTTACTCGCCAGGCATTTATTTTTCTACGACTGATAGGCTCGCTAAAACAGTGTTTGCACCCGCGATTCGATTATCGAACGAGCGAGGCAGTGAGCTACGAGGAAATGAAATGCGTCCAGCTATTACGCCTCCATGTGACACTGCGGAATAAACGATTAACGCGTTATTTACACGAAAGTGTAAGGGAAAGAAAGAGTGCGAGAGCGAGTAAGTGAGAGGTAAGGAGATATAAAAGGAGCGCGTGAAAGATATAGGTGTGATGCATTGATCTATACCGTAAGGATTATTGTGTAAATTAAAACGCCGAATCGGAGCGACCTCGCGTATGATCTCTCAAAGCGTTTCGTCTATTATTACACGTACGTGCATAAATGCGTCTGTCGAGCGAAGGTATTAAAAATTTTAAATGCTTTATTCAAGACGCGTATTATTTCGTACTGACTGTGTATAAATATTATCTGCGTGCATGTTTTGTGGTTTTTGGAAGTTCCTCGACCTCAAAGTTAATGAAAAGGAAAACTAGCCGTGATTTTATAGACTTATTCAGCTGCTCTTGTGAGAGTCTCTCGAGATTTCTGTCGATGTTTTGCACCTTTTCTCTCTCAAAAAAACATAAATTAATTAATTAATAAACTATGAATTAATAACTAATAAAACACACACCGATAGATGCAAACGTATATTCCACAAATATCAGTTTTTAATATACAAAAGGATAAATTTTATTAACATGAAACTGCGGCAACCGCATGAGGAAAACACAAGACGTCTTCGAAATCTAGCGAGGCCCTTGATAATAATTTCAAGGAAAATAAAAGTAAAGAGTAGGTAAAAAAATCAGCAAAATCGTTTTTCGTAAATACCTTAGGCAAGTGCGAACAACAGTTGAACAAATTCATAGCTACGTTACGTGTCGCATATTTAACAATTCCGAACCCAAGGATGCTTTAAAAAACACAAAATAGGCAAGGAAATTAAAAATAAACAAGCATACGACTTAAGAATAACTCTTTTATAAATCCACGTTACTCATTTAATACCTGCTTACTATCCAAGTAAGGGAATGTAAACCTGGACAAATTGAATTATAACGTTCACAATCTAACATGGGCATGAATTCATTTTTACGCATCTGCGATTCGGGTAATAATAATTTCTTCGTAAAAAATAAGCAAGCTAAGTCTTACGTTTTATATATATAACATTTCCAACTTGGTCAAATAAGCAGCCTAAGATATAATAAAATTTACCGTAGAATACCTCAGGTTCACTGAGAAAAGCTTCAAATTTAACTACTTCTCTCTAGAGATATTCACGCATGTCCAATATTTTGTGCAACGTTAGAATTATTTGTGATTATTCAATAAATCATCCTTCAAATTCTATTACGAAAAAACATTAAACATCACTTCATTAAACAATTATTTTTCACGCTGCATATTACAGAAGTTTTATAACTACTCTAAACTATTAGTTTATATATTCAGACCGACGATAAATCACAACCATTATATAAGTAAAGTATTACAGTATCAAAAAATAGAATGAACTAATTTTTATTATAATAATGTGTTAAAAATAATTAAAGACAAATCCTTCCAATAATTCCATACCAAACTTCGTAAGCTTTTCCGCCAAAATAAGCTACGTATGTAGGAAACGAATAAAAAATGTGCTACAGAATACGAAGCCAATAAAATTTGTTTCTTATATGGATAAGTTTGCATTACACAGTCGTCTTACTTTTAATACAATATTTATTAGTTGATTACTTACAAAAGGATTGATAAGAACTCATGAAATTAAAAAACATTTGTCGTATGCCATAAATAAAATGGCATAATAAATTTCTAAGAAATCGATGGGTAATTTTTTTATTAAATAGTTTCGATTAAAAATTTATCATAAATTTTAAAAATACAAAAATTTGTTAGAGCTTAAAAATAAAAAACTGTTGGGATGAACGTCATTTGGTAAAACTTGTTTTAAAAATAACGCATAACTAATATGTAATAGAATTTGTAAAAAAATCGAAAATACACTGGAATCCGCAAACCCGTAGTTCAAATAAATGGCATGATACAAAAAAGATAATTAATAAAAAAAAAGAAAGAAATAAACAGATAATAGAAGGAGAAAAATTATATCAGTGGGCATAGGTGAAAGATAATTAATGTTAAAAAATAGATACGTAGGCAAACGGAAAGTGCTACGTTTCTGTGATCGTTTTTGTACTAAAAGAATCGTTATTATACCTACTTAAACAAATGCGAGATAATTTTACATTTCAATTCGCCATATATCACAAATTCACACTAAGAATAAAAAATTCCATAATCTTGCTCCTTCTCGTCTACGCATGAATCAAACGTTTTTCTATTTAGTCAGAATAAAGAGAAAAATTTGCACTGTGAAGGAGGGGGGGGCTGACACATTATAACAAAAGCTTAAAATTCAAATATACAAGCGACATTTCAATGTAAGCGAGGAGGATTCACGAAATGAACGGAAATTATGAAAGGAAAGAATGATATAAATATAACGAAGAACAAAATGTGAATAACAAAGCCATATATTGAAGGGAGATAATAAAAGGTAATAGAAAACTGCAGTCATGTAAATAAGTTGGGAGTCGCGTTTAAAGTTGCAAATAGCTTTATAATCAGAAATACGAATACGAAAAGAAAAAAGCTAGAAGTTAGCTCCCGCTACTGTAAAGGAAACAAAGAAGATAAGCAAAATATGTAACAAAATACCCGAATGGAGGGAGAAATAAAAAAGTCGAATAAAGGCAGATGGTGTTGGCGGTGCTGTTTAAAATGCGAAGAGGGAAGAATGGCAAAACAAGCCAGAATATATCTATATAAAATATATACATATATAATATATTCAAGTACGTGTGTGTATAAAATGATGTGTTATGTGCGCATTCGTATAAATGTACGTCACGAATGAGATATATTTATACGGACATACAACCTTATGATAAACTATTAAAAGCTAATTCGAAAGAGATGAGCTCCCAAAGGTGAGATATGAAAAGTTATTTGTAATAGCCGATAGGTATGAGACGGGAAAAGGAGCAAAGGCTGCACACTAGTCACATGCTCATTGAAATAAAATATTCTAAATGAAAAATAAAATTTAGATACGACACGGTTAGGCATAACTTATAAATTTATATATACATATATGCAAATACAAATAAGTGAATAAATAAAATTAATCTATAAGAATCATTTGGCTTCTATTACTAAACTCTTACCTTCCATAAATCCAGACACATTTTTTTTACTTTCGTATATGCAGGTTAAAAACAATACTATCTCGATTAAAATAATCATATCGGCTATATTATCCGTAATTATTATTTTATTTAGGAAGCATGTTCTTGCTAAAATTCTATTGCTATTTTTATAATTCACACCATCGTACTAATTTCACACTGTCTCGCATTTATATTTAAACTTTAATTGCATAGTCTTTTTATTAATATTTATAATTTACATTAAAAATGCGCTTATAATAAGTAAAGCATTTACCGCAATTTCATTATTTTTGTGTTTAATACCTCCTCGAAATTATCAACTGCACACTCCACTACATATGCATGATGAAGTATATGTTACTGCATTACCTATGAAACCCGACACAATAATCTCTTTGACACACGCTTAATTCACGTTTGTAGTCTTAATTCATGTCACTGTTTGTAAAATGATTTTTCATGTAAATTAATGTTAATGCATCAACTAAAATAGTAATATTTTAATAAATACTAGATAACGTATATACTAGGTATATTGTATACTCAGCCAGCTATTATCAATTACTTCATTAAATTATTCTCAAATTAAGGATAGTACATAGTAAAAGGCATTTATCAAAATTATAAATATGTCCAACTTTGCTCCCAAGTAAAAGTGCAGACACATTGATTTTCGCACCTTAATTTCGAAACTGACTAAATTTAATAATATAATGAAAAATTAATAATTATTTTTAACTATTCCAATCAAACGTATTTTCATTAAGTAAAAATCTACTTTTTGATCACTTTTTTTTAATTGAATCATTCCCGATTATTTTTAAATACTTAATTATACTGAAATTATCCATAAATTTTGTAATCTATGCAATGTTACAGGCAATAATCGAACTACAGAAGGCCTCCAGTTTGAAAAAGTTAAGTATAGTTTATAGAAGACTCGAGTTCTACAAGAATCAAAATACAACTCAAAGCTTAACTTAACACAAAATAATAACATCAAATTTAACAAAAAAAATTTTTAATAACAAGCTTTTTAATAATATAAATTACAGAAATTAACGCAACAGCGTCTAAGCTCCATTAGAATTGCTGATATAAGAAATTATTTAAACAATACTTAAATGGTATATTAAATAATAAAAAAATTTATTTAAAAACATTTTTTAAATAATTTTTTTTAATGTAATATACAAACAGAGATCATAGTATAGGAGTTGTCTCAAAAGCAGTTGAATTTGTAAAATCTGTAATAATGTACAAAAATTACCACTCTTGAAAGCATAAATACAAGTATCCAAGAGTATACAAAAATAAAAGACAATACAGTATGTTGCATGTATGTATTCATCATATAAAACAATATAGAAATATGCGTCCAAGTTTTTACTGTAGAAGTCGCATATTATATACTTAATATATTTTTATATTTTAATTACATATTGTGAAATATTATTAATACTTTTATCATAACAGAAATAATTGTTATAAAAGGGAAGCTTCTATCAGAAATCGCACGTGACTTACTCAACGATCTCATAAGTAAATTCAGATAAAATAGTATATGTTAATTTTACCTGAGCATTTTTTAATAAATATATATTACAAAAAAGCCCATTTGCATTTTTAAACATATTCGTAATAAATGCTAACCCAATTTTTTTTTAAATTAGTTCGTTTATAAGATATTTAGCATTTAATATTACTGAGGCTAATAAAATATTAGATGGTAATGAAACAATTTTCCTAAAATAAAATTTATTTAAATGAATAAAATAAACTTTAGTTACACCAATAAAATACAGTGCATCCAAATGCATACTACTTGAGAGTCTCGTTATTTTATTAAATAATTTTATCCATATAATATATTGTATTATGTTATACTGTATTTGGGAATTTTTACTGAATGTAAAAAGTTAGTTTAGTTACACACATATTTAAATGTAGTATGAATACTTTAAGTAATTTTACGTAAAAGAATAAAATTGAGAAAAGATGATTCGTGTTCGATTTATTTACTGAAATAATATTTAAGATTTTTTCTACATAAGCGAAATTACCAATTCATTGATGCAATCATCAAAATTTTAACACTGCTATCAAATTTCTCGATGAAAATCATACATTGATATAATGAATAACTGATTTTGGTAAATTTACAATAAATTTTTTTTTTAATAATCATAATAGATGAATTTTTAACTAATTTAATATCTATCGGTAAGACAGATTAGACATATTGATTTAGAAAGAAAAATAAACATAAATAAATAAGTCTTTTGTTTTTATTAAGTACGTCGAGACGCCCTACCATTACGTTCCGGAAATGTTTGCATTGTATTAAAAAAACAATAGTTGAGCGTAAGAATTAATAGTCGATTGCGAATAATTAAAACAGAATAAAACAGAAAATATTTAAATATACAATTCTTTAAGAAGCAATGAACCTATGTTAAAAAGTATCAAAATATATATTTAATTCAATTAAAAACCACATTTATTTTTAAACTTCATAGTGTAAAGGCAAAATATAATCATTTCAACTTTAAAATAAGGCTTAGCGAAGTATATAGACATTTCTAAAAAATAGATAAATTTATATTTAAATTATTGGCACCCTTCCCTTTTTTTGTCTTATCATCATAAATGAATTGACGTAATGTTACTTTATTTTTAATAATGATAATAAATGATATATTTTATTTTTAGATCATTCCATTCAGTCATAAATTGCTAAGACTCAACTGTAAACTATGAATTCCTCTAATGAATTTAGCATTGTGTGTTAAGCATTTATGTGGTATATAAATAACATAATTATATAAATAAATATATATATATATATATATATTAATAGTAACTTTATATATGTTTGTATTTTAAACTAAAAAAACTATACCACAAAACCATAAAAATGGTAAAAAAATGTTTAAAAAATAATTTTTTTAATTTACTTGTTAGATTAATACTTTCACTTAAAAATACTATTTTTGGGTTTGATAAATAAAGAGGGGTGTTTTCTGTCTTTTTCAAGCAGTTTGGGAAATGTCCTGTTTGTCGATAAAACAGGAACTGATTGTAATATCAAATAATGATTATACGATAAAAATTATGTTTAATCAAAAATAAAAAAACTCTTAAATAGAATTAATACTTGTATAATAATAATAATAATAATATATATATGTATATATACTAAAAAAAATAGTGAAACTATAATAATTACGTATAAGTTACTCTGGTTAGGTTGTTTTTAAATTATTTAGATAAATTTACGTCAACGAACGAACAATCTCAAAATATATGTCAATGTTATATTGTTCATGAATAGTGATATTTTATTTAATACTATTAATTAATGCTATTTATTAATCATTAAAATTGTTCTTATCAAATTCTTTGTACACTATCGATACATGTTAACTTCAAATTTATACGTAACTACTTGTACAATAACATTATTCTACTAAAGCAAACTCTCGTACAGATTTTATTTCCATTTATATAAAAAAATAACTCATTAAGTCAAAATTTACATACAAACCGACAACAAAAACAACGATATTTATAAAAAGAGTTTACTTAAACGTTCTTCATTAATAAATAAATAATTATCACAATGAATGAAATAGTGTAGTGTATAAATAATATATATATGTAGATATATTTGATAGAATCAGTTAATAGCATAAAAGGACAGTAACTTTTTCGCGCCCTTCGTTTAAGGGCACAGCAACCAGTTGCCAACCGATAAGAGAGAAATTTTCATCCGAAAATATTAACCAAGTCGAAAGTGTCCATAACCAAAAATATGGCACTCGTGAAAAACGTTGGTCTGCAATAAGGTGAAAACTCATAGGACGTGAAAAAAATAAGACAAATGCTCCTTAAGGTGATTCATCGCTCTCCCGCTCTTAGAGATCTAAATTGGAATGATGCTTGTTTATGAAACACACGCGTAAACGCATGGCCGGAGAGTTTGAGTTACATTCAATGTAAAGCAGCAAAACTTGAAGTTTCGCTATAGTACGCTCGAAGAATATTTACGGATTATTTCAATCAGCACACGTAATACGTAGCTAAGAGTTAATCGTAAGATCGAAGTGTCTTACTTTATTAAACAGAGGAAAAACGATCGATACCGGATTCTACCTGATGTACCAACAACACCTACACTGCGGACCCGCGCGCACATATTACGCTAATGTGTAACGGCACACAAATACACGATGAGGACGTAACTCGAATGTTCCGAGCACGTTTCTTTTTTAAAGAACTCGGTATATTTATTATTGCACGGTGCATTCTAGCGAGTAACAATCTTCATTCCTCTGGCTGTGCATATATTTCACGTGCACGTTACACGTAATGGAAGCGCAGTTATATTCTTAAGCGATCGAATAACATATGCACACAAAAGTTATCGACGTAAGAAGGAAAATTTATATAAAAAATGCACCTGCATTGCTCTTTGCGAATTTTCATTACTATATTTAATTAACTGCGGGGTCAAGCAGGCGTTGGAAAATATTTAAGCAAAGTATTTAAAACGACGAAAGGAAACTGCTTATCGTACTTACTGTAGGAGCCTTGTAAGGGGAATACTCGTCTATTGTAAAATGCGGTTAAATTTTTGGCCGTAAATAAATTTACATCTTTATATTTATACCGATGTGAGCGCGTTGCGCGCACGTGCGTGTATGTCGATGGGCGAGGCAGGACGAGAAGAGGGAAAAAAAAAAAAATAATTGGCACATTAGAGCTCTGCAAGGGAATAACGTTGAGAAAATGAGGACTTTTCGCGAGGGCTTGCCAATAGAAGTGCGGAGGTGCAGAAACAATGCAGAACAACATTATAAATGAGAACGGGTAGCGAGGCGAGGAAGTCGTGGGCAGGCAAGGCAACGATCTGCAAAGGTGGACGAGGGTAATAGCCGTGCAATGGTGAATAACGTAAATAAAGAGGCCCGGGGGTGGCCCTGGGGGGGTGTAGGTGGGAGGGCGCGAGCAGGAGGCGGTAAAAAAGTACAGAGGACGAGAGAGAGAGAGACAGGTAGGAAAGAAGACGGGCTTGGGCGGGAAAGAGGACGGCGAGTCGGGCGGAGGGCCCGCGGGTGAGGTGCCGAGGGTGAAAAAGCCGCGTGCCCGAGGATCGGGCCGGCCTATGGAGATTCCCGAAGCTTCTCGGGCTTTTCGGCCGCGGAGCCCGACGAGCGGCTCCCCTCCGCCCCGCCCGGCGCCGCGGCAAACTGGCGCGCTCGAGACGTTTCTAGACGCTCGCGTCGCCCTCGACGCTTCCGGCCGGGGCCGCGGCTAGTCAAGCGAGCGACCGGGAGTCCGCGACCCGGCGCTGCCACCCGGGCCCGGGGCTCGCCCGGGGGGGGCCCGCGACCCGGGCCCACCGGCCGGGAGTGCGCCCGCGGCCGGGACCGGCCGGGGGGCCCCGGGCCTCGGCCCCCAGCGGCCCCCGATGGACGTTCAATTGATAGAAGGTTCGAGACCCGAGTCCGACATCCGGCCGGAACGTTCTAGAACCTCGAGTACGCGATAAAAGCGACGAGGGCGCGCGTTCGCACGATACTTTGAAAGTCGACGGCGAGCGAAGCGCATCGCGAGCTACAACCTCGATTGCATTTAACCCCAGCACGCACACATCGGCACGTTTTTGGATAGAGAGGGAGAAGGCAAGAGAGATCGCTTGGTTAATTAATTGGTCGATTAATTAATTAATCCCCTACCCCCGAGCTGCATTTCGAGCGAGGCCTTTTCTTCGCAGAGGATTTTCAAGATGCCAGAGGACGTCGCCATGGCTCAAGGCGGTGAAGTCGAGACCTTCGCCTTCCAGGCCGAAATCGCCCAACTCATGAGTCTCATCGTCAACACCTTCTACTCGAACAAGGAGGTCTTCATTCGTGAATTGGTCTCCAATGCTTCCGATGTGAGTACAACCATTCCCCTCCCTCCCCCTCTAGCTACAACTCCTCGGCATCGTGGCTTTTTTTTGCAAATCTTATATTAACTTAATTTTCTTTATTCCGTTTATAGCTATCCTCGCGCTTCAATATAATTACAATTAATTTAATGCCGCTTTTTTATACGCAATTCGCATTTATCTTAATATTCAATTTTTGTCATCTTTTTATTAAATTACTTGTTTGCCTTCTACTAGGCTTTGGACAAGATTCGTTACGAGTCTCTCACCGATCCATCGAAATTGGACTCTGGAAAGGAATTGTGCATGACCATTATCCCCAATAAAAATGATCGCACTCTGACTTTCAGAGATTTGTAAGTACAAGATTGGTTTATTTATAAAAATAGATAACAATTTGTCTATCTTTTAACGTTAAATCATTTTAAAGTCCTGAATTTATTAATATAATTAGTTCGTACTTTGAAGACTAATTCTAAATATTTGCATCATCTTACAGTGGTGTTGGTATGACCAAGGCTGACATGGTGAACAATCTTGGAACCATTGCCAAGTCTGGTACCAAAGCTTTCATGGAGGCCCTGCAGGCAGGTGCCGATATCTCTATGATTGGTCAGTTTGGTGTTGGTTTCTACTCTGCCTACCTCGTCGCTGACATTGTAACGGTCATCTCCAAGCACAACGATGATGAACAATACATCTGGGAATCTTCTGCTGGTGGATCCTTTACTATTCGCCAGGACACTGGAGAACCACTTGGCAGAGGAACCAAGATTATCCTGCATATGAAAGAAGATCAAGCCGAGTACTTAGAGGAGGCTAAGATCAAGGAGATCGTTAAGAAACACTCCCAATTTATTGGTTACCCTATTAAGTTAGTTGTAGAGAAGGAGAGAGACAAGGAGCTCAGCGAGGATGAAGATGAAGATGAGAAGAAAGACGATGAAGAGAAAGATGAGGAAGAGAAAGAAGACGATGACAAACCAAAAATAGAAGATGTTGGTGTCGATGAAGAAGAGGATGAGGATAAGAAAGACAAGTCGAAGAAGAAGAAGAAGAAGAAGACTGTAAAGGAAAAGTACACAGACGAAGAAGAATTGAACAAAATGAAACCCATTTGGACCAGAAATCCAGAAGAGATTGCAGAAGAAGACTACGGTGAATTTTACAAGAGCTTAACAAATGACTGGGAAGTTCATCTTGCTGTAAAGCACTTCTCCGTTGAGGGTCAACTTGAATTCCGAGCTCTTTTGTTCATTCCTCGTCGTGCTCCCTTTGATCTCTTTGAAAGTAAAAAGAAGAAGAACAACATTAAATTGTATGTTAGGCGAGTATTCATCATGGACAACTGTGAAGAACTCATTCCCGAATACTTGAACTTCATCAAGGGTGTTGTGGACAGTGAGGACCTTCCACTGAACATTTCTCGTGAGATGCTGCAACAGAACAAGATTCTTAAAGTTATCAGGAAAAATCTAGTCAAGAAATGTCTGGAACTTTTTGATGAATTAGCAGAGGACAAAGAGAACTACAAGAAGTGCTACGAACAATTCAGCAAGAATCTCAAGTTGGGTATTCACGAAGATAGCCAAAACAGAAAGAAGTTGTCAGAACTCTTAAGATATCACACATCGGCATCTGGAGATGAAATGTGCTCGCTGAAAGACTACGTTGAACGTATGAAGGAAAATCAGAAGCACATTTATTATATTACAGGTGAGAGCAAAGAACAAGTGGCCAACAGTTCTTTCGTTGAAAGTGTGAAAAAGCGAGGTTTTGAGGTTATTTACATGGTTGACCCCATCGATGAGTACGTTGTACAACAATTGAGAGAGTTCGAAGGCAAACAATTGGTTTCTGTAACTAAGGAAGGACTTGAATTGCCAGAGGATGAAGAGGAGAAGAAGAAGAGGGAAGAGGACAAGGCTAAATTCGAGAATCTCTGCAAGGTCATGAAGGACATCCTTGATAGAAAAGTAGAGAAAGTCGTTGTCTCCAATAGGTTAGTCGACTCGCCGTGCTGTATAGTCACTTCACAGTATGGTTGGACTGCAAATATGGAGAGGATCATGAAGGCTCAGGCCCTGCGTGACACATCTACAATGGGATACATGGCTGCTAAGAAACATCTTGAAATTAATTCAGACCATCCAATTATGGAGAATCTCAGACAAAAAGCAGAGGCTGACAAACATGATAAATCTGTCAAAGACTTGGTAATGCTGCTCTTTGAAACTTCGCTGCTCTCATCTGGTTTCGCTCTCGAAGACCCACAGGTCCATGCATCTAGAATATACAGAATGATTAAGTTAGGTCTTGGATTTGACGATGATGAAGTAGTCGTTGAAGAAGAGAAGGTTGACAGCAGTGACTTCCCAATGGAATCTGATTCAGAAGAAGCTTCAAGAATGGAAGAAGTTGATTAATACTTGACTGGAATGAAAACAATTAAGATCCAAAGACTTTTTATTAGAAATTTAGAAAGACTGTTGTTAAATTACAAGAGTATTAAGTTTTTAACGTAACACAGTTGGATGGCGAGTGTGTTCATGGAAACTTAGTACGAATTTAATGGACTATTTATTTTATATAAATATCGTGTTTCATTCATTTTACATAACTCGTCATCCAATTGTGCTTTAACGCTTTGTTGTAAGAACATCAACCATTGCTTGTTTTTTTTTTTTATGTTTTTTTTTATTTGTGGTATCTTCTCAACACATTTTTTGTACACGTGTTATGATATAGTTTTATTTTACATTATCATTCCGTGGTAACATAATTAATAACGAATTAGAGGTTTGATTAAAAAATGATGTATTAAATTTAGGTGCTATTATTAAGTTCTTATTTAAACAATTTTGTAATAATTTATAATAGAACAACTTAAGAGATGTATAAATGGTACAAATATTTACAAGTCATTTTTTCTAAAATAATTCTTATCTTTTTATAAGACTAATAAATTGCAAAATTGTTTTGTAAATGCATTTACATGATATAAACAACAAATCACTATATTTATAGTTTCATTGAAAGCATAAACGTATGAATGTATAAATAACCAGTCCCATTTGAAGTTTTTCAAAAAAAAAAAAAAAAAAAAAAAAAATGAAAAATAAAATTCTGTAGATTCGGAAGATGCTAACGCAAGCTATAAAATCTTCGATCGAATAAAAATTTGTATCGAAGTAAACGAAGTATATAAAAACTTGAAGCAGCGTCGTTGGGAGGAGGAGAACCATCTGAGCCCTTATCGATTACTTTTGAGGCAACAGATTTGCCTTTAAAAGATATAGAATTAAGTTTGCTACCAAACAGAACCGTACTGTGCAAAGGATTGAAAGTGGCGCAACACGAATCTGTCTGCCGTTGCAAAACATAACTCTATAATCAGAACGTGCTTCAATAACATATTCTTCACTATGGTATTGAGCCGCAGAGCAAATAAGTCAAGAAAAATAATCATTCTCGAGTCGGGCAATGAGAATTGAATATGATCAAGACTCTGATAGTCGGCGAAACGTTTAAAAAACAACGTTAGCAAATGTCAAATGGGAGTTAATTTGGTTTTATAAATATAAATAATCTTATTTCGCGAAACAATAGTTGTATGAATATTTTATTCAAATCTCTTATTTGTGACACGACATTGAATTAAGATAAGATTGTTTTAAGTTAACGATTCGTACCCAATAAAATTGAAGTTGCGAATAATTTAATTTAGTTGTATTTGATTATTATACCTTTAAAAACTTTACATTTTACAAATTAATATATTTGGTTGTATACTCATTGCATTGATTTAAAAAAAGATACCCTAATTTTTTATAAGAATAATTATTAAATTTTCAAATGAATTTTAATATTTAAAAAATTTTAAATATTTTATGTGAAATTGAATAATTTGCAATTTTGTCAAAATTAATCCAAAGATTTAAACAATAGGTCAATGAAGAAATATTTGCTTATAATATTTAAACAAAATTTTTATTATTCATATAAAAAATTCATTGAATAGTGCTGACACCTAAAGGTAACTAACAATGGAAAGTTCATTACATTATAATAGAGGGCGTGATGTGTTTTGGAACACTATCAAACATTTTTATCTAATATGTATTTAAATGGAAAAACTAAAATCATTGCATATTCTTACTTAAAAATGGTATTATATTATAATTACGATTAATAATTACTTTACAAGCAATTTTAACACTGATTTTAGAATCAAACAACAACTAATATAAAAATTCTTAACCGTAGTAATAATTTTACACATTTTTGCAATTGATTTGATTAGTTAAATTATATTAAAAATTACGGGTACATTCACAATTATCTACATAATTTTGTGTTTTTAAATAAAAATATCATTTGTCATATGGATAATATTACTGTAAGGACAGAAAACTTTTTTATCGGTATACATATTTATACATACATAGAAAAATATGTTTTTTTCATGATTATAGGTATTACTTTTGATCAGTATAATCGAGCCTAAAAAACGCAAAACCTTGTTAACTTATCACTGCAAATTCTCAAAAATTAGTCGAACAATGTGCTGATTTAGTTTTCAATTGTTATTGCAGTTTTGATAGTTTAACCGATTAGAGTAAGTAAATGTGTGTATACCCAATCTCACACCAGCCGCTTTTGACGCTTATGTGTGGGTGTGTTTGCACATGGCGAGGGCCCACAAAGCGCTCTAATGACATTAAATTGCTAGCGATACAGTTTTTAAAAAAACGCTTACAATTCAAGATAATATGAATATTGAGATAAAGGTACGTAGCTATAAATAATTATATTCGTTTCGCAAATACTCCAATAATTTCAATTAAATCTTACTAATATAAAACTTAATGATTGACACAATTACTAATACTACAATTAACAATTTTTTGCTTACCCCGTTTCATTTGTAATACAATTATAAACTAATATAACATCATAAAGCAATGCTATCTCATTAATTCTTTATTCGCAATCTCTTGTTTAATTAGAACAAATTATACTGCCTGTATTTTTATGAATTTTAATTATTATTAGCACACACGAATAGGTTTCTAATAAAGTACAATAATAATAATAATAATAATAATAACAACAACAACAACAATAATAATCGTTCTAGAGAATAATATATATATATATATAAATCACATGACGGAGTATTCAGAAATATGTGATGTTTTCTGCATACGTATTAATTGTTAGAATAAAAATTCGAAAATACGTTTAAATTTTAGCGAATAGTCGATACATTTTAAAAATTTGAAAGCTATAATTTGGTAAACTGCATTTACGCTGTTAAAGTATAGATGGATGGAAATGCGAGAGAAATAGATGTGGTCGTTAGGATATATGATCAGATAGGAAATTTGGGCAGCGGATGATTTATGGTATAAATTTAAATTTGTTAATATTCATAATAAACAGTAGCTCTGCCAATGTAATTTAAAAATATTAGATAGACATTATCTATCGAACTTGGCAATCCTTAAATTGATAATTCGAATGGAGGAGGAGGAGGAGGAGGAGGAGGAGGAAGCGAGCGAGCGTTGTTGGAAATTATATTACGATAAGCTGTCAATGGGAGCCTCTTTACGCGGCAACAGAGCTGAAAATGTAATTTTAGTAAGAATGTGCCCTACTTTGGATTCCAAGTTTCAATGATGGGAATCTAAATACTTAATTTCGTTCACGAGTATCGAATTAACAGAGAGAGAGAGAGAGAGAGAGAGAGAGTACGCGTTCGTAGATGTGTGCGTGTGCGTGTGTGTGTATCTTCAGTAACACATTGTGCAGGTTCTCCTCGTCAAAGAACAGCTCAAGCGATAATCGCTTGAATCGCTAGTATTCGCGCAGTGGTCCTGTGGAAAAAATTGGGCAGCGGGCGGGGCGGCCGTCAATGGTGGACTCGAGCCGGGGAGCAAAAAACGCGTAGGCTCGAAGTCGTCGGAGGGTCAATAAATACCGTTAGGCGTTAACGAAGTCAGTGTGCTACAGCTCGGGCGTCGTCCAATCGCATCCGGGCTTACGGGACGATCGACGACGGAGCTCGCAACCCGATTCGCGGAGGGTGCGAGGGCCTACTCGGAGTCCTCGCCGAGTTTTCCCCAGCGGTGCCCTCGGCCTGACCTCACCGCGGCCCGCCGCATCAGCGACACGTCGCCTGGCCGCGTATCTTAGGAGTAAAAGTGAGCGCACGACGCGACCCTGAAAACCGAAAGTACGCCGCTCGCGTGATCCTTCGACAAGGGAATCTACGGCCGACGGTGCTCGGGGATAACTCCGAGAGGAAGCTCGGGGCTTCCGGGCCGCCGAACACGTGCCACCTATTCCGCCTTCCTCCAGCAGATGCAGCGAGGCTATTGTCGGGCTGCGGCCAGGAGGTCCGCGACTCCCATGTAAGCCGACACGCGTCGCGGAATAAGGGATTCTTCGATCGCTCGCTCCTCCTCGTCTGTGCCCTTAGGCTGTTTCGCGGGAGGAAAACCCGGGGCCCTTCCCCTTCCGGGCGCCCGCTCATTTGTTCCTTCGGTTTTATCGAAAGACCCTGGATTTCCCTGCACGCTTCACGGCCTGATCGCGACTTCAGCCTGGCGGCGGCGGAGGCTTTTATCCCCGGTACTGTAATACCCTCGAAAAGGCTCCCGAGTTTGGCCAAGACTTTCTTGCCGCCTGGGCTCGTTTTCTCGCTCCCGAGAACTTTTACATTCCCGAATTTACGGGGCTCGCGGCCGTGCAAAGTCCTTCTCCTCCAGCGACTCTTACTTGGTTGCTCTGGCTTTTATTCGGTCGCGTTGGTGCGTCCTCGTTATCATCGAGGAGACGTCGCCCGACCGCGGGTTCGAAGAAAGAAGAAGCGAACAAAAAACCAAAAGACAAAGGAAAAGCGCTTCGAGAGAAAATCTGAGCTACGGACGGCGTCGTCGGTTCAGGAGGGGTCGCGCGGCGGGCGGGTTTGGGAGGAGGGGAGGGGTGGAGAGGGGGGGGGGAGAGAGAGAGAGAGCATCAAATTTAAAGCCGGCGATAAAGTCGGCGTCGTGGTTCTAAAAGGAGGCGCGTAGGCCCGAGTCGATGGAAAAAATAGTGGCCGTGCGTGTCGACGGGAGGGTGTTTGGTTTGGGGGGGGGGAAGAGGGGCGGGAAGGGGTGCCCGGCAAAGGAGGGGAGAGACGGCCAATGAAACGAAGCGCGAGTAGGATAATTCCCATGGCCCGAGGCGGGCGCTTACGCGGATGCACAGCGGCCCGACGGCGGCGTCGTTCAGGGCGATAGAAAAGAAAGCACGCCGCGAGCGGGAGAGGAGATAAGAAGGAGCAGTTGTGGGAACGCGTCCCGTAGACCTTGGCGTACGCACGTCGCCGTCGAGCGGCCTGCTACGCTAGAGAGAGAGAGGGAGAGAGAGAGCGTGGGGGCCGGGGGGAGCGAGCAGGGCGTCCCCCTCTGCCGCTCGCTCTCGCTCGCTCTCGTGCACACGCAGTCGGGCGCGTAGCGGCCGGTCGGCCATTTTGATTTTCGTGATGTCACGGCGTGGCCTACTTCGCGGCGGCGCTCCACGTGCACGGGTCGATGACCCCCCCTCCCTCCCGACCTCCCTCCCGCGGCCCCCGCCGGCTTCTCGCTGGCCTAGCCTAGCCCGAGGTCCCCGTCCTCCCCGCCCCTAGGAACACCCCCTCGGCCGGGGACAACGTCGCCTTCGGCCGACGGCCGGCCGGAGCCACCCGCCAACCCCAAGCCTGGCGAGCCGCTCGCTTTTCGTTCTAGGCTCGCCCGAATCGACAATAACAGAAATCTACTGCCCGTGTAGAGCCTCGCCCGCCTCCCTCCCTCCCTCTCTCTCTCTCTCTCTCTCTCTATCCCGGAAATTTTTACCGGGTATCAGGGTTGGGTGGAGGGCTCCGAGCCGTAGGTGCGCTCTGCCGAATCTGGCAAGAGATGGAATGCTGCTCTAAGATATTGGAGCCTCAAGTGTACGAGATAGATAGATAGAGAGAGAGAGAAGTCGAATTCAAAACGTGCGGCACCTTCGTTAAAAGAAACGAGAAAAACGACGCGGATGTGTTTCACAAGAACAGGGCATTGGCACCAACGATTTCGTCATTTGCATAATTTATTTTCGAGTTTTCTTCCGATCGTTGACTCCTGCTTTTCTTCCTCCGATGCGTGGCACCATTTTACTCCTTCCCAATTTACTCGGATATTAGCGGCTACTCGAGGAAAACCGTTTTACTACTCGCCTGCCTTCCCGAATATTTTCCCCGGGTCGATCTCCCGGGGATTTACGTATTTTTCCTATTGCTCGCTATACCTCGTTCCCTTTGATCCTCTCGAAATAACATCGGCGAAAATTCATCAACCATTATTTCATTACAGCACTGTTTATGTATTTAATTACGCTGATTTCTATTTAAAGATTGCGCTCTTATCTTAATTTGTAATATATTTGGATACTTACCTACACGAGCACGCACACGCGCGCACGCAGAGAGAAAGAGCGAGATAGAGAGAGAGAGAGAGAGAGAGTCTTGCGTAACCAAGCTTTTCTAAGCTTATCCACCTATGAGGCAACGTACATTTTTATTCATTATTTTAGCCTCTTTGTGCCTGGACATTTTTTAAGCTACATCCTATTCCCTTAAAAGTGTGATTTATTTTCATTGCTTCTATATTATTTACAATTTCCAACAACAACCACGTAAATTATAAATTTGCTTTCCTGTTTTCCATTCATTTCAACTTCAAAATAATCTTACTTCAATTTCTTTCTTCTTTTTTTACTGTTTTCGCTTCCTCTCCCCCTCCCCGCGTACCGCCGTTGCGCCAAACTCTCTCGCCATCTCTATTCTGCTGACTATCTCTCTTTTTTTAATTTAGAAGTAACAGGCATTCGAGTTCTTAAGATCCCAATGAACGCAAAAGTTTAAACTAATCAAAAATCCCTTACGGCTGCTACTTTATTTTCGTATTTTAATTCTGAAACTCTTTCTTCCATAGAAATAAGTATAAATTCACTTTTAAATATTTGATTGGACACAATAAAGGCAGTGCAACATTTTTGATAATCGTTTGAAATATTTAAAAGTAGATGGTGTTGTACAAATCACTGATTTAAGAATGATAGCCTAATTAGGAAAGCTTTGGTTTTTGAAACAATACGTATTAAATTTTACTTTCTTATTTTCCCTTGTAGTATTTGCTTGCTCCTACTATTTCACAATATCGATATATAAATAATTTGAGACATTAGCTTTTTTTTACCATTGTAATGGAAAAGTGACTTGTAATTTCGTCGTAAAACTCATTTTAACTAACATTAGCTTTACTCTTAGAGAACATGCGCATGACTACGTCTAAAGTGAAAATATATCAAACAATTAGATATGGCAGGTCAAGACTGATTAAAGCGTTATCAAGATGTAACTAATGTATTATGAGTTGTACGTAGGTATGGATTTACGACTTAGAGTTTTCATACAAGTAGAATTTGAATTTATAATTACCTTTTAGAAAAAGTATCTGTATACGTATCTACATATGTATCAATGTGCATATATATATATATAAAAATATACACACGAACACACACACACACACACACACACACATACAGAGAGAGAGACACAAACACATATATACATATAGATAGGTAATTACGGTGTCAGCTACGTTTTTTGTTGCATTTATTTTCTCGGTATCAAGCTCGCATGTATATCTTTATTCACATACAATACATACAAGGCAGCTAGAGTTTTTATCATTAATAGTTGTTCAAATGTTTTTGAAAATGCAGGTAAAAAATCCATTGTCAATGGTATCGATTGGAAAAGCGCGCGTGCTGCCTCGTCTTTGCGCAAGCAAATATTTTTACTGAAATTCCGTATTGACTGGCTGAGCCCTAAGGCCTTTTTCTTTCATTTAAATGAGGAGGAATAGCGTCGGTCTGCGTGCAATTGGTCGGACGAGCGCCGAGAGAACGCATCGACACATCCGTCGTCAAATATGAAGAGAAGGAAAGAAAAACAAAGCAAGCACCGTACGATGCGTCTCGACAACGAAGCGAGGAAAAAAGAATTTCTTGTCTTGTCAAACCGGAGGTGTAGCGACCTAAGGCTAGTTAAATAATACTGAATTAACAAATAGGGCGGAGAGGGGGAGCCCAGCGATATCAACGTTCAATTCGACTATTGTCCAGCTTAAATGGCGTTAGACATAGCGGCCCCTCGAGCCAATCGAGAGGCAATCGAAATCGACCCCCCCCCGCGATAGGCCACGTTGCCGTAGACGAAACAAGCCGCGGAAAAAAGCTGCGCCGCGCCGTTTTGGCTCGATTCTCTCGCTCGAGGATCGGCTGCACGCGCGACGCCGGCCACGGCGCGAAAAGGGCAGCACTCGATAGAGCTACCCCGGCGGGGGGGAGGGTAGGGCAGGACACCTTGCACCAGAGGGGCGGCAGACGATGATTCCGAAAGAGCCGCCGAGCCCCGTCGGTCGTCGCACTATTGCCGTGCGCAGCTCCCCTCGTCTTTGGCAATCTAATCTGCTCTGGGACGCGGGCAGAAGCGGAGATCGGGAGAGAAGAACGGGAAGGGACCGGGACCTCGAGCCCATCACCGACTCCTCGGCTTCGTTCTTGCCTGCCGCTGCGTTCCGCTTCCTTATCGGGGTCCGTCTATTGTCGTCGTCCTGCTACGAAAGCTATGACGACGCCAGTTTTTCCGGAAGATAAGTTCACCTGAGGCCAGAGCTTCGTTGCTCTCCGGCCCTCCCTGTCCACGACCCTTGACTCCCCGCCTCCTCCCTCCTCTTCGCCCTCCGCGCATCGACGAGTCGCGTCTTTACCACTCGCCGACGCCGCGACGCCCAGCAACCCTTGCAACCTACTCCCGACTATTTACGGAAAATACATTTTTTATGGATGCCCACAAGTCACGAACTCGGCAATGCTTTTTTTTTTCATCCCCTCGCGTATCTTGTTGTACCACTTTTCCCTCGCTCTACGTATACACGCATCTCTTTTTACTCTTTAAGGCCGAAGGATGGATGCCGTCATTTTATGTTCATTTTTTTTCTTTGTTTCTGCTCTACTTACTTCATAGAAACCTCCTTGCGAGTTTTATTCGAGTTTGAGCACGCCACAAAGTTTTATGTAATTTATTAACCCAACTCCGTTGCGATTCTCTAAACAAGTTGCCTCCTTTCGTGGACTATGGGCATGCGTGAATTCGCAACGCGCCTATCCGGGAAATATCTAGACGAGGGAAACAAATAAAGTATGATGTAAGCTTTTGAAACATGGATGTGCACATAAGTTTTAACCTGTAACGCGACTAAGTGAGTCAGCGCTTTGGCTTACAAATATTGAGACGAACTAAATGCTTAAAATTGTTAAGAGCTCTCACCTCCAAGGCTTTTACTTATCTCTGACGCCGTTACAATTCTTTCGTTTTAATTATATTTCCTTCTGTACATTCTCAAAATTGTTCGAGACTCCTTCTTAATGCCGCTGAGTTTTCAACTAATAATGTTACTTTGAACCGAGAAAAAATGAAATCTCAAAAGAAGTAGATTTTATTTTTTTACGAAAATTGTATTTTTAGAGTAAATAATAGTGACACGTTGATATTAAGTAAAACAAGTAATTACTCCTGAAGAATGAGCAGCTTACATGAGACGATTCTTTTCTTTCTCATTTGTTCTTTTCAGAAAAATGAAGATTGCAAGAATTCCATTTTATATTACTCGCAGGTGTTATTCATCTTTTTTTTAGATTTCATACTAACTATTCGAATAATTTTAACCCGTTGTTTTTTAATACTTTGGCTCATTAATTTAAGCACTTACGGAATTTTTTACCTTTCATTTAAATAACGACTATTAATTAGTGTTTTTACAATTAAAAAAATTCCTTTATCATCATAAATTTTTTCATAAACGTTCATTTATTTCGTCATACCAACCGAGAATCTTTTTCAACCCTGTTATCAAAAGTATTTTTCATATATATATAAAAATACCATTAAATAATCTAGCTACACAATGTTTAGTAAGGATATATGAAATAATTAAAGCGAGAATATATTGAAATATTAATCACCAATAAGCTCAAGAATACGTTTTATTGACATTTTTTTAAAGAATTTATACATAGCTTACATTAATATTTATGTCTTAAGAATTACAGTTTTCAGCTACCAATTTATAAATTTTTTTTAACACGAATTTTCTACGTTAATGCGTTTTTTTATTTTGCAGTTGACATTACAATATATATATATATATACATATATGATATACTACAGTAGATTTATTTAATCGTGATCCAAAATATTATTATTTAGATAACATTACTGGAATTTTTATTTTATAGTATTTTTCATTTACATTTAAAAAATAATATAACTTAAGAATTTTACAAGTCTCTGCATTTATACATTAAATTTACAAGCGCTTTAAACTTTGTTACTTTTTATTTATCAATGTTTGTTACAGTATCTACAGCAAAGTAATGTAGTATCTATTATATTATCTAATATATTTAATTATTACACAATCGAATTCTCGCTAAGATTAAATTCTAAAATCATTAAAGGAAATGTCACTTAAGTTCCATGAAATATTTAATTTATAATTAATTGCTGTTTCGTTTTAAACAATAATGAAAATCCTTTTAAAACGTAGTAAGCCCTTATGACATAATCATTATATCTAATATCAAACTCTAATATACTAAATTAGGTTTGTAATCTACCATTACTTTTTTCGATATTACGATATATACACTAAATATACACCAGATTCTTTAAAAAAAGAATTTTTTTTCTACAGATTTAGCGTATACATGACCACGTATAAATGAACGTTCACACAAGCATAGTATTTATAGTGTAGAAAGTAACTAAATCGTAATTGTAATGCTAAGCTATTATTACGATAATAAAAATTTGTTGTAGCTTCTTGTAGAAAAAAATAAATTATACGAATAATGCAACGGAATTTGGTGATTCAATTGTACATGAAGAATAAATAAAAAAAATCTGAAGAATCATCGAAGTAGAAGAAAGTAATATAATATGCTGTAATAATAATAATAATAATAATAGGAGTAGCAGTGGTAGTAGTAGTGGTAGTGGTAGTAGATTAGTAATCCAAGTAAGTAATTATGTAAATAATGTTTCGATTGTTTAAAAATTGATTTGATCTTTTTACATTGTATATGTAAAATATTATAAGAAAATATAAAATTTTCTTATAATAATGAAATATTTAGAGATATGAAATATGGGTCAGTGTAGTACTTCACGTCAACAAATTCAAACCTTTTTCAAAATAATACAAAGAAATACCAAGAATTTGATTAATAAATTGCAGTAAGCAATTACTTTATAAAAAAAATTTTAGATCGTAAAGATAATTAAATATCAGAAATTGAATTGAGAGTATACATAGTTAAAGCTAAGTAGAAGAGATAAAGTTTATAAGGTTTTGATGGAAATATTTTAATTTTTAATAAGATAAAGAATTTTTATAAAGATTTAATGACAATAGTTAAATCGATTTAATGGTATAATAGACCCAAATTTATATTATATTTAAGGTGTAACTAAATCAATTAATTCTTATTATTATAAAGTAACGATAGGTTTTTAGAGAATGATAAATTAAAATTAATAAGAACAATATTGAAAGTATATTTTGTTAATTATTTTCAGTATATAACACGATGCATAGGCAATTTAATACGAAGTTCGATTAATCTGAGGCATATACTATGATTGTTATATGTCCTATGATATCCTATGATTCCTATGCTTTTTATTTTTTATTATTATTGTTGATTAAACAAATTATTAATAAATTAAAAAAAAAACTAGTAATTAAGTTCAGTCAGTTTTATTATAACTCTTTATGATACATTTTTACATTTCTTTGATACATTTTTTCGTGATTTAATAATTAAAAAACTCTTTTTTATACTTTTTTTATAGGATAGAGTTTATTAAATATATTTAAACTGAAAACGAATGGCTTAAATTAAATGAATGGTATGTGTGACGCAATTGTTTATCTTGTTGAATGCACTTATTCGATGTACTGATTTTTGTATGTGTTATTTTTTACCGTTTTTATTCTGTTTTAAATGCTACTTTAAAAAAGTCTCAACAGGCAATGATAAATAAATCTAGTTGTTTAAATCCTGCTCAATATTAATAAAATAAAAGAAGAAATTTTGTAAAAAGTATTTCCTGTATAAAATAATGCAAATCTGTAATATTTATTTAAATTCAATTTTAAACAGCTTCTTCAAATTAACTGAGTTAATTGTTTCAATTTATTTTCAATTTTGTTTATCTTATTGCTTTAGTTTTCTGCATCATACAATTCATTGTTATATGTAACAATATCGAGTAATAATAATAGATGTATCCAGGGTTGCCATTTACAACAGCTGAATAATTAGTTTATAAGCCAAATTAAATAATCTTGATCTTCAAAGAGCGGATTTATTTAATAAAGTTTATCCTACTACTGCAATCAATTAATATACATTGGATATGAATGCAGTATAGTATGACATAGTAAAGTATATACGCGCGCACACATACACACCCTTACGGTTATCTGCAATGGATTTTATACTCTTCAGTCACTATTATTACTGTTTACTCACGATCTATATTTATATCAGTACAACAGGAAAGTCTATAGACGTTCAAAGTCTAGACCGTAACTCATTCTCCAGCTGTATTTTTTATGTTGCGTATAGAAATCGTGAATAATTATTTATAATCTATAAAATTTATTTTTAAGTTTCTAAGCTTTTCAGCCTTACTAAATTAAATGTGTTTCTAACATTCAAATATAAAAAAATTGTATCATATCAGCTTTTACTTAAATAGTTATAAAATTAATCAAAATTAAAAGTTACAGAATTTCAGCAAGATATACGACAGCGGACTTTAAAAAAAATTAACGCTATAGTCTCTCTGAATATTCCAAAGTATTAAAATAAAATGAGATTGCGTTGACTTATCAAACTTGGATCTTCCTGATTACCATAATTTAACAAATGTGTAAAATATGGAAGACTTGTGTCTGTTAATTAATTTAATGTTCACCCGTGAATAACTAAATAAAAGTATAAATGAAAAATAAATATGAAAAGAAAAACGTTGCTTTAATATAATAAAGCATTTTAAGTAAATTAAATAATGGTAGAAAAACGGCATTGTTTTAAATTTGAAAAAATTGCCTGTTTTCGCACCATTTGTTATTTATCTAAGTTAAAAGATATTTTAAAAAATATAAAATTCAACAGAATGCTATTATATTGGCCAATTATAATAAAAAAATCAATCCTTTTATTTTACTATCATCATCAATTATTTTATTTTAAAATTTTATTATTAATTAGAAAAAATATCAGCATTCAAAGTTTAATTATATAAACAAGTTTCAAGTTTTTTTATTCAATAGAAAATATAATAAAAAATAAATTTTATTAAAATTATTAGCTATTTTAACAACACGCAATTGCATTATCCACTTACAACTCGCTTCTTTAACAATTATGTTAATAATTGTAATTAATAAGGTAAAAATCAATTTAAATTAATGAAAGTTTTAAAGTTTTGTTGTGCACAATAGTATAATTAAGTGCATTGCGTTAATAGCAAAAGTAGTGTTTGAAACAATTTAAGTTTTTTGACGTGTAATTTATTATTTAAAATGTAAAATAATAGATTTTGGCGGTCATGTGCTTAATAAATTCGCAGCAACTATTAAAGCCAACGATGCTTTTATTTTAAAACAATATGTACAAATGATACGGGGTGCTTCTATTTATGAATTATTTATGAGAAATTTCAATGTAATTATAATCATGCGATCATAATTATAAATACGTCTATACTACATTGCATTATCATACAAGTTTTGATAGATCGTCCCTGAAAATTCATCACAACGGGAATTTCGCCTCCCCAAGATTTTAAGAGAACAAGTCGCCTTTCCTTAATCTCATAAATTACTCTTGATATAAATGGTCGACAATAGCAAATAAGCGAACGAGTTTATTGATATAAAGCGATAAACGTTTTATTATGTCGCAGGGGAAATGTTAGATCGTCTATTAACCTTAATATTCTCACGAGAACAGTAATGGATAAGAATGTACTTGTAAAGAGTATAGTTAGAAGATTCTCGAAAGTATAAGAACATGGCTAAGCATTAAAATCGAATAAAATGTAAATTAAGGTACGTCTTATGTAGATTATAGTTTTTGCATTTATCAATAAGGAGGTCGGTCTCCGAGTCCCTCGGAAACGGCGCCAAGGATCAGTTAGTCGGGAGGAAGCTTTGGATGGGAATGAAATTAAGCGCCATGGAAAAATCAATGGCGTTAGCATCGCGATCTTAAAGATCGGACTTGACAGGAGAGAGCAGAGCAGGAAGTCCCTAGCGCGGCCTATGAGGGAAGCTTTCAAAGGGCTCGGGGAGGGGAGGGGCAAAAGTGTTCCGTGGTAGGCTACGGCCGGGTCCCATCCGGGCAGGCTCTGCTCGTTTTTCCATTATATTGCCAGGGAGGCCGGGGCGCGGAGGAGGAGGGAAGACCGCTAACGAACCGGGAGAGCCTCGGGGAGGCCGTGGGGAAGCGGCCTCGGCGCCAAGCATAGGCTGCTGCCGGCCAGGCTCGAGATCCGCCGAAGGAGCCAGGCGACGGGGATGGTGCCGGCCAAGGGCCGAGTGCATTGATCAAACGCCGGTGGGCCTCGCGACTCGCGATTACGGCCCACTTACGGCCGAGGATAAGTGAGCACCCGTCGACGAGTCATCCTGCTTCCCCGGCATACGAGTTTACCTGCAATTAGCCCACGGTGCACGGGCTTGTCACGCAAATACATTGTTTGCCCGACGTGAAATCCTTCCCGGTGCATATTAAGTAGTGAAGCTCCGAGGAGACGACAACGGGGAAAAAATACGGCCTTCCTTTAACTAATTCTACTACTGGCCGCTAACTTACGTACCACTCGCATCGTGTAATGATATATAAATTCCATCTATTTAATCGCTTTCACGGATCGGCACGTAACTATTTAATGCCGAGGACCCTAACGTGTATTCTATTAAAGAAGAGGAAGAAAAGAACCTGTAATTAGTAGTTTTCACTACTGCGAAGCCGTGTGGTATACTCGTTTGCCGAGCCAAGTTCAAAGAAGATTGTTTAAATAACTACAATCAAATGTGAAAGTTATACGCCAGAAAAAGTAAAAGCACTCTTAGATCATAAAATATTTAGCTGGCCTGTGCGAAGCCTTCTGCGTATATTTTATTATATTTATGAAGAAGGCAGGGTAAGAAGTAAGGAAGTCATTTACGAGCACTAAATACAGTGTAACTTTTTTCCTTTCTTTTCATCGCTATTCATTGCTATGAATTACAAGAAGCCGATCATTGTTATCAATGTTGAGTATAATGTAAAAATTATTATTATTATTACAATTATTATTATTATTATTATTATTATTATTATTAAATGCCAGTTTCTTTCAGTCGTCTATTGAAAAACAAATTACGGATGCAAAAACGGATAATTAATATTTAAGTGACAATTTTTTAAAAATTTTGGCATCGCGTGTAATTATTTGTAAATTTTTCTTTCTTTTTACCAGTGAAATAGATTCAAGATGACTCAAACTATATAACCTTAATTATTTACCGCTTGCCGACAAAGATACGACTATTTGTTAATTAATAACAGCCACAATGTTCAGTTAAGTTTGGTAAAAAAAAAAAAAAAAAAAAAAAAAAAAAAAATTATATAAATCTTCTAATTAGAATTTACAACTTCGTAATGGAAAACAAGTCTTTATCAGTATTTAATCTTAAATTTTATTCACCATGGCAATCTTTTTCTGATTGCTTTATAATAAAATGAAACTGTTAAAGTAATGAAAAATAAACATTTGATATTAACATTATGAATACACCTTGAAAGGCTTGCCATTTCCTATGTTTACCATTAATCACAAGATGATATTAATATTTTTACGCATAATCGCGCAACTCGAATGTGAAACAGATAAGAAGTTACTCCGGTTTTTTGCGATTCGCATGAAGTTGCATTAATAAAGTAAATCGAAATGTTTTTCATTGCCAACGTCGATGAATACTTATTGAAAAACGTTTTTATCGAGACGCATTTACTTTTCGTTAAATAATTTACGATAGTAAATAAAATCATAATATTATTAATTATTTCGCATGATGTACAGCACGTTCAAATGCAAAATAATAGACTGAATAAAAGAGTTTGTATTATTTACCTTCTGTACGAGTAGCTAAATTTTAAGTGCACCACAAGTGCTTAAATACAATTTTCCCATGTAAAAATAACGCACAGATTATTTAAAAACTGTTATTAACTTTATTAAGTAGACTTATTTTTAAATAAAAAATTTACTTATAAATAAACAATTATAATAATGGACAAAGAGAGGCTTTCTAATTCAATATAATATTATAATTTACAAATTTTTTATATATTCGTGAATATTTTCATTCAAAAAATATCCAAAAAATATCAATATCATAATAGCTCAATTTTAATTGCAAAAATATAGAACACAGAGGAAGTCGTTGCCAAGGGCGGCTTGTAATAAATCCACTCTATCCAATACTGAAAGAAATAGTTAAAAATAAAAACAAATATTATTTTTTTTTTCTTTTCTATCGATTTGTATTGTAAAGAATCATTATAGATACAATGAAACACATAACTTCCATTTAATATCAGCACGACGAGTTCTATAGTGATATGTCGAGAACTTGTCAAGTACGAAGGTATGCAGTTTTATATTGTCCTGGATATAATTTATCAAAAAAACAATCCAAGTCAATTGCAGCGGCTTATTTTTAAGTAAGATTTAATATGGTACTCAAAATTAAACTCAACTATGAAACCGTTTTTATGACGGTAAATTAATTTAAAAAAAAAATGATTATCAAGGTACAATCAAGGTAAGTATTTGGTTTTTGCGACGGTAAATTAATTTAAAAAAAAAATATGATTTTCAAGGTATAATCAAGGTAAGTATTTGATTTTTTATGAATTTTTTTTAACGTAAAATCTTTTGTGAAAAAATTGTGACTGGTGTAAGAAAATTCTAGCCTTTTTAAACATCATTTTTCTAGAGAAGTAGGACACGTTTCACATCGCACAATTAGATATTCACATGAAATACATTTCTCTGTCAACTGGTCCTTCAAACTAATGAATACAAATGTCTGACAACAGGTGAATGATAATAGGCCACAAGCAACAGGAAATGTTGTATTGTTAAGCTTAGGAAAGAAATGATAAAATAAATTCTTAATAAATTAAGCAAAAAAAGTTAAGTTAATTTTGTAAGATTACGGGTGCATGTATTGGAATAGGATATTAGTGGTATGGAATTATTGTAAAAGGACACGTGAAATGAATCTTAATTAAATATTAATAATAACCCATAGATAGAAAACTAATTGAGAACACGCATACACTTAATTATATTTAACATCTTTATATAAGTATGTCAGGCATAAACCGACGCGACCAAGTACATTTTACACCTGCAATTTATTATTAAGATTCATTTTTAATTTTAATTTTATTTAATTGGAATAAACCATTTATTTACGTAATAAAACTTACGGTATACATCTCAAATCATATGCAGTCTTGTGTTTTATCTGAAAAATTTGTTAATATAATATTTTATAAAAGCTTGTAGACATGTGCAACAAATATGGCACATCAAACGCGGTATTTCAAATTAAAGAAGCTCTTTAATATATAAGTTTATTTTTTTTTAAAGTATATAAATAAATGTGAAAGAAAAGCCTATTTTCAAACCATTAAAGTAAATATCCTAATGGCATTATAGAGAGGCGATTGCGTCAAATATTTGATTTTTTTATACTGTACTTCAATAAAGAAGCTTTCAAGCTTGAAAATACTTTTTAATGGAATAAAATACAATTACTTTTAAGATTTTTAAAAGAAAATCTGAGAGACCCGAGCTCGACTGATCATCATTTTTTTCTGAATGCTCCTATCGTCGTCATTTCTTTCGACGATGTTCGATTTCAGAAGAAAGTTCATTTTAGACAACGAAGATGCGGTGATACCAGTTTTTGTTAAAAAATCGAGCTGCTCCTCAGCGATCTCGGTAACAAAAGAAATCTCATAATCTGGCCGAGTCTCGGAAAATTGTGTGGTTTTCAAGGCCTGCCAAGGAGCGGAGCGAGTCTGGAAAAGGATGTGCAAAGTTATTTCATTTCCGTTCGCACCTCTCCTACCGACTGATATATTCGGGCTGCCGCGCTCAGCTGTAAATGACGTCCCCGAAGACGCGATATCTCGATAACCACGGGATGGAAGGGGACGCTCTTCGTTTTTTGAAATTCATTACCGCCGAGCATGACCGGGGACGGTAAATATAGCAGAGGCATTACGTTTAGCCTTAGATATAGTTTAAGGATGCGAAAAACGGTGTCGGTTCGTATAAACCCCTACACCCCCCCCTGCCCTGCCCCCTTTCCCAACAGATATAATTAACTTTATGGGTAATATCTCGGTCCTTTATTCTAAAGTTGCGCTCAAAGATTCTTCACAGAATCGCTTACATTCAATGTGGTCTTTTAAGTCTTTTTAGCGTTGAATATTTATGAATTAATACTTTGCTTCTTACCATTTTTCTTTAAATTCATTTTAATATTTCATTCTACATTATTTTAAATTCTTTTGGATCTTATGGATTTGAATTTTATCCTGTTTTTCCCAAAATTACATTCCGTCAAATTTTGTATCTTTGACATCAAACTTACATTCAGTACATACTTACATTTTTAGTTCAGAAATGTTGTGCTCTAAATTAATTATGATAACCAAAATAATGAAATGACTAACAACTAAACTTTATAATAATCATTTGCATTTTTTTCTATTCCTTTGTTCGATGATTGTTTACTTCACGCGCAATTAATTTACACAATTATATTCTAATGCTATCATTACTGTGAAACTGTTTCCATGAACAGTATTTATTTCATTTTAGTATAAATTTGCTTCTCAAAATTGATCTTATCTTAACCTTTAAAGTAGCTTTGACTATTCAATTAATCCAATAAATTTTAATGATTTCGCGCAGCTATTTCTATTCTGTTAAATATACTCAATGAAAAGAAGAAAATAACCAGGCGTGCTTCATTCTTCTTTTGTAAGTGATTCTTGTGTTTATATGTAAAGACACACATTAAGTCTGATGTCGATCATTTAAATACAGAAACAAAATTAAGATCATTTAACATTTTTGAATCTTACGTTTGTGTTCAATGATCAATTAAAACCAGGTAATTCCATGTAAAAGTATCACAAAATTCATTTGTAACGAAAACACTTTAATAATAACATTTTAAAATATTACAATATATATATATATATATACATATACATATATGTGTATATATATTTATATCTTTTCAATCAGCTAAATTAAAAAAATTTAATATTATTTATATGTTTAATAATGAATCTATTATCGTTTCAATTAATTTATGTAAATAAGACATACATCAATATAATATACATATAACATTATACTCATAATATATTATAGTATACTGATGTATAATGTTAGGCCTATAGTAATATGATACACACATAATAGTTATATAACAAATTATTATTGCAATCTAAATAAAATGAACATGGTATAAAATTTTAATAGAAGCTTGGAAAATTGGACGTAAGTAAAGTTGTTAAATATATGAAAATCTCTATAAATATTTCTATTTAATTTTTAATGTAGACATTATTATTGATTAATTATTTTAATATGTACATTATTATTGATAAATTTTTTTAATCATCGGCATATTTAAAACTTCTATATTCAAACAGAATAAATGAAATTTAGTAATAAAATGAAATCTCATTACATTAAAAATTTCTACATCAATGTAAATGCCATTACAAAAATAAAACCAATCGTTAATTATAATTATCATATAAAGTCATCGGAATTATATTTTTTTTTTATTAACAAAAATATGCTATATAAAATTTAGAGTTAATTAATTGTTAAATATTTCACAAAAACAATTTTATATCATTTTATATTATGTTCATGAATTTTATGTAGTAAAATTTTATGTGCAATGCATTTCAAATGCACATTTTATTTTTCATTGTAATAAGTAAATGTCGAAATTAAAATTATTACTCATTATATACAATCCTGTTCTTTCACTAATAAAGCAAGCAATCAGTTATTAACTTGACTATATTGTGCAGTTCTATATTGTTAAAAAATATTCATCAAACCATTGCGTTTACTGTTAATATGCATTGTTGTTGTGCATTTTGATCAAACACTCAATAGAGTTTTTTTTTAATTATAAAATCATGATTGATCAGAAATGCTATTCAGCAGTATTTAATTAAAATAATATTGAAATGAATTATTTAATTATAATGTATTAAAAGTTAAAGAAAACATTTGAATCGTATATAATATATCAATAATTTATTGTCTAGTTAAATGATTAAAAATACATTTTCATACAGTATACATTAATTGATTACATAAGATGTACTTGTGTAACAAAGCACTGTAATAAATTGATTCATTCTTCAATCCAAAAACTTTTTAATAGCTTGTTTAAGCTTGTACATAATTTTGCAATTAACAAAAACATTTCACACGAAATATCACGTTCGAGATGAACGCTCAAAATAAAATTCGATTTCTAAATTTACCAATACATATTTTAAATTTTATTTCGTTAAAAGATATTTAATTTATAGAAGTGCGTGGAAATCTGCAATCGAAATTAAATATTACTTATGAATACGACAATTATGAGTGTTGAAATTATAAAAACGTGTTTTTCGAATAAATATTTCTCAACCGCATTCAACAATATACATATTTATCGAGTTTATAAATGTCTAGTAGCACGTAGATTTGATGTCCATAATAAATATCATTAATTATCAATGAGCAGTACGCGTTATTATGTCAGAGTTGCAATATTCAATGCAAGAAATAAAGTATAGTTTCGATTTTACCGAGCAACCTAAAATGGAATCGAGCGTATCCGTTTAAAAAAGAAGCGACAGTCGAATCGCGAGGAAAAATATGAGGAGGAATTATGCCGAGAACAAAGAGCATAAGCCCTTAGGGCGAATTTGATATTGAATAATGTTTGCCGAAAATGTAAGTAAACAATAAGGATTCGAGTGGTCGAACAGCGCTGATACATTCCCTTGAAGAGTAAGGAACTCGTATAAGCGCAGATATGAAATTAGCATACGTAAGCGTATAAAGAATCGGGCGTTTGGCAGCATTGCCAAGTAATCTCGGAGATAAAAGAGAGGCTTAGCGCGCAAGGAGCCGGAGGCAAATTTTATAACGAAGTATCATCGAGCTCTTGTTTTACCGTCAGCAGCGATCTCTAAATCCCGAGCTAAGTGGCCGGGGCCGAGCGCGAGGCAGACTCGGCAAATAAAGTCGGGCGTGTAGGGCCGCGGTCCTACGCGGAATTTACTCTGGAAGAAAAGCAGCTCTCACCCCCTCGACCAGCCGCCCTCGTGGCCGCGGCTTCGCATCGGCACAGGCCGAGTTTCTAGTCGCGAGAGAACAGGAGGGCGGAATCGGTGGCTTCGACGCTTCGGAAACGCACGCGAAGAAAGCCATTCGACCGATCTGGAGGACTCGAGTGATTCGGGGCCCTCCGCTCTAGGCCGCAGCAGAGGCCGTTGGTAATGACTCGGCGAGCGAGGTCTGGAGGAGGACTCGAGTGTCCTCGCCGAGGAGCTTGCGGCGGAGCCCATTCGCGCGACTCCGGCTTCCGGTGCCTCCAATCCTCCTCGGCGATCGGTTCGCTTTCGGCCACTTCCTTTCCCGAGCTCGGGCGAAGCTCCGGCCGGCCGAGTACACCCTTGTAAACCCCCGGCCCTGCTATCAGGACCTCGGCGCAGGTGTTGCGCAACGAGTCCACCCGCAACAAACCCACCCGCTTCTATTAATTGCGGCTTGCAAAGGGGATCCCGGGGGACGAGCAGCTGCTACATCAGAGGCCCTTCGGGGGCGATTCCAGAGTCCTCGTCGCCCGACTCCCACGAGCTGATTTGTCTGCCGCGTCCTTCCGGATCTATTTTATGGCTCGACATTGTTTCGCTTAGCCTCCAGCTCCCCGTGATTTCTAGCAGCTCACCATTTAAACTTCCTACTTCTCTTGCTGTCGTTATTATTGGAACCCGAGTGAATTTTTTTTTTTTTTGTTAATTATTGGGCTTCCACATTGCTTTGATTTACAATTTTAATTCAAAATCAAGGAATAAAGAGTGCTCTTAATTGCAGGATCTCGCGATCCTGCTCTGAAGTGATTGACTCGCGGTGTTCAAATGCCATTAACGGTGCATATTTATTGTCCTTATTTATTTCATTGGGCGAGGTGTAAAATTGCCCAGTATCGAAACATCAGCGAGGCCCCTAAAGCCAGAAATCGAGGACAGATGCGCACTAGAATATTAGTCGTTAGTCGTGGGTGGCTGTACGATGAAGAACATACCAACGGCGTCGCGCAATAATAATATATAATACAATGTTTCTTCGGAATCGAGGAGAACCTCTTCTTTTTCCTTCGGATCGTAATTCAATGGTCTCGTGCGTGGGCAGCTCCCCCACAGGCTTGCGAAATAATAAAAAAAGAGCGAAATCTGGCGCACGGAAATAAAACACGCTTCTGCTCTTTTGTCCCAGTCAAATTCAATGTTATTGATCTCGTTGCGGTGACGAATAACCAATAACCCAGTTGTTGACGCACTGCTGTGTTCGCGTGGAGTCGATAAGCTTTGGGACGCGTCGATAATTGGATCAAAGCATCACTCGTTTAGATGGATTATGAGCTACGGACAAGGCAATGGATATTGGCCTTCAATAACGCTGGCCAACGCGAGCTCGTTCTTATTTCACGAATGGTCACAAATGGTCTGTCTTATTATCAAAGCCTGCAGCTTGATGAACAATGGCTCGATGGGCGTGTGGTGTTGTTGCCCATGCCCAAATAAAAAATTGATCGCTCGAGCCTAGGCGACTCGGGCGTAAGCCGGTGGTCGATGCCTCGAGTGCCGATCCCCTTTGGTCGGTAGCCGGTGCAACTCTCCAGCTCACCTTCGCCAATCGAGATTCTTTATATTCCCGCTTTTTTCGTCGCTCTTTCGTTTTTTATTTACCATTGACAATCGTTATTGAGAAATTATGCATTCCTCCCGCGGCAATTTATGATTTTACGACCTCTCTTAAAAATTCTTATAATTAAAACCTCCGCGTAGTACACTGAGGAGAAATTCATTTTTCTGCAAGCTTGATTATTTTCGTGGAATAATTCAGCCGATCGCGCTAAAACACGCCTTTTACCATATATAAGTGTAATTGTACAAACACACATACACACACACACATGTATATATAGATATAATATATTTATATAAATATATATGTAATTTAATAATGCGTAAAAACTAGTATTTCAACGTCGTTCAACGTCGTTCACTTAGTAAAAATAGAATTCAATTACGCTTATTATTCCTGACGTGCGGCTAAGATAACGTAAGAATACTTTCTAAACTTTCAATTTTAGTTTTCAAAGTCCTGTGCACAAATATTTTTCTATTTTCGAATAACCTCCGCTCACACGAGCAAACCCTATTACTGGTATATTACCCTTCTACGCAATACCGAAGCCCACGTCTATAAATTATTTGAGAGTCGTTGCTTACAATCCGATGCGAGCATTTTATTTTATTTTACAAAGAAAATGGCATATTATAACAAATTAAATTGACAAAGCTCCGATCCTTATCGAGCTTAATTGGTTATACAGCTATTATACTGTTTGATAAGAGTTTATTTGGAAATGTTTTACTGTATAGCTCAACTAGGCATTGCGTGCCATTTCTTCTCGAATACCCTTGGAGCACTTAATTTTAGCCACGTACAATAATAATCTGATGTTAAAAGGCTACTATTATTTCATCATCTGCGTTAAATTTTTATTTACGATACAGCTACTGAACTATCTCGCTTCACTTTGCTCCGGAATAAAAGTACAGTTACCCCACGTTATTTACTGTTCCTGCAATTGCCTTATTTCCTGAATTGCTTAACCCGACAATACAAAATCTGCTTGTTTACGACGTCTCAAAATATGCTTAACCACATCAACATATTACCGACATTCCGCACCGATACATTAATATCTTTATTATCACTCACCTATAATTATAGCCGAGCGCACACACCTGCGAGAGACTGGAGCGACAAAAAATGATCATGAAACTTACGCCACGTACCTCCGCGGCTCGAATGCATCGCACTTGCAGAATAATTATGTCTTTGCCAAGTCTACAATTTATTTATGGATGCTCATTTGCAAACGAACAAGTACGCCTTGTATATAAAGGTTGTATCCTCTAGTTGTATCTACGAGTGGTGAATGCGCTGTATATTGTATGTAATGCACTATAATCCTGTAATAAGTACTTGCTTGCTTGTAGTTAAATTTCTTATACTGTCATGTGTGTCCTAGAATTCGTAATGCATTTCAACTCCCAGCGTATATTAACAACGTATAATTTATATGAACTTGAATATACATTCATTTAATGTATATATATATATATATATATATATATATATGTGTGTGTATGTATGTAGGTATGTAGGTATGTAGTTATGTATGGATGTATGTATATATTATGAAAAATGAATCATTTTATAAATGATAATTTTTTTACACTTACATAATATTCGCGATTAACTTAAAAAGCCTTTTTTTTAATGGATGACTCTATCGAATTTGCATTTCAAATTTTTATTACACATCGAGGTTCGAGAACTTTTCTAAGCTGCATTATATACAATTATGGCATTGCAGTGAAAAAGAGCTGACACATTGGAATATTATAATTACGATATTTTTTCGTGCGATAAATAACAGTTGCGGAGAATATTTTATTAGCAAAGCTATGCGAATAAATCGATGTATTAAGTGTAATTGTTTGAGCATATGCCGATAAAAGCAGAATCGAAGTGATAAATGGCTGATTTGGCAATTTCGATGCTTTACGGAACGAAAGTTTTATATAATTATAAATTTCGAATAATGCAATGGCACTTTCGTCAATTTGCCGTTGGTGTAACACAATAAATAATTCAATACGAATCTTTGGAGATATTCAAATTTCTGAGAAGACTTGCTTGAATATCCAATAAGCTTGACTATGATGTGTGGCATATGGTCAGAGGCTTATCGGCTGCAGCTCCAAGATTCATCTTCGGCAAGATTGTTAAGCATCAGGCTTAAGAATGTGTGGGAGCATCGTCGCATTGGGAAAGCTTGAAAATGAGATAAGGTCCACGCCCAAGGGAATCGCGGCCGGAGGACGGGGCGGGAGGAGTAAAAGGGCGTAGGATGAAAAGGTGACACTCGTTATCGCCGGACTCGTCGCTCTCCTCTTGGGCCTCCCTGGTCTTCTGCTCGGGCCCCGCAGCGCAGAGTCGGGGGCAGTTCGAAGCACGTCCGCGTTCCGAGATAAACAGGGACTTACGCTCGCCATTATTCGGAATATCGCGGCCGCGATCGAGTCGCTATTCAAAAAGGACGCGGCGCGTTTAATTATATATTTGTCGCGAGTTAACGGTGCACGGCACGAGTCAAGGGTACGGCGAACTGTTAGAAGAGCCGTTACAAGTCTAAGGAACACGGTCCCGCTGATTTTAGAAAGTATTTTCCGAACGGCGCGTGTGTGTTTAATCCCGGGGCTGTTCATAGGTGGGCTTGCCAGGTAGTTGTTGGCCCGCGGGGCCGATAGGGGCCAAGAGGGGCCGAGAGGTGACGAAAAGGCCATGCCGCAAATGGCCACGAGCGCAGAACTCTTATCCATGAGTTTTCAATGCTCGCTCATCCCGTTGCAAATGGTAATGCCGAGTTTTCACGAGAGCTCGCCTCACTCGCGGCTACGGCCTCTAATGGGCTCGGCTTTCCCACCTCCCTATTATTAGATCCGGAGCTGTAAATTTGGCCGTTATGGCTGCAAGGGCTAGAGTTGCGCACGAGGCTGAAATTAAAGCTAACCGAGGGAAACAATGATGTAGCATCGGTGTATTTAATTTCGCAACAAGTTTGTTAATGCCCACGAATTGCTGACCATTGGCTCGACCCTTTCCATATTCTGCCCATTGTTCCTCGTTTATCAAATGCCGGGAAAATAGGTCGTGACCTATACGCCCTCTGCACCCTACCAACTTTTTATAGCCGAGCCATCCTAATACTTTTCCGATGAAGACAATTTTCAGTGAAAACCCTTGCCTGCCGACTATTACCACAGTTAATTCCTTCCAGCGATAAGAACTTGACCAATGGCTCATCAATAATATTACACTCGACCGACTTCATAATTTAAGACAAATATCTTTTCCATTTTGTTAATCATATTTGCTTTTAAATTTAGAATACAATTACTAATCCCTTGTATGTTGGCTTCACTTCATTTGCATACGTATTATTAAAGTAAACTCAACGTTTGCGTAAAATTACATATTTATTTTCCATTCAATATTGATTTCTAACAAAAATGCACGAAAAAGAAGGGCTTAAATCATAATGAATGCAGATTTTATACACTCACTTTACTTATAAATTTCAAATGCCCGTGCAAACACTGCATACATAAATATGAAATTCTCAAATTTGAATCTACAATTTCTTAATTACTCTATAATACATGTTTTCACAGAATCAATTGAACGGAATTCCAAAATAAATATTTACTTTCTTATGTGTGAATAATACATTAATATGTACAACCTATAATTTATATTTACATAATCTATATAGTTTAATTAAATTTAAGAACAGCAAATTAAATTACTTTTCTTATCATCAAAATAAAAATTGTCTATCCGTACAAAATAATTGTATCTAATAATATATATACATATATATATATATATATATATGTGTGTAGAAAACATATTTTCAATATTTTGACGGTGATTTATTAGATAATAACAAGAAGCAGTGAGAATTTAAAGCAAAAATAAAAGCTAATAAACATTAATAAATTGTTTCAACAATTTATTTTAGCGAAAAAAATTCTTTATAATAGAAGTATAATTATCAATTTTTTACATTCATAGAGTAATAAGCCTTACTTTTAAGTTTATATATAAACTTACTCTACTTCAATTAATTAGCTTTAAAACAAACAATATTTTAACAATCATCACTAAAAATACTCTCACATTTTATGAAATCTTAATTAATTAATTTTTCTTTATTAATAATATTTTTTTCTTCAAAACATACGCGTATTTATGATGAATAAAGTGTTACTACAAGATGCATATATAAAAAAGTTTTTTTATGTATTATTATTGATCTAAGAATCAGAATAGATAACAATAATATAAGTAAAAAAGTTTTTTAATTTTTCTATTTATTTATTAAATTAAAATTTTTGAGAATTTAATTATGAAGTATATTATAGTAATAAAGAACCTAAAATTTGCTTATTCGACATTGTTCACGTACTTATTTAACTATTTACAGTAAAACTTGCAATAATTCTCTAATGAGGTTAAAAGGAGGCAAAACATGTTGGCGTTTATTTTAATAAATATTTAAATATTAAATATTTTTTAATTAACTTATGTATGATATTTGTATTTTATTTTAAAATTCAAACGTATTATTCTTTTAAAAGAAATGTCGATGAAGTAATTCCAATTTATTGTGCACATCAAACAAAGCTCAATCGAATGGATATATTTATGTATCAGCTTCTTTACATGATTAAAAAATTCTAGTATCCTTCTGCGCATCTACCTTACGCTTATAAGTTCAACGATGCTTCTATACTTTCACATGTCGATGACAGAATACTTCGAAAGTCATTAAGCTAAGATCTACGTTTTCATCGCGTACTTGCACACCGTTTAGTTATAAATCCAGAATCATCGTTTAATATTTTATTAATAATTTAACTTGGTAAAAAGTACGTGTCACTAAACTCAAAATCTTAAATGCGAGTTTTATTCTATTAAACGCGTGTTTTAATTTTTAAATTTAATATAATTAAGAAATAACTAATCAATTAATACACGTAAATATAAACTATATAATATAAGAAAGAATTTTAACAATATTATTAATAACGTATTCCAAGATCGTATAATCAAATTAAGATTTTTATTTACCTTAATTAGTAGATGTTCAATATGGATTGGCAAGTACATACTCGATGTTTCATGTAACTGTTATAATGTTGCAATGGGAAATCTAAATTTTTTATTGACAACAAAAAAAACTCACAGTAAAAGTCTAAATAAAACTAGATGAATGTAGAGAGTCAAGTTTGTGCGAGGAAAAGGTATTGAACTTTTCAAAATCGTAATATGGTTTTGGGACAATATAATGAGACAAAGACAAAAGAATTTATAAAAAATATAAAAGTCCTTGACGTAATACGTAGTAAGTGCTGTGTGTAAAATTAATTCTTTAATCAAATCATCTTATCTATTATATGTTAATTATGTAGGAGTAAGCTTTTTTTAAAATTCTCAAAGAATGTAAAAGTTTTCACGACTCAATTGTCCTTCATTTTTTACTTTCGATAACCTCGAAAATGCCTTGTAGCTCGTAAACCATAAAAAATAGACAAGAAAATTTTAAGTGCAACTCATAAAAATATGAAAAGTTGGTCACTAATGCAATGTACAAATAAGATGAATGAAAATATTAAGACAAGTGCATTATAACTGCAAAAAAAGTAAATTACACAAATATGACTTTAAGTTTTTCATGAAAATTGACCTATCAATGGTTGATAAAGTAGCGGTAACTTAATAGAGGATAAGGCAAAAACGTCTTTCACGAAATACGCTAGGCCTTATGCGAACTGTTAATTTAAATTATTTTTGATTGTTATTTCAAATGCCATACCCATATATAAAATGTATTCAAAGTTTTCACAAAAACATTTTTCTAGATTAAATAAAAACTAAATGAAAATATTTGGTGATTTATGCTATTTGTCACGTTGAAACTATAAGAATTTTTTTTAATATCAACTAATATATTATTTAGCGGATAAAAAGATTTTATTGGTAACAATTATACACAATTTGTAAAATCATTCATGTTTTTCAAAACATTTCGAAACTATTTAAATATTTTAATTGAGCATTTTATTTTATATAAATGGTTTATGCACGTGTATCCTTAATACAAAATTGGTTATAGAATTTCTATGAATTTTTTATACTAATATATTCGTGTGCGATATTGCACGTATATCATGTATTGACAAAATCTCATTTTCAACAAAATGTATTTCGATGAATTCTTGAATTCTCAAGACTTCAGCTATGGGGATTTCAGCGAAAATTTTAGGCGAAGGCTTTCAATTTAAATGCATTTTTATCTGATTATGAATGTTGAGTGGGGTATAAATTGAGTTATTGTACTATCAATTACGTTGACAATGAAAACTTAAAAAAGGATTTCACATTTTTGGATAATAAATAATATATATAGTATGCTAAACATAAACATTAATAATTGTACTTATATAATATAGTTTTTTTTTGTATGATAAATCCATTAAATTTAATTCACCTCTGTATTTTAAATATCATAAATAAGTTCAAAATAAATTAAAAATACATATAAGCATATATGTATCGCTGTATCATCAAACATATCTAGATATTGTATAAGGATATGGAATTTCCTAATCTAGAATTTAACGATTTTCGATGCTCTAAATAAGCAACAGATCTTGCTAAATGATAAAAACTGCTTTTTTCTGATAATATTTTTTGTTGATTTTATATATATTTACTTTATAAATATCATTCTATAGTATTTCATATTATAACGATTGTTTTCAGATTTATGTAACGGTTTTTTTATTTATGCAATTCATCTTAATTATAAACAAAGCTTGTACTTAGAGAACATTTTTACTCTTTAAATCATGAGCAATGAAAGTTGTAATTATTTACCATGGTCACGGTTAATCAATGAAATAATTAAAATGCATATACAGCGAAGTATATTTACGTGTATATATCCTTGTGCTAAATTGGTTCAATGACTGAAATCGCACATACCTAAAATTACAATATTATAGAAAAGAAAGATAGATTCCCGTATAATTGATTAGACAGAAGATCCGTTACGAGGCAAATTAAGAAAATTTACCCAAGAGCGTTAAACCTAAATACAATGTCATATGTTTGAATGGCTTCGTGAATAAAAAAAATTATCGCATAATTCCTCAACAATTGCAAAGACCAATAAGGAAACGGAGAATTTCGCCGAGCGCAGGTTTTTCTTAAAGAAGCGCGGTATGTTTTCGGAAAGATATTTAGCATATTAAAGTAGCAGAATTGGGGCTGCAGTTGCAAAAATTTATGCGGGATTGATTTTAGTTAGAAACCGCCAAAGGTAGCTTTTGAAATCGCCTAGCGCACACGATGACTCCCTTTTCGTAAAGGAAGCGCAAAATGCCATTGCATCGAAATAGCTTAACTCTCGAGAGCTCGCCACATGATGACTCGGCGGATTCAGTTCGCTTTAAATATTCAAAATGTGCAAAGAAGACAGATGGCAGATGTAAGCCGCGGACGCTTTCCATCCGTGGCCCAATTCTGGCCAAGAAGCTTGGCAGTTTTCTGGAAAAGGAGCTGCCAAACCCGGACGCAGGGGTTGTTTGGGCACCTGCCGGGCTGTTTTCCCGATGCCAAATGGATACTGGACCTTTTTGAGGGCGGACAGAAATTTAACCGGTTACTCTGGCCATCGACTCAAGGAAGCTGTTTGCCTCTCCCTCCACTTGCTGGTGAATTTATGCTCGTGCAGCGAAACGACTCTACACCAAGTATCGCTAATGCATCTTCGCTATATAATATTTAATACCTATGCTGTATTTACGAATTCTTCAATGACCGACTTTAAAGTCTCCGAGTCTATTTCTTATTTTCTTCGCGTATTTTCTCGCCAATGATAATTATACATTTATAGCTTTATAACTAACATGAATATGAATTTGTAACTTTTGAATTTGTTAATTATTGAAGCTTTCATTTGGATTTTATATAACTGTAATACAATGTAATCTTTGCCTATGTATAATCGATAAAAATATCAGTAATAATATCATGATAATCGATGTAAAAGTATTTAAGGTCAACCAAAATAATGTGCTTTTAAAATAAATTCAGCTATCGATCACAAAGTAAGGCGCAAAATATTTTACTCGTAAGATCTTCACGAGTCATCAAATTAATAGGTCAAAGTTTCACTAAGCCAAAAATAAAATAAAAATTTTTTTTTTTATTAATACTTTAAATTATTATCAGTTTTGAGAAATTGTTTAAAATAAACTAAGAAAGTCAATACTGACTTAATTAGACACGACTGCTTGATCTATTAGTTATTTTTATTAAGAAATAAATGCTTTTTTTTAAAGTAAGTAAATTAAATATTTGTAAAATACATAGTGTTCTATGATATTACCAATATTTAATGGATAATCGTCAGTTTTCGTAGATGTTCATAATTAATCTTGGCGCAATCTTATAGAGATGTCTAAAATTTAATACATAAATAAAATCTTATAAGACTGAATGATAAATGTATTCAAGAATTTATATTTTTATAATAATATTAACTATTTAACGGGCGGAATTCATAGATATGTCCAATATAAATGATACCAACTATGGAATTAAATTAAAATTGATTTTTTAATATGTTTAAGTAGATTATAACGAATCTAAATAATTTATTATTATCTAAATAAATTATTATTTTATTCAATGTACATAGGTAATTGTTTAATAATAATATTTAACAATTGTATTATTTAAATGATGAAATGATTAAGATATCGAATTAGATTTTTTGCATTGCTTAATAAAATTTTCAAAAATTACAGTTAAACGTTAGTTTGTATTTATGAAATAAAAGCCCAATGGTACTACTGTTTTTCTGGATTAAAATTGACGTAAAAACAATATTATCGATTCTTTAATTAAAAGTGCAATTCCTCGTTTATATTTAAAAGGAAAATACTTTGGCACTGTATATAAACCAAGTTACTGAAACCTTTGAAGCCTTAGTTATATACACAAATTTAGTCTATTAGTCTAATTTTATGAAATATTATTTAAAATGTAATAAGTCATATTATTTCTGAAAACGCCTTAAAATATCGAAGATCGAGCATCGTAATATTATTTTATTACACACTACTGTTTTTTTCTTAATATTATCATCATTAAATTATGTATACAATGGAATATAAAATGGTACATGAAATTCGGTGACTTTTTCATTTAACATAAATACCTTGAATTGGATTTTAAAAACTTGCTCAAGCATCTGAAAAATTAGAAAAAAGACCTAAAAATGCAAATATGATAAGTAGTCACAATAAAATATTTTCCCTCCAGATATTAAATGATAAGAACTAAACGTCTTTTCAATAAGATTATCGGGATTATTATTTGTACATATTTGTATATTTGTATGTATTTTTATTACGAATGATTTGTGAAACGATCTTCAATGCTTTTATAAACATTTATAACAGTTTCATGTTTATTAAATGCAAGAACATTATTCGACTGTGAGCATAAAAGAAATTACAGGCGAAGCGGCCGTTTGTTATCCACTTTATCATTAAAAGCAAAGTCTTCAATAAAATCTCTTGATGTACTCTGTCGTAACGTATGGAGATTTGTGAAATAGAGTTAAAGAACTAATTTCGTTCGCATATCCATGCCTCCTAATACTTAAAGCAAATTATGCAGATTGCAGTAATATCGTTAAAAGGTAATAAAATTAACCGCGGGTGAGCTCCTTTATTTTCCTGCGCTCCTGATAAACAATTTTTCTTTTTTTGAAAATAAAATGAAAAACTAACCTCTCTTGAAAAAATACCGACTTTAATATACACTGGCTGATGTGTTCATTGTGGGCTTTCTAAAGTTATACATCATTGTAAGTATCCATAATAACAGCACTTACTCCATCATTGGGCCGGTCGTTTCGCATCCTCGGGCGCCTCCCTCCCTGCCCCGCGATACGAAAATAATAAAAGAAGTTTCGATTTTTCATCGAGGAGAATCTCTGAGGTGGATTTTTCACGAAGCCGCGAGCGCGTTGCCTTATCGTTTCCTCTCCCTTGGAAAACGGACCAAAGAAATACGGCCGTCGGGGAGGAAGAGGCGGAGGCAGAGCGAAGGGGCCTTCGAGCAGGGCACTTTTGTTCCTAAGCTCCGATCGGCTCGGCCTAGGAGTCCCCTAGCCGAGATTATAAGAAAAGCATCCCGGACCGAGTCGGCAGAGGCGCCGGCGACGCTCGCCACTCGCCGAAAACCTCGAAATCCATGCGCGGCATCCTGCCCCCGTGGCTCCGCTCATCGGGTCACTGGGTCAAGCCTTCGGTCGATCCGGCGTCCGCCGCGACGCGATTTCTCCGGCATCTTCGGGAGCGGCGCCCGCACCAGCGACGGCTCTTTTCGGGGACCAAGGGGGAGGGGCCGGGGGTCGCAGGCGCCGGCAGGGCTGCCCCCGGAAGCCAGGACCGCGACGAGGCTTCGATGTAAACAAGGGCGCCTCGGAGCTCTCGCCCGTATTCCGGGTGAGGCGAGCTCTTCCCTCCTCCCTCGGCTATATCGGGAAGATTCAAAGACTGCGCCTTCTGGAGTAGTAGGTCGGGGCTGGCTCCTTTTATCGACCAAACTCCGCACTCCCCCTCCGCCAAAATTTTTCTCCTCAACCTTTCGCGAGCCCCGACGTGATTCGTGAGCTCGGGATCGAAGTTATTATCCGATGACCTGGTATCGTTTCGCCTTTCCGCCCCTCTCCCCGATGGCTCCTCCGCACCTTATCCAGCCGCCTCCCGCCCCTCTCGCCACCTCCTCCCGGTCGTTGCCGCGTTGCTTTTGTCTTCGATGCTCGCCGGCGTATGACGCTGGCCGTTAGCCGCCCGTCCATAAGCCTCTTTTACTTTAGCGCGAAAGGATGCATCGTACATACACGTTGGGAACTATTGCGGTCTAAATAATGACGGCTCTTCCCTCTCCCCCCCCCCAACACCCCGAAGTCCACCGCACTAACGCCGCCCCGCTTCGTCCGCTTTTAAAAGCCAGCTCTGCGGGCGCAGCGAAAATACTTTAACATTTTTTAAAACTTATTAACATTGCCTTCCCGATCGAGGCATTTCTTCTCGTGTCAATATTAATAATTGCTTATTTTTAGGCATCGAAGATTTTTAAACGCGACTCGTCCAATTTACAAAGCGCTTTTATTTAGGTCACGGTAAACCAAAGCCAAACGTCAAATAATTCTATAAATACTTGGTTAAAGCATCCAAATAAAAATCATAATCGTACAGATTCTTATTATTATATATATATAATGTACTATAATAATAATGAGTTTTTCCATCGAATTATACATATTCAAATTAGCTTATGCTCAACTGTCAATTAACGGCAACCATTGAAACCGCTCAAAAACAAAATCCCATCGCGTTTGTGTACTTTTTTTTTTAAAATATAGGTCGCATATAATCTTTAATTCTTTAGAAAACTATTTTCATGCAAATTAATACACCTGGCATATAGTTTATTTTTCGCAATAATCCAAGAGCTTAATAAATTTAAAAATATTAAATTTCAAACGAGTAATCCGAATATGTGGTTCGTTTGAAAAATGCGCAAGATTTACAAATAAAATACATAATAATAATGCTACATTAATTGCATTGTAAAATGTTGCTAAATCGATAAAATATTATTTCACTGCTATGATTTCACATTTCATAGAAATTGATATTTGGACCAAGGTATCATCATATCCAAAAAGTTGTTTATATTAGACACGCATTTTTATCGAAGTAAATTGAATTTTTAATTATGTTTTTAATCATCCTTTGTCGATCGAAATTAAATAATACAACAGTCTTTAAGGGACAATTTAATGTATATACATTAAATAAGAATCGGTGGTAAAGAAGATTAGTTCCCCTAAAATGTATTCCTGCATATGTATAAAATCTGATAGAATCAACGTTATTCGCGATCTTCTTGATATTAATTTCAGTACGAATTGAGTGCGGATGGACCGCAAACTTGGATTTATAATTGAGCATTTCTATTCATAAGCAGAATATGCTACCATACTAATATTTACGAACTACTGCAAAATATAAGACGATATCTCCAAGGGATTGTTGTCTAATACCTCTATATATTATTATCAATATTACTAAAATTATAATCAGGCATAATATATGGGTTCTGTTACATGTTCACAGGTTTCCGCGATATATTATTCTTATTAAGTAGATAATCAAAATATTTGTTTTAATCAGTCTTATTAATAATACTCGCTCATAAATTATTTACAAATAGTCATTACTTTTAAAAAAATATTAATAATGACTATCCCGTAATTATGTATTTACATTATATGTATATGCTTCAAAGTATAAACTTTTACATAAGAAAATAATTAATAAAGTTTTAATATTGCTTAACTCCCGACGCAACTCTCAACAGGCATATAGCTAAGCAAATATTAACTACTGGTAAGTCTGCCTCAAATACCTGATAAAAGCAACTATAATTAAAAATATTGGATTTCTGAAAAATATTAATACGATAGAGAGGAAATAGGATGTTTTGGTGAAATTCGGCGAACGTACACAAAAATGCTGGAACTAAAATAAACATATATTATATTGTAATTTAAAATCTTGCTAAACACCGTAGACCGAATTATTCGAATAAATTGTTTATAAAGTAGTTAGTACTACGTCGAGTAAACTTTTAAACTTCAACAATTACATTAGAATAGCAGAATAAAATTCCTAACTAACTTCGCTGTATAATTAAATGTGAAATTATGAGATAGTTACAACTATTAAATATTTTAATAGATTGTAAAAACGAAATAAAAATAAAAAAAAAAATACAACGAATTTAAACTTTAATTCTTAACAGTCAGCGTTACATAAAGTATTGATATAAAGTTAAAAACAGAGAAACAAAAATTATGAAAGTTTGAATTAAAATCTAATTTTCACGTATTAATCTTGTTTAAAAAGCACTAAATTTTGTTATACATCGTAAACTAATTTTGTTTATCTAATACTGGAAATATGATACAGGTTTAAATTTTTGTCGAATGTAAATAAAAATAAGTCGAGAACAGTATGCATTAAAATTCTAGTATAAATACAAGGTATAAAAGTAGTAAGGGAAAGAAATAAAATTATACAAGTTTTAGTAAATAAAATGTTGGTAACATATAAATTCGTAACCGCTATTTCCTTTCAAAGATTTACTTTTATTTTAATGTATTGAAGCTCGAATCTTTAATTTATTCCTTACATATCAATGGATTATAAGCGAGCGATAATCAAATTAATGACTGAAATATTGTGCTTGTATCTTTGCTTACAAAATAATCCACCTTTCGTAAATTCTGTAGTTGGCTTTTTTCTTCTTTTTTTTTTTTTTGCTTTGCAACGCAAACGCGCGACATCCAAGTTTGTGGCGTTAATCGAATATTAAGACTGAGGCCTTGTGCAAACACTAATTCACGCGTCTCTTAAATATCCGTTGCAAAGTTGAGAAAGATAATTACATGCAGGGGACTTTAGCTTTTAAAAATATAAGCGCATCTAACAAGTAAGCGTTCATTTTGAAATTGAATGTCATAAAGATATCGAGCCCGCCAGGTATTAGGGCACCGTTTTTTTTCCACATTTTCCTTTCGCAGATTATTTTTACTCGCGCGCACACACGCACGCGCACGCATAACGCGAGCGGCGCAAGTTTTTCTACGCATTATTATAACGATGGCTCGAGTCAGACTTTTGAAAAATGCCCAAAGCTCCGAACCGGGCCGCCGACTCAGTCCTCGTAAAGGGTAAGCAGCAATCCAGATAAGCCTCGCTCGTAAGAGGAGCCTCGTAAAAGGCAGCGGGCTCGCGACTGCGAGCCAACGGAGGAGGTGTAGAGCCGTGCGTGTGTCGCATTAGCGTACACGCGCGAGGGGGGTGGGGTAAGGGATGGTTTAAAGAGCAGAGCCGCGGCTGGGAGGGGTCTGACAAGTGGAGACGAGGGCGAATTATTTCAAAGCCGTCGCGGGCCGAGGAGGGGCGAGCGGCCTCCTGCCTGGTGCTTTTCCGACGTAGCCCCTGGCCAAACAAAGGCTCGGTGTCCGAGCGGGAGGCGGGTGAGCGTCGAAGGGAGATACCCTCCTCCTGAGATGACAGTAATTTCAGCGGTCGTTGGTATTCCATTTGCCGGAGGAGCTCGGCTTCTCGCCCCGGTCGATGCTCTTTCTCAACCAGGCCGCGTCACTTTAATTAAGCGACTTAGCGGGCCCCCGTGGCCGCGATTGGCCGATCGATCAAAGACTCTCCTCGTGGCTCACGTGCCTCCGTGGGCCACGAGTTCGGAGCCTGTCCTGTTTGCCCTTGCCCACGTGACGTGATATTATCATCAGTGTTCGGTGGAACCTTTAATATTTGACCCGCCGCGCTCGCCCGCGCCTCCACGCCCGATGACTTTATTAACGAACCGCTAAAATGCGAGCCCTCGAATCGCGCAAAATCCACTAGACTCCGGACTAATTGGATTCCATTGTTGTGCCATTGAAAATTAAAACAAACGCTCCGTGACATGGAGCTGCCCGTTGAAAGGAGTGCTGACTCTCGGGACTTAAGGTGTTCCGTGGATATTACCTCACGGCGATTTTCATGCGTCGTGAGTCGCAGACCCTCGAGTTTATTTCGTTTAGTCAACCCATGACTTTTTAATTATCTCAACATCATCTTCATAAATATTCGCAATAATTTCCAAAGCATACAAACGTTGCATGAATATGCGATTCATCGGCATCAATTCCAATACGCTCTGATATTTAAATCTTGTATGAATATAAAATGCCAAGATTAAATTTAAATATTACATAAACGTCCTTTAAGTCCATTAAAATCCAGGATTACATTAAAGTTATAAAAGAAGAGAAATTTAATAACCGAAACTTGCATTTACACAATTTTTATCTTTTGAACGCATACAAAATGAATAACTTCGACTTGTCCATAATTATTATGACAACCTGAATTTTAATTAACTTTAATGCGAAATTCGCATCTGACATTTGTTTTCAATTTATTTCCATACATTAGCAATTTTTTGTTTTTGTTTATAAAGCAACGGATCCATCCAAAATGGAAGCTCGTTTAATGCCGTTGAAATTAATTTTTCAACATTTTGTTGTAAAATAAATTATTTATTCCGTATTGCTGAATATTCAGTTAATGCCATAGAAAAAGATTGCAATTAATCTTAAAATTAAAAAGCCATTTGTTTTCATATTGAAATGAATTTTTCTTAACGCAGAATTTAAAATTAGAAAAGAGCAGAGAATTTTGACTAAAGAAGCATTTGTACGCGTTATTTTTAGTCTCTGTTACTTTGGCCTTTGCAGTTCCATTGAATCACATTTTTTCCTCGTGCTTCTTTTCTCATTATCCCGAACATACTGGGATGAATCTGGAGTAAAACGCATGCGCAATGTCTCTCAAGCTAAGCCAGAATAATCCGATTCAACTCAAACCTACTACTCTCTCTCTCTCTCTCTCTCTCTCTCTCTCTCTCTCTCTCTATTACTCTCCATCACTTGCGCTCTTGCTTCGCGGCTGCTTCTCCCGCTAATTAGTAGGCTGCCTAGTCGCTGCCTCCTTCTCACGTTTGGTAAACGTGAGTTGTGTAGGAAAGGGCCGGATTGCAGGTCATAGTTAATTTACTATTCTTTTGGCATAAGGCTGCGGCAGGGACTTTTTTCGCGACGCACCAGCCCCGAGAGGTGAGGGCACTGGCTTTGCTCGCGTGCCGCCGCAGCCGAGCCTCGAGGGGAGCGTTTCTTTTTTTTTCACGCCGCGCTGATTAAAAATAATTGCTTGAAGCGTCGGGGGCCCGCTCGGCGGACTCGGGCCCGATCAGGGCTCCGGAGGCCGAATACTCCGATAAGAGGACTCTCGCGCCCGTGGAGGCTGCCAAGTGCCGCTCTTTCCTACCGAGCCCGGGAGCACGAGACTTTGCCCCAATGGGCATGGCGTTGCCCCTCCCCTCCTACCCCCGTGTCCGCGGCTCCTAGCCAATTGCTCGCGTGGGGCCGAGCTCGACTCCTCCAGGACCCTTCCACCCTTGGCCCTGTGGCACAGGCGAGGCAGGATTAAGGGCCCCGTGCGAGCTCGGGGCTGTCGCGACGGCGAATAACGAGGGCTCGAGGCTGGAGGAGGAGGAACGAATAGGCAGAGCCACCCCGGCACCTCGGGACCGCGATTATTGATCCCAGGGTGGAGCGGCGCGCGCCTCCGAGTCACACATTCGCTCGGGAGCTGCGCCGCCGTGCTCCAGATTCTCGGGACGGCCCCGCGAGCCGCCGCCGACGTCGTCGTCGTTCCTCTCTACCGATCGACACTCCACTTTTCAATTAGCTCTCCCGGCCTCTCCTCTCTCCTCGCGGACGAGCGACCGACGTCGCCGCCGCCTCTATTCCACACTTGACACTTTTCGAGCGATTGCCGACCGCTTGGCTCATTACGCCGAGGCGTCGTCCAGCTGTGGCGTTTTCTAGGCCACGATCCGCGCCGAGCGAGACTCTTATTCCATCAGCGGCCGGCACTTCTCGATCGTCCTCCCCTTCCCGACCCCCACCCCGATCCCTGGATTATTGGCCGTACCCTAGTCGCAACGGCACCTGCACGGCCCTGCACACTCCTCGATTATTGCACGGGCGCTTTCGTTGCGGGAGCTATGCGGCAGAGGATTAATCCTCCCTTTCTCAAACCAACATCACGTGTGCTTAATTCCGTGAGCGGTACTTTTTCCTCGGAACTTCATCACGGATCGGCTAACTTTCATAACTATCTGATATTTTCATGATTTCATGAACATACGTTTATAATTTGCGACCTTTTACTCTATTGAAATATTTCGTTTCAATTCTACTCCTTTCATTCCATCCAGCATTTCCTTATAATGTTATGCATCTATGCTAATGCATTTTATATATACATTTTAATGCGTGTACAAAGTCAATTTAAAAACTGCCTACATCACACCATCCTGCCTATGAATGATATATTAATTCTCGGAAAATTGTAAATTTTTTCTCGCTATTACTAGTGCCACGAAAATTTAACACATTGAATAGGTATTTTAATTTTTTGTGTCTGATGTGTGGTGAGCGTTTTTGGGTTCTGTATTTGTGTCTACGCTTGTGGCTGTGCTTGTTTTGGGGTGTGTGTGTGTGTGTGTGTGTGTATAGACGAGAGCGCTTGGGTGAGTGCGTGTAAATATTTCCAAGTCTTAATTCTAATTTTATTCATAATGTATTTAATGTTCGCTCTCTTTCAGCTTAAATATGTAATGCGTGTTAAATTTCTCGATAAAGAATTTATGAAACATCTAAAGTTTCACGTTGTATTTAAGATCTTTAGACATTCTCTATCGCGTAAAAAAAGGAAATAATTTATGAAACCATGAAAAATTATATAACTTGTTTTGATGAATTTATTTGGTAACTATAAATTTATTATAAATTATCATTAAATTCATTCTCTTAAATATTAATTATAATTCATACAATATCATTGAAATATGTTACATTGTTGTCGAACATTTGATAATATCTCAAGACACAAAACGTTGACTTTTATTCCTATCAAGTACAAAGCCATCATTTATATAAGTAAAAGTATTCAATTTCAACTTTTTTAAAAAATTTTCTTCAATATAGCTATTATAGTCAGCTCTACAACAAATCCAATCTATAGCAATACTATTTCATCGACAATACACTTTTGATTATCTGGTAAAGGTCGCATTAAAAGCGATAAAAAAGAAAAATTACAATTCGTGTATTATATGTATGAAGAATGTCAGAATTCCTTCAAATACTATTCTGTAGATCATATTTTTCAAAGTGTACACATACATTCAGAATTATTCGACAATATTTTAAATTACATAAGAATCATCAATGAATACGTGATATGAAAATACACATTTTATATTTCATCAAGATTTTCCATGATTAACATCAATGTAAATTAAGAAATGACGTTTTAATAAAATTCTCACCCGAAGAATCGATATTGTTTTTTACAACGACTTTTATTTCGAGTGATAGAAAAGTTATATTTATAACACATTATACACAATGTTTTATGCAATTCATAAATTTAATCGAAAAAATATTCCAACCGAAACAAATTACCTGACGCACATTCGATTCTATAAATTTGTCAAAATCATCAAAAAGATTAATTTTTACAACGCTAACAAGATTTTATTCCATTGATAAGTACGTATTTGATAGATGCAACTGATTATTATATTAATAATAAAGCTTTTTATTGAAAGTTTTTACAAACCATATTACAAATAATTAAAGATGATCTAATTGGTTACAGCATATTTAAAATTAATTGAATACCAATTTTGACCGATTGTATTATGGAGGTGCATTGTGCGAAGAAAATTTTCATAATATTTTCACCGATAAAAAAGCACAACGAAAAAGTGAATATTAATTGTAATGAAATGGTAACGACATCCGAGACGGTAACTCGAAATCGATCGACTGACCGGTTTTATATTTTACTAATATTATATTCACTTGTACTCGATAAGTAAACACTTCCGTAGATTGGCTTTGGCTTTACGGGGCTAAGGCCGATATTATCATTCATTTCAATGAAGTGCCGCAAAAATTGGCCACCCCGAAAGAAGCAGCACGAAAGCCTGTGAGCGCCCCCGCGAGAAATACTTTTACTATTCGCAATAAGCCGACAAAAAGACTCGGCTGTCTCATTATAGCGTCTCGGCCGTTCTCCCCCGGCTATAAACGTGAACGACAATCTCGTTTTGCAAAATGTCTTCAGCTTCGTTTGCCGGCGGGAAGTCGAGAGACGAGGAGAGATAAGCAACTCGCAGCTGCGGAAAGCGCAACGATACCGCATTAAAATTCCACGAAGAGCCGCCGTGACCGAGCCGGCCGCGATGTCATATTCCTTATTACGCAGGATTGTTTTGCCTTGTTGTTTTATCGTTTTCAGCGGTCCACGAGATAAGTTAGCGGATAACCGCCCGGGCGAGGCTAAGCGATATGGAAAATGCTCCATAAGTATTAGTTTCGAGGGAAAGCGCTTTAATGATCTCGGAGCTTGCGGTCAAGCGAGTTCCAGGGGCTCAATGCAGTGCTTCGAAGCTTCCGGCGATTTTTATACGGACACAGCCATTCTTTAAAAGAAAATGCTCAATATCCTTGATACTGCCGTAAGATATTATGAAATAAAAACCGCTTTCGGTACTTCGTTCGATGTATACTCGGAACCTCATTGGGATCAAAATTTCCTTTATTGCGAACTATAGGAGCAGCAGCTTACAAATAAATCACTTTCGGGCACTTTCATTTGGAAAATACTTTTAAAAACTAGCATTTCAAAGGACTACTACTACTACAGTTTTTAAGACGATCCTATTAAAATTGCCGAGGCAACGAAAAGGCACTGACCGCTCTCTTAAATCTTAACGAAAATCTATTCTTAATGTACAAAATATACGGCTCGGGCTTGGCGAAATATATCGAATGGGTCATTGATATAACAGCATCGGCTCTCTTACGTATAGATTGCTTATTAGAGAATTATATGCAGTCACATAAGCTGTTTTACAAATAAACTTGCATTGCACTTTTTTACCGGTTCTTTTTAAATGATTCGACCTCAGCAGTCACAAGTACCGGAGAGTATCCTGTTGACGATAACTTTTTTGAATTTTCAAATATTACTTTGTAATTTTGAGAAGTTATAACATTTCAAAAGCTAAATGTAATTCTGTAACTTATAAAGTAACTCTTTAGAGAGAAATATCTTTCCCTTCTAAAGTTTTTTAATCTCTTAGAAAATATCTGAATCACGACTATGCATATGTACCATTGCGAGACATTACATTAATTTTTATTTGTTTCTTAAACAAATACTACTCGTGATGTAGAATTCGCCCTCAAAGCTCATTTTCGTGAATTGTGCTAAAAGTTCACCCTCGTTTCTTAAAGCAAAATGCCCATTTAATTATTGTAATACCTCAATTGATCTGATTAGTCAAGAAGACTTTAAGCTACAAAATAAAATACTGTTAGTTAAATGGCTGCTTTATTACCTAACTTGCACGTTCCGGCATTTCGCTAAATTTATTTTACGCAAGCGCAATTATGAGTCTCTTCCTGTAAGTGTCGTAGATCGTATTAAGTTTTATGAAAACATCAGTAGAAGTCTACAAGCTATGATAAGTTATGGTATCCGTCATGAAATATACTATAAAATAACAAATATTAGATTCGACAGTAACGGTTCTGTACTACAACTGTATATTTCTGAATCTCACTTTGCTTGATGTAGGTGTTTTTCCTTTAACGCAACTTAATCAATTAAATTTTCAAGCAAGGTATTAAAGCTGTGAACACGATTACAAAAAATTTACTTTAGAAAAATTTCGATATAAATAGCTTACCGACAGTCAAATACGAGTGTTCGTAAAACGCTTTTGATTATCTGTTAAAATCGTTTATAAATTCTTTAGGCACTATGTAATATTAAATAAAAAAATGTTGATACAAGGTAAATATTTTGAAAAATTCTTCTACTGATATAAAAATAAAACAACTTTCTGGATAAATGGAAATTTTTTTGTTGAAATGTTAAGATAATTTGAATAAAAATGCTAGGACTGATATTTTTCTGTATGGATGAGCAAAAATATGATAAAAATGTACACAATGCAATTCAAAATTCTAATAACATTGTTGATATACGCTTTAGTAGTATGAAAATAGCTGTTAAGCTTATGGATCTATCATTCACATATTAATTATTAGACAAAAAATATACATATTTATAAGTCATACGCCAATGTTTTCAATAAGGTAATATCAGTTTTATTATCACTATTTGGTAATCTAAGAGCCTTTAGATATCTGTTTTTGTCATTCATTCTTAACAGAATAATCAGTAAAATAAATTAAGTCTCGATAAAATGAAGTATTTTATCTCTAATGACTTTCTAAACTATTTTTGTACAAAATTGAGGTGAATTCCACGCACTAAATCAACCATTTTTTAATTATCTAAAAGGAAAACAGTTTAATTTTATTTTGATGATTTTATATTGTTGATATTAAATTAAATTAATAAATTATAACATAAAAAAATGTACTTATTTTTAGGTATTTAAACTTTATTTAAACTTTAAAAGATCATTAAAATTATAATTAAAAAATTTTAATTCATAATCAATATTTCCAATGCTAGATGCACTTTGATAAATAATTCCAATATTTTTATGTTGAATTCTGCACTTACGTTTATAAAATATGAAACCATAAATATTCCGAGAGTCCATTATTCTTATATTATTCTACGTTCTGTACTTGCTCAATCTGGTTAGTATACTGATAACGTGTAGTTATCATTAATCTTTGTATAAAACATATAGATAATTATATAAAAATTATAAACTTAATATCATTTTTAGTATAATAAAATTGATTTAAATCTCTTTTTATTTTACGTTTACATTAAATATAAATTGCCTATTTTGGAAAATTATATTGCAATTGTTCGAATGAAAATTGATAACAATAGTAAATAATTATAGTGTAGTATGAAATTTAATGCTCCGGAAAAAATCCATTTTCAAATTATTTGAGGTTTTTTTTAATTCATTGATCTTTTAAACCTAAGTAATGATTCGTATATATATATATATTATTAAATGGACAAATAATTAAAAACGACCATGTACTTTCGATGGACGGCAATGCGATGAGAGCTCAGGAACAATGGCTCCTATTCGTAAAATTATACAGTCAATGTCACTGTAGTAACTCCATTTAACAAATAAAATATAAAACATTTTGTGTAAAAAAATTTGATGTAGATAATTTTTAAATTAAAAAAATTAATAAGGTCTATTCTTAAATAGCCTCGAAATACTCTACTAGAATATAATTCATATCACCATTATATCTTCTATTGATACAAAATAGATATAAATGGGTTGCAAATAAACTTTATCTTATTGATAACTGTAATTATTTACATCTGTAGTACGATTTGTATATTTATATGTATACGTAGGAAAATTAAAATAATATTAATGACACTCGTAATCAATGAAGTAGTAACTAATGCAATTTTAATGTTATTTACTGGTAAACTTCACAAAAATAATTCAAATAGTTTTATTTTACTATTTCAACAATAAAATCACACAATTGTAATATAATTTAAAAGGTGAATTGTGACGCAAACTATGTAGGCAAGTTTTTTTAGTTGTAAAAAAGAAAACATTTTTATACGTGTTATTCAATTTTAAAATAACATTTAGTTATTGTCACTTATTAGAGTCATCAAATTCTAAATCTAATACACATTTTACTAGATGGAAGTACAATGTAGTGTTTCGTTGAAGTACGACAGCGACTTATCTATTTTATATAATCAAAGTATAAACAACGCGATGAATATTGTGATTGAATTAAACTTGTGACTGATAATACGGAGCTTAATGTATAGCATGTAAATTGCTCGATGGTTTTAATAAAATGTAATATGCTCACTCTTGCATTTATAAATATATTCAGCATTTAAATGTTCGTGCAATTTTTTTAATAAAAAGTTTAGCATTTCATTGTTTCTACAGGATGAGATTTAAAGTAATTATTTTTAAACAAGAACATGCTTTTTCATATTAGTTTTGAGAATTCCATAGTTTTTAGAGGGACTTTTTAAAATAATTTTATTTTTTGTGCTAATTTCTAGCCAAACATGGACAGAAATGACATTAAAAACATAAATAATATTATTCTAGAATCGTGACCTCATTCGTCGAGATTTTCTGTCTTTACTTAAATACTGAAATACTAAATTTTATTATGATGCACGGAAAATCTAAGTACAAAACTGAGAACGTGAGAACATATGTGTAAAACATATAAGTAAGTATATTGCCCATGCTAATATTTAGTGTAAATAGTAAAAGGTTATATTATTTTGTACACTTTAATATTTAAAGATTGGAACTCATTGAAACGCGTCCATAAAACGATTACAATTGCAAAAACTTACCTATTTAATATTAAAGGGTGAAATTTTGGCAAGGATAAAGTAGTCCCTGATAACAAAAAACTTTTAAAGATGGGATCGCTTACGACTTAATAAAATGAGCGCTTGCAGAGGGTCATCAAGCGCCCGGACTAAATAACTATACGTTGTCCATAACGGCGCGAATCCAAAGAGGAATTCGCACACTGCATCAAAGAGGAATTTATTGAGCATTAAACTACTTTTATCATGCCATTGAAAGCAGGCATCCCTGACCATAGACGAAACGTTAGCAATGCAAATAATTTTACTATTATCCATTAAATAATAAAATGAGGCAAGATAAAAAAGCTCGTCGCCTACCCGCCATTAATGCATATATGGCTTTTAAATAATCATAAAGCCGAGGGAAGATTTAACGCTTGACCCAAATAAAAAGCTAGTGCTGAAATGAAAGAAATGGAAATGCGGAGATGAGAAGGCGAAGGAAGGGAGGCGAAACGAGAACGAGAGGCAGAAGAAGGAGGACGAGATGAAAACATAAAAACAAAGAAAAACGAAGGGAAAGAAAGAAGGAAAGAAGCACGAAGCTCGGCGAGAACAAAGTTGTTTCGCGACTCAGACGTTGCGCAGGGCGTCAAGTGGTCTCCTCGAGCTCGGCGAAAGAAATCTCGGCCTGCATTCACGCAGCGCTAAATTGCTCTCGACCTCAACCCCGATGCTCTCCATTGTCGAGACCTCGCGACGCCATCGCTGCGCGCATCTACCGGAATTTCTTAGGCAGGCCCGAGCCCACCGACGATTTCCCCGAAGCCGGCCGAGCTCCCGGTGCACGGGCTCCACTCGACTGCCTGATACCAACGGCGGGGAGAACGTGGCGAGGATTCCGCGAGAGATATTAAATACGTTGGGACTAGGAAGCAGGAGAGCACAAGGGACCGATTAATCCTTCGTGATGCATCGAATTGGCCTATTTCGGATACCCTTGTTAATGTGGATCGAACGACGAGGGACCGCGTAAACTCTATCGATTTATCGAAAACGGGCAATTGGTTTTCAACCTCTGGGAGATTCAAGCCTATTGTATTGCCTCTACTCTAGAGCAGATGAAATTATTAAGCCGAGCAACATTGTTTTATCGGGGCACTTCATAATATTCCATTTGTCAAAATCAAGTCTTCAAAACTTTTTGGATCTTCTTCTGCTTCCTATCCGCAACAAATATTATATGCCCCGCCGTTGATACGACGAAATTCCGAAAGAAGACTCTGTTCTTAATTATGTAAAGAATAACTTTATGTCAACGTATCAGCGTGAACGCATTGCCCGAAAAATGTTAATACAGTGCTGACAAATTTAAAAAATACATTCGTGCTAGAAAACGCAACAGAAAACTATTCCTTGTACGAAAAATTCCATCGCATAGTAAAGTCATGCATTGCGTCACGGAAAAATGTTGAATTTATGGAATTCCTTGAATATCAAAAACTCGTTTAACAATACAATAACACTTTGGGTATTATATTTGCAGACTCGTTGAGCTGCGTAAAGCTAAATTACGCGCGATTATACGTAACCTTTCAATAATATTTTTCTACAGAGTAAACTTAATGGCCAAGGATACATTAAAGGGCTTGCTAATGCATCAATTTAGGGAACAAAAACAGAGGAAAGAAAATTTTTCTACGAAACGAATCGAGCGCAGCTGACGAATAAAACAACGTGCATCGACTATGCATAAGGCACGTTTGCAGATTAATATTAAAAATTGCCACGTAACGCAAAACTGCGTTTGTCCAATGCGACTCAATGCGCGACTTTAGCCATGTTAAATAATTCCGATGGATCGGACAATTATCGTCGAGCATTAAATTCGATAAATTCCGAACGGACTGCCCCAGTTGAGATTTAAGATGCAGTTACTCAAGCGATGTACAATATAAATTAATAGGGGGTGGGGTGGGGTCCAAGCTAGATGAATTCTATTATTTAAAAGAGTGCTATCGTGGAGCCTAACACCTAGTGGTGAGTGGTGAGACTGGCCCTAGCCATCGCGGATAACGACCCCCGTTTTCGGTAATGAATATTTTTGCTGGATAAGCATGGAGACCGGAGTAAGAGGCGGACCCTCGTTTCTCCAAGGCGAATTCAAGGGGAGCGAGGCCGCGTTCGGGTGTCGGTGACCATCGCCGCAAGATCATTGCCGCAGTAGCCGTAGAAGCGATACCGATGAGAATCGATAATCGCCCGATGCAGGACGAAAGGAAGAGAAAAGCCCGTCGTGGCGACGATCGTCGTATCGACGCGGGCGAAGGGTAGCGGTGCCAGTCGAGGGGTGCACGGCGGGGTGCACGAGCACGGGGCGGGCGGCTCTCGAGGGCGAGGGAGGACGAACGGTGGAATCCCGCCAAATGGGTCAGAGCCTCGCGCTCCGAGGGGCACCCGAGGAAAGGGTGGTCGGGAGGCGGCGGCGGCGGCGGCTTGTGTGTGTGTGGGGGGTGGGCGGATAGCCTGCGGGATGCACGGCACGTGGAGCGGGGGTTGGAAGCTCGGCGGTTGTCCCCTTTCTCTCCTTCTTTTCTCGCTTTCTTCGTGGCTTGGCTGTGCGCTCGTCAAGGAGGAAAGGCGGACAGCGAGGGGTCGGGTGCCGAGGGCGGCACGGGGGAAAAGTACGAGAGGGCAGACGGGCCAGTTTGATCAATACTCGGTGCCGTTGCTGTCACCAACGTTGCCGTCGCCGCCCCGAGCTAGGCATGAGGCGGATTGAACGAGAGAGAGAGAGAGAGAGAGAATGCGAGAGCCAGTGTGTCGGGGGCGGCGGCACGAGGGGTTAAGGGAGCGGGTGGGGGAGAGCCGCATGGTAACAGAGGGAAAATCGAGGCCTACATATCTAAGTGCCCGGCTGTTGCGAACACGGGGAGTCGGAGTGGGGAAACTCGACCGAGTTGCTCTGCGGCCGTGGGGGAGAGAGGCGCACTTGTTCCTCTTAACCCCTTGTAATTCCGCCTATTCTTTAACTAGGCAACGCGGCTACGCAGAGGGACAGATGCAGAGCGACGGGGAAGCCGAGAAGTGAGATAGGCGCAGCTCGGAAACGCCTCAAAGCGCGAAAAAGTGCCTCTCCGAAGGAACGCAACATTCGAACGCGTTATTCCGAGCGAACGAGCCGCAGCCGCGCTTTCCCTTTCTCCTTTGTCCCCTTTTCGCGCAATATCCCTCCCGCCCTGCTCTGCCCCGCGCCACGTGCTTTTCGCGAAGCCCGCGAAATAAAAGGAAATTCCCTCGGGGTTCCGTAGCGGGCTTGCATAAAATTCATTCCCCTCCCATTCTATCTAATTTACTTTGCTCTGCAATTTCATTTTGGAGCATCCGAGTTTTTAATCCAGTTCCCGAAAACAAATTGCAAAACGAGATTTGAAAAAATAACAAAGGCGCAAGGAAGGGGCTTCCGGCTGCATAGACTTATTAATTGCAATTATTACTCAACGGTGCACAATACGATTTAAGTCATCTGCATTAAAAAAAAAACCATCCCACCAATCGATCATAATCAACGTAAACATTTCGTAACATAACTATTGATAATAAATAAGCCAAACATTTTACGCCGGTGCTCAGGTACTTGTTTGTATCGAATTCGTTTAATCTTGCGTAAATTAATAAACTACGTAACTATATAATGTGCAGCTCTCTATCGACTATACGGCTCTCGTGCAAAATTCGAAATAGTTTAAGAAAATTAAAATCGCAAGTAGTACTATGCTATTAACAGCTTATACTTCAAGGAAATATTTTTATTCCTTTTTTTGAAAATTTATTGCAGAATACATTGTGTTGGATATCCGAATGAAAATACAGCGAATAAGCCGAGATAATAGTTTACATACATTAAACATTATTAATGTCTTGCCACAAGTATTTACGATAAATGTAAATTCGTTTAAGTAACATGATTGATATATATATATTATATTTTCGCATGTTACATAACTTACTAATTATTAATTCATTCGTTAAAATCTCATTCTAATATAAACTCAAAATTATAATTATGAAAATCTTTATTTTACTATTTTTTATTATAATATCAAGATTGTTTTTTTTTTCTTTTTTTTTTAAGAATAAAGGAGATATCTTTATATTTCGTAACTTTTATTGGTCAATTTATATCATCTACGTGTAGCACAACATTATTTGTATTTTATCTCCTATTTTTGTTTTACAACAGTGAACTAGCATTTTCAATTCAATTCTCATAACAAAGTTACAGTTTATTTATACAGTTATTACATTCTAAAAATATTTTATTTTTTAAGAAATGCCATTCAAAGCTAAAAATGTATCTTTTTTCTGTAATGTAAAAAACATTGATTTTCGAACTATTTTTGTGTACATTAATTTTATTATCGAACACATAGTCGTAAAAATGGTAAGTCATTAGGTCAGTAGTGTCTTTCTAATTAATCGATTACGAGATTAAAACACATATCCAATTATAATCAAACAAACCCATGATTAAACCTTTGCTATTTTTACATTTAGAAACTAAATTTTATTTGGTCACTATTTTTCCTCTATTGGCTGCTGAAAAAAGATAAAAGGAAGCGTAACTACGAAAAAGAATGAAAAACCTTGCACCCATTTCATTGGATAATACTGTGCCACTGATACTTGTACACGAGAAATGTTGACGAAGGTTATTTCTTTGTTTTTTTTCTGCAAAAAATTAGTTTAACGCTATCTAGTAAAGCGTACAAGTAAGACGAATTTAATGACCGAAGGTCGTCTGCGATTATGAGACAATGTAATTTACCCTTACACGATGGGAAATTTCTGACATGATAAATTATTATATAAATGATCATTGAAAGCATTTTCAATTTTTTTTTTATAAAATTTCAACATTAAAATACTGTAGCATTATTTTTAAAACATAATTATTTAATAATACAGCATTTTGTTTTTCTTATCAATATCTGCTAGTAAGCATTTTTAATTTATTCACAAGTTCACCTAGTGATTTTATTCAATGCTTCAGTACATGATTATAAGCGAATGCTAGATTAAACATTGGTATTAACTTAGAAATTCAATGAAACTTCTGAAAAAAACAGCATTTATTTAGATTGTTTAATCCATAAACATTATTAACGCAATTGTTTTAAATGGAAGTCCAGGAATAAAGCAATAATAAACACATTGTATAAAGAAAATAATTGACAATGATTGGGACTGTTTTTCAAATTAAAGAGATCTTTGTTCTCGATAAGAGCATTGTCGACCGCCAAGATGAATCAATGAACCTTAAGTTAGCATGAATTTCGAAAATTCGCAATTCAACTTCTTTTGCGAAATCTAAATTCACCAATGACAATGCTATAGAATTTCACAGCCAAGCTCAATAAAGTATTTTTTATCCGATGACTGGCAGCCGGTACTCGGGCTAATCGATTCACGCAGTGTGCCGTAATTTACCCCCCCCCCCTTCAAGATCTTACACCAGATGCAATCCTCTGGCGAACGCGAATCCGAGTCCCTGATAAGACGCCTGAATTACGCCTGGCTACCAGTTTCATGAGTTTTCCTTCGCTCCCTGCCTTCTGGCTAGTGCTAGCCGTATTAAAATTAATTATATTTGCAATTTAATTTGATGCAACTCTGACCGTAAGGCTATGATTTATTTGCAAGCGAGGTAACACAAAATATTCATACGAATATGAGGAACGCTAAATCATTCTGTCAGCTATTGCACCTCACTATCCTACTCAAACTCCTTCGCCTTAGACTGGTTTTCATTTTTTTATTGCGACTCTGATAATAACAAACTGGTTTCTCAAACTATTTACAAGCGGTCATATTATGTGCGCCACGCGGAGAAAAAGTTTCACGAAACATTACGTGTTGACAAGTTATTTGTTGTACTATAAAGGACATTCGCCATAGCTCGAGTACCGTTGTGTATTCTTACCTAGCGAGCCACGCGATTAATTTGCATAGATAATGTCTTGTGTTCGCAACTGATCGAAACTGACCATTTTCCAGCTCGGGTATTGAAGTACATACCAATGGCAATACACTCTCAATAAGCTCGACTTTCGATAAATCCACGACTATTTACGAGCACGCAGAAACATGGTTGGGAGCCGAGTTTAATCAATAAAGTATAATGATTTAAGCGAGCCATTTCTGTACTGATCAACACCTGCGAATCGCTCCATCATTGCATTGAAATATTCGGGAGCGCTAACCAATCACGTCCAGTTAAAATTCCTCGCTCTCACAATGGGATCGTATCGCACTTGTTTATAACTTACTGGCTACTGGCTTTCTTCGTTAAATTTATCATCGAGTGGAAAGACGATGCCCTCGATATTTTCATTTCACTACACGACTTTCTTACGAGTAAAACGATATGCGCAATTATACCTTTTTTGAGACGTTTGTGACATCGCACAGAATAAAAAGCATCGGAGTTTTTCGCCCCAAAGCTTCGGTGTCAGTCTATCCATAGTTCGTAATCATAATACTGATAATATTCCAGGGAGCGATGAGAAATTTTATATAAATTGTCTGTAAGTCTATATTTTCGTAGTGGTTCTATTGCTCTAGAGTTACGGCTTTATTCTGTGATTTCTAAATAGACACATCACTTTTTAGAAATGAATTGCTCTTTGATAATTAAGTAAATAGACAAAATTCGGCAAACATTTATTCAAATTTCCTAACTTAAAAGCATTTTTTTACACACCACTTGCGTCTCAACGTTTGCATCTTCCGATGAATCGTTACTTATTTTTTTCGAAACATTACTTAAAAAAGTGCACACCGGTCAATATTTTTTAATTTCAAAATGTAAACTATTGCACCATCTTCATAACTTCGACATCATATTTCGATGTTTGTTTTACAATAATTGTTGTACTGCATTAATACAATATTTATAACTTGGAAACTTTAAGATCAATATGGTCATGCGAAACTGCAGGATTGATAACGCAGTAAGTGTATTACGAAATATAAGAAAGAAACATTGTACTTACATATAGAAATAATATGATTACTTGAAACTGTAACTAATACATCTAATTTGAAAAGAAACACCGAAAGTCACCGAGGATCGGTATTAATGAAAAGCAATCAATATCGACATCATATTTCACCAAAATAATAATTATTAAAATTAGTTTACAATTTAATTATTAAAATGAAGCTGAATAAGGGATTTCAAATTTTGTCTTTACTATCGAACAGCTGCTATTGAAGATTCATTCAGCTCCTTGTCACCTATCAAAGCTTAATTATCTAAAATACAAAAATTGTAATCTGATCCCAAAAAAATGCCATTGGATAAAACGAATACTTGAATACATAGCTAAAGTTATTTATACACAACGCTATGAATTCTGTTGGCTTTCAATAATATGTCACATTATTTAACAACGATTTTAACATTTAATCTCCATTGGAACTCAAATTGATTGTGAATGTGTTGAAATCAGCTCTTGGTTATAAAGCTGCAATTCGATTACCTTCTATAAAGAATAATAATTTATAATTTTGAATTGAGGCAGTTATGTAAAGTAAAATTTTTAAGATTTTTCTGGATTCTTAATTTTTTTCCAGTTACAATATATTATTATTATTATTATTATTATTATTATTATTATTATCATCATTATCATTATCATTATCATTAACATTATCATTATCATTATACTGCATGATTACAGTAAGATGTTACTTAAATTAAATTTTTCAATAATTCTTGTACACGCGAATATTGGATAAAGTGCATTTTTCATTTATCATGAAAAGTTCGAATTAAATATATTAAAAAAATGTTTGTCTCTTTAGCATTAAAAAAAAACAAAACTGTCGATAATTAATATAAAATAATGTCAGGATTAATTTTAATACTAATTTTCTAAGCATTATAATCTTATATATTTATACCAATGAAGTTCTTTACAAATTAAAAAAAAACTGAGTACTAGTGTTTGGAATTTTCAATCTTCTGGAATTTCACAACGATTTCGTAATTAGCTGTTCACTGAACCTCGTTGAACCTTATTAATCGGAAGAATTACAATCGTCAAATGAACAAAGAAAAGCAATTCATTCGATCTGGGTCCTCTTTTAAAGCTGTTTTCCTCGGCAATTATCATTTTCATCGATAAGCGAAATTTCCCGTTCACTTTAAACTCTCGGCTTCGAGTAATACATTCACAAGTTACGTTACTAGTAATATCCTAACTATTTTTTATCACATTTTTCGAACTTCCCAAGCTGTTTCAAAATCCGATGAGGAGGAGGATCATATTCTTGAAGGGACTTATGGATCCTTTCGATAGATTTTAATGCAGCACACAAGAGCTAGGGCTCAAAGCGCGGATACTTATCAGCTGCTACGGAAACTTATCATCGAATGCTCAGAGCTCAAAGTAAAAGATTTACTATTCGAAACCTGGCTCTGCCAATTAGACGTTCGGATGTCGATAGATTCGCCAGGTAGGCGTTGAAAGTAGTTTTCTATCCCGAGCTCTGATCGCAACTGATTCAAGAACTGGTGGTGAGCATTTTCGTCGCGATCATTCGATATCATCTCAGGCGCATCGCGAATCAAACCTTCATTTGCCAGATTCCAGAGAAGGCCAGGGTGGCTTATGGGTGAAGGTTCGGTGATTCCGAGCGATTGCGAATTCTAATGACGCGAGTATCGATGACAGCTCCGTCATGTGGATATTTAAGTGACTTGTCCTCTCATACCCTCGAGGCATGGGACTCTTATCTGCTGACGCTCTCTAAAGCGTCTCGACTCCGCTCTTGGAGCCGCAGCCATACAATAAGCAGCATAAGGATTTGTAAGCCAAGCTCGAGTTCTCTCTATGACTCGAGATAGACTTTGTCCTAGTTATGAATTTGACCTCCAGAATTAACAACCGTCTCGTGTCGAGGTTAGACCGAAATGAGTATTACTCTGTCGATTTGCATATCCGCATTGCTTTTTGGCATCGACTTGAATATGGCAGATGTCCAATGCCGGTTATATGTAGCCAAAGGAGTTCGCTAAGGATCTATTCGGGACACACAGGATCCCTTATATCTGACAGTTAATATTACTCTAATATTTTACGATTACAAAAAATGCTTTAGAGCTACTTAGAAAGCAACGTTTTTGTGTACTTCGTCCATTGCTGCTTCTTTTTCTTATTCACTATTTTCAGGTCCTGCACTAGTAAGCGCTAATTGAGGTATTACAAATCGGTTGCAAATAATGAATTACAAAATTTGATTACAAATAGCAGACTTTTTACATATTATCACATTATTTATTATTTATTTTTAGTAATTACTCTTATTTTTTATTATTATTAAACTATTGATCTGAAAGTGACATGTACTTATATCAACTACATGACAAAACTATCTAGGACATGTTTTCGAATTACTTATATTCATGTTTAAAACATTGTTTTCTTCTTTATTATAATTAATTTTTTTCAATCTTACAAATGTGGCATATATTTTACTATCTTAATCGTTTTAAAAACTTGAGCAATGTAGATAGACACAAAAATTTAGGTCACAAACATTGAATTTAGTCACCTAAAATAGTATACAAGAATAGCGAATTTTAAAACATTGAAACATCCTTCAAGACACAAAATTGTATATTAATAATCAATAAATTGTTAGTGTTCTGTTATTGCATCATAATTTAAAATTCTTGAAATAATCTATATAAATCAGTGCTTAAGTGACTGTTGTATTTGATAAATAACATTATTACGTTCTATGCGAACCCGCATATTTTTAAAATAAAACTATGATACTGATAGTGGATTTTTTTTAGTTTAAAAAAAGAGTATAAAATATTAAACGTATTAAGTTATTATTTGTAACATAAAAGTGCTATTGAGATTTTGGACGAAGTATATAAAGCATTAAAAAGAAAATACCCTTATAACAGTACACAATATTAAACATCTATGGTTATAGAAGACAATTTAATAAAGACTTAATTTTTTAATTATACTTTAAGATATAATAAAATAAAAATAAACTTTTTTATACGTGCTATTATTTACTGAATTATTTTAATGTAGAAAAAAATGAGAAAAATAGTACAACTCATATTTTACATTTTTAATTTTAATCTATTGTCTAATATTAAAACACAATAACACCCGCATTATGATCATCCTATCATATTACTATTTTATATTAAGTATGACAGTTGATAATTCTTTCCATGCATGCAGTTAAAATTAAAACCACTTTAATATTGGCCTTAATATTGAAAAAGAGAATTTTATTCTCATGAATGGCTTCCTTAGAAGAATCATCGACATGATTTTTCCGAGGCTCGAGAAATTAATACCATGAGAAATTTTTCATACAATTCTCGAGCATCTTATAAAAAAATTCTGTTAATAGCATAAAAATAATGTCCGGAGCTTACTCTCTGATCAAGAAAATTTTTCAAATAGGTACCTCCTCTCCACCTGAACGCCACCAACAGCATTATTTCACTTCGTACGTCGGGACTGAAAACATTTTCTCGCATTGGAAAAAAAACCCCAACCTTAACACTAAAGTACGGACTGGTGCGTGTATATGTACACCTTTGTACTGGAATCCCCGAGGGCCGACCGATAGCTATTGAGATGCAGCTGCGGAAATGTCGGATTATGCCGTACCTCCTTCCCCGACCAGGCGAACAAAAATTGAGCAGTGTAGCGTCTGTGTAGAGTATGAGGAAAGACGCGCATCCAATATACATCGATTTCGACTGAAGCGGAAGAAAGGGAAAACGCAGATTCTGAACGATCGGCTAGAGTAGCAGGGGAAAATTAAGATTTAGTTTATATGGATAAGTTGCAGATATTTTACTTCAGCTCCTCCACTGGGGAAATTTAATTCCAGACTTGGGCCAAGGAAACTCTTGCTCTACTCTTGCAAACTAAACAGCTAAGACAGTTTACCGTCATAGAACTCGTACATTGAATAAGACATAAGTTTGGCAAAAAGAATTCAACTGCCTGAAATAATTTAAGAATCGTTGCCGTTAATCATTTAACTAATAATATCTTGTTACTGTACGAGGAAAAAAGGCAAAGAACTAGTTTGTTTTTAGTATCTACGACATAACTTATGCTATTAGAACTTTGCACAAAGTAATATTAATATTGCCACTTTAATTAGACACAGGAAATATTTAATGAAATTAAGCTGGGGCAATGACAATTACTTTCTAATTCTAAATTATAAAAATGTATTAAATAATTCGCGTATAACCTCAACTAAACAGCTTTTTAATTAATTTAAGAAAAAATTATGATTTGCAGTCTTCAGTTTGATCAAATTACAGTTTGTTATAGATCCTTAAAACAATTTTTAAAAACTGAAAATTTTTATTTATGTATAAGCAGCTCGAATATTTTTCAATGAAGAATATGAAGAATAAATAAAAAAAAGAGGGTAATTTTTACCTAAAAAAAAGCTTTACTCCATCCAAAAAATCGCGTAAATTCCTTGAGCCTTGCTGATGAAAATGATACCTTATAATACTGTATACTATGTATGTATGTATGTATATATAGTATATAGTATTGACCTAGAGCAGTGTTTAGATAGAAATTTTAATTCGAAAATTGCGAAAGCCTTGCGATAAATCAACCACATTTTACTACGCTCATTTTGCCATACTGGTGCTTTTAATAACGTAAAGCGAGTAGTCAATTGTAGGTCATGAATTGCAAGACATTCGTAACACATATAAATGAAACATTAACAGTTAACCGAAATTGATGGATAAAAGAAATCTGAAACACATTTGTGACATAAGGAATATTGTATACATAATTGTTGAATTGCATTATTTTCTTAGAATTTCATGTAATATCAAATATAAATGATTTCCAAGTCAATAATAAAATTCGTTTTAACGCATATTAAGCACGAAATAAATTGTATTCTCTATATTATAATAATACACAATTTGGAAAATGTATCAGTTTGAAAGCAGGTATGGAATAACTAATTGAAATATTCATATATCATTCAAACGCTTTTTTCTGCGTTCCATTTTGACACATCCCTCGTCATTTATTACGTAGGATCAAATAAATCGACGTCGCGTGTAGCTAGAACGAAACTTAGAGGGTGACCCATCGTATAATAAAACACATCCCAATCATATTGACAAGAATTAGTGTCAGAAAGCATGTATATGCAAAGCTTTTTTGTATCGCAATACATGTTATGAAATTATTATTAATCAGATGTAAGGCAACACATATTTTATGTAAGTTAGTGAATTTCATACTATGTTGCCCTTATTAAATTTTATTCACTAAATTTGTGTGCGAGAATATTCCATACTCCGTAAATGTTTTTGTAAAAATACTAATGCGGAGGAATCAGTGCTAAATCAATAAATAAAATTTCTGTTTAGATAGCTGGGTAATCATTTGCATAAGCATAGCTTATATTTAATTATTTGAATCATAAAGAAACTTTATAAATGCGTATAACCGAAAATATTGCATACGTATACGTAAATTTCAAGATTTTTTTATTTAAAAAATTCACATTTATAAAAGTATGGATAACTTTATGTTTAATGGCTATAATATGAAAAAAACCGCAGTATTTGAATTTTTTATCTTAAAATTTTTTACTAAGAAATAGTCTAATTTAATACAATGTTTATTCTTGTCATAAGAAATGTATTTAGAATTGTTATAATAACGTACCGATTGTAAATATCTATTTCACAATTTCATATTACAATTCAGATTATTTCATAATTCTTCTAATTAACATCTAAATTGCGATTTTAAGTTTTCTGTTAACTTACATTATTAAAATATTTATAAAAAAAGATAATTTCTAAGCAACATCTAATAACAACAATAGAATAGTTAGTAGCACAACTGTCGGGGTTAATGCTATTGCAGTTACATTGAAATACACATTTTTCTCGTGTTCAATAAAATCTGCAGTAATAATCGGATTTCTCGCCCCTCCCCCAATCAAAAATTTACTTCCACGAAAATATTATTTTTCATCAAATGAAACAGATTTAATGAAATTTATGTAAAAATATTTTAAAAATTCTGTTGAATATTGCTTTTATTTCGTCGCCGATGAAGATGTATAGAATTTTACGTGAAAAGTCTGTCTAAAAGTAATGAAAGAACTTGAAGAAAAGCGTCGGTACAATGCACGAAAATAAGGTACTCTACTTTTTCATGAACATCGCTGAGGAAGATAGGAATCGATTTCCCATGCAACGTATGCGACTCCCCTGTGTGCGTGCGTGCGCGGGGGGAGGGGGATTTTGGGCTAGGGGAGGGGGGTTGTAAGCGCGCTCTAGGCGAGAGTGTCTACATGTCCACGTCGAAACAATGCGCGCCGAGGATGAAGAGAAATAAGTACACGTGCGTACGTGGCAGAAAAATTGTCGCCGTCGTCGCTGTGTTCGAGTGCAAGCTTTGTGACGAATGAAGGCAGAAGCGCTGAGGTATAAGCGTTAGGTTCATTTTTTAAATCCCAATGAATTCTAGTTCCGATTGGAATTGTCTTGGTTTTTTTGCTATCCGGATGATTAATTTAAGCGTGGGAAATTAAAAGGGAAAAATAATGCCCTTATTTGTAAGATACAATGTAATATTGGTATCCATTATGATATTTTGAGAGAATGAGAATTATATAAATTTTTTCTCCTACCCACCGAGAACCACTAATAATAGATATTATTCTTTTGTACATTTTTTTTATTTTCATCGGTAATGGCTGGAATACCAATTGCTAGGCGACGATGAATATTTAAAATTCAAGAATAAATTAAGCTTATTATTCTTATTGAAATTTATTTATCTTCATCGTATAGCGTTAAGTTGAAAAATTCGTTTAATTACGTAGGGCCTTTTACAGCGAGTCGCGTAGCTCACCTCTAGCATAATAAAATTCAAGAAGCTCCGATCGCTCACTCTATTTTGAATGATCCGTTGAGCCTAAATCAAAAACTTTAGCGGCGCACGCGAATCTAGGAAGGCTTGCTTCTAATATCCAGAAATGTACACATAATATGCCTACAATCGCAGAGCACATGATTATTGTAGTAGCAATAATTCAAAGGCCGCACTGTCCAATAAGCCATGATTTGTACGAGACGAAAGCAATATCAATTTTCAGCTCCCAAGCAAGACTGGAAGATTTATTCAAAGATTGTAATTTCAAAGCAACAAATCAATGCGCCTGTAATGGCTTCCCCTATTAAAACTCAATCCTTTGGGCGCACGAATAAATCAGGCGCAACTGTGCCAGGCCATAAGAATACAAGACGTGTCTCTCCCGACTGCTTCCTCCTACCTTCCACGGGCGGAAAAGCGCGTGCCAGCAAAGAGCGACGCCGACCTCCGCCTATAATTCGAGCCCCGCTTCCCGGTCTCTCGTGGGCTCTCACGAGGAAGCGTCTCGGGAGAGGCGAGGCTCCCCTTTCTCCGCCGGCGGCTCAAGGACACAAAGACTGAGACTCCCGCGAGCGAATAAAAAGGCCCCTCGAACAAAAAGCCCCGCCGAGGTGGAGTTGGCCCTCGTGGCGAATCAGAGCCGATCGAAGTCAAAGCTCCCGGGGTGAGCGAGGCCTCCGTAGAGCCAGGGCGCCACATGGCCAGGACGGGGTCGACGACCCCCGGATGCTCGGGCGATCCCGACTCCTCGGCCGGGGCTTCCGGGGTATCCTGGCCAATGGCTCCGCCATCGTCTCGGGGACCGAAACCGCCGGGCTCCCGAGCCTTTTCTCGCATAAAGGTTCTCCGCGCCACGGATCTCGACGATTCTCGAACAGCCTGCCGAGGAGGTTTATTAGCAACTTTTTGCTCGCCTCTGTACTTGTTCGCTCGGACCCATGCAAATAAAACTCGCGCTAAGCTGCGCGTGATAATGGATCGAGGGGGACGAGAGGCTAAAGGTGACGAATGCCAGCTTCGGAAAGAGTAACCTGATCAAGGCCCCTCCACTTTCATAACCCTCCCAGCGTTGATTCAATAGACTGACGATAATTAAAGCAGAAATACTACTTGCAAATTTTAAGTACTTATTACTCGTGGATTTAATCATTTATTCAAAGGTAAGCCTGCATAAATTAATTTTCTTTCTATATATTCCTTCTTATTTACATTTGCATCGTCATATTCAATACCTAATACAACATCGTTCTAAATAGCTTTGCAAAAAATGCTCTTTATTACTATGTGCATACATTAAAAATAGTTTTGTAAGCATTTTCCCTGTTAAATTACGTTAAGACTGTAGTTACTTCAATGTGTGTCTCGTGCTTCTTCGCCGATTACCCAACCGTTCAACATTATTATATAATGCATTTCTAATGGAATCATTTCATTGGCGTACAATTTAAATAACAATGTTTATAATAAGTCAAGGAATAAACTACAAAACAGCACTCAACCTTAATTTAATATTGGCTAATCTCTACGAACAGCCTGTGTCGATATTTTTTGCATGCGAATTAATTTCTATTAATTGTCTTTAAAAAAGCTTACAGTCACGATACAGCATTTAGGGTGTTCGAAAGTATAAAAAAAAAATTAAACTTATGTATTTAGCTTTGGATCTAAGCAGTTAGGCGAAGCTAAAGTACATGAATTATCATTCTCGATTATGCGAAGAGAAACATTAAATTTTATCATGGAAAATCATTTTGCTTTCCAAATTCTTATTAGTTCGCAAAATACCAAAAAAATTACTTAATCGAATTAAAATTATTATTTATTCAAGCAACTTCATCAGCTTTTACCGAGTAATCATAAGTTATTGTCACAACCAATATTATATAAAATTAATTTATTTTGTATAACAATCAAAAGCCAATGAAACTCATCATTAACTCAAAATTACAGCTCGAACAGAAATTTTGAATAACGCCATGTTTTTTTTTTTAAGAAAATGGATATTAATTTTAATAATCAATATTTTTAATATACTTGCCGTTTCGCAACATTTTTGAATCCGATAGATCTAAATTTTATTACAAATACGAGTACGTGTGTGTAAAATTTCTAAAAATAGTTTATCTTCAGAATTCTTAGTTTATGAACCTAAAGCCCTACTCCTCGACTTTAAAGTAGGAACAAAAATATTTTTTAATCTTCTTGGTGAAAATGTTTTCAATTATTTGTTGTATTTTTTAACACGATAATTATTAAATGAATGCTTTTTCGTTTTTATTTATAGCATTGAAATAAGAAATTCTTCGAAATGAACATAATTATAATTTTCTCACAAAAAACTTCTAAAAAAATTCCAATTCTCTAGAAGAAAATTTTTTCAAAACATATCATCCTCATAAATGTTAAACAAAAATCTTATTTATACGTTAACTGTGCGATTCGTAGGAATATTATGTAACTTGATATTATTAGATAAATTTGATACCAATTTAATAAGGAGTTACGATATTAACGAATGGCGAATGTTTGCGTAGCAACAATGAATAAAATGCTGAAAGTCTGGTTCAAAAAAGTGCCTTTAACGTGTTTCCTTGGCATCAGAGCACATACTATACACAATATTTCTTAGAATTTTAGCTCTCCAACTCACGACCTCTTGCATATGTATATAACTACTTCAACGCCTACGACATCTCACCGTAAAGACAAACGGCAGAATGAAAGTAGGTGGCCATAGTTTTTAACGTTTCAATTCTTTGTGCCTTGTTTTACAACTGTTATGAAGCTTAAGTGTGGATATACGAGCCTACGTGAAATTAAATAAATTTCGGTCAAACTTTTTACGAAGAGCATTGCAGTACTTAGACCTGCAGTACTTTAATATGCTGACAAAAAGTTGAAACGCTTATTACTCTTTTCCAATTTATTGCTCATTTGTTAATTCCAATCTATATTTAAAGAAATTCAATATATATTACCAGATTATTTTTAATATATTAATAGGGTAAGTGTATTTTTAATTAAATTTTGAAAAATTAACAACACGAAATTTTAAATGCACATAATTTTGTCAATGTAAACATGTTTTAAAATACAAACAATCTATAAGTTTATGGCGTTTTTAACAGCCACTAAATCCTGGGTGTTATCTCTAAATCAGTGTATTATAAAATAAGCATAAAAATTAATCCATCAAGTAATTTTCATTCAGTCTTAAGAGAGAATTTTATTAAAACCAGTATTCAATCGTTGTCAAAAATTTCTTTCCAGAAATCATTAAGTTTCTCCAAGCAGCAGCCACTATCTTCTACATTAAAACATGCACGTATTCTTGCGACTACAGTCAAAATAAAAGAAGGACGTCGTCGGAGTGGACAAACTTTTACGAAGAATTATAAAATTATGAAGTTTTGTCGACAAATTTTTATAACTTTAAGGAACTTTCGACTGACTTTTAAGATAGCTGATCTTAGACTTCAGTTTTATAATCCAAGTTTTTCTTGAAGTGTTTCCACAATCATTGTAAAAGTGTTACCTTCGGTTAATAGCACCTAAAATAGCCGAAGTCATTCTTTTAAGAATAATTTTGAAGAAAATAACAAAAAAACTCGCACATTATAGGACTCTTATTATAATATTCCTAAACAAAAGTGTCAGCCTAAATGATAATTAGGTTATAAAATTTTTTGTAAAAGTATTTTTCGTACCATTAAAAAAATGCTCACAATTTAAACAAACAAGGAGTAAAATCTAGCATTTGAACTAAATAAATAACGTGAACTAAATATGAGATTGAATTCTCCAATCTACTCCATCGTACATCAATGCTCTTTTCACTTTAGCATTCGCGATAATTACATAGAAGAATTAATAAACGACACGCACGCACGAACAGAATAAAAATTGTAATCGAGTACCAAGATTTGAAAATTGTCGGACTCAATTCAAAGTGTTAATTTCCAACCAGTAATCCTGCCCGAAATCTCATCGTAATATTAATTCTATCCCGAGGAGTCAGATTGTATCGAGGATGATCCTTCGGTTCGATGAGCAAATTAATCGCGGGAGCTCAGAAGGGGTAGAACGATTCCGCGCCAAGAGTAAGTTTAAGAGCTCGAGGTTGCCATGGGCGACCGCGTGCAGGAAATCACGGCACAGAGCCCCGGAAGACAAAGCCAAAGAGTCAGAGGGGATACAAAGGGAAAAGGAAATCGAGTCGTCGTTGCTTGAGCGACCGCTTGTTTGATATAGGGGCTGCAGGGGGATGCAGTCGCTTCTGCTCGCGATTCGGGCGCGCCTTCCTCGTTGGTTGCCGTTGAGCTGCGATTGGGGCTTACTTGGCACACTTCGCGAGAAGGAGAAAATCTGACCGATCGCGGAGCGAATTATACGATTCCAAAGCTCTTCGGCACTCAGGGAACGCGACTTTTAAAAAGCCCATACTGTTGGTGGCATTCCAGACTGGGCATCGCGTAAAATAAGAGCAGCAGCGAGGGAGAGGAAAAACGTCGGTACTTTTGAGGAGAGATAAAAAGCGTTGATGTGCGTGGAAATATAGCAAGACGGTTGTTTTACTGCCGTGCCTAATCGAGTATTCTCATCTCGAGGTCACCAATACAAATAGCTGTACCGAATTTCATTGAGAGTATAATTTTCCTCGGTGTACGCGACGGCAAGCAATTGAAAGATTTTCTTCAATTAAATTCGATTGAATTAAAAATCCGATAACGTGGATTTGTCTGCTCTGCAGCGAGGGCGAAAGACGATTGCATTTGATCCGGGACTGTGGCAATTGCCTCCAAGCGCATTCCTCGTGTATTAGAAGGCTTTTTTTATTTTTGAAAAGACCTTCCGCTGGTTCTTCAACTACGCGAAGAACTTTTCGTTCGCTCGACCTATGAATAAATTTGTTAGCGAACTCGGACTCCGTTGGATTCAATGGCGCCGCCGCCGCCGCCACCACCGAGAGAGCAAATCATTTCCGAGAAGCGCGGGGAAAAAGTTCCTCGATTCCGCGAAGGGAAAATCAAAGCTCGATGAATAACAATTAAGGATACACAGTATCCGCGGATATCGCGCGGAACCGCAATGCTTTCGAGCCGGGGCTAAGGAGGCGCCGAGGTCATCGACTCCTGGGCTTGGCGCGAGCCTCGTGTCCATCCTCCACGGGGTTCATTGACTGGGAGGCGCCGTGCGTGCGCTGTCAAAGCGAGAGAAAGTGCGCCGTCGTGTTGCCAGCCGGTGCAGGTGCGCGGAAGCTACTTTTCCGCGAAGGCCTCCTCAGCCTCCTTCGTCCCGCCACCGGCGGCCGATGACTCCCTTCGCCGAAGCGAGCCCGAGCTCCGCGGCCTAGGAGGGCCTTCTGTCCGCCTTTTGTTTTTTTTGAGCTCGCGCCACTCTGCCCACGGGGATTCGGGACCACGATCGAGGAGTCCGGCTTACCTTCGTCCCCCTCCCGAGCCGTGATCCTTCGCCGTTACCTCCTTGGGATCAGGAGAAGCCCGGAAATTATTCGGACGTCTCGCTTCGATTCCCCGGGGCACGTTTGATCTTGTCTTTCAACTGCCGCGGCCGAGCTGTGTTATAATTATATTGTCCTGCAGTGGCTGAGCTCGTCATCGCGCTCTCCCACTTCGAGAGAGCCGAGTACGATTTTTATGAGAAAACTGAACTTAGGCTACAGTCCGATTACGCATTATTTGATCGACTCATTTTTTCAATCGTGCACCACAGCGTTGATAGCCAATTCTTTATCCTTGTCGATTACCAACACAAGCACCATTTCATCTAACTTCAAGTGCTCCAATTATCATTAGTTTTTTTAATTTGGACTATCCATTAAAGGGTCATTTTTCTCGCTCTATGCTGCCCGTTATAGTCTGCATATTTGTGGAATTTCAAATTTTAACATCCATCGTTTAAGATTCTAGACTACTTTTAAACGAAGTTATAAATTTTAGATCCCTGATTAATGTCCATTAACTTAAAAATTATTAAAATTAATTTTGAAGAAAAAGATGTCATCCCGGTACATCGGATGCCATAAAAATTTACGCCCATTTAATCCAAGGCCAACAATTTTGTAATTTAAATGTTTATCAAATAACGCAATATTACAAAATAACTTATTTAAATAAACATATTGAAAATTATGCGTCAAAAAATAAGCCAAATAAATTATTAATGTTTCTAATGCATCACTTTACAATATTAACAAATTAATTATAAAAAGCAGTATTTTAATTGCATTACTCTTTACCGGTGGTTAAACCGACATTGTTCTTAAATTTTATTGAAACAATTTTTTTTGAAAATTTTCCTCCTCATTTTTTTTGTCACCCTAAAACGGAAATATTTAAACGATAAGATTATTTTAATAAAATTGCCAATAATTTTTTTATTATCGAACGTTAACTACTGTAAGCTTAAACTACAGATTGCAAAAATTTAATTTACACTTCACATTTCCGTTTCATATCGTTCGTTCATCATTACTTAATTTTAATACGGAGAGTGATTATTACTTTGGAGCTGAAAATTTGATCGATTGCCCTAATATTAAAGAAAATTAGCCGTGTTATAAATTAGTAATAACCGCACTGGTATTACATAATTAAATTCATAAATGAGGATATAATTCAAAATTATGAAACTCGAATTATCAAAAAAGCCAAAAGCAGTGTGCAAAAAAGCATCGTAAAGTTTATAGGTGGCCTTTACATTAATGGTCGGAACTACAGCAGCCACTAGAGCTTTCATTCCTGTTGCAACTTTGGTGGAAATATTAGTTACCAACCGATAATTGAGGCCGATGCATCACAATACAATATGGCAGTTAATGAGTCAGTTAAGATTGTGACAATCTAGGCAGTTCAAATGTCAAAAATTTATGTTTTGAAGAATTTGTGAATCTTTTGTAAAAGGCAACTTCTTGTTTCATAAGCTATTTCAATGGCAGAAATCGAGGCTTTCGCGTTATTTTAGCGAACAAGAAGCTTAGCGGCTCTGTTTTCATATTATGCCGCGGACATGTGTGGAGGATTTTGAAGTTTTCAGACAAGTAAAAAATCTAAATAATTTGGATGAAACGTGGGGAAATGTAAGCATTTTGCTCAGCAAGGAGCAGGAAGGATTCGCATATTCGGCACGATTAAGCGACAAAATATTAAAAACTAAGTCGAGCAGATATGGGGCTGTTTTGTCATAAATACTTCTTGTCAGTGTGAAAGCACTCACGAGAGAAGCAGCCGTCCAGTTGATGACCGAGTTTATCAAAACACAGGAGAAGAGAACATCTATAACCTTAGTGTTACGAGTGCTGCTAAAATAACAAGGTCCTCAAACAAGACGATAATAAAGATGAGCTCACAAGTGCGGAGGGACGACAACCCAATAGGTTAGGGTAAAATAATTTTTTTATCGCATAAATATTAATTTACCAATGAACCAATCAGCTTTACGGACGCGAGGCATTATTCGTTAGTGGAATAGAGTGTCCTGATTTCGCGCTCAGCGTGAAAAAAAGGAACTTGAAGGATTAAGGCAATTCATATATCATTGAGCATCAGCGAGAAATATTTCATTACGAACTCGATGCGCATTATTTAGATGGGTCGGATTCAGGAGTGGAGCTTATCATTCGGACAAGTAAGAAGTCACGACAAAAGGGGTAATAATATAATACCTTGGAAGCATTGAGTAGGAGATATCGAGAGATAGCGAGGTCGGACCTTTAAGCCGAGAGAGAAGGAGAAAATCCGGCCATTTCCCTGAAAACGCAACAAGTTCAATAGGTTGGGACAAGCCTGCCGTTTGTTCAAGTGCGCATCTCGAGGCCTCTTCTCGGCTCTGTTTCAGAGATTAGAGGATAAACCCTCTCGAACGCCCTCTCGGATCAAGATTTGTAATAAATACAGTCAAAGGGTGCAAGCCAACTGCCTCCCCCACAGATCGATACGACTCCAGAGACCAAATAGTTCGGCTCCACATGTGGGGCGCTTGAGACGGGAATCGGAGGGAAAGACTCCGGGAAGGTGAGCTGGGCTGCAAGAGGGTTGTCGGACGAGGGACGGCTCCGCGCCGGTGGGAAGAGACACGCGAAAGGCTCGAGCTGGCAAAGAGGCCGACGAGCAAGGACGGCTCTGTGCATCTGAGATGAGTCGTGCTATAGACTCGTCTGGCCGAGGAAACCCGAGCGTTGTAAAGAAAGCTCCTCGGTCGATCGCGATGCTCTCGGCTTTACTGCGAGCGCATCGACTTATTATGCGGTTCGCAGGTGGTCGCCTACTGGGCGGAAGCCACATTGATGTAATGCGCGGATGCGGAAGATTTTAATAATCCTGAACATATCTGCAAAAAACATATATCATTATGAACGGAAAAAGTGTGCATGCTTCGATAAATAACAATTTCCCATAAAGTACGAGTAAGGAATGTTCGTTCGATCCCCATTAGTAAAATCCCACTGCAGCTCAAAAAACCTGAATTCAATTAGTGATTATGTGTTTAATCGTAAATAAATCGCTGCGGGTTTTACAAATTGCAAATTTTCTACGATCATGCCTCGGGTATATTGTATTTAAATAATAATTACTCCCTTAAGTCCAATTGATACGATCGTTCAAATGAATTATTTATACTTGAATTGCTTGTTGAAGGAATCGATAAAAGATCATTTATGTAAATGTCGTTACCTATGAGTACATAAAATATACAAAAAAGGACCAATTTTTCACGACAGGTTTAACATTTTAATCCATAAAAAAGTCTAAATGAACGGCTTTTGAAAATACATAAAATGTTTTTGACCTATTAAATCATAGAACGGTCCTCGCGCGAATTAATTCATCAACGCAGCATACAAAGTTTTATTATCCATTGAGAATTTCGCATGAAAAGCAAGTAAAATGTTCGTGGTCACTTGGAGGCTTTGTTTGCAATGAACTTTTCAACGTACTTTTTTCGGATGGAGATTTAAAGACGGTAGAGTAGCAAGGAAGGAAAAATAATCGTCCGAGTGATTCTATATTTAAAAGTTGGCTTATCGGTCTAGGGGCACTAAATCGGGACAGAATTCTTCAAAAGTGAATGCCGCTCGAGTGATTATTAACGTATATTGAGAGCGCGGGGAGATTAAAAATTCCGAGCAAATGGCGATCGCGCGTCATTTGTCGAAGCGACGTCGGATGATTTGAAAATCAGCGCCGCGGACGTGAGCGTCGGGGCTTGAGAAGCCAATAGCCGGGGCCGAGATATCAATCTGCCCAGGGAGCGAACTGGCCCGCATCCCTGCGACAGACGAGCGAGAGCCGAAATCGCGAGCCGAGCTTAAAAAGTCGCGGCGGCGGCGGCGGCGGCGGCGGCGAGTCGAGGAAGGAAGGAAGGAAGGAAGGAAGGAAGGAAGGTCGGAGGACGGACGGCGCGGCGACAGGCCGAGGGAGAGGAAGAGCCGTAGAAAGTGTGGGCGGGTCATCGAACTGGATCGCGCGCGTTCCCTTCCGGACCGCTGGCCGCTCGCCGCCGGCGCTCACGAATAAGGAGAGACCGGCAAGTGAAATTGCGACGCCTCGGCTTCAAAGAGCCGCTGCTTATTCAAGGGGCTCCCGTGCAGGGAAGGCCATTACTCAAAGGGAGCCGGCGGCCCCAGGGCTACCGAGCCACCGTCCGCGACGTCGCGACTCACCTTCGGCGGTGGGCCCTCGGAGGCTCGAGCCGGACTCGCAGGGCCGCGGCCTTACCTAACCTCGATCGAGTCCTCCATCTGATCGGGCAAGCGTCGGAATGTTGCGCGTGCTCCGCTAATTAAGGCCGAGCCTCGACTTTTTCCGCCCATCGAGTTTTCCGCCAGGGCCATCCGACTAATGCGATCAAAGCGTGACAGCGAGGCTCCCTCCCCCCGAGTGACTCTTGGCCCACGGGAGGATGTGACGGACGGTGAGCAGCTACAGCCGGAAGTACAAAGGTGCGTCGTTTGATTGGGACTTTATTGCGAGGGAGTGTGTGAAAAGGAAAATCCTTCGCCGAGGCGTGGAAAGTTGGTTATTTACTCGAGAATCAGAGCATAATTCTCGGTGCGATGCGTTCCGCGTTGCACAACTGAAGGCTCGAATAGATCCACGAGCTGCTCTTTTTGACATTCTCTTATTAATGCCAGGACTGTGCTTAGGCGACTTCGTTTTCGAATGAGCTTTAAAAAATACGCGGCCACAATAGCGCATGGCTACTGTGCATTAAATCGGGCTCTGCATTAAAATTAACATTCCTCGACTTTGCTTGTTAAAGCCAACGGCTACGCCGGATAAGCCCAGCTCGAAATTCTGCTGGTTACATTGTTTTCGCTTCCTCTAATACGCACATTAATCTTTATCTATAGTTTTCGGTTACATAATTATTTTAAAAATCCTCGCAATTAAATGTACTACGATAGGCAATTGCAGAGTTCACCCGTTTGGGTAGTTTGGTGTTTTTAAAATGACTATTGCTTTCAATGTGCACATGCGATAATAATACTACTATGTATTACTACAAATTTTAATTAATTATATAAAGGAAGTATGCTCAGCTCAAGCAAAGTATCTTACTTGATTGAGGGTTATTAATTGCCATAATTGGGTACAATAATGCTTTAAATAGCATAAAGTAATTGTAATAACCTTACGTAATATTTCTCTCGATTCCCTTATCAAAATATTATTTATATAATCTTAAATTACGAATTATAGCTATCTCATTAGCCATTAATTAAAGAGCTAATGAAAATGGCCAATCTATTTGAAGTTTACTAAAAATAGTATCGTAATTTTAACCACAATATATTTTTATCATTCTTTTAAAGCCAATTATTACATTATTATTATTTGTTACAAGCACATTTTAGGTTTAATTTAAAAAAAGTCACTTCTAGTATTAATAATAACAAGAATAAAATAATCATAATTGTACTTATTATCTAAGAATAACTAACATTTTCAAATAATAGAATAATATTCGAAAATAAAATAAAGTATTTAAGACCTCAAATAGTATATCGATTAAAAACATTAAAACATAAATAAAATAATTAATAAAAAAATTTTATACGTTTTGTGAACATTTCATTAATATTCTGGATGCCTTAACGATAATGTCAGCTTATTATATATTGTAGTTTTGATGGAAACTACTTTTAAAAAAACCTCTATAAAATGTACATCCCATTCATTCTTAGATGATAAACATAAAAGTTTAAAATTGTTTTTCTTTTTCATAAGTATATTAAGGACTCAAAAATAACAAACAAATATTATTAAAAATAAATAAATGATAGATGTGAAAAAAGTCTAAATTTTCATAAAATAAATATTTTTGACCGTATAACTTCTTTGAGTTGTGAAATTACACATTTGAGTGTTTTAAATATAAATAAAATTTTACTTGAATAACAAAATTTTACTCCCTCATGTGTTAATATTTAGCTACTTAAAAAAGAAATTGGAACAAGTCAAATGATTTGAAAATATATCATACTCCAAAATAGTTTTTTTTTTAAAATCGATTTTTAGAGAAATGAAGAAAGAATGTTTTACCGTAAAATGAATTATTGAAGATAATTTTAGATAAATACTCTCTATATTCTTATATGAAAAAGGCAATAAAAATATTGAATTAGTATTTAAATTTATACTTTAAATTATAAAGATTTATCAGCACTGTTAATATGAACAATTTTTATTATAATACGATGTCAGTGAATGGAAGTAATTTAAGACGTGTATTATTTACCCAACTCTGAAGAGATTTCAATTATTAATACGTCAAAACAATCTGTTTTATAGATATAATTAAGTACACAATTTAGAATTAAATATAGTCGCTATTAAATTAAGTAATAAAATTAATTTTCGATTCGCTCAAAACTAGTAATATTCAGCATTCAGAATGATGTATATTTTTTTTTAAGTAAATTATGAAGGATATTATTACACCATGTCATAAATATGTAATATTAATTCAATTTTGAAGACTGATTGAATCATTGATTGACATAATCAATACACATTTAATCAGAAATATTTTCATATTTTATTAAATTTTCAAAAATATATATATCATTGTTAAAAAATCCGTAAATTATTGTATTATTGTTACTCATTTCATGTCGTATGTACTATAGTAATAGAGTTTATGTAAGTGCATTGCAAAACATAAGCGAGAAACCTCGACATGAAAAAAAAAAAACATGAATCATTCTAACTAAAGACAATGGAATCCTTGAAATGTCGATTAAACCACTACACTTAATCAAGATGTGCTGGTAATTCAAGGACGAAATAGTCTCAAATATTCACGGTTCTCGAATTTTCCTTGCGGCAAAATACATTTTCGAGCTAAAAGAAACCAGTCGGCAGAGAATATAAAATAACGTTACTCGTTAATTTTATTGGAAGTTGCGGTATAAATTGGGCACAAAGGAAATTGTTGGAAAATTTTTTGCTTTATGGAGGGCGTTGTTAAATAATTTTAATTAGACAAAGGCGCATAAGCCGTCAGAATTAAGCGTCCAGGGGATTTTCTGAATTCATCTTGAAAAGTATCGCTCCGATGATAAACGAACATTCCGTCGGATTGTAATTTTGTTACGAATGCTTCATTATTTATTATAGTTAATAATTTTGTTTTGTTACCTAAATCATTCTCTTATAGCTGACTCGAATAAAATTATAGCTGCTTGCATTTTCAAGGTAGTTATTATAACTACTGTCACTTTCAAAACATAATTATAAATATCGTATTGCGTAACTCCGCTTATGAGCGTTAAACCTTCGCACAACTATTAATTGCAATAGTTCGAAGGAGGTATTATTTAAGAGTTATGACTTACCCCAGGGTCAGAATTTAATTTCAGGAAAGAAAGCGAATAAACAAGCAGCTGTGAAATTCTAATTCAATGAAAATTTACCAATTTTTCGACTTGGAACGGGTCCCCCCGTTTCATTAAAAAAAAAGTATAGTAAAAACACGAGTGGATTCATTTGTGACTGGCTGTGCGCAATGAAATATCTTTAATACATTAATCGAATGTAAAAGCCTCGCCATTGACAAATCGAAAGCGGATAAATTTCACTCGTATCGATGTGCATGGATTTACAAAACTGCTGTAAATTACAGTTTCTCGTCGGCCAACATTCCATCGAAATAATCAGTATTCATTACGTGTGAAAGGGCCATTATGAAAGGTCACATAACGAATGCCGGTCTTACGCATCCTTACGGGAGGTTTCCAGCGAGATGCGCGAGATAAGGAAAATGCCTCGGCAGACCGGATGACTCGTATTCTCCGAATGTTTAGTAGCGACGGCTGTTAGGCCGACTATCAATGCGGCTAAAAAAAAAAGCTGTACTGAAATTATTTTTCAACGCTAGAGGGATTAGGAGCGCAAAGAATTCCAAAGCCTTAATTCGGATTAAGTAGAAGGGATCGAAAAGATACGGCTGGGACCTTCTTAAGAGGATACGATTTCCTTTTAATCTACGGCTTGCGAAATCGGGATTCAGGGCAAGTGGATGCGAAAATAAAAGAGCTGCGCCTGCCGAAGGTATAAGTGTTTGCGCGCAGGCGTAATAAAAGTAACGTCGGATAAAGGGTATCAGATTTCATAAATACATAACGGCCGGCCAGGGCTGGGCGCTCCTGCTCTCGGAGCCCTGATTGCATTGTGCCGCTTTGGCGTGTGGACTAATTGAATAATGCCGGCCAATTAGTATCGATCGGCATAAGCGCGGAAGAACAGGTTATTATGCCCGGTGCAGCGCACGATTTTCGACATTGTTTCGTAACGCTGGATAATAGACTAGCCGCAACTTTCCCAGCGGCCTCGCTCCCGGCCGCCCACGTCCCAATGGGCGGTGGAATACTCCCCGGGCAGGCCGGAGCAGGTCCGGCTCCTCGGGCCTGCCAGGCCAGGATTATTACCGTTGGCGGGGGGGGGACCCTCTTCCCTGGCCCAGAAGCCTCCGGGAGGCGAGCGGCTTCTCTTCGCGGATTCCGGAACTTGGATCGCGCGGGGTGCGGCGGTGCTCGGCTCGAAGGAGTGAGTTACGGCTGTACCGAAGCTGGATGGGGGGGTAGGTGGGCTAGAGATAGACGGAGTGGAGGGCGGCAGTGCAGGAAGGAACGGGGCTGGTAAGGGAAGGCCCGGAGAGATAAAGAAGCCGAGCGTACGCCGACTATTAATAGGCAGAGTCGAGCGCTCGGTGCGCGTTTATCCGTCTAATCGGGAACCCCGAGAACGAGTGGCGCGGCCTCGTATCGAGGTTATACCCGCTTGCCCAATAAGACTCGACTCGCCTCCGCCGACGTCGTAAATAAGGTGCGACGTGGCCGCAGCCGCGGCCGTCTTGCTTTCCTCTCCGGCAGAGGCTCCGGACGCTTCGGGGGATCGGCCGAAGCTCGCACCTCCGGAGGAAATCTTTTCCCCTCTTCGACTCCGGTCCCTCGGCCGGGATCTTCCTCCGAGCTCCCCGAGGGCCCGAGTAAGACCGGGGTCTTACGGGGCCCCGCGATAGCCATTGCCCCCCGGCTGGGGGACTCTCCGCTCCGGGGGAAAAGCCAAGGTGGGCGCGCGCGCGTTGGGAAATCGCAGCGAGTGCAATCCCTCGCGGCCTTGGGGCAAAAGCCTACACGCCGTAATTGAGAAACCAGAAAATGGCTTATTAGTGGGCTCTCGCGACTTCGGACTCTTATCCCTCCCCCTGCGCTACTTTGCCCTTTTGCTCCCGTTGCAACTACTGCCTCGGTAGCAAAGTGCAAGCCGATACGAAGCCTACGGATCATAACGAGCGCTGGCTCTCGCCTAAAGGGATGCTGCCGCTGGCGTGTCCGGTTCTCCTTTGTACATTGGCCACCTCTCGTAGATAAGCTTTTTTGCGCGCCGAGGCTCCCTTGCAGAATCAGCCTTATCAATCTTGTTCTCTTCCGTGTTAGCGCTGCCGGAGTCAGCCGTCGGAACTTTCGTGTACCTCTCGATGAGTAGCTCGGCTTTCCGAATCGATGAACGCTTTTAATAAACAACGCCGAGAGTCAAGAGCACCTCGGCACTCACAGGCATTCTTTATGACTAATCTGACCTTCCTGCACGAGTCGCGTCGGAACGTTTCAAAATATTTGAAAACATTTTCAAAATGTTTAGCGCTCGCTCGCAACGTCAAAAGCTGAAAAAAGTGAGATGTCATGAGCTGCACGCAGTCATGTGTGGTTACGTTATTTATGCGATAAAAATAGAATTTCCTCGCCTTGGTTTTCGTGATAATAAATATTATCAACGAAGAGAACATTGATAATTAAATTATCCGATGTGCTCGATGCAACCTACAACTTTTCAATTTAAAAGCGTGGATTTTTATTTATTTTTATTTTGCTTTTATTTTCGTTTACTTCACTGTATTATTCGAAACAATAATACGGAATTATTCGATCATCCGTGCAATTCTAATGTAAATATACAAATAATTCATAAGCACAATATATATGTAGCAAATATTTTTAATTCTTTTAGAGCTCTTTTCATCATATTTTTGACGTACGTATGTGGTCAAACATATCGAAATATAAACGACTATTTATATATTTGCATTTAATGTAAGCAAATTAATATTTTTTATTTTACATTTTTGAGTCATCTCCCTTGTAATTTACTTCGCGGATTCAAGTATTAATAATTTGCAGCTTCCGAAAAGCTTATTTATTTATATATTACTAAAATAGTGGTTTCGCTTGTTTAAAACGTAAAATGTATTATTCGAATACAATAAACATATTTTCAAAATAATATTGTTATATTAACGGAACAAAGGTCTCTTCTTTACATTTTGTTCGTTTATTTGTATTTTTAAACAAAAATACTTTGACAGTTGAGGAAATTCTTTTTTGAATGATGATACAGCATCGCATAAATCATTTCAGATATTATAAAGGAAAATGATAACATCGATAGAATAGTGTATACTTTTCAGTTGCAATACAATTCAGAATAATTATACCTCTACCATAATTTTACTTCAGCAATGAAACATGAATCTAAATCTATCGTATTGTCACGATAAAATGAAGAATATGCTCTATTTACATTAAAAATTCGTATTAAAATGTAGAGCAGAGCATACTAATTTCGTTTACAAATTTTAAATGCTTTGGTATATGTATCGAACGAATAATTTGAGCGTATTCATCACGTGTCCATTAATAATTTGATCGAATAAATTCAATACTTTTGACTGGACCCTTAATTGAATAACACAAATGGTGATGCAGAGTCTACAGGATTCCATTAAAAATGTCATCTTAGAAGAGATTGAAGCAGAGATTAAAGGACTGAAAATTAAAATTTATCGAGACTCTTTTTATCGGAGCATTTAAGCCTTTAATGAAACTTAATGAACGATTTACCTACACCAACATTTATATTCATTAAACTAGTAGCGTTGCAACTGGCATATTGAAGCTAATCTTAAGCCGTCAATTCTTCATTGACGGTCGACATTGATAAGCATTCGGTTTATCACTCGCTTAAAAGAATTTTTTTCTTCTCCAATGGACAAAAAACTTGTCGCATAAAACAATTCAAAATCTTTTTCTTGAAAAGTGTTTTTGTCTTTGTACAAGTATAAGCCAAATACGATGATAGTAAGAAATAATAGTATTGCAATAATATAAGGTAAGAATAAGCACTGGCAAGGATGTAATAATTGGATACAAAGTTTCATACGAGTGCTGTTTTGCCGGAATCAACATTAAAGCGCATTAAGTTTATATTCAATTTACATTAAGCGAGTTCCCTTTGATGTTGGTGGCGGCCGCGTTACAACGCTTGTCTCATTAGTTGCTTACTAATTTTTTATGCACCAAGTCCCCAGTGGTGATCGAGTGTCAACAGTAAACAGTCTGTGCTGAACGAAATATACTGGCCCCAAGTTGCTAAACACTCGTGGCAATCGATATAATTAAAGAGTCGGTGATTATCTGCACGCGTCTAAAGTGGCTCCAATGTGTTTATCACGCAGATTTTAACAATATTCAGCGATTCCATGTCATAAACGGGATATTTTTAATGAAGTATATTTCAGATCTAGTAAATTTAGAAGTATGAAATGTGTATAAATGATATGCCGTTGGATCGATCACTTGTTTAAAAATTAAAGAATAAAATGAAAAAACATGTAAACTCACGTTGGTAAGATTTATAATTCGATTACCGTACGTCTATATTCGATAAAAATCAATTTTTCAATACAAAAATAGTCCATGTTACTAAACACATTCAGATTCCGATACATACGTAATAGATTCCGAAATACTTTTAGCCTTTATGTAACCCTTAGTTACTCTTTAACTTTTCAATATAAATTTATATTTTATTTACTCTGTAATTCGATGAAAGTAATTATATATTGGATGTAACATATTCGCAAAATAACGTAATATACATTATATATTTTTACTTCATTTTTTTACTTTTCTTTATGAATAATATATTAAAAGATGCGAATATCATTTTTGTAAATTATTAATGGTATAAGTAATGGTTTTTCAAAAATTAGTCATAATAAGTCTAAAGCTAAAAATCAAAATATATATTTCTATTTACAAAAGTGTAAAAGAAAATAATAATATAGCTTCGCATAATATATAAATGAAGCCATTGAAAATAATTTGATTTTTCCAAAGGTAATTACGTTTAAAAATGAATCTTCAAAAACAGAATTAAATAATTATACTTCCTCGCAATGAATATTATATATATATATATATATATATATATATATATATATATATAAGCATTCAAATAAAATTGAATTTTATATTACGCAACAGGTGATTTTCATTACAATATTATAATAGTTTAGTCATTAAAATAGAAAAGTGTAGTTAATAGCTTAACAATGGATCAGTGTTCAAGAAGCACAATAGACTCAACATTTTTTGCTCAAATAATCACGTGTACGAGTGCATGCAGAGAAAAGAGCCCTTGAATTTGATCGAAGACAAATAATGTTACATTAAAAATTGGCACGTGCGCGTGAAATAAAATGCCTTAGAATCCTCGCGAATACGCGCAGAAAGTAAAAAGAGGCAATGGCAGGAATTGCATTGCAAACAGTAAAGACCCAAGCAGACTTAGCGTACGCTTCTCGTCGATCGTCGACGTGGCCTCCCGACACGTCAGCCAAGTTCAACGCCGAACCAGAACTCAAAACCTGAATGCGTAATCACCCAGGCCGACAGGTACAACGAGGCCGCTCGACAAGAGGACGGAATATCACCCGAGAGACTGACATCCGAGCGATCGAATCCGCCGGCGCCACGGCGCCTTCCCCTCGATGGGAATAAGCCCGTCATTCCTGACTCGTGAATCTCGGGATGTTCCGCATCTTTCCCGCCCGCGTCCACTCCTAACGGCGGCCAGTTTCCGTGGGCCCGTGCGACTGCTCCGCGAGCCCGGAGCTGGGCCAACGAGTTCCGACAAGACTGAAAATAATTAGAGCCCACGGAGGCCCGACTTCGGGGGTGGCTTCGTCTCCTGGCGCCTACGCAAAGTGTTATTACATCCAGGAGACGGATGGATGGCATTGCTCCCGAATTTGTTTAAATATGCTTGGCTCTGGCCCAATGACACCTTCCAAAGTTCATCTTCCGTAAGTAAGAAGGATTTACTAAACTTTTATTCCCGAGCTAGTTCCGGCTTAGTTATAGAAGTGTTTCGACTCCATCCTTCTGTTAACTTTTATTTCTGACCGCCCCCTGCTTTCGTCAAATCAATTTTTCAAACTGAAAAAACCGAAAAACTTAAGGTTACGAAATTAAGTTAAATCTTATTATCTAAAGGTTATTAAATTAAATTCGTATTAGCATTGAACATCGGAAGCTCTATATTTAGTTTTATACTTCTGAACTGGATGAAATTTAACATTTAGATTAAAAATTACGTATCGATTACACAAACAGTTGAAACCCTTAATACATTACAATACAAAATCTAACTGTTAACGAAGAACTCATTAAATTATAAATCATTATATCTGCCCATTTACAGCGCTTAATATTAAGTTTGAATACATCTACAGAATACACAGGAATTCAATTTAAAAAAAAAAAGAATTATATTTTGTATATGTCTATCTTAGTACAGTATCGAATTGATTAAAGTATATATTCCTTTTATGATTCAACGTATCTACTTGATTATTAGGAGCTCATATTTGTTTCATTACACATGTTATTTATGCAAAAGAGTTGCCAAAGAAAGCATAATTTTGACCTGTCTAGAATCTTATATTCCCGTACTGATCGAGAGCTTACTTTCTAATTTTGTTGCTTCGTAGCTCGTTAACTTTTTGGCATGTTGCAAGTGTTGCTAACTTTGCGTCAATATTTATTGTAAACACGATTAAGAGAACATTTTAGAAACAAAAACTAAGCTTTAACGCTTTAGAATTAGACATTTCACGGAGAGGCTCGCGTTAAAATGTTTTATACTATAAACATTTTAATATTATTACTTTGCAGTATAATATATTTTTGCTAGTGCGATGCAGCAGATTTCGCAAGCGATTCTATCGCAATGTCTTCCGCTATTCCGACCGTATGTCTTCGTAGACTCTATCGTGGCGCTTCTACATGGATCCACCCAATTTTTTAAAATTCGAATTTTTTCTTAGAAACAACATTTTTATTCAATGCAATGCAGTATAATATAAGCTATATGTAAGTTTGAAATGATTAAATCTTACACAATATTTTATTTGCTTAAATTTAAAAAAAGGAATACGCAAACAAATTTTGAGAAATATAATACAAAACACGATAGTAGATACATATCCTTTGAACATAATAACTTTTTTCAGAATTTACAATCTCGATAAACATGTTTATCGAGGCTCTACGTATAAAGATACTTTTACTTCAATTTGTATATTTTTTTTAGAATTCTTGTTGAAGCCAGTGTATTTGAAATCTTTTTCAACAACGTTATTGGACCTATCTTTGGTTCAAATTTTACTTAATGTTGTTCAAATCTTTTTACAGAGTCTCTATTGGCTTTCTTATTGATTTAAAAATTAGTTTAACGGTTTATCATTACAATCTCTTTCCTAATAATAGAAATACAATATTGAAATAAATATAAGTAGAGCCAATAGTTAAAAGTGTTTTTAAGACTTTTATATTTATAAGTGTCACCTTACGGTACTTAAAAAATGCCACTAAATTCGTTGGGTATAAGTATTATGCACTGGCTGAAAGTATAATATTAGGAAACAAATTGTAGGTTTGAAATTTTTGTACCTTTAGACTCGTTAGTCATTGCAAGTTTGTATATAACTATAAGTTTATTATCCATGCACCGCCTGACATGAATACCAGTTTACATTCTACTCCACTCTTCAACAACTGCAAATCCTTATTCTCTATTTTCAACTTTTCGTGCTACGACCACCTCTGATAATGGGCTTAAGCTCGATGAAAGCGATACCTAACCAAAATCTTCCAAGTGACTTCAAGCAAATCTTCAAAGGCGAATTGAGAATATACTAAGCTTATTGTTAACCATCGAACGGGCTGGTAAAAAATTGTTGCGAAGACGATTACAAAACGAAAAGGAAAGTAATAGTAAAAGACGCAGAATTGCCGAGGAGTAATAGATGTTAATAGAGCGGAGCGGCTGCATAAAATTATTAATCGCATTCGGATAATCCGTCGCAGTTGCTGGAGCTTGAAATAAGATCCCGCAGTCCCCGGGATGAAAAGTTTGGCGCATCTCGGCATCCAAAGTAAGGCGAAGGAAGAGGATCAGGAGTGCGTGGAGTTTCGTGCATGTAATGCTAGAAAAGTCGCCCCAACGCCGTCGGATCCCTATTAAACGAACTGCGCACACTCGGTCTCTCGTCCCATCCTTCGCTGGCCAAGTCTCTGCAACCCCTCGGGGTCGAGCCCCAAATTTTCGAGGGGCTGCAGTAGCACGTGGCCCCCCACCACTCACCGCCCTAAATTCCCTGTTGCTCTTTATCTCACTCTCGCTCTCTCTCTCTCTCTCTATCCATATCTATCTCCATATCTTTATCTCTATTACCATCTCTATTTCAATACCTATCTCCGTCTCTCCCCTCCTGCTTGTGTCTTTTCGGGGGTCAATAACTACGCCCGGGATACGGTCGCGGCCTCGCCAACAAAGGAACAAAGTACGGGCATATCCACCGTGTGCTTTCTTTCAATTGCACCGACCTTCTGGCCCTTCCCTAGCCTCCTCTAACTTAGAGCAGTCGAAATAGTGTGCAAGACGATCTGGTCGATGGTCGCGCAGAAGACAAGAGAGTCGACGCTACGAGTAGCCGAGCCAGGAGAGACGAGCAGGCTTCGTTTGCAATTATTGCGTCGGCAGTTGCGCGAGCCGAGAAATCGCAGCCGTTGCGAGAGAGCGCAATATTGGCTTTCGTTACATATGTGCCGGGGCTTGGCTCATTTTACAATGGCGCAATCCCATAAGACACTCTTAAATTATAAATTTTCTTAAATGACAGGCCTTGTGATCCGCGTCACGTCGGAGCAATGGGTCTCGAGTCGTTAATATGATTTTCAAACCAATTTTACATTATGCCAATGAACCAAATCCGTAAAAATCGATTCGTTAAAAAACTGAGTCATATGCTGCCTTTTTATTGTTATTGCTTGGTTGCATTACTTGATTCGATGATTGGGGATCTTGCTTAATGCCGAAATGCGATGAAAGCTTAAGCCTATTGTGCGTTATGAAACGACTGTAAAAAACATTTCATTCTTGTCAGAAGCTAATCTGATTCTAGCTTCATATTCAACACGATGCAGAATCGCCTGTTTATCCACGAATTAACAAAAATGATCGCATTCGAATGCTTTATAAAAAAAAATATTTTATACATGCTATTTTGAATGTCGATAGAATTTAATTATTACATTATTTTACATTAAAATGCATTTGTGTTAGATTGCTATATATATATATGCGCGCGCGCGCACACACACACACACGCGTATATCCGAAAAATGAAATAACCACAATATACGATACACATACGAGCGCAACGACGTGAAAGGAACAAAAAGAAACGAAAGCAAAGACATCGAAAGAGAAATCTTCAGAAAATATAAATAAGTGACGTACAAATATAGAATGGAATAAAATAATGGTAAAAATGAGTACTACTCATACAGAATTTCAACAGTGTAGAAATTATTGGTCAGTTTCAAGAACTTTATTGCACACTCTTAAGAATTTTATAATGTTGTACATTTTTTATCTAATAGACCGCTTCTGTCGCAGTTTTGAACAATATATTTATACGTATAAATTTTACTGCTTTCAAAATTGTATAAGCGTCACTAAGTCGTGCAATTAAAGAAATAGAAAACTTACAAAAATATGGAACTGTTTTTAAAAGAGAATGAATTTTTAAATAATGAAGTACTTGTAAAAAGGTATATTATTTAGTATCTTCGGTAGCCCCAACGAACAAGCAAAATATATAAAATTGAAAATAATTAGAATTTTTTCTTATAACGTGAATGACGTTGGTTTTTCTATGAGCTCAGAGTAGATGAAAATATTTAGGTCACTTGTCCAGTCAAATGAAGCGCTAGATCAATGCGAAGTATGCGGCAATTTTTAGCAAGTGTGCTTAATTGCTTCTGGCAATAATATTAATGCAATCATTGAATAATTAGCTCGCATAAGTAGTGTATATATGTTACATACATATACATGACATTCTCATAGGATTACGATGAATTACAGAAGAATAAATTATTGTAAGATAATAGTTGATTAAGTATGCAACAAAACTATTTTAAACATCTTTTTAAATAATTAAATATCATAATTAAATTATAAAATTACTTAAGAAATTATAGCGCAAATTAGAAGATTGATAGGAGCATTTATGACATTAACTTCATAATATTCATCATGAAAATTATATCAATAGTCGGAGGACTTAATTAAATAAAATAAGCGCGTTCTCAATAATTACCCACAATATTTAATATAATAAGAAAACTGCAGCGGCATTCTCGCAAGATTATGATGTCAGAGAAGAAAAAGAAAAGAAAAACGGCACGATGAAATTAGAGCTTGTTAAATGTATAAACCTGTTTCGGTCGGACACCACTTTCGTTTTACATCGTGTCCAAATTCGCTCGCATATTAATGACATCCTATGTGATAGGGATACAAAGATCATTGATCGGGTGATTTATAAGGTGCCGAAAATCAAAAGGGTGAAAATATAACACTCAAAACGAATGTCCGTGAGACGAGAGATCGCGACGAGGGTTTGACTCCAAGGCTCAATGGTAATTGTCGAAATAGTCTGAGCTATGCCTGCAGAAGGCATAGAAGTTAGAAGGCGCGAGAGGGGGCGGGGAGAGGGGGGCATAGAATTTTTACACCCTTAAAGTTGGAAAATGAGAGGAAAAAGGCAGGATTAATCGTCGGAATATCGAGGTGACACGTAAGTCGTGCGTGCGTCAGACTGGTTTCAATCCCTGAACTTGACTTAACTAGTCTATGGCCGAGGAGGCTCGATAGAGGCCGATTCGCGAATTAGTTATGCGTGTCCTTCGAAGCCTTGGCGTACGCGTAGCCATTGTGGCACTCTGAATTCCTTCGTAAAAAGCGACCTCCCTAATTGCCCTTTATTGCGTTCTGTGAGCTTAGGCGGAGGTGGATATTGGCGAACCCCTGCGTGTCTTGTCGATTGGATTGGCGCGGTGGTGACATTTGTCCTTATTCGTCGTCGGCCCTTTGCCAAAAGGGCGATTCGAATGAAATATTCATTAAGTGGCTGACGGGGAGGGGGTCTGCGAGAAAGCTGACGCAGTATAAATATGCGAGGAGCTCGATAAGTTGTGTGCTCGTTTAGGAAAAGTCGGGTGAAAAGTTTTGCGACTAGATGCTTAACTTCTTGTTTTGAATGCATCTTTCAGGGAGTCTCCATCCTCATTTCTAATGAATTACTTTGTCATTTTGGAGCTTTTAATATATAAGCCACTCTTCGTGAGACTTTTTATCAAAATACGCTATGTAGGTCTTGCGACCTTAAGCTCATTATTCACGCTATTTCTATTTTTAGTTTTAAAGCAATTGTCAAAAAAAAAAACTGTATTTTCAAGGTTCAAGAAAAAATTGTTCCAAACCAATGCCATTGTAAAAGACATCTTTAAAGAATTATGTCTGTCATTATTCATCACGTTTCGTCACGAGCTACAAATGATTGACGTTTTAAATATGTAATCTGAGTATACTAAATTAACAGAGCTGCTCCTCTTTATCGACCCAGTGTTGAATAATTTTACAACATTAACTATAGAGATACGCGTTTTCTAAATTATCATCATTTTTTTTTATTTACATTTGAAAATTTGAAAAGGGATTAATTACTTATGAATGCAATAGTTGCAGTACTATTCGTAAAAATCCTCACACATGGTAATCGTTACATAATGATCGTAAGCTGGTTAAAAATTAAATTTTTATTCAATTTTATAGAAACGTGCTTCAAGTCTTACAATGATTGGTCAAAGTTAATAAAAATTAGCTGAGAATCTGTAATTTTAAGAGTGTAAATAATAATCAAGTTTGGTTAATTATTCAAGACACCGGAACAAATTCATTAAAATTATTTTGGTTTTTTTTATTATATATCTTGCATATCTTACACTATTATTATATAATATTCATTATGTAATACCTTATTCATTTTAAACTACTATTATAGAGCGTTTTCGTATTTTATAAAGTTTAGCTGCAGGAACGAAATACATTCGTAGGCGTCTTTGAAATAGATTTCTGAAATATAACAGCTATGCTGTGTAAATCGCTTAGAGCCCGCTCAAGACAGATGAAATACACGAGTATATTTACATAGCTTAAGAAAAAAGGCACGTTACAACGCTATGTAATAATAAATATTTCTCTTGTTGCGCCGGGTTGTAAAATATTTTACGCCCTCACGTACGTAAGGCGCGCAGGTTAATTCTCGCTTGCTATCACGTAGTTTTAAAGAGACTCGCGTTTGCTCAACTGCAAATATTTGAGCGTCTGTTCAAATAAACCTTACAAAAAACATACGTCACGCAATGCAGGAGCCTTTACTCGGTAGACAGGCACCTCATGAGCATAGAAGGATGGCAAGTAGAATGGCTGCAATAGGGCTACAAGTCTAGAAAATAAAATATCGGCGATGAAATAGGCTAGAATAATTGTAGCCAAGTAATTCACGTCTGTTTGGCGGCTTTTATAAACTAACGAAGCTCTTTGCTTTTTGCTGTACATAGACTCGTTGATTGCCGATATTTTCTTGTGTACCTTCATATTTTCAGCTTTAAAAAAACGTATTGAAAATTTGCTCGTAATGCCAGGCGATTGTAGGAGGGATATACTTAAAAATTTCTCAATTCGTAAAATAAATGTTTTTTCTATCAAATAATATATTATTAAATGTTAATGTATTTTAACACAATTTTCATCGACGTTTTAGTAAAGGTATCAATTGTACAATTGATGCACCATTTAAATAATGTACTTAATATTTTATGCAAATTTTTTACGAGCTCGCTAATAATTTGCGCATGAATTTTTTTACTTCAAATGTATTTTTTTTTTTTTTTTAATTTTTTTTTAATGACGTTTCAAAAGGCTTTTAATTTCAAGGCACTCACTTTTTACAACTTACATCGTACAAAACATAGAGAAAATATTACTAGAATTGTCGTTTAAAAATATTAGATGTTATTCAACCACGCAAATCCATTAGCTCTCAAAATAGGTGAAAACATTGAAAGAGTGAAAACGAAATTCATCAAAAGTACGTGCAATTTTTGATGGTTATCAAGTAAAAAATAGAAACCAAACGACTAATGCCTTTTTAAAATAATCGTTAATATCGTTTGATGAAATCTTCGATTCACGATAGGCCAAATTCAAATTTTCAAGGCAAGGATTTTTCTGGCAATAAACAGCGATAAATTACTTTCATGTTTAGCCTCTGTCTTTCATCTTCTGCGTCGTAAGGATGATGTATCGAAGCAATTTTCGCTTTTATTTTGATGCTACACGACGCTCGTATTCAACGTCATAGCCGTGGACTATGGACTTTTTATCGGTGAGTCGGCAAGCGGAGACGAAGAGGGAATTGGAAATTGGCAGAATTGATGAGAGCAATAGTTAAAATTCTGTTTGTCGGAAATAGATGTCCTGAACGTTGCGTTGGAACTCAATGAAGATTCGGCTAAAGCAGCCTTTCACACGGCGAGGCAGTTGATGGAAATTGATATTATCAGTATGCAGGAATTCATGGACTCTTTGATTGGAGCTTGCTTTACTGAATTTAGTGAATTAAGATGAAAATGTATTCTTTTTTACTTTTCGAAGCGAGCAGGTATAAACGGCTTTAGGAACAATTTTACAAGTAAAGGAAATCGAGGAATATAGAATAATGCGAAAGCTAAAAATAAACCTATATATCTTTACATAAGCTGTTTGCCCGATTATTGTTGCAAACATTTTCGACGCATTGGAGTAGATGGTATTGAAATTTAAGCTTTTGCCTTCGAGTTTTTCGATGGTCATTACGTAAATTGATTTTGCCGAATAGATGTAGGGATTTTATGCAGGGAGTTTTCAAGGATTCCGTATTTTTAAAGTTTTGTTAGTCCGGCTTCTATACACAATACATTCTATTCTATACACGTGCAAGTTGCATGCCTGACTCGTAACCGATGGATGCTATAAGTTGCTTCGGGCCTCTTCCAAAGCTTAGGGATCCCCTGAGAATTGGTAGGCACATTCGTTAATTACGGTGGAGCGACATTTGCGCTGCATTTACGACGTCGATCGTGTATTCGAATGTAAAGAAGTCGTACCCTGATAGCATTTGGCAGACTTGTGCCAGCAAATCGTGCGCCGGTGACGAGGGGATTGACGAGCCACTGGGACGCAGCCCTCGGCTTAAAAAATTGCCTCGAACCGGGGAAAACCACTGCTCGTGTCTTGTGAAAAAATATCTTTGTCTCTCTCTCTATCTCTATCTCTATCTCTATCTCCCTCCCACGCAGCCCTCGCTTTCATCGACGGCATCGAACAGACCACGAGGGAGGAAGAAGAGCAAAGGGGCGCAGGGGCGAGCCGCGTTCGAAAATTGCGGCTGTGCGACCTCGAGGCGCCCCGTTTCAGCATCGGTTCCAGCCTCAATTCTAGCCTCAATTTTAGCCCCCGAGCGACAATCAATCGGGCTGGAGGCAATCCGCATCGGGCCCCGCGGGGGGTGGCGATTGCGCAAAGCCGCGTTAGAGCTACGTTGGATGGGGGGGGCTCGAGGTCGGCCAGTCGCGATTCGCGAACGTCCGCGAGCGGGTCGACTTTGGGGCGGCGGCGCCTTCGGCTGGAAAATAAGGTGCAGCCAAAGCGCAGGAGGGGGAAAGGGCGGCGGCGGAAGATCATCGAGCCTTTCTCCCCGTGCCGATTCTCGGGAACGCGCGCACTCCGGCTTCCTCTTGATCGCGGTGACGCGAGGCCTCCGTGGCTCATTCGGTTGGCGGCTGATTACGCGCCCGGACGACGCTTTTGTTCTTTCCCATCGCATTTACAAGCGCACCTAGATAAACACAACTAATACGTGGTCCCGCACTGATAAAGAAGCTGTGCTACGCTGCTCAACTTTGCTATTGCGACTTGCGCAAGGACGATGGCCGAACAGTATTCCATTGGGTATCGAGTGAAGAGGATTTACTCGGGACGCAGCTGTACTGATATGCTGTTTATACAAGTACGATTTCCGGCGCTAGAGATCCGAGTTGTGTGAACTTTGAAAGCCGTCGTTATCGCGTATCAAATCGGAGAATGGAACATTACGTTAACCGGCTTTTTCAACTTTTTCTCAGTTTCGTAATGAGTCATAAAGAAAATAAGAGTCCCGAGCTACCCTCCACATAATACTCTTGTATTGTAATAGTAATGCGTAAGCCTCCTGTTTCTCCCTCCCTCTCTCTCTCTCTCTCTCTCTTTCTCTCTCGAATGCCACTGTACTTTATTGAAATTACTCGTACATCGTCATGAATTAGTAAGCAAACTCTCTTGCGCATTTCTACGTCTCAAATCGGCATAACAAAGTATTTGGCGCGCAACGTTAACTCCCTGCACTTCGGACCGTATCCGTATCACAATAACGATTGCGCGCTCCGGCCGTTCGTTGAAAAAGTAAACGCAAATTTTATTAAATGCGACAATCTTTTTTATCGGCTGAGATGGCTGACGCACTTACGTTCAGTAATCGAATTACAAAACGCGACGCGCTGCCTTTAATTACAAAATAACAGCTTCGCGTTTATTAGCCAGTCGTTGGGAGACTCGAGCGAAAAAGGCTCGTTGGTAGATATCGTCGCGGCAAAGTTGGAGCTCTCGCAACTCGAAGATCGTTTGGCCGAGTCTTGACGTGCGTCTTACACAATTTTTTCATCGGTGAACTTTCGGCTTCGACCATTCCCAAACGAATCTCCGGCTCTCCTTACATATCTATTTAAAAAAAAAATTATTTTAAGCTAGATGCACGTCTTAGCTCAAAAGTCACGTATGCTTCTTGCGGTATGTTATATTTGCTTAATACAGAAGACTCGTGTCATTATTGATAATGCATATTTTCCTACTCATAAAAAGTACATTAGAAATTAATTAATGTATACTGCATATTGTTCGCAATTTACGTTAACTGTTCTTTCTCATTAGTCTCCTCGAGCACTTAATTACTTCACATTTAATAGTAGGACATTGTGGATGCGTATTACACACTATTTTGTAATTAGTAAAGAAGTTACAAAAATCTCAAGGATGCATGTCAAACTTCCTTATTTTGTTTCGCAATAAAACTTTCAAATTTAAACGTTTTTAGCTTTGTAAAAAAAAAGCTTCTGAAAGAGAGAGTCTATGTGGATTAATTTGCCAATAATTGGTCTTAAGTTTTGTATTATTTGTATTAAATTTTGTACTAATAATTGATTGATGCTCTCTTTCAGTGACATCTTCATCTTCGCATTAGATATTGGTTAATTTATAAACAACTGTTACTGATAAGTTGTAAGACTGATTTCAGAATATTAAATTGCACTATACTTGATATAAGACTTTAATAAGTTTTCACACACTTTAATGAAGAAAGGTTTTCATAGAGTTTCATAACTCAGGCCGCATCGATTGTATCACATTTATTTAATGCTATGTAAATTGTTTCATGAAACGCTCGAAAATTGCCGCGTGCGTTAAGATAAACTCAGCGCGCTATAATTTAATAAGACATGGACGTATGAGTTTTTTTAGCTAACCACCAAAAGAGCGATACAGGCAAACTTCCGACGTAGTTGGGGCCTTTTGGCGATCCTTTAAAATAAGCTGCAAATGACTCGGCTTTTATCAACCTTCTTGCCGGTCGACGCGACGTTCTCCACTACGTATGAGATCATGTGGCACGAATAAGGTGCATTGCCACCGTAATACCGATTCATCGACTTGCGATGCGCCTGACCTATGCCCGATTCCATCGCGTACGCGTCCGTCGCATATGTTAATGCAGCATCATCCCTTCTCCCGTTCCGTTAACCCTTTCGACGCCGCGGACCGATGAGAAGCCAAGCCGAGCACATCGCCAAAGGCAACTGGAAAAGAGCCTTTCCCCTTTCTCTTCAATGGTACGAAAAATCCGTGTTGTATGCAAATGGAAAGAGGCGGGGACGGATAATATCGCGTGGATATTCAAGAAGCGAATTTGAAATTTCGGATACGAGCAAGCCCCGTAAATAGATCTTCACCTTTTATTATTTTACTCTGGAATAATTCCTCTTTGAAAATAACAATTCGAGAGATAAGTATGATGAAGACAATTTCTAATAGTTTCTTAATAGTTTCAAAAAATTTCTAATTGAAAGAAGCATTTGAGAATAGTGGCCAGGCTTTTACGAGAACTAGAGAATAACACAATGTGACAAAGTGTTGCAACTAATTCCAGGCAAAAAACTTGACCGACTCCTTAGCACAAATTTCAATTCGTACAACAGTATTATGCATGAAGAAGAAACTCGTTTTCTCATATGTGCCGCTTAAGAAATTAATTGCGTGAATACCGAGTGCTGCAATCCCCGAATGCGCGTATTGCCGCTGTTATTGCGAAGAGAGAGAGAGGGAGAGTCACGTTAGCCAATAGAGGCGAGCTTCCCGTAAGCCTATTTACGACATGCGCTTGATGCGTAATGCAGGTGCAGTCAAGGAGTTGCAGGCGCGAATTCCCAGTCAAATAGGTGTGAAACATTGAATTAAGTAATAATATCCCTTCGCGAAGGAATCGCGTAACGAGCCAACGCTGATCGTCGGCTTGATTCCGCGAGCGTTGGAGGGTCAATCGAGGGACAATCGAGGGGCAATCGAGGGGCAATCGAGGAGCGCCGCTGCATTTCCACCCCGAACTCGCGTCGTCCGTCGGACGTACGAGAAAACTGCATCAATGCCAGGGTATTGGCGCTTTGAGGAGGGGCTGGGGGGGCGGTTGGAGGGGGCGAAGGCTGAATCACAAGGACGGGGCTGACGAGGATCACGACGCGCGCGTCCAATTTCTCGGGTCGGGCCCCCCCATAGCGAATCGCGTGTTTCGTTCCGATTTCGCTGCTTTCCGCCCTTGTGCCCGAGAGCTAAGGTGGACTGCAGTACTCGGGGCTTGTGCCTGGCATCGGTAGGGCGAACAGCCGCGTGCGTTCTAAGAGAAAGAGAAGGGCCGACGAAGAAGCTCGAGGTTTCGCGCGAGATAAAAATATCCGCGGGAAATCGCTCGGGCCTCGGCCCGTAATCTCGTGATCGCCGGGACTTCCGGTGGCCGTTACGTCAGTGGCCTTCGGCTCTGCCGGCAGGAAACTATGCCAACGGATTTCGCTCGTGCTACAGCGACTCTCGCTCCTGCTCGACATTTACGCGGCACTAATAGAAAAAAGCGAGGGACGCGCCTTGCGGATATTACCGAAAATGTATGGGCTGCATTTGATGCTTCCTCTAGCGACAATTTAAAAGCCTGACCTCGTTGGTCTTAAAGGGTGCCAATTGTAAGCTTGTCCGTTTCGTTTTATAAATTAAAGCTCGGTTAATGTTGATCCGCTAGACGAGTGACACCGGCTGATTGTTAACGGCTTTATTTTATTATCTGAATAATTCAGACTTTAATGCTTGGTTATCCTCGTTGAAGACATTTTAAGAATTTGCCTTGCGCGCTGCAAATTATTTATACACGTTGCGATGAAATTCGGAGCTTGAGCTGTTGAAAAACACAGTAGCTGCACAAAACTTTTAAGCCATGCTCGAATTTTACGAATTATGTAAATGCTGTATGAAACAAAACTAAAAATTAACGAGAACTAATTTATAACTTATTATTTAATCCTTCGTGGAACTGCCTTCCTTCACTTTTATATTTTTTGTTGACAGTCTTACAACATAAAATTCATTGTCTCTGAGTAATTCGTTCGTTCGCTCGCGGACTTTATGTCTTATATAAAAAATAAATGTTTCAGGAATAATTAACAATGTGGAAATAACGATTTCGGTTACACGAACTTCAAATAAATATGTACACGCTTGTAATTTTTGTTTTTCAAAGTGCCTTTATTATAAGACAGACAAATGTAAGCAACTTTTGTATTACATTCGGTTGAATATCGCAATTTATAAATACCGGTCAAATAAATTTATATGCGCAAAATGCCGATTACTATAGAAAACATATTTGTGAAATTATAAAAACTCTATGTTAGAGATTAAAGCGGTATGTTGAATTATAAAACATTGATTTGCGTTACCCATTGGATAACGATTCATCCTAATTACGATTCTATATACTTTGTAATTAAAGTAACAGATACGAAATCAATATTTGGAAGATATATCTTTGTTGCGTTTCTTGATGGGTATTTCAACATGTATTCCGAACCAACATCGTCTTATCAGTACAACATTACAAAAAAATGTTTACATGTGTAAGATCGAGGTGCATCGCTTTAGCGACTGACACATGTCAATATTATTTACAGACATAAAATTTTATCATTATGACTGATGAAATATTAGATATGATTTTTTCCGATGTTACTGGAATTATACGAATCTTATCAATAGTGTTCCGAGACACAATCGCGTCTTCGGATGAATAGCCATAATAAGTAGGTGTTAAATATTTTGGCAATTTACAAATAAGATGCATCGATTCGAAAGCCTGGAAGTTATTGGAGTATACGTCGAAAAGGGTTGAGATTTCAAATACAGCTTAATCGAAATTGTAGAATCTTCGTTCACCCGATGCGTCGAGTGGCACCGTCGGGGAATGAAAATAGAGATATAAACTAGAGATATAACAAGAGATAAAGAGAGATAGAGATGGCATTTATATAAGAAAACTATTAAATTTGCAGACACTCTAACATAAATATAGTATTGGCAATATTTCGAGCCCGGCTGAAATGAAACTTCGAAATAGCGATAAAGATCGAGCCCCGAAGCATTTGTGCAAGAAGCGACGTCTCAATCGTCAAACAAATGTAATGAGACGAACCTGTGCGATTTGATCTTTCCGCGCGTTTATCGGTGTGAGAGAAAAAAAGCGTGTGTGTATACAAAAAAGAAATCTTACGCGCGGAGCTTACAGTGCAGAGGTTGCCATGGTCGGGTTGGAATAAAAAAGGAGAGGGAAAAAGGAACCGAGTGGAGCCGAGCCAGAACCACAGTATGGTCAAGTGGCATAGAAAACGCGCGAGTTAGACATTAAGGAAGATAGCGAGCTGCGAGGGAGAGGGAGGGAGGAGACAGAGACGGAGTGAGAGATAGGGTGGGGAAGGAGGCGGTAAAAGAAGATGGAGGATAGATGGGTGAGCGGAGGACGAGTGGAGGATGAGAGGTGGGGACTAAACCAAGATGAATAAAGCGAGATGGGAGAGAGGAGAGACCCTTCATTAGCATCGCGCCACGAGGATTCGAAGGGACCTTGGCAACGTCGCCGCGTCACGCGCTTGCGTAACCGTTGCTGGTGTTTTTCCCATGCGGGGCGCGATCGTCGCTCGAAAAAAATTGGGCAGGTGTGAGGCGAAGCTGCTTGGACCTCGCGGCCGCGATCGGCCACTGGGAAACGCGAGTCCGCGGGTCTCGCGCGGCTCCTATCGGCCCGTTCCTCGGGTTCCCCAGCGTCCGGCGAGCTGCGGCAGGAGGAAGGACGCAGCTGAGACGGCCGTAGGACGTCCCCTGCGCGTCGCGGCCCCTCGCCTAGGCTCGAGAGATTTTCCGGGCACGGCCGGAAGTCGAGCCCTGCTCGCGACACACGTGCAGTGACGAGCGGCCGACGAGGAGGAGCGAGCCCGAGGACAAAGAAAAGCCAGGGCGCGGCGGCTACGCTGCTCGGAGGACCAGGGGAGAGAGGAGTCGGTGCCAGTGGTGGGGTGGTGCTGGTGGTGTTGCTGTTGCTGCTGCTGCTGCTGCCGCCGCTGGTGGAGATGGCGGAGGTGAGACGCATGCGCGAGCACGGCGTCGCCTATGTGAGTCAAGGACGACACGTGCGGCTCCGCGAGCGACCTACTTTATTTCCTGTGCGCGCGCCTCGCCGCGCCTCTTTTCCCCTGTTAGAGCCACTGGTGCGCGAAGCCTCGGCCCGGAGCCGAACTTTCCCGAAGGCCAGAAATGGGACGCGCGTCTCCCTCCCTCTCGCTCTCTCCCGCATGTGAGTGCCCCCACCAGCGAGCCAGCGAGTCGATAGCGTCGTCGTCGTCGTCTTTGTCGTCGTCGTCGTCGTGGTCGTCGTCGTCGTCGTGGTCGTGGTCGTGGTCGTCGTGGTCGTGGTCGTCGTCGTCGTCGTCGTCGTCGTCGTGGCCCGGAAGCCGAGGCTACGATTATACTGGCGCAGGACTCGGTCGAACGCGGACGCGCCCTCGCCGCACCACTACTACCACCGAGTTACTCTCTTTCATTTTCAATCCTCTCGCTCGCTCTTCCGGTTCCGTTGCAGAGCCCTGGGGTCCCGTACAGCCCCTTGCAATCTCTCTCTCTCTCTCTCTCTCTCCTCTCCCTCCCTATCTATCTATCTATCTCGTACACACACCCACAATTGCGCGCACATACGCTTTCCCATTCTTACGCGAGTGTCCGACCGTTCGCTGACTAATTTTCCCGAGCAGTGTCATGTATGTATGCAAGCAGGCGTCGTGCTTCGGGCGCCTTCGCCGACGTTTTCCCGAGATTCGGACCGCTGTCCAAACCAAAGTTGTCGAGGCTTTGGAAGAGGTGAGCATTTTTTTACTATTAATTGGATCTATGACTGGACTGCCGGAATTTTTTTCAACACTGATAATAGGTGGCTTGCGTGAAAGAATTGTGAACCTTGAATCGCGTTTCACGAGTTGCGGGTACGGCCTTATCGTGTTTTCATACAGGTCACCGGATATACACACTATATTACATACTTTTTCAACTTTCAAGCGCTAAAAAATAAAGCATCTATTATCTCATTATGTGTATTTATCATTTCTTCTTTTTTTCATCGCACGCTAAGAATATCTTACGTTTAATGCAAAGAGCTTTACGAGAACGAAAGGAACGGGGGGGGGGAGAAATCATAATAACGAAGGGAATCAAGTGTGCGGTGTGTATATATATATATATATATAGAGAGAGAGAGAGAGAGGGAGATGTTTTTAAAATGATTAGGATCCTTCTAGAAGGGAAGTTACAGTCGCTATGCCAATCTATTGGATTTGGAATTAAATAATGGCATTAAGGTAGGAGGTGTATATCGCGAATCGTCCCAGGTAAAGTGTAAAAATACCGTTGAGAACGAAAGTGTTTTGCGCGATAATCTAATCCATCGTTGCGGCGAGGTAGGGGAGGGGGAAGCCATTGCTCGTACGTAAAGTCTGTTTTCCGCGTACGCGTTTGTCGGTTCGTGAAGTGCGAGCCCGATGATAAAGAGCGACGTTACTGCTCGAAAAAAGGAAAAGAGGCCGCTAACCTCCATCCCTTCCTCGTTTATTCCGGGTGAGTTTTTTTTTTTGTCATTTTCCAGGGCAACCGCCGTCGACGTCCCCGATTATTCCCTCGGCGGGCTCTGCTGCTTCTGCTGCTTCTGTATCTGCTGTTTCCCGCCAACCCTCTTTACGTGTCCCCTCCTGCCGGGGAGACAAACCGAATATAAAGAGAGGGCAATAAAGTCCGCGTGCGGCAGCAACAACACGTACGGCCGAGCTAAAATCGCCTTTGCCGCCGCCGCCGCCGCCGCCGCCGCTGCTGTTGCTCTTTGTTCGCGCTCATCCTAGCCACCCCTTTGTCATTTCTCGAGTGCGTGTGACTCGGGCCGCCGTGTCCTAGTTGAGCGCATGAGCGAGGAAATCGATAGAAATATAGGTCAAAGGTTGCGCGAGCTCTCCGCGTACGTACGTACGAGGGCGGCCGACGTCGACGGCGTTGATGACTGGGATGACGACGGTGACACGTAGTGAAGTATCCAAGTGTGCGCTCGTGTGTGCCTGTATGGGTCGTGCGTGCAAACGGCCGATAATAAAGAGGGGCGGGGAGGCGGGGGCCGGGGGAGCGACGACGGCGCGTGCGCCCGCGCACACACAGATGTAACCTGAAAAAGAGACACGAGATCTCGCGCGTGGCCTCGTACCGCGGCTCTGACGTTCCGCGTAGGAGGCCAGCGGCGGTGGAAGAGGAAAGCCCGTCGAAGGCCGGGGGGATCCGGAGGCGACGGCGGTAGCGAGTCTCGTACGTCGAGGGCGTCGCGTACGCTGGTTCGGCCGGGAGGTCGCGGGGAGGGGATGAGCTCTCGGGGAGACTGGACAGTTCTGGTGCGCGCGCGCGAGCGAGAGAGAGAGAGAGAGCGGCGCGAGGAGGCGAGGAGCAGGGCAATATCGCGGTGAGCTTCCTAACCTCGTTTCTCAGCGCGAGTCGACCTCCCCCACCCACTGGCCGCGGGAAATCCGGAAAAGCCGCGGAGGGCATAAGTAGCGGGTAGCCACGCGCGTCGTCGTCAGTTCGCGCGTATCCTTCGTAGGGTTCGCGAGTCGCATACGGTGTCGTCCTCCTCCTCGGCGTCTCCCCCACCTTCGGAGCCGCTCCCTCGAGTGCTCGGGGTGGTGGTGGTGGTGGTGGTGGCAACGACGACCGCGACGACGACGACGACGACGACGACGACGACGACGGCGACGACGACGGGTGAGTCTGGTGGGGGGGCGGGTCGGCGGGGGTGGAGGAGGAGGAGGAGGTGGCGGCGGCGGCAGCAGCAGCGGCGGCGGCAGCGGCTCTCTTGGCCAATCGGGCGCCTCGACCAATGGGGCCGAGCTATCGAGTCGCGAGGTGGGGGTCTCGCGGGCTGCGAGAGACGGTGCACGAGCTCGAGAGCTTCCTCGTTTGTAGCTGACCGCCGTCGGAGTCGGCCGCGTGACTCGCGATCCTTCCTGGTCTCACACGTACATCGTCACGGTACTACTACCACAAGCGCAGACAATATTCTCTTCAACGGTTCTCGCTGTTGCTGCGGATACCGTCAGCACAACTTTCCGCATACGGAATGTCTCTTCGCGAAGACGAGGCGCATCGAGCCTTTCGTCGCGGTTGTCGTCGGTCTCGGGAGTGACGAGGCGTTGCGGAATACGAGAGAGAGAGAGAGGGGATATATATATATATATAAATAGAGAGGGAGAGAGAGAGAGATAAAGAGATAGAAATGTATAGAAAGATAGAGAGCGAGCGACAATCGGACAGACACGTCATCGCGGGATCGCACCAGATATTCAGGTAGTATTACGGGTGCGCTATTGGGTAGCGATGTGCACACGACGAGTTTTGGGTTAGAGCCCACGGGGACGACGGCCATGTTGAATAATTTGTGGCCGCGAACGCGCAACTGGGTCAGATCGATCCTACACTCCTACATCCTCCTCTTCCGTTATCCATGTCGCCCCGTGACTCGCACGTGCGCCCGTGGCAGTCGACGCTCGGTCAGAGATGGACGAAGAGCCGCGAGAGAAGGAGGAGGAGGAGGAGGCGGAGGAGGAGGACAAGGACAAACTGGAGAAGGCTCGTGGCGAAGACACGAGGTGCCGAGCACACGAGGAGGAGAGCTCCAGGAGTACCGCCAAGAGGTGTGAGTACGAGAAAGGAGGACTGCACGTCGAGTAGGGACGGGGACGAGGAGGAACGGCGTGGGAACGGAAGTGTGGTTACCGCCACCAGGAAGCGCCGATCCTCCGGAGGGGCCGTGCACCCCCGGCGAGTCCGCCGATATCCCCGTCTCCCTCGCTCCGCGCATAGCAAGATGGCGGCGACGGCGGCTGTAACCGTGGACCGAGGAATAGAGTCGCTCGTTCCCTCGCGGCGAGCGCGCGCGCAACTTGGTGTGGGGCAACTGTGACGCAACCATCACGTGATCGGATCGTGCGCCTCGGTGGCGCGCGACGTCGCCGCGGCCCCGCAGTGTGTGATCGCGTTTTATTACGAGAGCGGCACCAGCGGGGCTGAGCTTGCCCGAAGCGATTCTCTAGCCACGCTCTCTCTCTCTCTCTCGCTCGCTATCTCTCAATGTCCCTCCCTCCGCTCTATCTCCCGCTCCTCTATCCCTCCCTCCCTCCCTTCCTCGCTCGCGCTCTATCTTATGGTACATGGGACACCACACTGGCACTCTAGGGGCGGCGGACGTGGCATCAGTGGTGAAATATAAACGACGACTACTTTCGCTTCAATTTTGTTCGCTGGGTCAGTGGGGGTGAGAAACTGGCTTGGCTACGATTTCGACCCAGTCAGTCTTTTTCTCTCTCCTATTGGCTCTACGAGACTGTCATCCTCGTCGAGGCTCATTATTCGGTTATCTATCGCCAGCAGCCAATTGGATATACTCGGTAAGACCCACGGGAGCTCACAGAGACTCAGCAGTGAAAATCGTGTTCCCTCAGACCGTACGAAATCACTTTTCGATTTAGCCGAGGCTCTGGGTTCACGGCTAACACTGCGGCGAGTTTTCTGATCATCGTAGAACGTCGATCGTTGATCGTCCGTTCAACCTTCATTAGTCGACTTAATCGCGCACCTACGCTTCTACCTCGCTACTTTCCAATCCCACTTGCCAAGTTACCCATTACGCGCCGCAATATATTGTTCCCAATTTTAGCTGCAACAATCCCGTTTATGCTGTTAATAGAGAGAACGAATGAATACTTTTCCTTATTGCGAAACCCAGCAATGGGCCACTAATATAAATACGCGAACTTATTCCCTATTCTAATTATGAGAGGAGGGGGGGCGGTTCGGATGACGCGAGAGATATGGTTGAGAACGAGTACCCTGAATAAGCTCTCAATGTACACACAATTACACGATTTAGAGAAAGAGTACAAGAAAAAAATCGACGGGGGCGCGTCCGCCTGTCGTATTCCTTCTCTCGCGCGCCCGTAAGCGCGAGCACTGCTGGCACACATGGAAGAAAGCCAGGAAGAGTCGGAGGCGCGCAAGTGAGAAAGAGGGTGTGTGAGAGCGAGAGAGAGAGAGAGAGATATAGCGAGGCGGTGTAGGTCCGATAAAAATGTAGGTTAATTCTAGAGCTCCCTAGCGTCCTCGGTATCTTTTTCTCGCCTTTCATTCAACGAGGCTCATTGTCGCGTAGAGAAAAAGAGAGAACGAGAGAGGAGGAGGGGAAACCCCATCGTAACATGCGAGTAGTAGTAGGGGGGGGGGATACGCAGCCAAGGGGGACAGAAGGAGCGAGCGACGATAGTCAGGGCGACGATAGGCAGGCAGGCGGTGGCCGTTCACCGATCGGTCGCCGCTTACACTTTCTAAATCCGCTTACTTTCGTAACGCCGTCACGGGGAGACCGACGGCGATGGCGACCGCCCAACACGTTTCCTTCTTCGCTCCTCTTGCCGCTCGCGTAGCGCTCGACCGCGGGGCTTCGGGAAATCGGTGCGCCGCACACACCGAGTACGCTCGGCGCGGGGGGGGGCGGCGGCGGCGGCGGCGGGTGGCGACGGAGGAAGAAGGCGAGAAAGAGAGGGCATCGATTTTTAGCCGGAGGCGGCGGCGGCGGCGGATGGCGGGGGGGCGACTATTGCCTTGGGTTATTTATCGCGCTTTATCGGATCCCAATCGCCGTCGTAAATGCCTGGCAAGGCCTCCCCGACACCACCGATGCCCGTCGTCGTACGTGTGAGTCTCGGTGCGCCGGGCCGCGGCCCTGCCCGTGCGACACCTGCAGCCGCAGAGAGGCGGTGGCTAACGGTTTCGCGGCACTCGGGAATTCAAATCAGGTGCTGCTGCTGCTGCTGCTCGGCTGCCGGCCTACCTAGCCGAGAGCCACTAGTCCCATTCGGAGAGTCGCGCGCGCGCGAGCGCAGGGCAACACACCGAAGCAGCCGGCCACACGCATTATCTACGCTCTCCGCGCCAAGTGTATATCGAGGTTACCGAGTTTTATTGGCTTGCAACACCTCGATTAACTAACCAGCACCGGCACCAGCAGTGCTTCCCTGCGCGCTCGCCCTCGGCTAAGCTCCGCTCTATGCTCGATTTAGGTAATAAACCAGGCCTACATTCCAACGCGCGCATTTATGGGCTCTCCTCCTCGCTACTGCTGCGCTGCTACGCCCGTGCCCCGTTGCCCCTGCTGCCGCTTTAAAATATTCTCTCTATTGTTTGAGGTTAGAAGGCAATACTCGATACGGGATTCCCGCGGCCCCTCCTTCGTCGGGGGCCCCCTCCCCCCCGCTGCCGAGGCGCGCCCCGGGGCCGAGCCCGCTCCTGCTGCCCGCCTCTTCTCTTCGATAAATATCTCGAGCGATAGCGAAGCCAAAATTTACAACAATAGCCGCCCAACTCGGACCTCCTCTGCCGTACTCCTTGTTTGTTGTAAAAGGAGAAAGAGAGCTAGACCCCGACACGCCGATATTGCTCGAAGCCTCTTTCGAAACATTGTCCAACAATTGAAACAACAATCACGTCTTATTTTACTGCAAGCATACGTTTTATTCCGAAATGAATAATACTTGTTTACTTGTACAGTCGGTCTCAATGTCGCTATTACGTCACGAGAGCCGACGAGCTCGAGCTTTAACTTTGATGCGTTAAAAGTTGAGATTTACTACAGGCCAGCAGAGCCACGTAAAACAAATAAATAAAACATTATCGTATAATACTGAAAATGTGCATTCGAATTTTTTCCGATAGTCAGTACTATGAGGTAGACTGGCCTCAAGACCCGCATTGTAGCGAGCAGCGATGAAGGAGGGAAAAAATAGTAGCCTATACGTATACAGACATTCCATTGTGCGAGTAGAGACTCGGCGCAATGTTAATTTATTTAAAGACGATACGCGCTCGTACAAATATTTTTCACGTGCTCTTCTGCTTTCCCATTGTTCAGGTAAGTCTACACGTACGCGCATTCTCTTTACTCTACAGCTTGCGAGACTCGCGGGAGATAACGGAATAAAAAAAGCCGAGCACTTAGGTATATGTAGTTGACGACAGTAAGGACAGTAAGAGAGAGAGAGAGAGAGAGAGAGAGAGCGCACCCAACAACACAGATTATTTCAAATTGGTAGAGCGAACGCACAGCTAAAAGTAAACGCTCCCCCCTCCCCCCTCAATGGTCTATCTCCCTCCCTCTCTCTCTCTCTATCTATCTTTCTCTCTTCCTCTCTTCGCGTATCCATCAACCTATCTATCTTTCTTTCGCTCTACACAGCTCGGACTATACTGTAATGTGTACATGTGCAATTATCGCTATAGAGCAAAATTGTCAATATGAAGAAACTTGCGACCGCGCGATGAAATAAGATGTTTCTTTCTATACAAGAGAAATCACCTGAATGCGGTACAGCAGCTAATAGATTTTATCTCGGGTTTCTAATATTGTCAGTATCGAACTGTATTTTTTTAAATTCGTCACAAGGAAATTAATATTCAACTGTAATTATGCATTTTTTTAAATTAACACATCAAATATAAAATTCTAATTTATCAATAAGTATACGTATTGTAAAGAAAATTGAAAAATTATAAGCTGCACATTTTAGGAGTAATACATTATTTTTAAGAAGTATGTCTATTTATAGAGTAAACCTAACGCTGTTATATATTATGCATTTAATGTAATTTGCGTGAAATGAATAAGTCTTCATCGATTGCCATAAGTGAGTATTTACAAGATTAAATCGAGGTGCAATCGCACGTTGAATCTTAATCTATCAAATCATCGTTTTACGAGTTATCATTACAATCCATCATTTCTCGCAAGGTTGTTGAGAAAATTAAAATTAAAATGTTAACAACGATATGTTATTTTCACCGACTGGATGTGCATACATAGACTGGCATCTCAACTTTTGTACACGTATCGTAAGACTTAAACTCGGGGCTGGAAAGCGTGGAAAGCGACTCTCGATGAGTTAGCGCAAACGCATCGAGGTCTGCGAAAATGTCCAAGCGTTCGAGTAATAAAGCATCCGGACGTGTACTCAATGTGTACACGATGACGCCTCAAAAGGCCCTGAGCTGCTTGATCTTTTATCTCCGCAAGATTTGCACACGTCCACGATTAAAGAAGACCGCGCACATTCACAAGAGACTCCCTCGGTCTCCTTTATCCCCTCCGTGTAGTCGAGTACCGGATACTTGGAGGACTTTATTGCACTGTAATGCTGAAACGCGGAAACCCATTGTAATGTATTGAAATCATAGCCATCGGCTGTTAATTCAATGTGCCTTTGGAGTAACGATCCTCGGTAAAGATGTTCACGCGACGATTGCATTCTCTTTGTTTTTTTCTCTTTCTTTTTAGGTATAGCATTTGTGAGCCGTTCCATTTCAATCGTCGACTTACAGCTGCTTCGATAATTAACCAAGCTCATTCTCAACTTGTAGAGAACGGAAAAAGTCGACGTTATTATCCGTCCCTGCCAATCGCATCGGCACCAGACTAGCGAGAAGCGAGTGAAAATTTTCGAGGAGCTGTTATTTACATCTTACCGCCACTCATAATTTTCATTGCTCCGGGGGTATTCGTACGTGCGATAAAGGTAAACTCACGTTTCAATTTGTTGTCATTAAACCCCCCCCCCCTCCACCCCCGCCCCCGCCTCGCTCTCCGCCAATCCGAGTGTAATTTTCAAGTTTCCCCTCGCAATATTACGGAGCCTATATTTACTCAAGCTTTGATTTAGCTCGCATCGCTGGGACAGCGAGCACGATCACGGCATATTTATGCGTAACGCGTGTTGGTCGAGAGGCCTGAAATTGAGAGACAGATAGAGAGAAAAGCACGGCTCCGACATTTTGTCGAGGACGCGGTTGACGCGAGGCATTTAGTGGACGAATGCACGCGGGGCCATCTTTTACATCTCGATCACGTAACGCGACCAAGTATTGCCAACGTGATCTCGCGGCAACGACGACGACGACCACGACGACGACGACGACCACGACGACGACGACGACGACGACGCGACGACGGGCCCTTGTGCCGCGAATTTCAAATTATCATCGCTGCAAGACCTCCTCCCTTCCTCGGCGTCGCCCTTTCGCGCCCTTCGTCCTCCTACGGGCGACGACGGAGTTAAGTCAAAAGCCACGAGAGAGCAAACAAAAAGCAGCCCAGACCTGCGGGGGCTCTGAGTTTCTCGTCCGTGCGAAACTTCAGGACCGAAGGCCGTCGGAAATATATAATTCCTTCACGTGTGCCATTAGTCGAGCTCTTGGCATGTTATAAACACTGTTCTGGGGAAATAATACTTAGACAGCTGGGCATTACGTTATGTAAGCTGTCAGGCATGTCTTCGGTGCTAAAAGTATAAGCACAAGTATACGATTTTTATGCAAAACCGGTTGGCTAAATGAGCGATGGTAAATAATTACCAGTATCTCGTAATGTTTTGAAACGATCGTAACATTTTCTCGATACTCTTAAAGCTTGGCTGATTCTCTCACACACGCACGCACGCGATACGTTCGGCACGGCTCTCGAGTAACAATGATAATGATGAAATTGTTATTCGATTCGTCAGCGATTTTTTGCAAAATACACTTCACATTTTAATACCGAAAACTCTGCGAATGCGGGAAATATGTTTATAGCGGAGAATTAAATTATTTTTTGGCGCATCTTTGGAGAATTCCCTTGTCATTAATGCTGTTGATAACCTCCCGAGGGACTCGCGAACCTCCGGATCGGCTTTATCCAATATGCATCCACGCCTGATTTGAATGCGAATATCCGGCTCGGGATATATATATATATATATATATATGTTTTTCTCACGCTTTAGCATCGCATAGAACATCGTGAGACTTATGCAAATTCAAACGGAACTCGTTGACTGATGCTCCTCGTATTTTCATAAAAATTTCGCCTACTTCCAACTTATTTTTCATTTCAATGGCCTTATCATGAGTTTCGTAATACTCTGCAGTACTCGAAGCGTTAAGAATAATAACTACTTTTAATTTATTCTCTGCTCTACCATAGATTCGTAATATTCACTTTCGCGCGGAGGAAAATTTCCATTTCACCCGATTATAACGATAGCGAGTTCTTCTTCTAATTTGCCTACGGTCTTATAAAAAACGTTCAAGAGTTGCGTCTCTCCGCCTCTCGATCAAATTTGACTCCCAACGACGACAAACATCGAGTCCCGATGACTCGGCTACTCGAGCCACGACCGTTTCCAAGCAAGCCAACGCTCTTATTGTCATTTTGTGTCTTTAGCGACACCGGTAGAATCTTCCTCGAAAACGGCCCCTTGAATTCCCAGCCGAGCTCGCGAGCACCCTCACTTGAATACTTACATTTGCATTGCGGAAGTACGAGCAACATTGCAAGAGAGGAAGAGCTAGAGGTGCCCGAAAGACAATAACTGGTACACTTCAGAAGAACAAGCGGAGACTGCATTAATCTCAATTTACGAAGTATCGGGGGCGCGACATCGTGTCCCGTCTAGGGTCTCGCGACGAGTGCTCGCCGCGCGGGAAAAAGAATTTTGTTTTCCACTTCTAGGGGAACGATTTTTTACGACGATTGCACAATAAACGAGTCCTCGGTTATAGCGACGATGATTGACGCAAGCGAGCGACTCATCGCGCACGCGCCTAACTCGGCGCGTCTCTCCCATTCCCTAATCAAAGTGCAAATGAAAAATCTTGCGATCTACTGGCGGCGATAAGGAAAAACCACGTCACAAGCCGGAACACGTGTCGACTTGCACTCGGCCAAGCCTAACTTTGGAATATTCGGCGGCGCCGGAGGAGCGACCATAGGCCCGCGTTGCCCAATTAGGCTTCTAGCCGTTTGTTGCTCTTCCTCTTCGATTATTTACGAAATCCGTTCATTATCGAGACCCTCGGCTTTCGAGAATTGCAATTGCGATGGCAAACAAACTGATGGAACTTTTAAATAATCAATTACACATGTTATTATGTACGGAGATACAATATACTGTTAGACGCGTTGAAGCGTACATTCGCGTTTTGATTATACACCGATTTATTATTTTTTAAGACGTTGCCATTTGCTCTGGTGAACAATGATCGAAGTGATATATTAATATAGCACGGCGACTCTTCGGCCTTTCCACGAGAGAATTTATGAATCCTAAGACAGCTAGAGAAGTAGGGCGCGACTCGAGGCTGATACACCATAGACAATCGCTCGTTCTCGGATTCCGATAAACACAAGATAGCAGCACCACATTACTTTCGATTTGCATTTTGCGAAGCTCCTCGTTATTCCGCATGATGAATTCTTAACGCCCCGCATATCTTACCTTGTGCCAGGCCCTGAAGCTCGGCATAAACTAATACGGGAGAGCTCGACATTTTTTTCTTTATTCATTCTTGCTGTACTAAAGACTGGCGTGCATAAGAAACTTACATTTTGATTTTATTCTAAGCTCCTTGGCACGATAATCGATGAATTTCAGTGAGATTCGACGATCAGTTTTAAATAATTATTTGTACAGCTGAAGGTCTCTCGCTCTTCCTTATTTTCAGACAAATATATTGTTCGCCAAGGGTTAAAGGATAAAATAATGACATTTTATACATTATTTATAGCCGATACGTTCCTTATCTTTCATCGATCCAACACTTAACAGATTCACTACAAATTTAAAGTTGACGTATTCACAGATTGAAAATTTAATTTATAACACGGGGTAGCGATTTTCAAAGAGTATTTCATATTACAACTAATTATTAGTATTAAAAATAAAGTATTTTTTATGTGCAAGCAAATAAAAAAAAACTTCCTTTGTTTTTATTCACTGAAAATTGAAGAACATCTAATGTCACAAAGGAAAACAGTAGCGGAAATTAATATTATTTGCGATGATTGTTCCACTTTTATAATAATAAATTTAAATATTCATTTGGGTCTCCTGTCCATGAAATTCCATCGCGAGGTCACAGATGAGATCATAATTTAATTACACGTGCGATTATGTGTAAAAAATTATTTAATATCAATTACGTACCAAGAGTGGAGGAATTGTTTAGCCGATCAACATAATTTGTTTCGACGATTAAACTATCATCTAAAAATTATTATTAAAATTATTTACCTTTTACAAAAATACATCTAAATGTATTTATATGTGATATTTAAAATGTGATGCAGGATAAAAAAAACTGGTTGAACCGTTGTACCATACTTTTTAAATAAAGTTATAAAAATAACAGTAAACATTTTGTAGCTTGTAAGTTTTGCTGAAAATACACGTCTACATTGTAGGATGGTCAGCAGTTTAATTGTGTTAGAGTAACTTCCGACTGAAAGAAAATAAAACATGTTTTAAAATTTGGTTAAGATCGTTTTTTGAAAATATAGTGTAAAAAATAATAATATTGCCAATAAATAGTAATAAGGGTCATGGTTGAGGATGAAATAAATGTTTGTAATGGTCGTTGTTTTATGTAGTTTTAAGAAGATAAAATCTAAGAGACTGAACGACCTGAAAAATATTAGTATAATTTTTTTTTGTTACAGAAGATTAAACGCATAATTTCTTTATGAATATAACAAGGCAACAATTTTTAAATGGTCAGCAGATAAGCCTTTGTGCACCTGACTTTTATATACCGAACGTTTCGTTTTTACAATCTAAGCACGTAGTACTTTTATCGAAACTATTAGTTACGAAGAGCAAGACTTTCAACTCAGCAAAGCATGCAAAAATCAGCGGGGAAAAAGTATGAAATACGGTTTCCTCTAATGGGTAGCTTCTGTAGCAGTGATAGACAGAAAATTGCAGTAGTGCTAAACGGCAGCGAGCTTCTGCTTCTATATCGAAAATGCCACGCGCCAGAATCCGAATCACCGAAGCGCGACTTTGTCAAATTAGCAAAGAGCCAATCCCGAATTTCTCGTTAGATTATTGTCGAGTATTAGAGCAGTAAGGAGAAGGCTGCGGGTTCCAGCATATCAATCACTCAACAACGTATCAATTTTACGGATTCGTTCGACAAAAAGACCAAAAGCAGCTGGCTACTCGCAAAAGGGCTAAGCGCGTGAACTCTGGCTACGCAGGAATGCACCCATAACGTTTTCACTTGGAGAAAGAGCAAAAGGAAAAATAAAAATGCGAGGCTACGGTAGTTGCCGAGCCATGAGTTCGTCGCTGCCGCTGTCGATTACGTACAACAATATGCAAGTGTCCTTGCTGTATAACGAGGAATTTCCTCATTCTGCCCGATAACAACGTTTATTCGCCTCATGGCTCTTTCGCTTCATCCTCTCTGCCTCTCTGCCTCTAGTAGCTCTCTCTCTCTCTCTCTCTCACTCTCTTTCCGTATCTCTCTTCCTCTCTTATCCTCTTTTTCAGAGTCCGGCCATTTCCCTCGCACAACAATGATTTAATCTTAGTTCCTCCCGCGAAGCGAAAACTCGTAACCCGAGGGAGTGAACGAGATGAAGAAAAGAAAAAAATAAGAAGGAGAGACAGGGGGGGGAATGCTCACGTAAATATTACGACTTCCGGTCAGGGAATAAATTGTTTGTGGACACGCGATAAGATATAAATGCGGTTGGCACGTTCCTTTATCAACGAAATCGGAGCCGCGCGTTTGTTAACGCTTTGAAACAATGTCGATTTAGCAAGACCATAATGCTGCGTATGCTTCTTCCCTCTCGTTATTTCCCCCGACCCCCCGTCATCCCTTAGGCTCATCTCACCGTCTCACGTAGCCAGGGATACGTGGGGAAAATTTTTATACCGCATAATTAAAGAAATTTTGTATTAACTGCAAATCTCACTATGATTTTCCCCCCTGCTCAAGATAAAGATTACCGCTAGAGTGAATTTTATCATTTTTTTAAATTTTATGGTCCATTTTGGTAAGCCTTATTTATTAAACCCATATCAACTCAACAAATTGATTATCATAATTTGAATATAATTGAAAACGTACCCGTGAATACGGCAGTACGTAATGTGATAAGTGAAATAAAATAAAGCGAAGCTTATATAGATTAAAAGCATTTTCTAATATCAGATATTTAAATTTACTTTTTAATAAGCTCAGTTTAATACAATCGCCTTTATATGTATATATGTATATATGTATATTAAAAGAAATAAAATACTCTTTTCTAATTAATTGTTAATTGCGCAAAGCCACGGAGTGACGGGAATTATCGTATACGAGAAATATGCGAAATAACGAAATATAAGAGAAATTACTGTCCTATATGATTGTTGCTTATCAGGTGTTGATAAATTTATTTCATTTCCATGTGAAAACCATATTTTCATTTATTAATTGTATTATAATGTCAAAAACAATCTTATGTTTTAAAATGGTACCTTGACTGCGAACGATATGTTTTGCGATAATTATATAAAACTTTTAATAGTGCATTTATATTAACAGTGAGCCAATTATTTTTATTGATGAATGATTGATTGATTTATGCGGTGAACTACTGGTACGATAAATGTTAATACTTCTGCGTATTCTCGTTGCGATACGAGAACAATAAAATGTGACGTGAACACATCTATTCTAATTCAATAGTATTCATTTGGTCGTGAAAAGAAAATTGTGGTAAAAATCTAAGTAACAACCCTATTTTTACAAACTGTAGTAATACTCATGGAGGAAGGGCTATTTGTAGGAAATGCAATAGTCAGTATCAAGATTAAACTTGGTGTAATGCATTGTTGAGCCTTGATGATGATAGGGAAACAGCATTGGCCTACGGCTCGGCTCAAACTCTGCGAAACCTACACTAATGCGCGCTGAGAAAAGTACAGAATGCGGCCCGTAGTTACGGTTATTTTTCTCGGCGAATCCGGCAGCGTTGGCTTTACACACGAACCACTGGCTCGATAAATATGCTCGCTACGGGCTAAAAAAGAAATCTGATTTATTACTGATAACGGCGCGCCGACTCAAGTTTGCGGACAAGCTGCAGATAACTAATAGAGTAAAGCTGGATAAGGCTGACTAATATCTCTATCGTAGGCAAAGTTTGTTACGTATTTTGGGGAAGGAGGGGGTGGGGGTGGGGGGGGGGGAAGGGAAGGAGCGCGGATTCACTGCCCGAGCAATTATTTCGGGGGGAACGGGCTCGGAGATTCGCAAGAGTCGTCGGCTTATCCTTCAATTAAGTTCCTCGAACTTCAGTGGCTCGTAATGTATGTAATCGAACATTGCCCGTTAAAAGGGCTCTTGTTTACATAAGTGCTAACTTGTGCGAGGCGTCCCCTTAAGAGCGCTTAATCCAGAAGCCTAATGAACACTTTATCCCCGTTGCGATCGGAAAATCAAAAAAGGTGCGAACCGCTCGACTTATACGGACGGCGATCGGCATCGGGCCGAGAATAAAAAAGCACTAGACCGAGGAGGAGCCGCAGTGCGAGGCGCAGCATCGAGCCGAACGTCTCCGAGGTCCGTTTTCCTCGCCTCCGATGACGATCCAATGATGATCCGACCTCTCGGCTCGAGCTATCCTTCGCTTTTCACGGGCTCGGCGTACGCATGAAGGAGGGACGACGACCACGAGGAATTCGCTGGACCGGATTTCGACGGAGGCTTTCTGGTACGGTCTTGGGCTCTTGGTACTCCGCGTGCGTTTCTACGGGGAACTGGCGGGTTTATTCATGAAGACGAGCTAAGAAGGTTTTCATGGCTTGAGACGAGCTCGGGAGGGAACAGGTTTTCCGCTTACTTATATCACTCGGGAATAAAGTAGCTTTATATCGATGCACGCGGTCATCGATGAATTAGATACCCAGTCGTGTAAACAATTGCCCGTGTTCCAACTCTCGCCGCGCCTTCCCCAGAAATATCGATGGTCGGCAGCGCTGATTGCTCAATTATTTGGAATTGTTTGGAATCATTTGGGAGATGAGCATCCGTAAAAATTATCTATCAATTATAGAATCGTAGCTGCCGAAGAGCCGTAATAATTCAAGGCAGCTCAATCGTGTTTTTCAAAGTGGAAAACCTTGGTGCGATCTTCGGAGATTCTATCGATACTTGCGTTTCTTATGAGCACTCAGTCATTATATTGATGCGATCCTTGTTTCAACTCCTATGGCTTACGCTGCGATTGTTATTCTCGGTAAGCTTATATTTATAATAAGAAGGAAAGAAGTCGTTTTTTAATAATTTTATTATGGCTTTCTCGGACTCTCTTGAATTGTTATTTCTTTGCTCGGATGGACGTATCTGGCCATCGTATTTTTTACGTATACTAATCTGTTGCCCGCTGGTTCGATTGATGTTAACAGTGTTCCTACGGATTCATTTTTTGAGATAATGCAACAGATATTCGTAAAAAAAATCAATGGGCATTAATTGTAACAATGGGGTTACGGAATTGATCGCGCGAGTCCCTATTTACTTCATTAACATTATCAGGCGTGTACGTATGCTTTTTAAACACGTGTATTTAATTTTTTCTTTTCTTTACGTGCTTCCAGTTCAAGCCTTATTTTCAATGAATATTAAATATCACTTATCGGTAATCCTAAGTTATTTACAGTTTATTTAAACGTGCACATGTGTATGCAATAGCCTTAGTCTAAAACTGGAATATTATTTTAACTGTAACGGTAAAGGTGAACTGCTTAGTTTTTCGAAGACAGCCAAATGCTGATTATAATATTAATATACGATACAGCAAAAATCATCGTGAGATGCGAAACGGGATGGAAAAGTTATGATATTAAATAAAAGTTGGAGCATACTTATTATCTGAAATTAATAATACGCGAGTAGTGAATTACCAATAAAAGTCAATTTACGTGTCTAATAAAAAATACGTAGTAGCTGTTTCAGGAATACCAGATACTGGGACCTTGAAACGTAATTAAACAGAAATATCGAGACTGAAAAGAAACTAAGAAAAACGTAGGCAAGGGTCGCTGCAAAGGAAATCAACGGAACATTTTAGAATAAAGAATAAATAAATCGGCAATAAAATGTCCGACAACATAAAAGATATACAGAAAGAGTTGGAGATTCTAAAAAAGAAGGAGCGAGAGCGGGAGAAGGAGCGCGAGAAGGAATTGGCTCGGCTGAGGCAGAAGCAGTCGGAGAGAGATAAAGAGATGGAGAAAGAGGTGGAAAGGTTACGGAAAAAGGAGTTACAGATTGAGCAGGAGAGGCAGAAGGAGATCGAGGCGAATAGATTGAAAGAGAAGCAGAAGGACAATGAGAGGCGCAAGGAGATCGAGAAACGAAGGGAAATGGAGAAGCGCAAGGAGGAGGAAAAGCAAAGAGAGAGAGAAAAGCAGAAGGAAATGGAGAAGCGTAAGAAATTGGAGAAGCAGAAGGAGAAGGAAAAACAAAGGGAAATAGAGAGAAGGGAAAGGGAGAGGAAGGACGCCGAGAAGCAAAAGGAAAGGGAGAAGAGGGAGATGGAGAAGAGGAAGGGGAAAGAGCAGAAGGAGTTAGAAAAGCTGAAGGCAAAAGAGTCGGAGAGACAGAAAAAAGAGAGGCAGAGGGAGTCATTCTCTATATCAATTACCAGCGCAGGAAAAACGAAGGAGAAGAAAAAGTGAGTTTTATGCGAAGTAGCGCGCATAATACGTGGTGTGGATTATTTATTAGCGATTAGCCTTGGAGGACTCGAATCGAAGAAGCATATGGGAGCCGTTGAAATTCCAAAGAAACGATGTCAGTGTATGTTAATGTAATAGGAGCTGCGAGGAAAATACAATGAAAGTCCGTATGATAAAGCGATCGAGCTAATGGATTATTATTTCGTGACTGAGAAATCTTGTCAAACGGTCCCCATCCGAGCCACTCGACCGGCTGGATATTGTCATGGGAAATAAAATTTCCAATAGGATAAAAATCCGTGATGGAGAAGCCAGAGAGATGTTTGTAATGCGAATGAATTACGCCGGAATTGCTTTCCCGCTAATCGTAAGAATCAATGTCCCCCCATAATAGGCCTCTCACGAAGCACGCGCGCATCACGTATTATATTTTAGCTCTATTATAGACGATTAATTTACTGCTTAACGTCGCGGAGGCTTTCCTCGTTATTCGAGGCTCCTCGAAAGAGCGCAGCGATCGCGTGCCTGGCGACTACGCACAGCCTCCGGAGCCCAAGTGGATTCTCGGCCCGAGAGACGACGGGGCTCTTATGATACTCCACGATTGAATCCTTGTGCCGAATCCCGAAATTGCCCTCGCTTTCCTAAAGGAGAACCCCGGGCTGGGGTTCTTTTTCGAAAAGTGCGAAAATCTCGATAGCTTCAATGCCGGAGCTCTCCTGTCTCTTCATATCCCGGGCTAAGGCTTTACCGACCGAATAGAGCACCGTAAAGCACATCTTGTCTTAGATCCTCGCTGCCTACGACAAAAGTACACGTGGCAGATTCGCTGCAAGCGCGCGCGAAAATACGGGGAACGCTTACGCGTTATGAATTCGATGCAGGCCGCCAATCTCTTATCATCTCGAGGTCTTCTTTGTTCGATAAATAGCGGGAGGGCCGCTACGTTAAAGAACGACGAGTAATTCCGTGCCTTTTTACGGACCAAGTAAGCCTCGCCTCTCGTTGCCAGCGGCGCCCCTCGCTGCGTCCTCGGCCCGGCGACGTGGGCCCCGGTGCCGATGGGTCAGTGGGCCTCCGCGTCACGCGCAACGAGGCGCGGCACGAAATGCGCAACGATGAGGCGATAAGCTCGGGACATTCGTTTTCACGCCGGGGACAATTAGGAGCCTTCTTTTATGTTCAGGGCCAATATGCTATTGGCTCTTAGCGGCGGGCAAAGGTTCGGCAAATAATTGGTCGGGGAAAGTGGCGGAATGGAAACTTAACGGCCGGAGGAGGATCGAAGAGTGCCCAAGGGCTTGCTCGTAAGGTCGGCCGCGCCGACAACGAGGGCGATTTCAATTCGGCGAGGAATGGCAATGAATTATCGGCCTCGTAGGTGCGCAGTCATCGCTTCCCGGGTCTCGGGCAGCTCCCGGCCCGGAGCGGTGCACTCCAATCGAGCCCGGGGGCTGTGCAAGACCGCAGTTCCAGCGATTGGCCTCTCGCGTGTAAGGGGGAGGCCCCCGTCGGAGGAGAGAGAATCCTCCGCGAAGGACGAGAGGCGCATCGACCCTCGTGGGCGCGCCTCGGTATCCTAGCGGCAGCGGCCCGAGTTCGCGGGCTCCTACGCTCGGGGGATCGCAGAGGGATGACAGGTGGTGCAGCGTTGCCGTTGCTAGGAAATGCCCCTTCCTGGAAGGCTTGTATCCTATGATTTTCGCAGAATCAAGCCTTCCAGGAGGATTCAATTTTTTATGCCAGCGGAACGCTTATACGGCCGGGGATATCTCGCTTTTTCTACGTGTGCCGCGAATATTCGCCCTCCGGGCGGTCGCCTTTTTTTTTTTAGCCCGGATCCTTCTCGTTGCTATTTCGTAGCGCTGAGCTACGAAATTCGACTTGAAATTTAACGCTGCGCATAATGAGCCCCTAAAGTCACTTACGGCCAAGTGGAAAATCATAAATAAGCACCCACACGTACGCGCGCCCGGCGCCCATGTAGAGCACATATTCCTTGTTTCTTCGTGGACTCGCAATGTAGGTTAAGCACTTCTTCCGACCTTTACAGCATCCCTTTTTCCTATTATTGACATGAAAGCCACGTTCTGCTTTAATGCGGCATCTACTGCGACACGTTCAAATTTTGAATTGTTGAGCTGCATAAGGTATAAGCATCTGAGAAGGTATTTGGAATAAATAGTAGTCGTGTAATTGCGGACATGAACAACTGTTTTAATATCATAGAAATTTGTACCTAGCCTAAAGATGATTTAATGTTTCAAGCTTATGTCTGCAGAAAGATAATAATAAATTAATAAGTACTCTGATCTTGCATTTTTTATTTGCGATATCTGGGATAATGCGAGTAACAAGTTTCCTATGCGGATCGAAATACTGGTTAAATTATTCATTTGTTTAGCATTTTATTTTCTATATTAATGCCTCAGTAGTTGAGAATAAGATTTATACTTTGTTTGAATACATTTCAAAATATAGCACACAATAATAAAGGGTCTTTCATTACGTACAAAGAGTAAGGGTTAAATTGTCAGCCCTTCACACAACATATTACAATATCGCTATATCTGAGCCTTCTCGGTCCGCTAATTTATCTAGTCTTTTATTATTACATCACCTCGACTATTACATGCTTTAATTGAGGCGCATTTTGGAGCTTGATTTTCAAGAGCGTGGACAATTATGTGCTTGTGCGGAGTTTTGGGCGGCGACTTCCTCAAACAAATGCTGATTCAGCGTACAATAATAGAACACAGAATGAAAGGCAGCGGAGAACTTGGGTGATGAGGAGGATGAAGTGGAGGATGAAGAAGAGGATGAAAAGGAGGGGGAGGGGAAGGAGGAGGAGGAGGAGGAGGAGAAACTGCCGAGGCTCGAAGAATGCAGAAAACAGGTACTCGCGTAGCGCCGAGTCTTAAATTTTGCATCACAGTAATCCAGAGCGAACACGTCCCCGCCTAAAATATAATTTCGATTACGCTGCGCGAAAAATTCCATGGCTCTCCTGAGGGTGAAGTTTGTATTTTTTATTTTTATGTCATTTCGGCGTTACTTATTTCCGTGCGCCACTCGTGAAAAATATGGGCATGCAAAGTAAAAAACAAAACTTAGGGCCGCCATTTGTTAAAAAATAGAAACTCGGTGTACATACAAATTTCGACAATGTGTTTAACGAACTTGTATTTTTTTGCTGATTAATCGAAAATCGTCAACTTTTAACAATTGTGCACGTTGATTTACAAAAAAATTACCTAATAAGTTGTTCCAAAATACTTTATGTCTCTAGAAAATCAAAGCTTTTTATATTGTTTCAAATGCCAATAAATAAACTTGAAAGAGCAATAAATGTTACACAACGTAGCAATAAAAATATCAGGTAGTTTTTAAATTTATGCCAACAAGTAAATTTTTCTATTGCTCAATACTGATTTACTAAAATGTTTTAAGCCGTGCTTGGAAAATGAATCATTTATTAATTCTCTCAATATTGGCCTTTTTCATCTTCATTCAGTAGTCATATACATGGCATTATTTTCAATATTGTCAATCAATTAATTGCAATAATGCGAGATAGGCGAATCTGGAGCAACGGGTTATTGCAAGTCTGAGGTATAATTTACAATAAGGTAAATAACCGTTGTGACAATTGTAATAGGCAAAGATCATATCGTTTCTACATCCGCCTCATAATTTTGTTTTTCATCTGATATTTTTTAAATCCCTGAATTAGCCTAATTCGTTTTTATTTATTCCTACCTGTTGGTCTCAAATAAATGTATCTGTATAACAGAGGGTAAATAATCGAGAAATGAAAAACATATCGCAGAAATTGGGGGAGTAGCTGTCAACGGCCATAACAATCGGGTCGAAGTTTTGGTTTGGTCCACATATTTAAGATGGTGGTCCCAAAAGATGAAAAGAGAGGGAGAAATGAGAACGAAGTGGCTTTGTAACTAAAATTGCGGGGGTGAGCGTAGGCCACGCCTTGTTCTCTTGCTCTCTTGCTCTCTTGCTCTCTTTCAGCTTCACTCGTATTTTCGTTGATCTTGCCATCCTCGTCTCAGCGGGGTGCAATTCCCCCGTGCCGTGACTTCTGGTTATTCGCCGCCCTTTCCCTTGCTTCTTTACAGCGCGGGGAAAAGTGCGCCGTCACCGTTGACTGCTAAAAAGAGGCGGAAGAATGCTGTGGATGGGTGGCTCGGGGCCTCCTTTCCGATCTACAATTAATTACTCACTGGACTCGGACCAAGTTGAGCTTTGTTTTCCTAATTGATAAAAGAGCTCCGTTATTCCGAAAGTACGGGATCAGACTAGCGGCTCCGTAACATTGGCGATAAAACGTCAAATCGCCGGCTAGATGATTTCGTAAAATCGAATTACTCCTCGTGATTAGCCGTACTCTCGGCCATTTTTGATTCGCGAATTGCCCGACTTCCCGAGAATTTCAGCATAGGCGTGCGAAGGACGATCGTTCGAACAAGCGCTTTCGTGGATGGATGGAGAGGAGTTTCACGTTTGGCATGTTTGTGACAATTTTTCCTGGATCGGTTATGTTCTTATAAAGCGGAGCAGTCGTTCCCTTCTCCTTCGCTCTTCTCTCGTTCCATGGCTATCTCTCTCCCATCTCCGTGTCATCAGGAGTCAGCCCGTTATATCGGCGAGTTTGCGCTTTCTAGGTTAAGTGCGATACGTGACGAGTCGTAGGACACGCATTGAAAATATACGTGGCATATTATTTGGGGCGAGGGCTCTCGATCGTTTTTGTCTGTCGGCAGGTGATGCGAAAATAGCTCGTACCAGCTGATAATGCGAGGGAGCGCACGTGCGCGCTAATGTTAGAATGGCCCTGCAGTTGGGGCTCAAGGGTGCCTCAAGGATAAAGGGAAGGTCGCGATTTTTCACGGCTCCGCTCGTTTCGTCTCTCCCTCCCGAGTCGACGCTTCCCAAGATTCCGACGCTGGGCTCGGTCGGTTGCGCTTTTAAAGGGTTGCCGCCCTCCGCGTGCGTGCACTTGGTCTATCCGTTTTATTCCGGCAGCCCTTCCCACCCAATGGTCGGGCAACCAATGCCTCTGGTAGGAGAACGGCTGATAACCCGTATATCCTCGCTCTCGAGCAGCCCCGGTCGGGCTTCTAAAGCAGTCCCATTGCTTCGATGCAGGCTCAATCGATGCTTCGCAATTAATAAAACAATCTTAGCCCGGGCATAGCAATTTACCTTTAACGAGATTCATATTGGAAGGCCCTTGACACAATATTATACAGAGCCGAGTGCTCCTCGTCTATCGCCTCAAGAGCTCGGGATCTCTCGCGTTGTCCAAGTGCACACGTGGATTGCTCAATGCCGAGGCCTGTGCAAGCATTGGCGCGCTCGGTTTTTCGCTTCCCAAAGGAAGCCATCCATTAATGGGCATCTAACGCCCAAGGACTTATTTGCGCAACGGTTATTAATTATTCCGCGTGTACTTTTATCTTGGGCTTCAAAGCTGGAAGCACCTCGAAATGTGCGCGCGACCGACAATGCGGATGCGTCGCATTGCGCTACAACTCAGATTCGCTAATGATCTAATCTTAAAATAATCTAAATATGTTGGCAGATGGCCGTAAGCGGTTGTAGTTGCGCCAGTGACACGCGTACCTAACGTCATTTCGAGTAGTCGTATGAATTTAAAAAATCAATTTCGGCGATAGCCGGCTCTCGACCGTTATAATAGGACGCGGGCTGCTCGGTCCAAATCCTCAATCCACAGTTAGACCAGAGCCAGTGAAGTGCTCGTTGGTTTATTTGCCTTTTTTTACGCACGCGTACATAAATCGCACTTGTATTTAGCATTGAAGTTCGATGTAACGGAGACTCTGCACATTACTTTCGATTGAATGCTGGAGACGATCGGTTTATAAATGCCACGGTATTTACACTAGCGAACGGTACAAGCATTTTTCCGTATCTACGGCTTAAGAGTGCCGTAAAGTTTCATTCTTCCCAGAAAGCGAAGGGTCAATCCTCATCCTCCACCTTTCCACCTATAATTTTCTTCCTCGGCCTTTTATATTCTTTCAGATAGGATCGCGCACCCTTTTCGCCCACGAGATAATTAAACGCTTTCGGACAGTTTATTGCATGCGATCTCAACCTCGATTCGATACGTTAGCTCACCTACGAGTGATCGCGTACTCGCGATTTGCCACATTTCAATAACATTCATCTGTCTGCTTGTTTATTTTCCCTTTTTTATTAAGATGCTCCTAAAGCCTCCAAGAGCTTCGTTATTTTACGCAGATTTAGTTATGGCCTTTCAAGGAAGTGCCGCAATATTTTAGCTTCCAAATGGAAACCCAAGGTAGAGCCATTGACTTTTTAAATTGTATAATTTAGGAGTCTTGGTCATACATAATGTTTCAGTTTTAAATTTTGGTTTAGAGTTGACCTGCATTTTCATACACGCGCGCGCGCACACACACACACACACACACACACATATATATATATATATATATTTACTATACTTCAATATGCATCTATTCTAAACGATTGGGCTCTAAAAATTCTTGTAAAATGAAATTCGAAAATAGAATTTTGATAAAGAAAAATGGTGTTAAAATCTGAAACTAAATTCAATGTGGCATATTGAAATTTATATTTATGTAGATGTAGCAGTAAAAATATCTGCGAAGAAACTTCGTAAATGTATTTTTTAAATACACATATTATAAATACATTACTATTTTAAAATCTATTGTTTAGGCATTGCGATAGCACATTATGAATTTCATATCGGCAATTTTTAAAACAATGATTATTATTATCAGCGATACAAAATATAAGTTATACTAAATCGTTTACAAGTGTACATATGTATAATATGCCTTGCATTTATAAGCCAATAAGAATGTATGATTCATTTTTATTAGTATCATACATAATATTTTTCGATATAAATTTAGTTACGGGTGTAAGGTTTGATAAATAAATATAAAATATAGAAAAGAAATCTAGATGCAAAGAATTATTCGTATCTCATAATATTTGAATTATAGAGATTAAGAGTTTCTTATCATACTTTAGTTAGTTTTATGAAATTGTTAATTGTGAAAGAAAATTTATAATCTTTGATTCATGAACATAATCAATATTAATACAATGTTTGGAAAATTCAGGTAAAATATTTACAATAAAAATTTAGCTATAAAAATATATTGGTCGATAAATTTTATTTAATTTTTATCAGGGATTTTTATGCTGTCAGATCACACTTTTTTATTAATCAATTTTTTATCATTGAAAACTATTATTAAAGAAAAATACTTAATGTTAATTAAGAATAAGTAGTACGATTTGATGTATGTAAGGCTTTTTAAATTAATACTTATACATTGTAAATACTATTAGATAAAGTAAAATCTTTCATTTGACACCACTGATCCAAACAAAAGTCTTTGTTACTTATGGTACCAAATTGGCTTTCATTCATCATCAGGAAAAAAGAAAATGAAAAATTTGTCAAAAAATTTGTGCGCTCTAAGGAATTTTTGGAATATTGAAATGGAATATTACATTTGTGTTACATGTTTATACATTTATACATTTAAAGACCTATACGTCTAATATGTAATAAGCAGTTATAAATAAAAATTCTTCTATTTTAATAAATTTTAACTCCCATAATAATCTAGTCTCATTTTTACTTCTGTCAGTACACGTATTTTTCATGAGTGCTTAGCTACGATTAAAAACAAGTACAAAGCATGAGTTCTAAAATAAATTTTTAGTTGTTCACTTCGTTGTTAAAAATGTAAATCCTCGCTTTTCTATATTACAGGCTGCCGTACTTTATCTAACAAAAATACGCTTAATAATTCTTCTCCCTGGTGTCTAATTACAATGAAATAAAAAGGCGAGCTCACAGTTACGTATTTTAGAAATGAGCTTTGCATATTATCCTTATTTCACTGCGACTTTTAAATTTAGCAGACACTATTAAGAAGATTATTCAAACTGAGAATGATAAAGTAAGTTTGAAAATCTATTGGCTGAAGTTCGCATGGGCGAATTCTTGACCAGCCAGCGGAAATCCCGTTGCGTTCTTAAAAATAAACGCAACCATTGCATATTCCGTTATTGGATAGAGAAAAGCAAAGTCTCCTGCGGCGGCAATACTCCATGCCCGGGGAGTCTTCGGGAGCGCAACACTTTAGTCGGTTCGTCGAGCGGCTCTTGGGAAAAACTGCACTCCCTTAGCCGCCGTCAGGCGGGATACGGAGGCGGCGGTAAGCAGGAGGAAAGGCCTGCCCGAGGGTGGGCCTCGTCGGGGCCCGTGGGCAGCGAGGGTAAGGGATCGGCCCCTTCCGGGTGTCTCCCTCCTCGTAGATGCTTGTCGGCGCGGGCTTGTCCCGCTGCGAAGGTGGGAGTGGACGCGGTGGAGATGGGCAGCCAATTCCGGGCCACGTGCTCGGGAGCTGAGGCGCCTGGGAGCCGCGAGCGACCTCGCACCAGTTCGGCTTTGATACGAGCTCCCGTGACGTAAGTGTCTCCGGCTCGTGCCTGCATCGTTGGAAAACTCACAGCACGAGTTTTTCGCCCAAGAGCAGACACCGCGGCGATTCGAAAAGAAGCGTGGAGTCGGCAAGGCGGCGAGATGATTTTCTGAAATGAATTTAGAAACTATGCCGAGTGATCGAGCGCGATAATTATATCTCTGCTTTCGCTCGGAATCCAGTTCAATTCGATTCCAGGCAGGTTTTCTAGGCCTGTATCGAGCGCGAATTAAAGGTTATATCGATGTACCGGGGAGTATTGATTGTTAGGGAAAAAACTTTGGGATTATTAGTTTTTCTGCAACTTACGCTCTTGCATGACTAATTCCTTTCTTCGTAATAATACAGTGTAGGAATAAAAAAATGAAACTCGTAAATCTCATTTGCCTCGCTTGCTAATTGAATCCGCAGCTTATTTTATAACGAGCTGTACCTCGACAATTCAGTATCCCTGGAATTCTTATTAGTCAAATGATTTTAGTGCCCAATCGAAATGTGTGATTCTTAAATGCCTCGCATTGATCATTATGCATTGTGTCGTAATAATTAGTATTAACCAGCACCTCTAATAATTAGTGTATCTTTTTCAATTGAAAAAAGCTTAAGCATCTTGTGCGAGTATTAATTTCCCTTATAAGCGTATACGCTTGCAATACTAATAGAAGAGTGATCAAACGTAAATTAATCGAATATTGTAGTATCAAATATAAATAAATAATGACGTGCTCTGTCGAAAATTTATTATCAGCTTCAGTCGACAATAGTTAAATTTCCAATAGCAATGATAAACATTAATCGATGCAAGCCATTCTGATAATTAATTAGACGATCGATGCGAAAAAAATGTATTCACGTGAATTCTGGTGTAATAATAAAATAGTTTCGAATCGATGGTGTAATAAAGTTCCTTTATTCATAAATATTAGCTAAGTATTTCCACATCGCTTCGATCGCTAGTATATATCGTTACGACGAAGCGTAGAAAAGCTAATGTTAATATTATGAGGTATTCTTCGGGTTCGGCATAATACTTGCAGCAAATTAGTTTATCGGGTTGAGGCATCAAGGGGTGCTCGCAATTGCAAAAGAATATCTTAACATTCGGACAAAAATAGTTTATCTTAAGTATTTGACAATAAAAAGAGAAAATAGCAGCAAGAGGAACAAGCATTAATGAGGCTCTCGTTATTATAAAATTCCTGGGCGAAGGAGAGAAAAGTTACTGGATTTGTTTACGGAAAATCGGGCGTAGCAGGTCGATTAAGTTTAATATCAAATTCCTCGCAGCGAACTCAGGGTGAACAGGGGTAAATAATTGCCGTACACCGAGATAAGTTAACTTTCATTCCTGCGCGTTCGCGTAATTTTATTACGGATATCACGTTCGCGGCCAGATATACATCAGCGCAAATGGAGTAATAATGGACAAAGGAGTAACCCGCTTACCAAGAATGATTGGAAAAATGGCGAAGGAGCGCCGATTATAAATATCTTGGTTGGTAGTCAGTGTCTGACTCGCGGGGAGAAGGGGCTCGAGGAATAATTGACATAGCTCGATACATGTACATGCTTATATATAAATTACGTGTATCGAAGGCAAGAAGAGTATCCGCGGTGCCTGTTATGTTCGGGACTAGCACTCGACCCTTGATATCCGTTGGCAGCCAAGTGGGCGGCATCGGCCGTAAGAAGTCGAATCCTAAATCATGCAGACAAAGCAAATAGAGCCAGGCGCACCGTAAGAACACAAATCAGAGTCAATTGATCGTCAGTCCCGACAGCGAGTGTTTTCAAGCTGCTCGAAATGGGAAAATCAGGTGCAAACTCCTACGTATTCTCGAGGGCACGAATCCAAGCGATTGACGGTTCACCTTCAAAAGCCCGCCAAGTCCTTTCTTCGAACTTTCGTTAGTAGGAAGCTCCCCCCCCCCCCCGAGTCCCCTTGCGGGCGCTCTTCCGCGTCGCCCTCGCCAACCGGGTCCGCGGATCGGAGTGCCGCAAGAGATACAGACTCGAAAGCCCCGCGTAATAAAGCGCACCTCGTTAATCAAGGTTCTCGAGCTTAACTACGAGTCAACGCCGCCTTTCTGCGCCCAAGTCTGCGGGCGCCCAACTCGAGGAGCAGCTTAGCGACTGGAGGGTTTCCTCCTCCTGGCTTTTATTTTGGCGCGTTCGGCGGTCCCTGATGCGCGAAGGCTCTTTCTTATAACGTCTCCCTCGCGGGGCGCCAATCAATCCTCAACCCCGGATTCGGACTTTTCTCGACTCTCCCTCGTCAGCTCTGCCTCGGACTCCGCCCCCCCCGCTACCGACAGCCCTTGCTTTCGAATATTGCTCGAGGTTGCCGGATTATTCGCTCTGAGAATGTTGGCGCCGAGCTACAAAGGCGTAACACCTCCCGAACAATAGCTCCGGTCTATTCTACATAATATGAGCCATGGCCATAAGGATGAGGGAGGAAGCCCGGGGTGCAGCTCTTGGATCCCTCCGGGGGCAGGGGAGGCTCCTAAGGGCGAGCCCGTGGAGGCGCTACTCGCGGGGCCCACGCGGAGAGGCTCCGCCGGCCGTGAAGTAGCCATAGGCGAGCGGCATAGGCGAGGGCCCGCGGGATGAGTCAGAAGAGATTTCGGGATCTCGGCAGCCAGTCGCCATGGCAACAGCTCCGAAGTCGCGACGGCCCCCGATGCAACGGCATTAAGGTATGCGACGCACACGCGCGCACCTTTCCCTCGGCTCCTGACTCGGGCCGGCTGCGGGGCGCGGGGGAGCCTTCCTCTCCGCACGTGCGCCTCGTTCCGCCTCCGCCGCCCCGCCGGCGAGCCCCGGGAGTCTTTGGCCGAGGAGTTCGATCCCTGGCAGGCCGCGACCGTTTTTACACCCGATTTTTCTCCGCCTCGCTTCGCACGTGGCGCCCGAAATAACCGACTCTTGTACTCCTGGTATTCCTCGTATCCTAAGGTTGCGCGCGCTCCGATACTTCACCGGCCCGATGCCCCCGAGGCTTTCGTCGATCGAGTCGCTGTCGCTTGCCGCGCAGGCCCTCCCCCCCCGGCCAACCCCTTCCCGTTCGCCAGGCACTCCGGAGCATAGATCCTGGCAAAACTCGTATTGTCCGACAGTCGATGACGGCCTCGATCGCCTCGAGTCCCTTCTAGCCACTGCGCGACAGAGTCTATTTTTTCCTCTCGCTTACCTAAGCCCAGCCTTCGCCTGCACTGCCACGGCATTTATCGCTTATCCCTTGCCCAACTATGGATATTTACTGCGGCGCTCCTCTCCTTACTTCGTTGGCCGTTGATTCCCGTTGCCTCTGGCCTCCAGCTCTAGATGCGGCCGGTGTTTGAAGTCTGTCAAACGCCGTCCCGATGTTTTATCGAATAATCGTCACACGCGCCTTTCGATCTTTTCATCCGGATTCTCTAATCATTTCACGGGCAGATCTTATAAATTCTCTGGTTTTTGACTCTTTAGGACTTTGGAGCGCAACCTATCGCTTCAGAATAGATTAACCGCCGCTTAAAGTATGGAGGATGGATTAATCTGCTCTTGATGTAATTCTGATGTTACAGAGCATAATCGAGATATTAATTATATTTAGTCTGACAAAAGCTTCGCGAAAAATATTTAACTTGCATTAAAAGCCTTACCGATTGGTCGTAACATAATTAGGCAGATTTTCCTCGTTACCACGCCTTCCCGTTATATAATCGTTATTCCATAGCCTCTGAAAAATATATCCTACGCCTATTTTCTTCACTCTTAAATTGATATTGTATCGCCGTAATTTAAAATCAATAGTGGTTTTTAATACAACTAGAAGGTGTTTAATGTTAATACCATGTAAATATATATATAATGTGATATATGTGATAAATGTAGAAATGAGGATGTACATAAAGATAATGTAATTCAAATTTAAACGTTGTAAGAGCAAATGCCTTGTACCAGAAATTTTTTTTAAGGAAATTATTTTTGTATGTCGATCGTATTATTAGGTTTTCTATTTTTTACTGAGTAAAATGAAACAATATTAAAGTGTATGTTTTTAACTTAAATTCAATGTGAAATATCAATCTATGCTGGAATTTATTAAATAAGCACAAATTTTGTTTCACTGTTATCGATATTCTCAACAGTGACAAAAACAGTTAGTACTTATTTTTATAACGCGACTGCATTTTACTAGAAAAAGGGCGTCTCTCGATGTTACATCTTGTACATCGAGTTCGAGGCAGAGTTAACTAATAATAGAACGACTGTGTTCTTCACACCTGGTCTTCTTATGTATATCCTATTTTAGAAGCATATTATCCGAATAAAGAAAGCAATTCTAAACTTATAAGTCGATTTATTCATTTCATTTGTCCATTATTCATGCATTTAAAATAGCACAACAATAATTAGCGTTAGGATTTTTATGCTTGACAACGTACTTATTATTTTGTAAAAATATTTTATTAACATCACTGCAAATTTTACTTTTTTTAACGATTCAAAAGTTTTGTAAGATGAGAATAAAATGCGAACATCGGCAATTTTATTAAAGCTTAAAACAAAAAGAAAATAGACAATTTTTTTCAACAAGGTAATTTATTAGAAGAAATGTCGAGCAGCTTGTTCATTAAATAAGACTTGACTTTGATTGTGCTTGATTATTTGCATATTCTATAATTAAGATAGAGGAGGAAAAATTGATCGTTGTTCATGATTAATTTTTTGTAAATTATTATACAACTCGAGGTAGCATCGAGTGTTTAAGAGTGTCCTTGTGTAAAGTAACGCTAATTTTTGATTAAGCTCGACACGTAACTTACAGAAAAAGAAGAAAAAGAAGAAAAAGAAGAAGCGCAGTGCGAGGTGACGCGAGCATCTTCAAAAATACCCTCGGCCCTCTCCTGTATAAATGTCAGGGTCGTTATTTCAGTTGCGCGTCCGTAGATAAATCGAGGAACGAAGAACCAATGAGGCGGTGAATCCTTATTTACAAATGTAGGCAGCGCTCCATTCATTTGAGAGCGGAGGCTGTTCGTTACGAGTGCGGAAAGTTTCGAAGGATTGAAAAAATGTTGTACAATAGTTCGGTATTAATTAGCCTTGTCCCGGTTGGGCCGATTCCTCAGGAATAGAATAGTCGTCGAGTAGCTGTACATTATTGAAAGCGCAAAACAAGGTCGCGGTTGTGCAGTTATCCGATACTGGCACCAATATTGCGCTCCGCTCGCTGGACACGCAGGTTCTGAATAGTCCCTTTCTGTGCCAGCCGTGATAAACATCGTGCGCACAATCCCCGCCTTCCCCGACGCGCCCCTCGCTCTTCTAATTTCCCCGCTACCGTCCGGCCCTCGTGCCATCCTACCCACGGCCTACTCCAGTACGAATTAACGCTTCGACCGCTTGCTTGCGCGCACAGCATTAAATCCCAGTCGGACATTATCTCGCAAAGATTATTATTATTTCCTATCGACAACTAATGCCTATTTGCTCGTTTGAGCGAGCCTTCGGCCACTATGAAGTACGTTATTCTCGCTTCTGGAGCATAGGTCGCATCTTTTGTCGCGTCTTTTCTCCCTCATCGATAAGGTGAGCCCTTCGCGTTTGCGGCCGAGCATTGGCTCATCGATTGGCCTTCCTTTACGCGAGTTCCGAAGCTCGTTACCGCTGGAGCGGTTACTTTAGTCAAAGGGAAAAAATTGCTGCTTTTGTCAACCGCAACCTGCAACCGGAGCGAGCCCGAATCTATTGATAGATATCAAACTGCCGAGCCCGGGCCGGAACAAATGTTTTTCCAATGAACGCTTGGCATCGGTGGTTGCCTTTAGCCCCTTTTCCATAATGCCCAAGACCAACTCGCTTGTGAGCTAAGTCTCACCAGCGGCAATTAAGACGTCCACTCGATCGAGAAAGCGAGCACCACTAGCTTTTATGGGCATTTCACCCGCTTTTTGTTTCTGAGACGTATTTCTCGAGGAACCGAGAGGGAGTTGCCCGATTTCTATTGCTCGAGCTCGACCTCTAAAAATTCGGCTAACGCGTGACCCCAAGATGCAAAGAAACTGTATCGAGACTCGACTGTGACTCGAGTTGGAACGGAAAGCGTTCGAAACTATATCGGTGCCTTTTCCTCTTTCATTTTTATTATTATTGGCTTGCATTTAAATTTCATGTTGAAGCGCTAAAGGCATGTTGAAGAGCTAAGGGTAGTTCTGGAGATGAATTTTAATAATCGCATGTATATTTTAAGTAACGTTTTTTTTAATCGCATGATAAATAATCGTGCTTGGCTGCATTCATCGTATCTAGCAAAGAATAATCGGAGTAATTTATCGTAATTTATAGAATGACGCATGGGCAATAGGAAGTAACTACTTTACAGAAGCATTTCGATCAAGCACGACGTAGTCTGCATTCTGAGCCTCCTCAACCATCGCGTAGCTGCTTCCCATTTTTTTTAACGCGCCTTTACCCCTACTATTCATAGCGAGTCTATTCTATTTTTATCCCATTCGCTTTCGTTTCTCTCCCGACAGGCTTGAACTTTTCGTCGCGTTGACGGGTACAATGATAAAAAAGAAAAAAAGGAAACAGAACCCGGTCAATTGTTCATCGAGTCCAAGCACTGAGACTGCGAGACTTGTCCTCCATTTTTCTAGAACACCGCAGCGGACAAATTATTGCCCGCCAAAAAACATTCGACTCTCAAATTCAGTGGAAGCTATTTTTAAAACGATGTTATGCCGCTGCAGCGGCTGACCTCGTTTCGTTTCTCTACCTTTCTCACTCTATTTGGCCAGTATAAATATTATTTATTATATTTTACGACTAATTCCTCCCTGATCCCCCGCCCCCTGCCCCGCTACAACTACAATTCCGGCCCTTACTTTGCGCAAAACTTTACGAACCCGTGGGGAAAATATCTCTTTTTGCAATTTTTCATTTCTCTTCCTCTTCTCTTTTAAATATTTCATTGGCTATGCTCTCTAACTTATTCGGAATACGAAGTGACTGAAAAAGCAAATCACTGAGCGAATTTTCCAAAATGGATTCTTCGAGTGAACAATGTTTTAAATAGTAACGTCTTAGTTATTCGTAATACTTTTAATTATAAAGTAATCCGATTTCCTTAGATATTTTCTGGCAATGATAATATATGAGTAAAGAATCTGTAACTTGAAATAGTAAATAACACAATTGTTTTGGTTAGAAAAAAAGATAAAGTTGCAATTAATTATTTAATTAATTGTCAGCATCGATATCATCGATCGATAATTTTTTTAAGTAAAAATTATTATCGCTAAATTTATATACTCATCGATAGTTTACAAGTCAACAGTGTTGGATGATATTATAATTTGGTTTAATTAATTTTATTAACATTGTAATACAGTATTTTGCTTCATACATGATACATTGATATAAAAAAATTTTCATTTAAAATTTATTATAATAATAATTTGTACCCAATATTTTTTAAATAAAAATACACCAATAACGTTGAGTATTGTAATATATTAAAAACTTTAAAGACACAATTGTTCAATTATAAGGAAATACCAATGTGTAAATTGTTGTAAATTTATATAAAATTACTTAAATGCTTAACGAAGATGTAAGTTTAAAGGCAAAAAGATTTCCAAATTATTACACAAGTAATATATAAAGATCAGAAGAGTAAGAATTAAAATCCTCTTATTTTACGCATTATTTTACTATACTTATTACTTAAATGTAGCGATAGCTCTTAAATTACATCTAAATGCATGTATGTGGTGTTTAAGCTTTCAAAATGTTATTTATTTATTCCAATATGAATTTATAATAGCGAAACTAAAAGGAAAATTAAGCTAAAATGTGAAAAGTTTTATTAAATAATATGTTTTGAATCAAAAAGCTTTTATCGTTTTACACGTGTTTACTAGATTTTCGAAAATAGTATATGCAGCGCAGGCAAAAATAATAAGATAAACGTGGGAGTGTAGTTTATACGCTCATTATATAATTAAATGATGAACACTATCATAAATGTAAAGTAAAATAATGGCAAGAGATAAGAAGAGAGTGGTCAAGGAATGGAGCGCGTGTGGGGCAAAATTTATAATAATAAATAAACGTTAATACATTCACCATCGCTTGTTCGGGTTAGAATTAAGTATGCAGTTCGTTGGATCTTAATAAGTTATCTACGATTTTATTTTTAAGACGATGGTGCTTATAACATTAAGAAAAGTAGATACACGTATTAAGTCATTATGTTATAATAATTAATGTAATTTTCGCAATGGCGCAACTTTGTTGAAATGGCAAGGGAATAAAGCATTTAGTAGGAATTCGATCGTGAGAGAAAATAGTATCCGTAGACGAAACAGTAAAACAATATTTGAGGAAGCAGAGCTTTCCATTAGTCGTAAAATGACGAGCCAAGGGAAGAGCAAAGCTAGGAAGATGTTCTTCGGGATGTACGTTTTCCCTACACGTGCGCACACAAATGATGGGCTCTGCAATGCGCGCGAGCATTTTTCATCACCCAGTTTCCGTGGCTTAAAAGCATTCGCGATGCCACGCATGGATTAACAAATTTCATCAACCACCGCTGCTCCCCTTGTTCCCAATAAGAAAAGCCAAGCATGCACGGAATAATCTTTGTTCTCGCCCGGCTTCCTCGCATTCCCGCGTTTCCCGCTCGTCCCGGCATTCCTGGAGCGAGTCCAGCTCGCGGAACAATGGAAGTGTCGGCTTTATTCACTCTCTTACCCCCGGCCCTCGACGTCGGCAATCCAGATAGATGGCCCAGTTTCGCGACACCCGGGGCGTACTTCCTCGCTGCCGTAGCCCCGACCTTTTTCCTCCGATTCTATCCGCCGCGATCTCCCGTCATACGCGACGCCCTCCGCCCCGAAATTTCGCGATAGGGACGATGCGACCACTGCCTCGCCTTCCCATTGGTCGGCCTCCTTGGAACGGGTGCCTAATCAGGGAATACTCATCGAGGCTGCTTCCTACTACTGACGCCCGATGGGCCGATAAGGAGTCGCGTCTATCGCCTACGTTTTTTCGCACGGGGAAAGCCTCTCGAGAAAAATTGCATTTACTTAGAATTCCCGCTTTGGCGGACTATCGCACCGGAGAAGGCTACTAAATTAAAAATCGCCCATTGGATTTCTATTATAAACAATAACAAAGAGCAGCGTTCCTCGTGACTTTCGAATGGAATTCAGATCGGTTTGAAAAATTCGGAATTTATAAGCCATCGTGTGTTACTGTTGTGGAAAAGCTTGGCTGATATGCAAAGGCTCTCGTCGAAAATTAATTATTAACTAGGAAATTGCATTTCTCCGCTTCGAAATTTCAATCTGGGTCCTCCATTAATTACGGTACTGCGCTAAATACATAAATTTCTATTGAAAGTATTGACGCAAAAATAAAAAAAAACACACACACACGCACACAAACACATTTAAAAATTATAAAGTAGAACTTAAGGTACACCGTCGACAAACGAGTGCTTTCGTTTATTACTTTTGTACGATGTAGGTAATTATGTCATAATGCATGTGAATGCAGCGAGTAGAAATGTAAAAGATGCAAAACAAGTGCTCAATCTCTTTAATGCAGCAGTGCAACGTCGGCAATGGAGCCTCGTGACCTATAGGTTTTATTATTTTTTAAAATGAAAATACAATTACTTGAAGGAGTTTTCTGGTTTAATTTCAAAATTTCATCAATCAAATTCATTAATTAATTTTTACTTCGTTCATTCGATTCCTAAACTATTATTCCTGCTTTTGATAATCAGTGAATTATAATGTTCGTTGAAATATTCCAATGCATCGTAAGAAGTGCATAAATTTAGCAGGATTATAAATCATGCGGTTGTATTCGATTATACACCCTAATATAACCTTCTATCTAGTAACAACGACCCCTGCTTTTCTTTAAAATTTATTGGTTTTTTCATTTACGTCTTTTGCATAAAATTTTAGCAAATAAAAGCGGAATAGAGACAAAAAAATTTACTTTACAAAGAGCTCGATGTAATATATATACGAATCTATTAATTGTAAATTTTTTTATGACAAAGTGAAATTTATTCTATACTACTTCCACTAAAGTCATAAAAAATTGTAATAATATTTTATGCCTATATCTATCTTACCTAACAATTCTTACTAAAATACGAAGCTGCGTATATTAAAAATTTTCTCGGACAAATTGTTTTGTTAGAATATTTTAATCTTTATAACTATTTCTTTTTTAAGAAAAAAATTAAAAAATACGTAAATAAATTTTGGTTTTCGAAATCTGATAAGGGTTGAAATTATTTATAGGGAAAAGAGTTATCATAGCTGTATATTATTTCTCTTATGTTTTTTATTTAAAAAATAAATAAATTATTCACTCCAGATGTGCTAAAAAAGTTTAATGCAGATGCTTTTAATTTTTTTTGAGAATTTAACTGATTTTTATTATTTGCTTATTCAGGATATTGAAATTAATTTACACACAAGCAAATTAGCGTTCGCATAATCATTATTTTTAACAACAATATTGTATAAAGCTTACTAACGCTTTATGTGTACTAAAATGAATCGTATAGTTTAAGTATTAAATCGATAGTTACAATTCAATCATTTACATTTATTATTAAGCCACACAAATCGTTACTTTACTATCAAAATTGAAATTTTTATTACTTATCAATTATGTAGGTTATAATTCTTTTATCCTACATTTTTAGTATTTATTTTATCTTTCGAAATTTAATATACTTTAAGCATAGTTAAATTTAATTATTTTATAAATGCAGTAAATTCTTCTTTTTCAAACTATACGAAATTTCATCAATAAAAAACATATTAGTTATATTTATTAGAATAAATATCATGGCAGAAGAAATTTGGAATATGATTCTTTCATATTACTTGTTATTATTATATATATATTCTAAAAAATATGTCTTTAATAATATGTGAGCTTAGGAGGTACACAAAAATTTATTTAGATTTTTATACATTGTTCACATTTATATTAAATATTAATTTTAAAATAAACTTCTACTTTATTAAATAAATTTTGTTTAATCATCTATTGCGTTGCGTTTTATATAAAGTATAATTATAATTATAAAAAGAAAAGACTTGATCATGTTACAGTTATGAATATTATAAGAAAAAAACATTTCTCGAAATAAATATAAAATTTTTGAGAACATCATTTCAAAACACGATAAGAATTTGTGAGGATTCAGATAAAGTATAGTGTATATAATTTATAAGTATATAGAACATTTAATTTTGAGCCGTGTTTCTTCAGGTATTTTTTATTAAAGAAAATTTTAAAAAAATATTGTGCGAAATAATGAAGTCACTGACGAATGCATAAAAAAGAGAGTATCTTTTGAGATCTTCTTATTTTTCAAGATGATATCAGTAGTATTTATAGTAAAAAAACTTATTTTTATAAAAAAACTTCAATGATCAATATATATTATATTAAGATTAAAATAAATTTAGTTGATAACGACGTTCTTGATTTAATATGATATCAAAAACTTGTTGGTTTTATTAATATAAAATATTTTTTGATGTATAATTTTTCATAAACCTGTATGAAAATTTTATAAATTGTAAACTAACGTTACAGATGTAATAAAAAAATCAATTCATAATAAAATTTAAAAACATTTTTGCGTTGGCACATATTTGTTAATATTATGAAACACATCTGTAGTCTGAATAATTATAATGCAGGCTATATAAATACGGCAATATCAAAATCAATAAAATTATTATAAATTAACGTTCAAGAAATGATGGAAACTATTAATTGCATACTTTGAACGTATCAATTTAATTTTTTAAATAAAAATTCCCATTCATTATTCTTTAATTTGTAATTATTGTCACATGAATATTGCAAATACAGTGCCAAGTAAAAAGTAAAATGGAATAATTTAAAATTTAAATTGAAAAAAAGAGAATACAACTACAACTAAAAGTAAACTACAACTTTATTTAATAGAATTTATTTACAGCAAATATATTCTTCCTTGAATGATAAACTGTCGTTTTGTTCCATCTTCTATGAATTTAAATATAGAATTATTTGCTATTGTTTATATTCTAATATTACAATATAAAAATTATAATATAAAATTTGAATTTTTGCATTATACGTATGCATTATGGTATTATATTTTTGCTTGTTCTAAATAGGAAATTTTATACAATTTAAATATTTTTTATAATGTTCGAATTTGTTGTAATTAAATGATACAATTATCATTAGGGCGACGTGTCTTATTGATTAATTTGCGATTGACTAAACACCAATTTATAAATTAACTGATAATTAGTGAACTTTGTTATTTAAGCTCATTCCAATTAATTAAAAATTAATAATTTTTGAATTAATTAATAATTCGTTATAATGAATATGTACAAAGTATTAATTTACAGGTTGTTGAAATTGAACTGTAAATTTTGAATATATTTATTAATTTTAAAATCTTAGAGAAGATAAATAATGTTATAAGAAAGTAACAAGGAAAACATATAAGAACCGAGAATAGGTCTTCAGCATCAATATATTTTTATAAATTTAATTTAAAAAATACGACCATCATCCTGAACTTCTTAACTTTATCGAGCATTATAATATAAATTAACAAATATTTTATCCATTGATTTTTAATTCGATAATTTAAAATAGTCTCTAAAATCATACTTAAAAAAAATAATAAAATTAAAGCTGTCAACATTATTTTCTTTTTCAGATTTTAAAAGTGTTCAAATTGACAGATATCAAATAATGTAAAGAAATCTGCCGAAATACTAACACTGTACAAATTGTAATCTTAAGAATTAAAAGACAAATTTATCAGAAGACGACAATTAAAAAAAAATGTTTTTAAATTGTTCGACAATTACATTCTGTTTTTAATATTTTTATTATTCTTCCGGCATGTCGCAGTACGAAATTTTAATAATAATGTAAGATTTGTTTTTTAAATTTTTAAAAAATATGTACGTTTGATTAATGTTTTAAATATTAATAAAAAATTATTTCTAAATCGTATACTCAAGCAGAATAGTATTTTGAAATGATATGGAGTAAATGTATGTATAAATAAATAATGTACGTATGTATTTAAAGTTAAACAAGATTAATATTTAGTTATTTTTTAAAAAGAAAAGAAAACAAAATATTAAAAGATTTTTTCAACGTATAATTAGTGAAGTTACAAATATATATTTTTCTTATGAATAGGATTCAATGAAATAAATCACGTAGCAACAAAGTCTTTTTAAATGCAATTATCATGATATATTTCATTTAGAATAGTATATTTTTTATTTGATTATTTTCCACTTTATATTAAATATTTTTAAAAGAATTTTTAAGATAAAGCAGGAATGAAAAATTTAAATGCTTGAAAAATGATTTTGAATATTACATGAGATGTAAAATACTTCATAACTTTCATCTATCGTATTTTTCATTCACACAGATTTTTCGAAAAGACAAAATTCTCTGCTAATAATAGTTACATACAGTTTTACACATATACATATAAAATAAAATGATATACGTAAATTATACAGCTTAGAAGTATAAATATTTTTGCTGAACAGTATATGATAGATGCCATTTAATTTAGTTACAAGTTGAGCTAACATAATCGAATTACTCCTTGATACAGATGGTAAAAAGTTATAAAATATTTGTGAAATAATGTATAAACGATAAGTTTTTAAATTTGTAGAACTCTCCAGAATTTGATGAATTTAGTTAAAAAAATTAACCAGATCGAATGAAACTCAAAACCATTGGAAGCTCAGTCTTGATCACTAGTTGTGGAACTTCCATTAAGCTAATACACCTTGACTCTTGAGCCTGGGTTTTTGCTCGTTATCTCTTTGATTGCTCTCGGTCGTAAAACTCGCAAGACACCGTCGCTAATTCATTTACAGAAAAGTCCAAGTAAGGGATCCCACACGACCTCCTCGAATGCGTGTGTAATCAGTGTAGATTTTTACTCTCGTGCACCTTTCACACCGCGACGTGTATTCCTCTACCACATCCCCCCTGCCGCGTTGATCCGTCACTCGACGCGATAGAAAAGAAAAACGCGAGAAATCCGCCTTTCATCCGCTGGAGGAGCGAACGCGGAGAAAAGACGCCCGCGGTCTTCAACGCCTGCGGATATCGCGTTCTTGGAAATTACCCCCGCGTTCTACTTTGTTGAATGGAAAGTCCTTGTTACTGATCCGAGGGGATAGATCGAGAGAGGGAGAGAAAGAGAGAGAGAGAGAGAGAGAGAGAGAGAGAGAGAAAGTCGTCGTACTCGATGCATTGCGAAAATGTGCTGTGACGTGTGCGGCTTGATTATAATGATGCTTTTCCGAGTGGCAGATATTTCTTGAATTCAGGTTCTGTGAAATTCATTATTAAAGCTATTTGTCTATGTCTTATTATTATCAAGTTGAAGAAATTACGAATAATTAGTATTTCAAATAGTACGATTGCTTCATTTTTTCGACATTGTAACATGCAGTCTTGCATAGATTACATTTTATTCGCGTCATGAAAAATAATGTTAACCGAACATTGACTTTGCAAGGTTCTTACATTATGCATGAATTAGTTCGGGAAAAATTTTTAAATAAAAAACGACATGTTTCATCATTCGTAAGATTTGATTAAATGTGTTGTATTTTTCTAATGAATAATAACACCAACGTGATCATGAACGAACAGTAAATATTTTACATGGATTTCAAGTTTCCATAATTAAATATATTCTATATTTTGTTCAGCTATTATTAATATGGATTTCCTGTTCCTTTAAATAGTCTGCCTTAAGCTTTAAATCGCGAACATTGCAGTAGTACGTAGTTTCTGAGCGTGTTTACATAAATTACTGAATTTCAAATTATTTACGATAAATACTTATACTTCGAAAGTAACAATTATAAATATAGCCCAATATGACTTAATGTATGCCTTTCTTAGTGCACGATAAAATTAAATATTTTACGGTAGTCAATAATTAACACGATAAAATGACTTTTTTCCCCCGGTCAGTTCCATTATCATTAACAGTCCTATAATTACGACGCGAAATATTTGAAAGGAAATAGCGTAGAGAAAAAGCGAGTGGTAGGTTTAATGGGATGCCGAAACTCTCGCAGATGCGAAAGCTTTAGGAAGGTGGCAAAGCTCAATAGCCGAAATTTAAACATCTCTCTTAAAGGAAGGTACCTAGCCACCTCGATGTATCTTACGTTGGATGAAACGAACACAATTATCCGGGGATGAATTAATATTACGGGCAGGCTAGAGGCTCGGGCGCATTTCACATTGCGTCCCCCTTGTCTCCTGGCCCGAAAACTCGAGTCTATTAATTGCGAGGATTAATATTGGCTCAATTAAAGGCGAAAGGCATACCGGCAGGGCAATATTTCTCTCTAAAGGCGCTCGAAACCTTCGTTAAAATTCGCCGCTGAATAAGTCTCGCGCCCTCTCTCGAGGAGCCTCGACAGGAGCAGAGCCGGGGAGGCATCGAGGGGAGGCATCGAGGGTAAGGAAGAGGTTGGCGTCGGTAGTGGGAGGCTCGCCCAAGGGCCAGAAGGGAAAGGGCACACCCGCGATCGGCGGTCAGCCCTCGGGTGCGTGGCCGGTGGCCCGAGCAGCGAGGAGCCAACGACGGAATGGGATTCCCATCGATCGGGATCCAGGCGAGTCACCCCGAGCCGCTCGGCCGCGACCCGACCTACATCTCCGAGCCCGCGTCTTCGCCGGAATGTAGGCTAGCCGCCGCGGAGGGAGGGCCTCCCATTCCAGCCGCTGCTCGCAGCCTCTCACCGCCGGTCCTCCTCGAGCGGCTCCGAGGAGCGCGACGGGACGCTAAACCCGGTCACCGCGACATCGCCAGCTCAGAGGGCACCGCCCTGCTACGGCGCCGAGAGCGATTGCGATATCGGTTGGGCATCGGTTGCGCATCGGTTGCGTCGTTCCTGGGATAGCTACGACCGGGAGCGGCTCCGCAGCATCGGCCGCGTTCGATTTGCGCAACGAATCGCCCGATGATTTCTAAAGACGAGTGTTTCCATTCGTTGGTGCCTCTGCTTTTCCGACTGCCAGCCAAAGACTATTCGGTGTGCGCCGCGGACTCGTCGATCGGCTCCTCCTGCTCAAGACTCCTGCCCGATAATCACGGGGAGAGTCTCCTCGTCGGAAAAACCCCACGCCCAACGCGCAAACACTCGCCCATACAAACATACTTGTTCAACGCATTCTTTCTTAAAGAATTTTCAGAGGCTGAGCTTGTGCGATTCCCTATTCTTTGACTCGGGCTTCGAAGTTTGAAAAAGGCTTGGAAAATTTGGAAAATTTGGAAAACATCCACCAACATACGTGAAATTGTATTCGATATGTATTCATTGTCAACGTACGACAAAATAAACCTTAAGCTATTGCTAAATTGCAAATTACTGTACGGCGATTAATTATTAATAGGTTTTTAAAAATAAACTTTTTCAATTGAAATACAAAGATGACCTTTATTTATTATCATTGGTATGCCTTTTGTTTTACGCTGTATCGACAGTTGTAAGCTGTTTTTTATGCAATGAATACAATGCATCGGCAGCGATATCATAGCTGAGACGATTTTAAGCCTCGCGTATTATTATAAAACAGAATGAGCTTGCGATGGAATTATTAAGAGCGATAGTACTATTTTTGTTTTAAAATATTATAGAGAATATTACAACCAATTTTATCATAAAAAGGCATTGTTATTACAAAAATTATATCTGAAAATAAGACTATTCTCAGTCGGCAAACGTTCTCAATTTCACTTGATAACACCATAAGAATTTAGATATTATGACGGGCAAGTGGCATAGTTAAAGAGATTAGTGTTTCTATTTAACATTTCCATTTATATACAATAATAATTGCTTCGTAAAAAAAATTTTTATTGCCAACAGATGACAATAAATCGCATATACACTATTACTAAAAATAAATTTCACTGATTTTAATATCTCAATTACGTATGCTTTATAACATTTTTAAACACATTCCAAACAATGGAATGAAGGTGATTGCTATTACTCATTTATAATCAGTGAACTATTACTTTTCAAACAAATTATAAATTAAAATATTTTATTTTCGGTAAGTTTTTTACAAATATTAAATTGATAATACATTACTTGAAGTCTGAATATTATAATACATACATAATATTTCAATACAGTTCTTTTTCGTATGGTGTATTTTATTATCATACGTATAACTTACACGTGTATTTTTAATTAATATTTTCATAATTTATTAACGTATATATACTGTTGTATAGGCATGTTTAAAATTATACAAATAAACAACATGATTATATTTTCGATATGAATAAGCGAGTTTTTTCTTTTGAAAGAGTTATTTTAAATATTTTTTATTCAAGCATACTTTTTCAAGCATGTATGAAAGACATTTCGAAATAATCACTACAGCGATAAATGTTTATTAAAATTGTTTTTTAATGCGTCGCTTTATTTTCCGAGTCGAGAAAATTTTTCCTTAACTCTTCGTATAATTTTAATTATTTTCAATTGTGTTTTTCAAATTACAAATATGAATTACAGATATTTTTTCACATTAGTCTATTTACCCAACTTAAAGCTCGAATATCAAAATTTTATTTAAAGAATAGCTTAGATATCCTAGTGTTTTCACGTTTTTAATACGCAGGATATAATTAACGTAGCAAGGCTTAGTTAACAATAATTCGTGATAGTTCATGAAACAATAGATGCAACTTTTCTGCCTTCTTGGTATCTTTTCAGGAGGTATATTAGTATTTTAAGTAGTATCTCTATTTCAAATATTTGTTTTATAATACATCTGTTTTAAATTTCTCACGGTGGAAATCCTTCTATATATCATTTGTCTAAAAGTATATTGATAATTTAGAATAAGCGAGAATTTCTTGCGGATCCGATCACGCAGCCTCGTTATTAATTACCTTTTGACCTCTTTAATATTCTAGGCACATCTATGTGCCACCTCTTTCTCTCTCGCCTTTATTCTAACTCTGTTTTAAGTGTACATCCAGGTAAAATTGAATAGAAGCTCAATAGGACGGTTCAATTTAAAAAAATTAGACTGAGCGCAAGGCGACAAAAGTAACACGACTATATGCGAGTAATTAAATTTTTTTAGAGGTTGAGCGTTTTTCGATTTTGCTGCTAACTTATTCGATGTCGATTCAACGTTTTAAAGAAAGTTAAAATGAAGCGTACGCTCATCAGCAAGCAAGTAAGTAAATGAAAACAAGTCTTCCAGATTCTTTTTGTATTATATTAGTTGATTATATTTAGGTATGTCAAATGAATTTCAAGGATTTTTATACGTTTTCTCTTTGTCGCTTTATATATCTGAAGAACATGTTAGGAATTCGTATGACAACAATCATCATTATTATGAATAATTATTTCAAACTAATGATTTATTATGAAAGTTATCCGTGTTTGAATTCCTGTGATATCGATTGATTTGACGGTATTCCATATATATGGAATACCCTCTTATAAGTCAATCGTGTAAAGAAAATTATTTTTAATAAATATAAATTAGTAGAGAATTACGCAAAGGTTGCAGGATCGATTTTCATATCCCAGTTTAACGTTCACATTGGCACTGAATTGGTTAAATTGATCAAATTCCATAGAAAAATCGAATGTGCTGATATTCGTGGTGGCGAGAGCGGGAGGATAAAAATAGAATCCGAGACTAATTCGCGGTTTCGTAACTTTTGCTTTCTGTACCCGAGATATTGTCTATGGAAAATGATTGTTCGCATTCCTCACTTATTTCACGTGTCAAATATTTGAAGACAATGGCAACATCTGATCGAGCTGAGGAGTCCGCAGTATCGCTAATCCTGTCACGCCTTTATCAGATTATGCGTCCATTCTGTGGTTGTGGAAACGTCAGATATTAGCTAATTTTGTCTTTATCGCAGAGCTACTATATTCTTAGAACTGACAAGGTACCTCTGTACACGAGAAGCACATGTTACTTTTCACAATACCTTGTAATACACGTTCCTTTGTAAAGCTTTAGAGCACCAAGATAATCTGTGATCGTGACTCCAAGCTCCATTCGCCCGAATGAAAAAAAAAAAAATATAATAATATAAGACACGTGCCTAAAGACCGCATTGACAGATTCAGGATGATATCGCCAGGTCGACACGATGATTCTTAATTAGCTGTGAGATTTGATAAAAAAAAATCACGATTCGTACGAGCCAAAATGAAAAATAGTGCAATACTTGGACGGAGAAACGTCGAGTAGCGTTGAGAAATCGTGAGTGCAAATAATATGTAACTTAGGTAACAATGGACGAGGATTATTAACCTCCCTAAATCAGCTACACTTACCGCGCAAGAAATGCTTTTCAATAACGTGTCTTTTAAGAGCGCAGGAAAAATTAATTATATTACGAAGCTACTGAGCACAGTCGGTCATCAAGAGGCACAAGGGGATGAACTGACAAGTTACAGCGCATATTCTGCCAGTTAACAGCCAAAGGCATTTTCATGACAATATCAAGGATCGGCTCGCTTCCGTATTTTTGCCCTCTTTGTTTACGATCCTCATTTATTACCTTGTCATCGCGCGTAGGGTCTTGCAACTGATGGTTTTCTGGATTGTATACGATACGATCCCCTCCACCTACGCCCCTCCTTTTAAATACCCTCTGTCCTGCTAAAGAGTCGCTACTCGAAGCAAAGAATTTACCACCGAGTGCTACTGCCTTGAGAACGTGAACTTTTCGATAATTGACCCGAGCACGACTCCCTGCATATAAGCGAGACGAGGCACATGCATCTATTATAATTTTTATTTATGAGCCTATTAACACAACAGGTAGACACATTGTACACATTGAGTTGGTGTGTTTTCTTTTACCCTTTCGTACACAATAGAAATGTTGTGTTTCACATGACCGATGCGTGTATAATTTATTTTCATTAATTTTACCAATAAATGGAATTTTTTAAGTTTTATTAGCTAGGAACAAATTAGTATTCTAGCTTGGTTACAACTTTACATAACATTTGTTTCAACAAGGCCTATTATAAATCACGTTTATTATTTTTCGTTCAATTTATGTATCATACGTTCATTGGCAAAAATACTTTTTCCTTTCACCTAAAATTCACGATAGTATTTGTACTATTATAATACCATTTTCTACACAATTGCTTTCGCGACTATCTTTTATGATCTGTTAACATCAATATCCAATTAATGCTTTAAATAGATATTCTATTCTAATTATTTCACATACACAAATTTAACAATACCACTTCGTTTAAGTAATTTTTCAATCGTCCGTTCAAATATGAAATAAATGATTTTTTTTTCATTTATCGTGTGTTCTTCAAGTACAATTGTGTACTTTATGCAAGTGTTAAGAAAATACGATTTGTAAATAAGTCGCTTTAAAAAATTGTTTTCTATCGAAAAAGCAGATCATAAAAATATATCTGTATTATGAAATGGAGGCAAGGTAGATTAAACCAAAGATAAAGGTTATTTAAATAAGAATTTATAATTTTATACGGAATTTTGTAGAATATTATTAATAAATTATTGAATAATTCTTCAAATTCAGTAGCATTAAGAGTTTTGTTTACGTAGAAAATTAATGAAGCGTTATTTTAGCGTAATATATTTTTTCGTGCTTACGGCAGATAACTACTACTGCTGAGTAAAATTTAACACCAAAGGGATTTCATGTGATTTGAGAGATCTAAGAGTCATGGATAAAGCTGATGATTCGCTTTAAAGGGTAAACTAAATTATTTAGTCAGGGCTTCAAATTCTTATGACTTCCTTCATTAAAGTACAATACATTAAAAAAAAAACAAAGTTCAAAATACGTGCATAATTGAATGTAATTACATTTAAGTGCACATAAATATTAAGCTTTCAGCACTAATGTTAAGCAATTTCTAGCCTTTTAAGCAGGTTTTCTACTTATTTCTATTCATGTTATTTAAACGAAAGATCTGCATATTAGAAAGTCGTTTTTCTATCTTCAAAATAGTACAAGTACAAATGTAACAAGCACAAGTTGGTTACCCGTACGCTTTAATGATCTCCTTCCTTTAAATTGTCATTTCGAATTTGAAGGATACTAAAGATAGGGCGTCGCTCATACTACGTTGTCAGTGAAAAAAAAGCTCTTGCCCGATCTGATCAAATGTTGGTTTTACTTCGCCTCGTCGATCCCATACTAAAACTCATTGCAGAAGCGTAGGTAAAAGAATGAATGCCTTTGACAATGAAGAAGTAGTACTGGAATCAAAATAGACGCAGATTTTGCAGAGTAGCTTATCACTCGAGTCTCAAATACGTGCTTTTCCTCTATAAAAACCGCTGATACGGTATTAACGAGGGTCGCATTAAAAATGAGAGTTGGGCACACATGCATAAGCGAATATTAAGCGAGGATAAAAGAGAAAGAAATACGTGTAATCATGCTGAAATTGATCGCAATAGCGTAGAGGCGTAGTTAGGGAAAATGAGAAGGTAATAAGACAGGCAGACATAACGAAATAAAACCAATATACTGTTGATTGTAACGGTTAATATTATTCCAAATGTTAATTCCACAGTATTATTATCTCGAAATGAATGGTAATGTGCAAGAAGAATCGTAAGAAGTCTTCTTATAGGTCATCGTTGATACTAGCCGACAGTCTCCACTCGTGGTCTTCTATTAGAAAATTGATTGGATAAATACACCTACGTGTTAGTTGTAAAAAGCCTTTTTTATATCCTTCCTCGCAGTGATTATATCTAAAGCCCTTCCTTTCAGACCGAACTTTCTTTACTGTATCGGATACTTCAGGGGAGCTCAGATTGTACGTATACTTATCAAAGAGTAAGATAGTTCTCTATTCGGTGTCTTCCAATGCAATATTAGATGCACTAAAGATCAGCTTTTATTCGCGAAGGCTACGTGAAATGGTAACAGATATATAATTTTCATTACTTCCAGTCCTTGTTTATTATCAAAGACCTCACAAATATTATCAAAGAAGATAAATTTACTTATTTTTTTATCAACGTCATTAAACGTTTTCATTGGAATTATTTTATTTTGTTCTTTGAACCGATACCTTTTGTAAAAAAAGACATTTAACGGCTTACGTTAAAATTTAAATTGTATCTATATATTTTTGTCAATTTTCATTAAGTTTTATAACAAAATTCGAGTTACTAAAAATCAACACTTTAATGATTTTTCCACTTTATTCCAATGTCTAATCCCACATTTTGAATTTTAAAACGCTTTATCCCTATGTCCCATAATTTTATAATATGTCGTCTGTACATGAAAATGCATTTTTCAATGTATGAATAAATATATTGAGCTATTTTATGTGGGTTTTACAACGCTTGAAAATAAATGTATCAGCTATAAAAAAGAAAAAAATTACAATTGCCCACGATAAATTCATTCACAGTCATATTCTAAAGCTACGGCAGTTATTGATTTTACACGACAATCTCTAGTCGTATTCCATAACAGCCAGTACATAAGATGTACTTTAAATACGAGGCATGCCATTTTTTGTATTTTGTAATAACACGTTGTAATCGGAAAAAGTTTGTCTTTGAAAAGAGTGCAAGAGAACCGTTAAAAATTATAAAAAAATTCAGTCAATGTGCAAAAAATCATATGTGCAAAATCAATAAAAACACAGAATCCGCATTCATAATGTGAGGAGAATGCTTGCCAATTAGAGTTTTCCGATGCTTTCGTGCAACTAATATAAGAGTAAATTTATAAATTGTTACTTTACGCAAAGGCAATAAATATCCATGTCGATGTTACCGGCCAAGATATTTTTTTGCTCAATGCCGTTGTTGCGCACTCGGTATTACTCAATTGGACAAACTTTCTTACTTCAGTTGTTATAGTTTTTATATGAATTTTTTATACGAATGAATATTATTTCCTAACCTATTGGTAACAAAATCTTTCCTCTTTTGTAAATGACTTTAATTTATCATAAAATCAGTACAGAAGAAAATAGGCTAAAAGCGAAAAAAACTAGGACTGTGGTATTATGAAATGTTAAAATAAATAAGACCAAGCTTTTATATTTCGTCAATCAAAGTTTTTAGCGAAAGAACGACTCTATCAGGAGTAAAAAGAAATACACGTATACATTTTTGTTCAGGACTTTACGACTACGTACATTGCATTAGTGCGGTTTTCGTCCAGGAGGTGGCCACCTGCCAACCACATAATAAGTCGATACATTTATTTCAGACACCAGGTGGCGGCGGTCAATTCACTACAAGATTGTCGTAGCAGGATACAACTAAGATGTTCTTCACCGAACTTAGGACTACTTCCGGCAGCCATCGTAAAAGTACGATTCCGTTTCCTTGCGCTTTTCATGGCTCCATGCTGCATCGTTTTGACTTGCGGCATATTTGAATTTTTTTCCATATAGGCCATAGGCTCATCTCTTATATAGTACTTTCTATGGTTAATGCCTTGTTAGAGTCCGACTTCTGACTCTCTTTTATACAGAGCCATGCTCACTTGGGACTTTATCTCTACGGTTTCGCCTAGTTGGATTCATTCATAAGTCAACCTTTCATCCACAACCAATATTTATATACTACAAACATAAGCAATAAACAAATGCATTCATATCTGCACTAGAATTATATTTGCTTTCCTGATTGCGTATAGCCAAAAAAGTCTGCTTAACACACGTGTATATGGACAATGACGCATAACTTTACTAACATAAGAATTTTTAATCTCTCTCAACTTCATTATTCGTTTAAATTAATTACTTTATTTGATGCAATAATTTTATACAGTATTGCAATTAAAATGTTTTGAAAGTTGAAAATCCCGAATTTGTACGTGTGTTTTGATCTTTTTTTTTTATTTTTTTAAGAAAGACATTACACCAACTTTATTAATTAATTTTAATTTCTGACCTGAGCTATTCCTTGATAATAAGAGATTTGTTTTACAAGCATTCAATAAAAAAGACTTCCATTGCAATTCCCATACGTCAGTATAAATGCAGCATGTAAAGTGCAGGGATACCAGTTGTCTCGCATCGTGGCCTTAATGCTGTTGTTTTCAATAGCTCTCGGCCGTTTCCCAGAAACAAAAAATGATTAGAACGGAGACAAATTTATCCCGAGTAGAAATTAAAGTTTCACTGCGGAAGTGCTCGGGTGAGCTTTGTGCCGCAGACTTGGCATGCACGTGTAACAGTACTCTCGGCATCCGATAGGTAAGCCTGTAATTCGCTTAAGTATTTCATTGTCCGCGCGAGTGCGGATCTGGGAGCTTCGCTGATTTGGCCGCGGGTGAAAAAAAGAATAGAATAGGCGCGCGTGCGTGTGTTATTTGCAAATATATCCCGATTGGATGGACTTTAATTGTGCGAATGGGCTCAACGACGGGTCGCCGGCAGTCATCGGCAATTGCTTCTTTTTCGAGGGTATCGCTATCCTACCGACGAATTTGTATGCATAACAATGTTACCGGCTTTCTGTTTTCGACTGAGGAAGGATTTGTGGTGCGAAGTAAAAAGAGGGAACGAGCGGCCGGTGTCGATTGCAGGTACAAGTGCTACGGTTGATGGAGCGGCTTTTCACAGGGCGCACCGATGCGGGCTGGGACACGAGATAGCCTCCGCCGACCGGCTTTTAGCCCCTTTAAATATTTCTGCTTTTTTCCCCGTTTTTTAATAATTAAATACGATGAATGGTATGGCTTTCACACATGGGAAATAAGTTTGAATTCAGTACTTCGCGAAACGAAGATTCATTTCTAATATTTTCATAGAGCTCGGGCTTTTTTCCACTTTTTTTTTATTTGCAATTTTTTTATGCGAGAGCTCTGCACCTGTACTTAATTTGGAAGATAAGCAATAATATTGCTTTGAATTATTCATACATTTAAACAACAGTTTTCGTACTATTATTAGCTCACTGCACAATCGTTTCTACTCTAGAGTTCTGGATTTATAATAATTTAGGATTGCGTTTAAAACTATAAACAGTACCAACAAAATCGGTTGCACTTAACTTGTGTTAAAATTTCTTATGCAACCTGATGCTTCTAGATTTAATATTTGTGAGGATAAAGTTGACTTATTTGAATTCGTTGGCATATCTCTTGCAGCAAAGGTTTTTTCATTTATAATGTGTATCGTATCAAATGGGAATATTTTTACAAGCATTTTCTTTTATAATTTAAGGAAATTTATGTATATTGTTCACTGTGCATCCGTCGTAAACATTTATTTATTATTGCATATTTTTGAAATATTTGAAAGCAACTTTGTTAATTTAAATACAAATAGAAATGCCCTTAATGCGGAACACATGAGAGAGAATGAGAATTCTTTACGAAGAACAAGTTTTTAAGGTATTTTTTACCCTTTTTTAAAATAAAATTTAGATTACGGCAACTTAAAATCTTTAAAGAAGCTTTATTCAGAAAAAAGTATTCGATACATCAATACAAAATATTGAATTTATGGTTTTGTAAAATACTTATAATTTTTATTCTAAAAAATTGAATAAAGAATCTAATTATATCTATACTTTTAATCTAAAATAAAAGAATTTACGAAGTTTTAAAAGTATGCTTTTTAAAATTTAATAAATATTTGATTATTTACAAAAAAGCCAATAAAATGTGTATTTTTAAATTAAAGTACAAATTTCTTTCAAGGTAATGAGATTGTTTTATGTTTTTCAAGTATTTAATTTGTAACTCTGTACATAAGGCAATATTTTATTTAAAAATTTTTTAAAATTTTTTGCTCTAATTATAAATAATTATACACTTTTTGGTATTAAAACATTAATTTCAAACAATTAAAAGGCTTATTAAATTTTTAATATCACATAAAAGCATTATATGTATATATATATATATATATATATATATTTATATAAATTCTTTTGCTTTATATTTGATTTATTAATTTTGATTTAATAAAGTAAAATCACGTATAAAAAAACATTAAAAAATATTGTACGTGAAACATATACCTACATTTCAATAATCATTTCTATATTATATTAAAGGATTATAATGATTTTTTAGTAAAGATAAAATCAAACAAATACATGATGAAACGAAAGCTAATGTCATTAATTAATGTCGAGTTTTCACTAATTTTACAAAATATTAATACTTATATAAAATAATTTTGTTGCAAATTGATTTTTAAATATATGAATACGTTTTAATATAATATTACGAATCAAAGGCTACGTCATTTATGAAATAATTATAGTTTAGTTAAAATTCTTTTACATTATGCCACTATTAAATAAACGATGATAATTAATAAAAACTATAAGGATGTACAATGCCGATTTTTGCTCATGTTGCAAATCTTTATTTTTGTAGGGTTTTCTACTTTATGAATGAAGCATTAACAATAAGTGAGGTGAAATTCAATAAAATCATACTTTTTGATGTTTTAAAGTTACGTTTTTGGCTATTCTTTACGAAAACTATTTAAAAGAGTTCGAGAATAATTTATGATTGATTCCATATCAGGCTTATATGAATTTTACGTTTAAAATATATAAATTTTATAGTGTTGAATTGAACAAGAAATATTTACTTATCTAGCATTCAATTATATTCCTTACAAATTTAATAAGTAAGCATTAAGTTGTAATAGAATTTAAATTATAAATATAATTGGTATTATATATACTTTGTATTATAAAAATATTCGATCTAATATTGTCAACGTTGAGAAAGCTATAATATTTTAGAAAAAAATACAGTCGCTTTCAAAGTATCTTGATAATTAAATGTCTGAATGACGTGAAAGAAAAACTTGCTGAAAAAATTAAAGAATCAATCCCTTTCAAGCTCAACGTTTTTAACCCGATTCTTATTAATTTAAGTAGATAATTCTGAGTCAATCAAAGAAATTGCTTATTTTTTTTCTATTCTACGTACACACTGGAAGTTTTGTAGCCCATTTGTTTCTATTCCAGTAATATTTTTTTGGCATTTCACATTCATCCTGGCAGAAAAAAATTTAGAAAAATCCATTGATTAATGTTTGCTTCTGCCACTAGCACACGTGTATGCTCTCTTATTAATAACTATATATGTCTAGATTTACTTAAAATTTGAAGGGTAACTTAAATGGATTTCTTTTAAACTTTATATCCAGAAATGCAACAATTGTATAAATAAGTGGATATTAGTAGGGAGTCGTTAACTTACTATAATTCCTCAGACAAAGCAATACTAATTCGTATGGAAATATAGCTTTAAAAATATAGCTCCAGAGCTTTTATAATATTTAAGACACAGATTTGGTCCTTGCCAATTACTTTACAACGTTGATGCGAGAAAAATATGAAGCCTTAAGAATAAAGGGAGAACGACATAACAATTCGACATTTACATTCGTAGATATAAAGTGAGCGCAAATAGTAGATTATTCTCAACAGCCACTCGGAATATGTTTTTTACGACGGCCTTTGGGGTAATACCATTACACTCTTATTGAGCCACAAAATTCTAGGCTGTATTCATGTTTTTCAATAAATGTTTCAAAACTCGAAGTCCCAAATACGTTTTATGGATTCCAGTTATATCGAATTAATTTTCGAAAAAGTAGTCAATTTTGTTCTCACTTAAACACTAATTAAAAGTCTAATTTTACGATCCTTTTTTGAGTTATATAAAGTTGATTCGCAGCTGTCGGGAACTCTAGGTCACCTGACACAAAAAGAATCCAGAGGAAGTAGGACCGCAATAGACTATTATGCAGAGTTTTTTCATACTTGTTGCAATCTATATCACGATACTTTATTCGTTTGATTAAAAAGCGTATTGGTTTGGCAGCTACAGTTTGCTCTATTCATATGCTAAATGGACATTTTACCAAAAGAAGTTTATTTCCATTTGTTTGTTAGTACATGTAACTTTCAAGACTACAATCGAACTTTTTTATTCTACGTAAGGTGCAACATTGATGCGTATTATATTTTCGGATTTTTGCCTACAAGTATTATTTACTTAGTACATTTAATTTAGTTCATTTCATAATACTTATTATTTCACAGAATGTCGAATACATATTATATATTAGAATATATACAATTGTTTATGCAAAATAAAATACCATTAAGAGAAATTTATATTTTTTTACCACTAATATTTATTTTTTTTGTTTATACATATATATATACTTTGCTCGTTAAAATAACAAATAACACCAGCCGTTTATTCTTTTATGTAAATACCCAGGCTCTGGTTAATTACTTTAAATTTAACGAGAGCTATGAAAAGGGTTTCGTACGCAGTTTTTCAAAATTATCGTATTTGTCAAGGCATTGACTATTTGTGCTAACTATCGTTTTTCAGTGCTCAAATATTTGTATCCAAGTATAATACAAAGTCCCGTATAAATAGGTAAAAAAAAAATAAAACTGTACGTTAAAATAAATAAAAAGTCATTAGGAACTTAGTACTTAGTTATGTTTAGCTTTGTACGTAATTATTGAACATCAGTTTTCTCGAAACCTTATTTTTAATACTCGTGTCCAAATAATTTCATAGCTAAGAGCATTCGACAGGAGATAGAATGCAGATAGATGGACATAAATTTTGCTAAAGCTCGTACACGAAATTGGTAATTTATTTCCTGCGTTAAAAGCTTAATGTATACACTCCTCGACAGTATTACATACGCACAGAAGCGCATACAATCACGCGTTTGAATAATTCACGGAACAGGCAATTACTGCATTCTCTGTTATCCAGTAGTAAAATTCGTCTGTTATTCTGTATCGTCGTCGTCTGGAACCGTTCCGTCGGAAACAAAGTGGAGCTCCTGGTCAGGAGAGGCTCATCTCTCCGCAAAAAAGAATCGAGCCTATATAGCCTATGAACTCAGAAGCTAGAGGGAAGTATCGATATTTCAAAAACTCGTCGGTAGTACAAAGGGGCGGGACAGGCAAGAGGGAGGAGGAGGGAGAGCGAGAGATTAATTGAGCCCCACATCGGATGGGGTGGAAAGTGATTTTTGGTTGAAGGGTGAGACTGGCACCGATCTAATCCTCTTTTTCTTTCCCTTTCGAACATCTGAGTATGCACGTCTTCTCGTTTAATGTCGCAATTACTCCGAGCTTCCTCGAATCCATCAGCGAACTTCTTTCTCAACCTGCCATTTAGCAGAACGATCAATTTTTACATTTACCGGTCTTTTTTAATAATCTACGAGGTGACATATGCTGGAACTTGAGTCAACTGCGGTTCAACGGCCATGAAACATTAATAGCTTGATACGTCTAGAAGAAAATGCCTTAATAAAATCACTTGATATGTCTATTATTAAAAAGTATTATACATTTATGTGAGCGCTGTTTAACAATAAACTTAAAGCGTATGTTAATACGAATCGTAAATTGTTTCGATATCACTCGTTTGATTGATCTATTATTATTATTTATTGTTCAACACATTTTTAAACATTGTCCAAAGTCATGTATACGTTTAATATTCACAATAATTAAAAGTACATTAAAATTCTTAAGCGAATCATTTGGTTTTATTTTTATAAAAATCGGAGCAATGATATTTATTACAGATTTAATAATAAATTATTTTATTATTTTTAATTACTTTTAATTATTAATCACTTGCTTGTAAATCTTTTCATTTTTTAGGAATTATTATATTCTCAAAATTTTTATTATTGTATGATAATAGGCGTATAGTGTAATAATTACACTATTATCCTGATATTATATAAGATTTCCTTCAAGATTTGTTCAGTACAATGACTTAATTTTAAAACTCTTTATTACACATATTTGCAAAGCGGTTAGTATATCAATTTGATTTATTAAATCAAAATAATAATCATAGTAAATAAACGTAAAATGTAATAGCTCATAATTAATGAACGCATTTACTAAAGATGAACGGCTTTCTTAACAGTGAGAGGCTTAACATATTTTCTAAATAATGATGCATAATGAAAAAAAATTGCTTTTGCTTATATTAATTCAAAAGTTACTTTGTATATTATAGATTTATAGAATATATATATATATATATATATTACAATAATGATACAAACTGGCGAAATACCATGTTATACAATATAAAATAAAATCACAACTCTATTCGATGAAGCTTAAATAACTTGGCATTTACAAGCTGGGAGCTAGAGTTTCTTGAAAAGAAAAACTTGCTTGCGAAAATTTAATTTCGGTTTTGTTTGCATTCTGAGTTTCATGCTTTTAGAATTTTTCAAATTTGCGATAATCCTCTACTAAAAAAAATAATTGTACAATCACTACAATAGGGCAAGTAAGCCATTTGCTCATATTGTAAAGTAGAGCTAATTCCACATGAATAGAATTGAATAATTATTTAAATATTGCAGAAGCTCGTCTAATGTAGTTTTTAAACGTAGCTACTAAAGCCTTTTTTAACGGAAAGTATTACTTTTCTCAAGTGCATAAGCGAGATGTCCGCTAATAACGGGATCGTGCACACAATTAAAAAGTTATAAAAAAATACAAAGGGTAAGAAAGGAAGGGAATTACAATTTCGTCTAGCAGTTTCCTCCTCCTCTCTCTCTCTCTCTCTCTCTCTCTCTCTCTTTCTCTCTCCCATGAAAATGCACGCGAACGTAGCGTTTCCTGATCTCCCGTCGTGACGCTTCTTTCTCCCCTTTCGACATGTAGCAGGAAATACAAGAAGAAAATAATGGAGCGGAAGGTGGCGTAAGATGGGGATAGAGTCACGGGCCTGGGGAGTTTTGATGAATCATAGGCTTCTCTTAGGGTGAGGTGCCGTACAAATAGCTCGAACGCCAATTCGCTAAACCGACTCTACGTAATTTCTTTTCGGGGAAATCGACGGCCGATTTTTAGCTACGTCGGAGCCAAGATTGCCTTGTCTCGGGAATAAGTGGATAAGTTTTTGACTGCAAGGCTTTTACGGATTAAGGTTTTGCGGGTTCCCGCACTGCGAGAATTCATTGTCACACTGTTAGCTGACTTTTATAGATATACTTCAACTAATGGTCAGTTCGACGCTTATGAAGGGGTTTTTGCGCTCGTTCAATTGTGACATAAGTGTCGCGGCATTTGCTAATTTTTCTTTTTCACTTAATGTTTGTGCGCTCAAAAACTTCATAGAGCAGTCGGCTAAAAACGAATTTGCGGATTAAGTTCATTGCGTTTATGACTCCTTTTTAAACATACTTTTCGCATTTTAATTGATTAATAATGTTTACAGACCAAAGCTTTGCGAAGTGGTAATTATATAGGCCACACTCGTTATTTGATTGTTCATGGACGTTCAATATTTAGATTCATGTGAAATGGAATATATTTACTTGGAAATCATAATCCATTATTATAGCGTTTACTTTCAGTTTATACTTTACAATTTTTTAGTTCTTTAAAAAAATACAGTTTTTAATAAAAAAAAAAATATATATATATATATATATATTGAAAACGTATTGACAGAAATGTAAAAATGTCAATTGCTGCCCAATATTGATTAATATTAATTTAAAAAGTTCTAGTGTTTACCATAAAGCTGCAATCTTAAGCTTTAGCACTTACATTTGCAACATGAAAGTTTGTTTTAAATATTGGTCATATTTTACGTAACCAATAAAAGACGTAAAAAAATCATGACGCAGCTTTGAGTTATGTAAGGCAGGCAGTTTCTTGAACAACATATTTAAACAATGGTATGACATAAATTAAACTAAATTTACCGGACCATTATACTTTACACATGTCAAGTCTAACACGAAGAGTAATGTGTTTGTAAATAATTACGACATGTGATTCTTGCGGCACAATATCGTAAAATTCTAGCTTCTTTTTAATTTGAAAAGTTAAAGTCCTGTTTTATCTTGATAAGCAGACGGTACAAAAGTTTTGAGCGATTATTTGACTTGAGAACTTTCCAGTTTGATAGCCTTTAAAATTGGCATACAGTATTCATAAGAGGACTCGAGAATCGACGTAAGGAATGGAGGTAAGTAAATGTAATTAGCTTGACTTTATGTACCAATGGCTATCCTGCGAGAAAAACCTGCCGGTAAAATTGATTACTTGCTAAACTCTGGCCCTATTTGGAATCCTTGGCCGGCTAAAGCAGCGCTTCTAAGCAAGCTTAAAACTGCGAAAGCTTCAAGGCATCCCTTTTATTTCGGTTTGAGGGACTCTTTGGAAGGAGCCCAAGTGTAACGTGCTGAGTAAATAAAATGATCGATTCGCGGGCATAAATAAAGTAGGAGCGAGAGCCGCGCGCGGGCCTCCGCAAGGTTTTATCTCGCGAGCGATGGCGCCAACCCTCGAAGGGCGATTTGGGGGTAAAGAAGACAATTCGACAATGCAAATAGCGTGGCGCATCGTGCGGCTTTTTTATCTGTTGCGGTAACGCCAAACAAATGGAATTCGCGATAAAGCGATCGCATAAGCGCTTCTGGGCAAAAGTGCAGAACGCCAGATCGATGCTGCGAGCAGAGGAGGAGGAGGAGGAGGAGGAGGAGGCGGCGGCAGCAGAGGAGGAGAAGACACGTTTTGCGCGGGCGCCCCTCAACGGATTATCATCTAATTTGGCGCAGTGCGACGGCGCCACGATACGGAGGCAGGAGAAATAAGAGGAAGGAATAGGGATCGGGTGGGCGCTACTGCGACGTCGAGGAGCAGCAGCAGCAGCAGCAGCCGCGTATTAATCATCCGCCGACTTTCCTCGGCGCCGGTGTCAATGTTTTCATCTGCGGAGCCGAGGCTCGCTCCCCTGCCCTCGGATCGCAGCTAACCCACCCGATGTGGCATTCTTATCGGTCCGATTCCTGTCTATTCGATGCAAATTCCCCTCGCGAAATTACTCGGCCTCGCTTGGGTCCGAATCCGATGCCGCCATTAGCTCCTAGCGCACGGCTTTACCCGGAATCCAGCAGAATGCGGCAAACTATTCTCGAGAGTGGCTGATCTTCCTCTACTGGCTCAGCTCTTAAAGCCATCTTCCTTAGATTGGATTATCCTTGTGGCGCAGTGTTTCAAAGCTTGGGCTTCTGGGCCATAGGAGGACGGTCGCCGCTGGAAAGACTTTAGCCCCGACCTCCTATTCCGACCACCTCTTGTTGATATCGAATTCGATACGGAATTATTTATAGAATATTGCGCGGAGGGGAGAAGAGATTTGAGATGAAATGCCCCTTATAGAGCTTGCAATGGACGAAGGGCAGGGCAACAACGGGTGGAAGACTCCGTGTGCGATTTAAACTATCGCGAAAGCACGAGTAATCCTTTATTTAGCGATGCTTTTCGTTTTAGAATCTTACCAATCTTTGAAGCTGACCTGCCAAGCAAAATGACCACCATCAAGGAACATGCAGCTATTCCGAAATATAAAGCCCGCTGCAATAAAGCGATGTCTGTGTTGATAGCTTTAATTTAAAAAAAAACCCTAAACTTAACGCTTTCGCCAAGTAGTGACATTAACAAACTTCCAACAGATAGTAGTGCAATCGAACAAGTGTTTAGTTGCTGTGTCAACTAAAATTGTTACCCTTAAATTTAGGTACAAATTAAATTTGAGTATTATTCAAGCGAAATGAACACTAGCTTCGCTGCTATTTTATTTTATAATTAGTTTTAACTTGTACTACACAATTTTATTCAATCAAATCACAATCTGTCCTAAGTTATTAATTGATCGTAAATATTCACGGCTATACTTATTATTTACACCTCTTGCTACCATACCTACTTAACTCAAAGACAAACTAATGACTTAATAGTGTAATGATTATTCGATAAATGTGCTTGCTTAATTGCTGAATAATTGTTAGTATGAATATTACGTCGTGATAAAGAGACTTCCATTGCTCACCCCAAACGAAGATTATTCTTTCCCTCAAATTTATATGTTACAATACAATCAATAATATACAAACTGAACTATACGCGCAAGCTTCTTTTTTCGTCAACTTTATCTATCTATATTTAAGCGTTATTTAAGCGTTATTTAAGCGTTATTTAAGCGCCATAAAATAAAGGGTTACTGGTTGGAGATTCAATTTTTCAAGATTCAAAACAAAATTGTTGCAATATTTGCTGGATATACTTATTCATTTTCATGAGAATTAACGATTATTTTAAAAACACATTAATATTGTTATTAATAATAATATGTGGCTATAAAAATATACTTTATTTTATACATTTTATTATTTTATTATTCTGACCCAGTTATTAATTTTCAATTTTTTTAAAATGAATATAAGTAGTTTTCATACTTTTAACTGCTTAATTGCTAAATTACTGAATTGGCTTTTCAATATTTTTAATAAAGTATAATTTAATTAATTGTTGCCTACATATTTGAGAATTGAAAGTTTTTTAATAATGTCGATTAAATATAGAGTAGATTCACAAATTAATGGAAAATTTTTTCAAGTATTTCATAAAATTATTTTACATATTTAGGTTTCTGAACTTGAAAAAAAATTAAATGAAATATCGATTTAAAATATGTCTTCGACATCGATGTGTACCTAATCGAAATCGAAATCACAAAATGCGAAGTGCATATAATTTAGATTGAATGCATCGATTATAAGTGAAATTGTTTGAAAAATAAATGCCAGTGAACATCAAAGTAATTTGAAATGGTTATTCGTTAAATTGATGCATATTGATAGCAGGCTAACGAGGATCTTAAACAATTGTTTGTCGAGACAAAGTAAAATACCTTGGAGCGTCGATGATGGGCAGCGCTCAATTAAGTAAACGAGAAAATTCGCGGATCGCGTACAGTAGGAGGAAATTCTGCGCATGTGGCCCAGTATTTGAGCTTGAGGAACAATACGAGGGAAGCCGAAGCACGTATGACATGCACGGGAATGCAAAAAACTGTAACTTCTGGGTACCGCGAGCTATAAATAACACAGGGAAACTGATGTTGACGAAAGAGAGTGAAAGTAAAAGAAAGAGAAAGAGAGAGAGAGAGAGAGAGAGAGAGAGAGAGAAACCAGCAAGGCTCTTGGTTTAGGATAGAAATACTAGCCTTTGGCTAAAAGTTCGCCTACACAAGGCCACCATTGTACTTCTTTTGGGGCAGGACACACGCCACTCCGAACAATCAGGAGCCAGGATATGCAAGAGGTAAGTACAGGGACGAATGGCTGACAGTACTCGTTTCTTTTTAAGCGCGTTACAAAAATATCATCATTTCTCGTAAATGGAAATTAATGAGATCCCGGCAAACTATATCATAGTTGTATTCGAGGGCCGTTAGAGCAATGCGCAGGACATTTTCAAGGCTCTCAGTGCTCGAACAATAAGTTAATTAATGAGTGCTTTTTCATCAAATACTTTTTGCTTGATTCATAGGTAGTGTTGATCTTTTTATGTATAAGTAAAAACTGGGTTTGTAATACGATTGACATTTCTCTTTGATAGGACATTCATTTTTACGTGTATCAAGGGTCATTAAGACCTCCGGTAAGGCAACCCTCAATTTGCCAATTCAATTAATGATGCATCGATATTTGCTTTCCTAATTAAATAATTGCACCGGTAATCACAAAAGAGATTATCTTATAGAACAATCATGATGCTTTTTATTAACGTTTCGCATTAACAATCAAATAAATAAAACAATTGAATTAATTTCGATCAAATGCCATTTGCCGCGATATCAAAAATTATAACTCATGTGAAATTTCCATTTTAAAATATTATTCTGAATTGCGTTCTTGTCTTCGTTTGTGAACAATCCATTAAAGTGATTTACCATTTATCATGCACAGGCTATAGCTTGTCAGAAAATATGAGAAAAGTACGTGCAAGCAAATTATCTATTATGCAAATACGAAAATCTCACTCTCTAAGATAAGATAAGATAATATACATAATAATTAATGTATAACTAATATATATCCAGATATTTTTTGGCATAGGAAATTTCCAAAGCTTATTTAATATGCAGGATTTCATTTGCAAAATAATGTATACATTTCGCTTATTGTTAATAAAAAATTTCAATTTATTAAAATTATTTAACTTATCGAAAATTCTATTTTAAATAATATTTAGGTAATATTAATATCACAAATCATCTATATAAATCTTTGTCTATGATATTTAATACAAATGTAAGCCATCGAGTAAATATTCGTATATATATTTCCGGAAAAAAGTATATACGTGCGGCAAAATAGATTTAATTTTTTATTATCAAAATATTGCTCATTTGTTTGCATGCTATTGCGATGGTACTTAAAAATATTTGCAATAATAATTAACTAAGTACTTCCTGGAATCAATTTTTTATGATGATTAAAGTTAAATAAAGCTATTACCGTACGGTAAAAACTATGCTAGAAATTGTAAATTTATTTTGTATAATTATAGAAATTAAAAATACGAACAACATTAAAAATAAACACGAATAACTGAAAACGATTAACATTTAACAAAGTTATATAATTACAATCTCTGTACATGTAGCTTTCAAGCCGATAATCATCGAACCAAGTGAAGGAGTAGTATATACAATAAATAGTATCGCTGTCTCTAATATTATTTGTGCCCATCAATAATATGAAGTAGTGGAAGGATAGCTTAAAATCTCTTCAACCGCTTACTTTCACTGTTTAATCTAAGGGTACAAGTACACTCAGTCCTAAAGTGTACTCGATATTATATACTGTTAAAAGACTGAGAAGTGAATTACATTTTCACTATTACATTTAATTTAAAATAGATTTTTTTGAGTTACCTACTTGCGCTCTAATCCTATTGTCCACTAACCTTACGATACTTCATTAAGTCAATAATAATTTAACACAATTCTCGAAAATCTGATATAGCCTTAATATTTTTCAACTATTCAGACATAATTTATACCTGTAATTGTACAAGCACATGACAACTAGTCTTTTAAAATGAAGACTTATTATAAGTTCACCTTCGAAGAAGCTTTACAGTATTGTATTGACACAAAATCTTTTGTTATTAGGATACGTATCTGTTATATCTACATGTACAAAAAGTACCTAAATTAAAGGAATTCACTGTCAGAGGTTCGTGACAAATTTAATAAAGAACGTTTGTAGATATAGACTTTGAAAATCAATGGCTATATTTCCATGTAAATATTGATAATTTTCAGTGTTAATTGTGAAGTTTAAATCGAAAAATTTACTGTTCTATACCTTTATCGTGAATCAGAATAATTTTCACACAATATTTTTGAAGCTTGTAATTTAGAACATTAATCAACCAATTTGTTTAATTGGCCACCTTGTAAGCCATAATAAATAGTTCTTTATAATAACAAACATACGATACTTTTTTTATCATTGTTCGTTCCTTTGGTAGGAAGCCCGCTAGAACAACATCGGACATATTCTGCATGTCTTGAAATTTCAAATCCCCCTTCTTGGATTATAGAGGAGACAGTAGAAACGAAAAGAGATGAGAATGCCAGGTGTAAAATTGCATCCCAAAAAAATAGCTGCAGTTTTTCTCTAAATCAACTCAGTGTCGAATATTTCTAGCATCAACGGATTCGTTCGATTTTCAAGACTTCTCGACTTATCAAGACTTGTGAAAAATCGACACAAGTATTTGAAAAAGGGCTTATTGAATGAATTATGCCAATGAATATAACTGCATAATAAATATTAATTTAGTTACGAATCGAGAGGATGAAAAGCATAGATGGATAAGTTTTCTGTCTAAAATTTTACTTCGTATTTATTGATTATTGTATTTGCTTAAAATTGAAACATTCATTGAATTTAATAAACAGCGAATGAAGGAAAAAGCTTCAGCATTGTTTTAGATTGTTTTAGCTGATAAACTATTCTAGTTGTTAATTGATTAATTTAATTAAAAAATAAATTTATTTGATGTTGATGTAATTTAAGGATTGATGGAATATAACGCCAGTTCAGAAAAAAACTTTAAAAATGGAACACTGTTTAAAAATTAATATTGACTTTCATTTGTTTTTTTTACAATATATATTATATTCATAATATATATATATATATATATATATATATATAACACATACACATATAACACATTTTGCTATGCCATATTGTGTATGGAATGAATTTTAATAAATTTGCTTTTTACTTAATAATTATAAGTAAAAATATTGATGCAAAAAAAATCTATCCCTAAATTGTACTCTATTTATTTTGATTTTTTTTTAGAAGAAAATAGACTTATATTACAAATTAAATAATTATTTCAATATTAATATTCATATAACATGTAAGATTGTATGAAAATTAAACTTAATAAAAATAACTTATAATTACCTCTAGTCAGATATACGTATTTGAAATCGCAATTTCTTTGTAATTAATTCACAATTTAAAAAAAAAATAATTAGGCAACTCTATAATATAGAAAATATTTTTTACATTAACAGTAAAATCTTATTAAATATAGAATATTTCGAAATATAATTATAATTGTAACTTAAAAAACTTTAAAAAAAATACCCAAAAATACAATATGGAAATTTTATTCAAAAAGAATGTTCAAGAATTTTCATAAAAAATGTTCTCTGCACAAAGACTAAAAATAATTTTGATAAAAAAGTTGATGAAATATTTTTAATGTTGTCTGCTTGATAACTGTCAAATAAATTACGATTTATGTTATAATTAATAAAATGATAAGCTAAATCGTTTTATCAATTGTCAGTGAATAGAGAATATTTTATTATATAATGTAGTATCTTTGATAGTGAAGTCGTAAATTTAGTGTGATTTAATTAATTTGCTCCTGCTCGCCTAATTTTATTTAATTAAGTGATTTATTCATTTAGCCTTAATTTTTGTAATTTAATGTAACTTGGAATTTTTCGAAGACACATAATCTACACGTTCGAAAATTGATTGCAATCGCATTTGCACATAATTTTTTTAATTTCAAACTATTTGAACAGTATTTTTAGATAAATTTATTTCAAATTCGTACCAAAACACAATAATAAACGGTATTATATTTATTTAAAATATCTACGTAATAAATGTGTAAATCGTTTAATTAACGCATCAGAATTAAAGATTTTAGAATCTTTATTTGTACGCTGCAGCAAGAAAATGTGTTTCGCGTAGACCTTATGGAATTGTAGGAAGAAGGTTAATATATAAATTACTTCAGTACGCAATATTTAAATGTCATCGTAGGTCTATTGAATGTCACTTCAATTTTGATCTGACCGAATGGAAGTCCCTGGCTTCACATGCATACGTTAAATTTTTATTAAGCAGAGGCCTATGACTAGGATATCAGGAGTCCGCAATATTTGTTCACAGATTTGAGATAACACATAGCTTATTGTCAAGAAAAATAGAGAGCCACCTATGCATAAAATACTCGATCTACGGGTATGTATTACAAGATTGATTTTTAGCTCTGTTCGTCGTATCGATGGTGCGCTCAAGAGCCGCAAGTTCTCGATTTACGGAAACCTCAACGGTGGTCATTTTTAAACGGTCGAGAAAAAATATCAAAAAGGACTGCGTAACTCGAGAGCTCGGATACGCGTAATTTATATACATTTATTTTATACAATACACAAAGATGTGCTTTCATATACATTAAAAATTTCATTTGCAAATATATATATATATATATATATATGCATTAGTATATATTGCATATGAATATAAAGTTTCGTTAGCAGATGTGGAAGATCCCTTTTGAGAGATACCCTACGATTGCTTTTAAACAAACGATGGGCTTATCGCCCATTGAATATCGAAAAAGCCCGCAAAAATATTCACAACTGGTATTATTTATACTCTACATGGAAAGACACGGTAACGTGGTTCTGAAACTTTCGATTTAATTTTGACAATGCAGAAAATGGCCTTTTATCGCCGGGAGTACGAGTGCGAATATAAAATATGAAATCTAAGGCTTATAAATATTTCACATTGCTTATTTTAATTAATTTCTGTTTTACAGCTTTACTTGCACAATTTGTGTGTTTTTACACTTTTTTTATGCTACTTCGTGTAATTAATTTTAAGTAAGCAATTACTTAAAATGCAACAAGACAAACATTTTCGCAATATACTTTTTTTGACATCTGAATATTGTATGCTCTGACTATCGACGGCAGTTTTTTTACGTGGCATATATAAAAATGTGAGATTTGCATTCAGATAACTCATAAGCAGGAAAACAAATGCCTATTGGAGCTTCAATAATTAGTCAGGTGCAATTGACGTTGTGCTTAATAGTGTTTTCATTATTTATTATGTGATTATACAGGGGAACCCTGAAGTTATAATTTCTTTCAATTTTTTTAAGTTAGGACAGCATTCGCGTGACCATGAATCGACTATAAAATATGTACCAATAATATAGAATGATTTATTTAAAATATTTATTTGCTCTGTGAATAAATAGGGAAACGCATAAATGATAATTGCTTACAATTTTTTAAGGCAAGGATAAGCATTTGTGTGACGATAAATCGATTGTAAAACGTATACCAATAATGTAAAATTATTTATTTTCAAATATCGACTTATTTCCAAGTAAATTTGAATAGAATCATAGGTTTTAAGTTCAATAATAAACTTTTCAGTAAATTAAGTAAATCAATATTCAACAATTCAATATTATTTAAATTATAGAAATGGAAATACTATTTTTATTTTTCGAATTATTTATTATCTTAGAGTGATAGCAGAAGTTAATTATATCTCACTAGGAAGTATAATATTAAATCCTGAATAAACTTTTATCAATATTTTTTTCAACTGAATTGACACAAATACTAAAAATAACGATAGTGTTGTCGATAACAAGTTTCCACAATCAGTTTAATTTCGAGAAGTCTTTCAAAATATTTTCCATTAAATGACGTAACTATTTTATTCTACTCTATTAACTTGTGAATTTCTGCGTCACGAGAGTGGAGATTTAAAAAAATTTAAATGCCGATAATCAAAACCACAAATTTCTGTGGCAGTATTAAGGAAACCGTAGAGCGTTTCGGAAAATCCTTCTTAATTTGTTCGGGTCAGCCTAACATATTTTATAATCTACTTATAAAATCATAAAATTCAATGTTTAAAGAGGTAGCGTAAATAATATTTAGGAGTATTAGAATCAAATTAATAATATCTGTAAATGAAAATGTTCGTATTCTTTCGTATGAGATATTGTCAGCACTGGGGAATCCTAAAGCTCCAATCGGCTCAACATTTATGTAGCATACATAAATGAATTTTTTATAAACGAGGTAAAACGCAGTAAAATAATTCATGCCAAACAGACATGATGCAGAATATCGAAGAAATCTCTTTGAGCGAGTAATAGACTGAGATATAAAGTATAAAAAGAAGAAGTTTATCTAAAAACACTGCACCTTTCATGCTACCTCTCTCTCTCTCTCTCTATCTCTCTCTCTATTCCTCCCTCTTTCTTCTTCTTTCTCGCGCTTCTGGCTCCTCTAATTTCCATATTCAATTTGCACAGATACTTTAATCAAGAAATTTCCTCGAGGTGCAAAGATGCGATCTAACGGTTGCGCGAGGCTCGAGGAAAAAGACTCTTGTAATCTTCCCTCTCGGCGGCCCGCAACGTCCTCGCTTTCTTTCTCTTGCGCGCACTTGCATCATCTGCGCGTAAATTAAGTGGGAAAGCAAATGCGATAGTCGCGACGATAAAACGACGCGTGGGTGAGTCGAGGCTCCTCGCGTTTGCCGAGGCTCTCCTCCCCTACCGAACCCTGTGTAAATTACAAAGAGTCGGAGACGTAGTGCCGCGGTCAGGCCTCGCAGATGCCGGGCGGACGATAAACCCCGGACGCGCCACTCGGACCCGGTGCACTGCTATCCGATGCTCCTATCGGCCTCCTTGTCCTTTTGTGACTTTTCTCAAAGCCACTCCCCGTCCTCCCGCCGGCTCCCGCGAGGCTGCGAGGCTTTTCACGAGCCAACCGCGATAAGGGAACGTCCCTGGGAAAGCTGCCTTTCGTTTATCGCCCGACGCCGAGCCAACTTGGCTCCGCCCGGCTCAGTTGCGAACTACTCTCAGAGCTGAATTTTTCCATCTCGGCGTCGAGGGCCTGTCAAGGCTCCGAAACAACTGTTTCTGGATTCAGCTGTAATTGAAAGCCGGATATTATTGCCCCGGCGGTAGGAATGAGAGCCGCGAGAAATTGGGCCGGAAGCGCAATATTAAGCCTGGAAGGAGGCGGCGAGACGAAGGGCGAAATATCATTGGCTCGTTTGGGGGGGGGGGGAAGCCGAGACGCGGCGGGTGGGAAAATGAAGCGTGACCGACTGCCGAGGGTGGATATTTCCATGGGGAAAATTCGCCGACTATCTGAAAGTAATTCCGGTTTCCCTGGCTAAGCTCATTTAATTGCCGTTTTTAATTCCAGATTTGATAATATAAATACTCTTTATTTACTCGAGATTTTAATAACGTACAGCTCGGTATAGTATCTACTTCGTTTGTTTTAATCTATTCACGTTTTCAAATTAATGCAATGTTTTATCCTTTCACGTTCGGACAAAACAAATCCGCAAAAATTATTTTTTAACAATGTATTTGCATGCAATTATATATTGAATTGTTGATTCAACGAATTTAGTTTTTCAATTAGCCGCCAACTCGGTCACGGATGCGAGCAAAAAAATGTAAAGCGATTTAAACAAGGCGTGCAAGCGGTTTTTAAATTTGAACAACAAAAAAAAACGCATTCTTTTTGGCCGGAGATAATGATTAAGCAGCCGAGAAAACGAGTTCAGAGTAATTTTGCCAATTTGGAAACGCGCAAGGAGCGAATGATTTTGCAACGAACGTATGCTCAGAGTCAGCTTCTAAGAAAGGTATTATCAGCTTGAGAAGACGAGGCATGATAGAAGAAAAGACGAGCATCGCCAAAGTGCCTTGAAAATGCAATAAACTCTGCTTGATTCTAAGTCGGCGGGAACGGCGGAGGGAGGAGGAGGAGGTAGGAGGGGATTGAATGATAATGGGCCGGCATTTTTAATCTCGAACGATGCATCTGGAAAAGTCTCTACGGCGCATGCGCCCTCAGTAATATGTAATTAGTGTTGTATTTCATAAATGGATACTGGCCTAATTCTCCCTTGACCTTCTTTCTCCTGACTTATGTGCTCGCGAAAAGTGATACTGTCGCGGTATGTAACGAGATAATCGTGCGATAATGCTGAGCGAAATGAAAAAGAGGAAAAGGGGAAAAAATGGGGGTAGGCGGAGGGAGGGACCGGGGGCAGGGCGTTAAATTTCAAAAGAAAAAAAAAAAAGAAAAAAGAAATAGGCGGCGAGATAGAGAACGACTCTGGGAACGAAAGGAAAGAGAACAGCCAGATAAGAATGTTGTATTGGAAAAGGAATGATCGCATATGTACCCACTGAACCTCGTTTCATTTTCCTCTATCTTTTCGACTCAACTGATGGTTACGTAAATGACGGTCCCATTGTCAAACAAAGTCTTCATCTAACAAAATCGCTCTTTTTTTTTAGAATGGTTCAATGCTACCTTTTTACTTGGGGTTTTCATTTGTATTCCGATATTGTACGTTTGATTATTCTTTAAATTGGGATGAATTTTTTTTCAATTACTTCTGCCGAGGATGCAGGCTTCAATTATTTTCATTGTACGGAGGTTTTTGACGAAAGCAGTGCAACGGTATTGGCGGCTTGTGCATAGCTAGAATTAGTCGACATTGGACATTGCAATAATGCACATTCTTACAATTTAGGAAATAAAAGCATTACTGTCAGACAAGAAATAATTACCAATAAGTTAAGAAGACCGCATAATGACTGCTTTAAACTTTAATTTAATTTCTTATTTACAAGTTTTATCCTTGAATGCTTGATTTAAACAAATATTCATGAACATACCGCGAAATTCATATAAAACGTAGTAAACATAACATGGACAAATTTTGAGATGTTAAAGTTTATTAGTAATCAAAACGGAAATCATCGTTTCCTAAAATACAGTCTACATTGGAAAATAAATCATATGTAGCTTATTTTATTCGTAATTTAAATATTTTAAGAGGTTTGATACATTTTTTAATATGTAAGATATATTTGATTAACTATTATAAACTAATAGTAATATTTAAGAAGAATGTTAAAAACTTTATTTAAAATATTAAAAATATACTGAAATACCATCTTAATGATGAAACCATGATAACTATGCTAGTTGCTTTATATTTTTCTATAATGCATATCATAAAATCAACTACTAATTTTTTCATTTATATTTACAGTGTCATTTAGTGCGATGATCGCTAAAAATAGAGTGAAACAAAAAATTCGACTGCTATTCAAAATTATGTCCTCCATCGTATTAACTATGCGTAAAGCTTAGATTTAAATACACAATATGGCATTAAATTATTAGCTTAACACGTTAGAAATCGGAAATAGATCCTTCGAAGTTGTTTTTAAATTGCTTAATTTGTTGAACATGTGCATATTATGTGGCTCTGGCACAAAATTGCATCGATAAAATATAATACTCAATATTTATGTAAAAAATAAATAGAATTAATTTTTTATGCATTATAAATAAGGTATTTAAAAAATATATTTATCAATACAAAATGATAAAATAGTTAAAAAATAAATTAACATAATCATTGTATTTGGTTATATTGGAATTTACAATTATAAAATTCTTCTCAAATTTTTTATAATTACGATTTTAATCATTATTAACCCATTTATATCATTATAAATATAATGTGCAAATTCAAACGAAATAAATGAAACATTAAAATTAAAAAATGTTCGTTGGCTTTTCAAGAGAAGTTTAAATTAACAATCCTCGACTGTATATTATACTCGTATACTTTTTAAGTTAAAAAAGTCTGATAAGTATTCAATGTTAGTTCTGTACAAATTTTTTTTACATTAAAAAATTTTTAAAAACAACATTTAAAAATAGAATTCATTTAAATATTACGATATTTAAAGAGGGTTTTTAAACAGAAAATAATAAATAAAACTTGTAAGCTAAACGTCAATAAATTATTGTTCTATATAAAGTACGCTGAATAATTTAATTAATTTAATTAAGTAAGAATACGAATTTCACTGATAAGACAAGAGATTTTCTCCCGTATTTTATAAGTCTATAATTTAAATCGCAAATCATTAAAGAATAAATGTAATTGAATATTGCCAGATTTTAATTAAAAAATAACAGGCAGAAATATGTTTTTCTAGGATTCGTATTTACGTATAGAAATGTACATTTACAAAAAAGCAACACTCGAGGTAGCATTTGAAAAAACAAAAGCACCTAGAACTTTATAGTAATGATTTTCCTTAATTCATTCTTTAAAATTGATTAGTCGCTGTATACCATGTGCAGAACGTTGAAAAAAAAATCGCCTTTGCAATAAACAGGTTTTAACGCTAGCAGCACTACGTGATTATTTAAAAACAAGTGGAGTTTTTATCGAAACCTGCAAAACAGCAGTTGGAAAAACGTCGAAAAAAAGCCGCGATCTTATATTGATTTAGTTGAGAAACGACAGAGCTTGGATAAATGAATATAAACTCCAATGCATGTTATGGAATCGAAGTTGGCGTGTCAGTTCCAGAAATTACTAGTGATAGATAAGTTTTAAGTGGGCTGTTTTACGGTTTTACGAGCTTAGGTGTGGTATATCCTGCTGTACTCAGTACACAGCTTTAGCGATGACGACGCTAAAGTGGAGCGTTGCGTAGTTCTACAAGTTTAGGTGTGGTCTCCAGCCGTAATCAATATTTACACGTTTCAGGTTCTCTCGGCAACAAAATCCAGCTCGCCCTTCCTCAGGTATAATCTCCCGGCGTAGTCGAGCCCTTCAAGCGCAAGATCATTAACCACCAGAGTTAGGCAAAGTGCTGCGTGCACTCGCTACGGGTCCGGTTATGGTGTCCAGTTGTTTGAGGGCTTCCGTGTCAAACAAGGGAACGCATTAATCTGGCCCTCGTTATCAGCCCCTGCCGTCTTTATTGACTTGGAGGATCAATTGACGTAACACTTATGCTTCGGCATCGTTAGGAAAACGTAAGAAAGTGCACACCCCGAAGACACAACCTTCCTGGCGAGTTGCCAGGATCGATTTCACGATCTGCGCCATTTATCTAAATTACATTTTTAGTCTTATATTTAGGTGCAATCGACGTGACTCGGTGTAGCCGATCTTACGTTCGCTTATATTTATGATTTTGTTTTACATTCCAAACTCTCGAACGGTTCTTTCTTCGCTGGGCTTCCACTCGGTATATAGCTCTTAATTTATTTATAATGAACCGTTCGACACAATTTTATAGCATTGGATATCATGAGTTCGAATCCCAAATAATTAATCGAAGAAGCATTGAATCTAAGCATTGAATATAATTCAAACTTTACGCGAGGAGACGCGATAAACTACAATAAAGGGGAAAAAGTGTCCGTTACAGCTAGAAAGTTTTTTCACAACACCGAAGTGCTTAGCACCGAAATCATCAGAATGGGTAACGTGGCGCATTGCACAAAGGGCTGACGAAAATACACACATGCACTCGGGAATGAAAGGGGGCGGGAGAGAGAGATAGAGAGAGAGAGAGAGAGAGAGAGAGAGAATAATCGTGGGTGGCAATGGAGAACTAGGGCGAGGCCGGGCCACGTCGATTTTCTTCATCTGCGCGATGTTCGATAGAGTAGAAGAGGGAGGAAGAAGGGAGAAAAAGAGGAAAAAATGAAGAATAGAGAGAGAGAGAGAGAGAGCAATTAACGAAAGGGCACATTGTAACCGTAATCGTATATCTATTCACGTATAAATGTATGTTTATGGATAGAAGTGGACTTGCAAGCTTCGATTAAATATACCCAGGCGATGAATGGTGACCTTGTTGAAAGCATTGTTGCACCGGGACAAGAACTGAGTAGCAGATGTCTCCTGTTTAATATTCGAAACTTCTCTAACGAAAGGCATAAAGCCCCTGCCTGACATACTATGTCGATTACTCGATCCCATTGGAGCGGCACATAAACAGCGAATACCCATATATTCATCCTAGTAAATATTTCACATTCAGTTTACGTACAAGTTCTTTCAACAAATGGTAAATGGAGGTACGGAATTTCACGCAAGTGCAGGACTGCACTTTGCATTTGTCTCCCGGACGCGACAAATTTTTGAAGCTCTGCCCTTTCCTGGCGACTCGAGCAGCAGCCCAGAGCTTCTCAAGTGGAGCATTTTTGCAAATTACTAATGGCACGCGCCTGAAAAGTGAGTGACGTGCTCAAGTTTTCGGAGGTGCAGTGCAGGCTAGCGACACTTGAGTACCGGCTTGAGGCTGGTGCTCGGCATTCTAACCGTCTTTTCTTTGCATTCGCTTGCTCGTTTCTCTACCTGCACGATTGTGCGGGAGCATCTGTTGGTACGACCGTTCGGAAGCAGTAACCTGCACACGTAGTTTAGAGAAACCGTTGCTATATTCGAGGCCGTTGCCAGGCTTAGAGCCACTAACGACGCACTAATTGCACTGAATAAGGAAAGTGCAAAAAAATACTTAATCCCTGCATCGAAGAGCTGCTTTTATACAAGGCTTTCGGAAGATTTTTCGGAAGATGCGCGTAGTATTTCCCGTATTTCAATGCAAAGGCTGGGTTTAAAACTGATCGATATACGTTGCTGTAACTGGATTTTTCTTGCTCCTTTTAGTAGTACTTTGCTACATATTTTACCCTACAAATGGCATCGAGCCATTTACTATCGACCTATGACTAGGTTGGATTTTTACAATAAGCAATTGAATTAAGAATGCTTGCATTTGTCGTGAAATACTCAATAAGTAACTTGGTAAAACATTGAGTAACAAATCAACGCATTTAAACGTTATATTAAAGCATTTTAAAGGTTCCTTAAAATAGGTAAGGAAAATAATACAGTACAACCGAAAGCAACATAAATTGCGAGAAATTTATAAAAATGACGAGCGCAATCTTAAAGCGCTTGGAAAATTAATAAAATAGTTTTTCCCTATATTTCGCAAGCAATTGATTCTTGTTATAATCTATTTAATTCGTAAAAGGCTGTTTAATAAATAATGAATTGTAAGCTAAAGTAAAATTGAGAAAACAATTTTAATTTAATAAAAATATTGCTTTTTTTCCCACTATTTCACAACTCTTATAAAGAAGTTAAGGTTTCAATCGAGAAGTAGCGAGTATTTAGCTGGATAAACATTTTTAAAAAATACGGAGCAAGCAAAGCCGACAATTGGTGTTCTTAGTGTCACGATAAATCTAAGGATTATTAGCATACTAAGTTACTTAGAGACGCAGTTCAAGCAGTTAATAAGTCTATTCATGAAGACTTATCAACTCTCGAGTTAAAAGGTAGTTACTTTGTGAGAAAGATGCAGGATATTAACGAAGCAAGTTATCGCGGAATTGAATTCTCAAGCATCTGATATTGTAATATAAATATCATCTAAAATGCTAATTATTGAATTAATTTTTCTTTAGCTCAGAGTATTTTACTATTTTTAAGAATCTCGAGACAAAAGGTGCAATTATTTCGCTGAAGACTTCATCCTTCCTCGCAGAATGCAATCTTGATCGCCCGAAGAAAAGAAAATTAAACTCTAAACGCTCTTTGATGAAAAGACAAGGCTAACAATTATAATTCTATACCAGTTAATTACCCGTGATTGCTATGCTTTGATTGTTGTTATATGTTCTCATCGTGAATATAAAAAATGACTGCGTGTGTAAAATGTTGATTATCTATGATTTTTTTAAACATATCTCTTATTTCTCTATTGCAGTTTTTTTTTTATTTTTAATTTAATATATTATATTATTTACACAAATTGCTATGTAACTTGCAGAAATAATGTACAGCTTAAGAAGCTTAGTTAGGATAAAGTGACATTTCAAATAAAGCTCTTAAAGATTTTCCCGTACTTAAGACACTGACAACAAAAAATCTTTGAACAAAATTGTTTCAAGATAAGAAATTATAATTTTAAATATAAAGCTGGTATTAAATAAATTCCATAAAATTTATTTTATGCAATTAAACAATATTTTTGTGTTTTTTGTTTACTGGAAAATATGATAATTTATTTCCCATTAAATGATTCAATATTTTTTAAAATACATTTTGAGAAACATTAAATATGAATGAACAAATTATTGAACATTTTTATAACCAATTTTTTAAAAAATATTAATAATTTCCAATTAAATTACTGGGATTTTAAAAAAACATCTAATTATTGAAAAAAATATTTTTTTAAGTTCTTGATAAGCTATTCTAAATTCTGAATATAAAAATTAGTGTAAATAAAAACTAAGTTTGTATATTTTAAGTAAACATAAAACATTCCTTAAATTGCATTTTGTCAAAGAGAAGTTATATTGAAAATTTTTAATAGGTTAGTTTGACTTGTTTTTATGGCGTATTCTTTAGTCAATGTCTTACTAACTTTTTATGTGAAAAACTTTATAATGTAAAAAAAAAAAGAAATGATAAAATCAACTTTTAAATAGATATTAAGTAATTAAATTCCAATTTCACGAATATACAACTTATCGCGTTGAATAAATGAATCTATTATATAATTAATAAAATAGCATCTGATACTATTTTCGTTGGATATTCATTAAAATTTAACGTGAAATCACATAATTTATTATTCATTAGCATAGTTTTATGAAATTCAGAGAATTATGACTTGCGAATATACCCATTAAATAATTTGATCAATATCATCCGAACATTTTGCTTGCATATAAACTAATAAATTTTTGCGGCAAAAGAATACATTTCTTTCTAGAAAACTGTTTTTTATCGCGTTCTTTTCATTGACAGAAACGTAATTACTTTAAAAAATAGAATATGCATTAAGGTAGATGCCATCTTCTAAATAAAATTCGTTAAATGCAGTTGCATTTAACAATGCTTTAATATAAGGACTTTAACAAAGTAATTGACAGGACTGAATTAAAATTATTAATTTAATTAACGCCACCTTCTTTTTCCCATTTAAATTAAACACGCAATGTAGTGTATAAATTATAGGTTTGTGGGTAATGACGTAAAATGATTTCCTGATTAGTTTATATATCGTTCCTGAGTACGTATATGCACAATCATGCACGCATTAGTATACATGCAGAGTATAATAACAGCTGTTGCACACTTATATCAAATTACGTATTTTGTAATAATAGAAAAAGAATATTGGAAGATAAAGAATGTTGGATCTATTTAATCGGAAAATCCTACGTATGGTACTGATTACTTATATTGCACAATGCTAATAATAAATATTCATAAAAGTGTCCACTTCACCGTATGTAGTAAATTATTTTAAATTATAGGACACACACATACACACACACACACACATATATATATATATATATATATATTCGACTATAAAAAATGTTTTTGCACTGATAACGCAAAAGTTGCAAAACCTTATCCGTTACTTACCGTCGACTATTCGAATTGAAATATATGAAAAATTTAATCTTCTTTGAAAGATTTATAAGAATAAGCGAAAAAGTTTTATCATTAATTAAGTTAAACAATACAGTAATTAATTGCATGGATAAATTTTTAAACAAAAAATCTGAACACCACTGATCAATTTTCCAAAAAAAATTCATCCTAAACGGACAAAATCTCAGCCGCACTACTTCTGCAAGCATATGTACGCAAGATAAAGAGAAATAATAAGAGACAGAAAAATCACGGACCGAGCGATGAATGAGATGGCAAAAGATGACAAAAAAAGCCTTTCACGACACTCAAGGGAATTTTAACCCGGAACTGAAGTAGAATTCGCTTGTCTCTTAGCCCTTTTTCTCGATCTTTTTATACAACTGCTTTCGCGTCTTCATTATATCAAAATAACTAACGAAACAAGGATAAAGAACAGAGATGTGTGTGTATTTACTTGAGGAGGAAGCAAATAAAATGCTCATACGTATCAAAAATAATGAGATTCTGAAAGAAAAAACGTATTAAATTCAACTGCTCACTATTGTACTTTCATAATTAACATTTTAAAAGCTCCGTGATCGTTTTCTTTTTTACATGTTTGGCTGATAGCATTGGTAATACCCCTAATTAAAATCATGTACCACAAATTACGACTTACGTAAGCATTTAAAAGTAAAGACACATAAGAAATAAAAATTACATACCACAGTTTATCATAGTGACTGACATTAATAAATTGCTTTTTCTCCAGAAAAAAACTGCGCTAATAAATTTTTTCTAAGCCAACATTTACGATAGCAAATATTTGGGAAAACTGACCGTAAGGCTTACAAAACGTATTATCACTGACCCTAATTATTCCACTTTGCAATAATAATTCACTGCAATTGAAGTAAGAGCAAATTATCCTTCCAGCGATAGCATGTGAACTTCTATTCCTATATTCGTGCAGATACTTGAATGATATATCACATGGACTTATACATAAGAAAATTGGATTTTATTATATTTCAAATTAGTTAAACAATAAGTAATTGAATAAACTGAAACACATACTTATAATATACGTACACGTAATATTTGAAATGCCAATTAACCCACATTGCTTGTAAAATAATTTCACAAATGTTAATGAAGTTTATTAAAATCGTATAACCATTAAAATATATAAAACTTGGTAATACAGTTTCATAAAAATATGTAATTCTGCTTATTTATAAGAAGAGGACTTAAAAAAATTTTTACTTACAATTATTGGTCAATAATTTTTAAAATTATTAAAAATTATCCCTTGCACTGGATTACATAATCCGAGAAATGATTGCGGATTTTTCTTTCCTACATTAGATGAATTTTAAATGGAAAATTTAAATAGTTTTTCAAAAAAATAAAAAGTTGGAAGGTAAAATTTAAAAAAATAAACAAACTAATTCAATATTAACATTCAAAAAAAGATTTTTCCAAATTGAAAAGAACTTTATTAAACTGCATTTATGATAAGCATGAAAATATTTGCTGTAACAACCACAATAAAGAAACGTTTTTCAAAACCTGAAAGTAATACTAATAATTTTGTTTATAAACTTTGTATAAGATTAAAAACAGATGAATCTTTTTAAGTCAAATGTAGAATAAAATGCTCTTTAATTATTTGAACAAAAATCCTTAAAACGTATTCAGTTTTAAAATAGTATTTTTTGTAAAATTGTTGTTTTACCTCTAACACAAGAGTTAAATGAAAAGTGCAACGTAACAGAATAAAGCATTGTAATAAATCATTGATTCTTTTCTGAACTTCTGTGTGGTATAGAAAGCGTATTTCCAATTATTAATTTGTGTAATATATGATACTCGTCGTATAAAGAATAATTAACCAATGCTTGACCGGAAATAGCAGTAATATTCATATTTAGTCAATCAAGATTATCCACTGCAAGGAAATTATTATTTATACTCGTAACGATACTATTTAAACGCAAGAAGCCACTAAGAAGATATTCCGTAAGAAAATTAAAAATTCTTGTAAGCAATTTTAGAAATATTCATCACAATAATTTGTTACACATACGCGACAGCATTGCATTTATAGTATTCACAGGTTAAATATGCTAAAATTATACTGCACATTAATAAATAAAAAATATAGCAAAAATATATGACACTTTTTTTACTTTGATACTATTACGTAACTCAAGATTACGACCAAGTAATTTATTTTATATCTATCACAGAAAAAGCGGATCGCTGATAAATGATACATTTTCGGAAATTATCCAGTATTTCAGAATTGACTGGCAAACAGAATAAATCGTCTACAATTACGAAGTTTTTAACCTCTTAATGCTTAGCAGTAATCGCGTACTGGTGTCCATCTTCTTATATGCGTTTTTATTAAGAAAAATTAATCAAAGAAACAGAATTCAGATTCTGATTTAGCAGCAAATTATGTTACACTGCCAAACATTTCCAATAAGAACCTTTAAAATACAATTATATGTATAAGCTTTAAAGTGAATCGGTGAATAGATTGACCATAGCCAATGAATAATTACATAAGAATTGCAAAGATCTGTGTACCATTGGAATTGAAACAATGTAATTTATATGTACAGAGTGCCATTGGTTATTGTTATGAAACAAATAGTTAGTTTTTTAATAAATTCTAATTTGTTGTGCGAAGCGGCTAACTTGCTATACGAAACGCAATAGCCGCAAGTAATTTAATTGATAATTTGCATAATAAGCGTTATAAATATCGGTTTAATCACAGCAATCGAGGCCGAAGTTACACATGTCAGCGAGTAGCCCATATAACTTGTAATTTTTCCTATAAAATATCTCGGCAATATGTGGCAAGCTTGTATGCGTTTGCTTACAGTTACATATATGTTCTAGGCGATCGATGTCGTATCCATGGTTACCGGGCGCCACGCGTTTCCTTCTCTCTCTCTCTCTCTCTCTCTGGCTCCTACACACGCATGCACACACACACGCACACGCACACGCACACTTAGCAGCTGCGCTGCTTCGCTTCACTACTGATTATTTATGTCAAGGATCCCTTCGCATTTGAAACCCCGCGCCAAAGGCAGTCGACTTTATAACCGTGTGAAAGAGTGAGAGAGGCTCGACGCGGGCCCGGAGGGAAAGGGGGTGTGCATGCCTACGCCTACCGTCTCTGGGCGCGTGTGTGCGTTTGTGTATTCATTGGAGAGAACGAGAAAGGGAGAAAAAGGGTGAGGGTCGGCATCTTAGCGCTGCACACCCTTGGCTCTTCGCCTTTACTTCCACTCATTTTTCGTTCGTCTGCTTATTTCCCTCGTTCTCTCGGCTTGACTTCTTATACTCGTCATGCCCATCGTACCAGGACAACTTAATCAGGCGGGAATTTTGCCCAGCGTCCTTATCCGAGGGCCAAGAGAGCCACCAAGACCCGATCAGGGCCGACCGATTCCTAATTTTACGAAAGCTGTAGAGTTCGAGGAGCTCGTTTTGAGAACAAGGGCATTTAATTATCATCCCCTTTCTTCCTCAAAGTTTTTCGCCATCAGCGACGAAGCTGCTCGTTCAACAAGTAGTCCTGGGAATCTTATTCCTCAAAATCAGGTGTCTATAGATGGGGTTTTTTGTACGCGTTAGTTAAAAAGGCATCGAGGTCCTTTCGAGGCGACTTCTCTTTAAACGTCATCATCATGCTATGTCACGTAATATCCGCTAAGCTAAGATCTCTCTTTAATATAAGACACACAAGGCTGAAGGCTGGCTTAAGAATTACGTTTTGAAAAAATGCCTGCGGAGATCATGAATCTACGAATAATAGCGAATGGCAGCGAGAAATTGAATGACCTTACGGCTCTCCGATTAAGAAATAAGAAATTAGTTGTTATTTCATACGAAGAGTCAAAGCCTGGGATTACCATTGAATCGCACATTTTTCCGAACAAAAAGCAAAGCCAATTAATTACGAGAACGGTAACAGTTAACAGTTTTCAAGGACCCGGTCAACTCGATCCTTGCAAAAGTCTATTACCTATGAATAAGTGCTTTGCTTTTGTGAACTTTTATTTAATTAACTAATATACAAATCGGGAGCCTCTTTTTAGCAAAACTACCTTGTAGCACTTGCATATGCATTAAGCTTGATCAATTAATTTTTACATTTTTTTTTTAAATTCAATTCCTAACAGGGAAACTGCCTCCGCAGTTTCTGCAATGAAAAAATGACCTCTGCTCAATTCTTAAGAATTCCTTCGATAAGGCCGATGCTTACGACTACGATAACGAATCATCATTATGTTACAGTAGTTTTCGTTCTAATCCGCCATAGCTTCATAAGCTTATTTTTATTTATTCGGTTTATAATACGAACTTTATAATATAAATAAATTATAATATTTGTAGTGCTCTTAGCTTATGCACTCGGATGATGCCCCTTCCATCAAACTAATTAAGATATAAGTACACAAAGCATTTAAACTTTAGCGCCCCCTATAAAATACATTAACATTCACATGGAATCGTGAATTTACACAAGCGGTATGTATGGTCGCGTTTCTAAGTACCTGGATTATGAGCATCTGCTGGCTTTTTTTTTGTTTTATTTTTGCTTTTAATCGATACTTTTTCAAACGTGTGCTCGTGCGGGGAACAATGGCCGCTATTTATCCAGTTACATCGCTTCGTTTCATTACTGCATTACCATGAATTGTAAGAAATGAATTAACAGCTGTCAGTGTAACGGTCAACCGCTTACAAGGCCAAATATTGCAGTTAATGCATGCGCTTAATTCGGAGTTAATCGATCGAGCAATTAATCTTAATAATTCTAGCGTGGCGCACCGGAGCTCGATAAAATCGGAAACATTTGAAAAGCAGGGCTCGAAGCCTAGACGAACCCTCTGCCTATAAAACTCCGTTATAAATATCAAGCCTGGGCTATTTATATTCGCTTTGAGAGCGAACAAGCGACGCAAATTGAGACCGACGAGGCTCCAATTTATCTTCCAGTTCCTAAGTCACTGATAAATTCCGCTGCATCCTACGGCCATCCACTTAACCCGACGTCGGCCATGCGGACATTTTGCACCCCGAGGAGTCCCCGAGACGTTTAACTTTCTAACCCTACGTAGTTGGGCGCAGCAACCATCGAATCCAGGACTGGTGTGGCTCGAACCGGCTCCTCCCGCCAAGCCCCTCACAGGCAGAGTTGCCCTTGTCGCGTAGGACCTTGCATTCAATTGCAGCAGCTCCACCTGCTGACGCTCCAAACTCCCCAATGTCCTGTCCGGGGCACGTGGACTCGCCAGGGTTATTGAGCTGGCGATGCGTCTCGAGAGCTTATCCCTGGCGTGGCATGAATTCCGCCCGCTGGCCCACGATTGAGGAGACGATAAATGATAATAGCGCTGCCTTCTTATTTGCGGGAGGTAAATATTTTGACCGGGCGTGCTTCCTCCTATCAAAGCTAACTCTAATCTCGTATTAGGGAATTACCCGACAGTCAACCTTATACTTTGGATTCATGTATATTGACGTGGCGCGCATCGTTTTCTCTCCTGAGCATTCGCTACACTCTTTCGACATTCTTCTTATTCCATTCGTTAATTCGAATGATCGCTTTTACTTGTAACTTGGAGTTGCAGCGCTCCCCTTACCCTTTATATGGAAATTTATGATTACATTTTCTTTAAAGAAGAAAGTTCAAAAGAGCTTTTAGTCCACAAGTTTCGCACAAAGTTCGTATTGCCGAATTTCGATTTTTTAAAGTGCTTTTTACCATTGCACAAAAGGCAGCACAATCTTTGGTATCAGCATAGACAATTGAATTCAAGATTAAGTAGGTCGAGGGTATCCGAAGAGAGAAAATAGTCACTGTTTCAATAAACTACGATGTGCTGAAATTTTGCACGAAATTTCGGCAAATTGTAAAGCAAATCTGTATTTCGAACGAATTGAATCAAAATTTCAATTGATTTTTCAAAAAAAAATTTATTTTTTATTAAAAAAGAAAAGGTCTCTTAAATAAAAGAGACAAAATAGTTACTAATACTTAATAAATATCAACTTAAGAATCATAGTCATTTACTATTTTATAAGCAATATTTAAATTTATTATTTAATAAGAGGACGAGGATTCTTTAATAACTGTTTAATTTCTATTCACAATTACTATTAAATTACACCAACTACATATTTTTCTTTGGAAATGTTTATATACGCAACGTAGAAAAAAGATTATTTAAATTTATTTTTAATCTTACACTTAATCAATATATGATGTTGTAATAAAATTATCCGATCCCAATTACTCTCAAACAATAATAATACTCTTTTTAATTTTAATAACTTTTTACACATGCATTTGAATTATATATATATATATATATATTATACATATATGGTTCAATTACAAAGTTAAATAAACAGAGATAATTACGAAAATAGCTCGTTGTGTAATAAATATCACGGATATTACAAATTTGCATATTTTAAAACCTTTGCGGGGGGAACAATAATATGTCGGTATAATGTAACAAATTGGTAAATGAATTAGTGTAAAGTGTATTTTCGGTAAAGAGCGATTAAATATAAGATTCGATAGTTTACTAAGTTTTTGGTCGATTAGAATTGGAAGGAAAATAAATTATTTAATCAATTTAACGGCCAGAAAATGAATGGATACAAAGCAAATAAAAGTTAGATCTTTATCAACAAAATTAATGGCTTTTCTTGACTTTTTAAAAAATACAAAGAAAATCCAACTGTACTCGTGCAGTAATTATGCAACGATAATCACAATAATTTACTGCTATTCACGTAGGTAGAATGGAAGAGCTCTACCTTTCAATTTTCAATTTCTTCTATAATTCACGTTCAATATTTATCGATTTTTAAACATTTTCACACGCACAGGCACACACACACACGCACACCCAAGTAGCCGATGAATAAACGGGAGTTCCCTTATTTTCAGGGGTTCTTCAGAATTTAAAGAAGTACGCATTTGTTTTGCTTTCTTCGACTGGGAGCTCGCAAAAAACATGATAAATTAAATGAAATAGAGGTTGTGCAGTAGTGGCCACATCATTATTAATGACCAGCGGCGTAGACGGCTCGATAAATAAGTTATCGGGTTACCGTCTGATAAAAAGTAGCTCTAATTCAACTTGCCAAGCGTTGCCGAAAATCCAAGGCCCAATCGTACGCGGGGCTTCTATTTTTTAGTGCAGCGGCTGAATCAGCAGCGACTCTGTTCAAGGCATAAAAATAAAGATCGGTCGAGCGCGGCGCGAATTCGCATCAAATGCAACGAGCGTGCAAAAGTAATTCGGGCCTCGGCGTTGGGCTTTAGCGCGCACCGGCCCAGGTTACACTGGCCGTAGCCGCCATTTTTCGGACCGGAATAATGGAAAATTAGCGCAGGAGTCGGCGGCCCCTGCAGCGAGGGCACATTTACGAGATCGATCCTCCTTTACAGGAGAGTCTTCGCCGACTCCCCCCTGACCCGTCCGCGCCCCCCTCGGTCGCCGACTCACCCTCGCTCGACCCTTTTACAGTTGCTGCACGGTTTCCGACCATTCGCCCTGCCCCGCCGCCGCCGCCGCCGCCGCCGCCGCCCCGTGGCCTCCTTTCGCGAGTTCGCTCCCCCGCGTGACGCGAGACTCGGTGGCTCGGGCGCGCGCGCGCAAATACTCGGGGAGATGAGTGGTTACGACCCAGTTTCACCCCGCGCTGGCCTCCTCTTGCGCAATCAATACTTACGACACTGGTGCTCGCGCTCCCTGCCCTCCTGCCCCCGGACGCACACCGGACCCTCTGCCCCTCCCGCGCTTTATTTTCCCGCGCTGTTTACCCCTCCTCGGTGCTACCCCCCCCCCCGTCTTCCTCCCCATCTCACCCGATATATTCCATGAAATTCGCCCTCGCTTTCGAGCTCCTTCTCCCGACTCGCTTAAGTTTTCGTGCCCGACTAGCCGGCTCCCTCCCCGCTTGGCCGCTGACCATCTCTCTTCCGCCCCTATCCCCGATCGCCGACAATGTCATTAAGACGCAAGCCTCTGGCCCGCACCTCCGCAGCATCTCTATCTCTTCGAGTCTCCTGCATCGACCCTCTTCTCTCTCTCTCTCTCTCTCTCTCCCCCTCCCAACCTCGGCTCCGCTGCACTATCCTCGCCAAAAATACTTTTCCAAAGATTGCGAAAATCTTAAAGATTGTTGATATTCGGCAACCGATGCTCCATAAATATAAAAGCAATCTAAAAATACACGAACCACTTATACTTCGCAAATCTTGCGAGCGCTCTCGACTTAGGCGATGCTGCACCAGCGCGAAGGCTATCGGTAATTTTTGTGTTTCAGCGCCTATTGCTGTCAGTCGCTGTGCTTAATCGCACTACCAGCCAATGGCCCATTTATGAGTGATCTCACCGAAAGAATCGACGACCAAATTACCATTTAAAACGCGAATCTCTTCTCCAAGACCAGAAATTCAAGCCCATAAATCACCCAGGGCTCTTGACCCAAAGCAAGGCTTACGAATTACTGGTACTTAATCCGAAGCCATCCCTAATACATATGTATATCGCAATTTAGTGTAAGTGCTACGAATTTGTTCTCCAAACTGTGATACTGTCAATATCGCGGAGAAAGGCTCGAGCTTCGCACTAGCACGAATTTCGGCTACGTTATTTTAGCACCTGCGCTACCTTTCGAATACCTCGAAATTACGAATAATCGTGGCTCGCTAGAGTAGGACTCGACTGTCAATAGGGAAAGTTCTACATCGCCACGGTCAGCGAACCTCCGAATGTTTGAATATCATAATCGACGTTGCGTTTCGTTAAGAAGTTGCTTTCCTCCTGCTTCTGCAATGGGCCCCTGGACGATTTTTTATTCGTTCGAGCGAAACTGCCACAATTCATATCAGATTCAGTGCTTACGGCTGGCTTTATTAAAACTTCAACGATGGTTACCCACAGTCGCGTCGCCAACAATTAATAAGATAACGAGTTTTCCCTTTCCGTGCAGCCGGTACAGATAGAAAATTGACAAAATGAGTCCTAGGCGAAAATTTAATTTGCGTTGAAAAATGGGCTGCCTCTCATTATAAGCAATAATCGACTTTGAATGTTCGTAATTTAAAAGCGAGTTGAAGAGTGCCGCTTAAGACTCGGATCCAAATGTTTGAATTTTAATTTTCGCCCAATGAGAAAAACGTATTCAGCTTTGGCAATTAGCATTTACGCGTTCGAATACTTTTGAATATTGTGCCTGCACTCTTCTTACGTTTCACCCATAAATAAAGAAGTTAAAATAAAGACTAATTTTCCGACCCAATAATAAGCGGATGCGTCCAGGCGGTAGCATCAGTGGACCAACGGACTGGCGGACTCCGTGACATCGATACCGTCAGTTTGCATGGAAATATCCAGAAGAGGAGCCGAGCGAAAATTTGGCCCTGTTTTGCCATTGTCCACGAGTCGATTGCGAGAGGAGGAGGCCGGTCGCATAACAACGTCGAGCTTCGTAGATCTAATTTTAAAGCGCCGCTCATCCGCTGCTATCAATGGCGCATAAAAGCGCCGATCGATCAACTCGGGCGTACGTGCGACGGTAAGAATCGCGGCCGCGTTTACCTCCTGTGGAAACTTGGCCCTCCCGCTCGACCGCAGCACCGGCGATCCCTCAAAACGCTCCGCCTCGAGCCTTCCTCCTCGTAATCTTGCCGTGTCGCTTGTAATCCCGTTTCAGGAAAATCCGTCGAGCTTACAAGGCAACGAATTAATTTATCGCCCCTAACAGCTCAGAGCGTGCGCTGCATTTCAAAACGATCCCTAAGTGTTATTTGAGCCTCCCTCTCTTGCCCGGCCCGCGACATCGAGGCCTCGCCGTGCTTTTCACCGACCACCGGGTTCCTCTGCTTTCTATACCTTTCGTTCTTCGCTCCCTCGGCTTGCCTGCCTCCTCCTCCTCGCAACTCATTACTCAGGTGCGCATCTCTGACTAGTGCCGATCGCAATCGCCTCTTGCCCATTGGACGCCCGAATTTACGATTTTTTCTCGCTCGCTTGTAGCGCTTTTAGAAATCTGGAGTAAGCCAATTTCACACTCTCTTAGACGTTAGCACGTTATTACCAAGTCCGCCCTTTCTCTCGAGAGCAATACTAAGTACACTACTGCGATTCGAGTTGTCACGCGCTAAGGTTCCTATATTCTTTTAACACAAGAGTCCTATCGAGCTTTTTTGCAAGACTCGTGAAATATTTTCATGATTTTTCGTACGATAATTATGGACTTTCTCTCTCTCTCTCTCTCTCTCTCTCTCTCTCTCTATCTCTCTCTCTCTCGCTCTTCGTCTCCTCCCCTACCACAACGAAGTCTCTGCTCACGCTAGCATTTATATTTATTTCGCAAAAACCTTTTAAATTGATGGTATTTGAGGTACTCCCTCGAAATAGACAGCGGTTTTCGAAAATTAAACCGACCAATCCAATGCGGAAGCTGGAAAAATTAAGCGACTCGCATTATTTATCCGTCTCTCTCTGGTCAGCGTGTTTGATCGACTATAAAATTTAAAAATCTACCCACGGCTGTTAAAAGCCACAAATTCGTGTTATTTCCTCGTTTAATATAGCTAATGTTTTAATCGATGATTCACCTCAATGGAGGTCTGATTTTACAGTCATACAATTTTCACGATTAAAAAAGAAATAAATCGAAACAAAATGAACGTTTGATAGAGAGACTTTTCTCAAAATTGAAATTTGATAGGGATACCATTTCATACATTTTCAAGTGATCCCCTTCTCAATTTACAGACTTTTATACGCAATATTGTTTGTAGCCTCGCATCATTCCACCGATTTCGTATTTTTGGACCATGCTTAAAGTCCCCAGAAATAAACATCAGTAAAATCTTAAAAACGAATAATGTATATTTGATACAAGCAATCCTGTCGGTGAATAACACTGGAACATCATTAGTCAACTGTTTCAGGACACGTCCATGGACGGTATTCGCAATCTATCATTAACGAAGGCTGACCCACTTCGAAATCTCGTCCTCTTCGACATCTTCTGCCTGACGTTTGAGTCCACCTCCCCCCCTTCCTAATCTTCAGTTGGATCGCGTTCGTTGCCGTCGCTGGAAAAAACCTGGCGTGACTTACCTGCAAGCGAGAAAAGCATCGATGCGTGAGAGATGAGAAAGGCTGTGATCGAAATGGCGGTTGGGGCACGGGGAAAAGGAGGCTAGGTTGAAGAAAGGTGGACATGGATAGAAGATAAGGCGACTGGGATCTAGTATTCCCACGTTGAAAGCTCTTTAATAGTACAACAGAGACAGTGTAAATATCGCAAAAGCTCGGCTCCACTCGTAGGTCGTTGGTAACGCGAGAACTTTCAGCCAATCCACGCCTTTGCCGATTAATCATTAAAGTGAGATAAGGTTTTTTATTGATTGGTAGAAAAATTTTCTTCGATTAAGGTCATCAATTTGCATGAATTCTTCCATCTCCAAATGCCCGGACGCGTCGGCCCTGTCCAAGGAAATAAGCCAACTTTTTTAATTAGGCCTTCAGCTTTTTTCAAGGAAGAATGAGCAAAGAACTACACGATGATGGATAAGTGGGAATTAATAATGGCTCCGACAGGGAGTACAATTCAACGAAAGCTCGCATGGATATTTTATCTGATGCGGGAGACAACGAGGACAAGAGGCATTCCGAGGGTCCGGTGCATTATCCCAAAGTCCTGCATTTTAAAATTGCTGAATTCGATCGAGGTCGATTAATAAAGTGGAAGCGGGTACCAGGAGTCGATCCGCTGGCCCCAGGTAGAAATTCGGCCGCACCGGGAGCGGCCGCGTTCCGCGGTTAAGAATAGACCCACGGGGTGGCGCATCCATCTCTGGGATATTCTCCGGGCTCCGGTCGGTCTTTTTCCCCGAAGACGGCCCCATCGCCAATCCCATCCCTCCGATTGGAATTTAATCTTGGAGCCGCTCGTATTCGATTCTCGCTGCGGTCTGAGCCCGAGCTCATCTCCCAGGGCTCACGATCCCGGCATCCTGGGGCTATTCTCGTTCGCGGTCGATTCGCAGCTTATCGCCAGCGCGGCCCATCGGGAAAATCGAGCGCCCGGCATCCGCGAGCCGAGGGGCTGGAGATCGGCGCCGACTTTTACGGCCCCGCCGCCCGAGACTCCGCTTCTATTTTCGGTGGCGCTATTTCTCACCGCGGCGATCGAAGCTCGGGGCAGAGCCGCTCTGTCCTCCCCCCTCCTCGCCCCGCCACCGCTACTGTCGTCGCAACTTGTTGCCGCGCCGTACAATACGCAGACTATCGCCTCCTGCGAATTATTATCTCTCGACTGGGGACTCTCGGGGGGACCGAGGACCTCCTCCCGGGGCCAGGCTCCAGTCCCTGGCCCTCGTCGCGGAATCCAGCTATGCCAAATGAAAATCCCAGGTTTTCCTCGGGAAGAGAGTTTTACCATGCTTTGGGAGTGAGCGCGGCTTCGGCACTTTAGATTTAAAAAATTGAATTTGTAACTCGCGTCGATGTGCTCGATTCCTGACGTCGGGGGTCGTTTCCTTTGCGCGGCTCGGCGTCTAGACTATTTTATTTACAACGGGAGCGCTCGAAAGGGCTGCTCCGCGAAAAACAATCTTTTACTCGACGCTACTCGCACAACCGAGGCCATCAAAATCCCACGAACATTTTCTAATAAAAAATATATGTGTTATTATTATTTTTTTTTTTCTTCTTCTTCTTATTCTTCTTCAAGAAAATGGTACGAAACAGATTGGCCTCGTTCGTACGGCACATTCCCCATAAGCTCCGCAAAACGACAAATCGCGCACGAAGGCTACAAGAAAGAATTTCCAGCCGCCCCCGTTTTACAGGACTCTAATACATTCTTGAGTCGCGAGGCCATTTGTCTCAGTCAATCTTATATAAACGCCGTATATTCACCAGTGCCATTTCCCCCCCTAAGGTTTTATTATTTGTCTTGTTGTCTTAGCTATAGTTGCAATTTTTCATACTTTAAAATGCCGCCTATTCATCGATTGCGGAATCAATTAAACCCAATTTTCATAAAAAATTATCCTCGATATTTATGCATAAAATTCGTACAATACAATAAGCGAAAATGACATTTGAGCTTAAAATCCAATGGTGCTCCTATTAATTATGATTATTCGTATAAGCCTTTCGTATGATCCTTCTTTAAAAAGCTTTTCATTTTTGGAAAATAAAACACTTGTCTTATTCAAAAAAGCTCCTTTCTTTCGTCTGCCATTCGTCTTGTATTTAAATGTTCTGTTTTTTCTCCTCTTCGAACTTAATCGCAAGCACCGTAATTGAATTTTGACGGGAGGATAGATAACACAGGCGTTACCTTTCCGGGCTCCATAATTTACTCTTTATTTCAGCTTTTTCATTTTTATTACTATGGCTTCTAGCTCTGATTAATCGTATGTAACATTTTTACTCGATTTTACTTAACGTCAAAAATTACTTTTTCACAAATGATAAGCATTCGTCAAAATGCTCTTCGTAATAATACACCTCGTGCCTTTTCTCCAATATTTTTATAACCAGTTTTCTAATATCAGCTGTCTTAAGCCTTTTTTTCTCCACAGTTTTTTATACTGTTCATAGGGTTCATTCACTTGCCTTCGCTGACGTTCATCCAACTCATCTCAATTTTTAATAATGTACCTAATACAAGCAGCTACTCATAATGTCTATCATTATCGTTATTTCGAAGAATTTTATTTATTTTGACTTTATTCGTTTCAAAGCTTTTTTTACAAACTACGATTTCTATCCATGCTCCAACTATTTTAACATATAATACTCATCTTCTGAAACTTCGTTGATTCGATTCCGAATAAATTGATAAATTTGCGTTTTTTGAATTTAAATCTCTTACGTCTCTTATTTGTAATGTACCAAATATCGAAAAGGAGAATAATAGGATAATAAAGATTTAAATCCTCTCTCTCTCTCTCTCTATCTCTTTCTCTCTTTGTCTCTTTGTCTCTTTACTTGCTGCTTTCTTTAAATGGTCTTTGTCCGATCAATAATCTCGAAATTACGTGAAGATGGACGTCTTTTTTCCTAGAATTGCACCTTTAAATTGCTGATATCACTCCTTGAATTCCTGATTGCACCTTTGAGCTACTGTTATTACTCTTTGAATTGTAAAGGCTTTCTTTTTGAATTATTTATATAATATCTGTTGTACGTATTTTTTTAAAGTTTAAAATTACCTTTTAAATTTTATGATACTCGAGCTTCGGTTTACTCAGTGAATTGAAGAAATATTAGATTAATTACTGTAATACCAAAGTATTTAAAATACTGATGCATATTTAATTATCAAGAAATTATTTTACAAATGAAAATTAATTTCTTCTCAAATTAGATAAACCATTAGATATATATATATATATATATCGAGAGATTACGTTCAGTGTCTGAAAATATCTAATTACGTTTCTTCCTGCGAGTGATGCGCTCAATAATAAAAAGAATTACTTTCATTTATACTTTACTGTTATCGTTCATCCTATTCTTTTTCAGGATTATCTGCTGCTGCCCTACCGCCGGAAAAATGGTCAACTCAATCAGCTTTACAAGATTTCACATCATTGTTAGTTGAATCTTCTCTTTAAATCATTATTTAACATTTAGTCTTATAACAAGGGCAGATTCATCACGTTTTCTTCCTACGTTCCAAAATCCAAAAATCATTCGCCACTATTATTAGCACTTCTTGTAAAAATTTCATTGTATTTCGGTTTTATGTCAAGCACGTAAAACCGGCTTTCGCTGCTATTTCGGTGCTCAGAGGAGTTTACGGAACACCTAGGGACCACCGACAAAATGAGAAAATTTCAGATCGCCTATTGGACAGTTTATATTGGGAGTATTACGCGCGATGCCCTAGTCAACGACCAAAGTAGAGGCTACACAATGAATGCATTTCATGAATTCGATATTTAACTCGGTACGTTTTTAAATAGATATCGGTGCTTTATTATGCGCCATTTAATAACTCACCCGAATATACTCATGCTCGTGAATGCATTTATTAAGAGGCACTTCTCTGCTTTCTTCTACATACGCATGGGTTTTATCGAAGCCTTTAACCTGTCTATTAATATACGCGTTATTAGAGATTCAGATGTACCAAGTTGGTTCGATTGCGTCTTTCATTGCCATGCCTTAACTTGGGCCTTAATTTTTATTTTCTCACAGCTTCTCGTTGTTTTGGCGTGGCCAGTCAAGTTGTAAACTAGCCGAGAAGAGAAATGAGGGCTTGATAACCTTAGGCATCTCTTATCGATGAGTAGCGGATACATTATCTATATTTCTACTCTTTTCCGATGAGCAGATAAGCAAAACAGCCGTGCACTCTTGCTATTTAAAAATTTAATGCGGTTATTATTTATTTATAACTTTAAATTTTAGGAGCTTGTGACGTAAATTGGAGTTCGTGCTTACAAACATTATATAATAATGGAAAATTTAAATAGATTTTATATATACAATTAGCTCACAAAGTTTTCCCTGTTTCCAGGTCAATCAAAGAGTTTGGGGAAAAACTAGGTCAACTATTGCAGTCGATTTATCAATAAAGTACAAAGGAATTCTTTTCATCTAGATAATGATTCAACTTATAAATTACAAATATTTTTTTAAATTTTATATGCTCTGAAATCGGAAATCACATCTACATTTTGTAACTAATATTTACTGGTATTTATAACTAAATCTATTATTTTTAACGCTAATCTATAAATGCTTAGTTTTTTATAAGATGAAATTCATGATACCAAATAGAATTGACGAAACAATTTTTATACGGTATGTTAATTTAATTGGAGTCATATTTGTTCTCTTATTTTTAATTATTTCCTCGTGTTGAAAAATCTATAAAATATTCCAGGAATTCATTGGTAGTTCAAGAATAATAATATAGAATAGCTATTGTTTACAGTATCGCCGTGCATTTATATTTTAAATAAATCATTTTTTCATCATCTTTCGAATAAGGTTTTTTATTTACAAGTAAATTTTTTAATCAACGATAATTATGATCTTAATAAAAATTGGATTCTTTCAATATCCAAATGGCACATTTTTCGACTAAATGCATAACTTTGTGGAAAAATGTAAATTATCTAGTTGTATAAATATAATAGTTCACTAATTACAACTCAATTTAAAAGCCATTGCCAAATTTAAAATTTGTAACCATTGATGTTAATTTTCCTGTTATTGTTAGTTTACCAGATATTCTTTTATTCTGGAATGTAAACAGATTTGCCCGTCAGAAATGTGAGAAATGCCTTGAATACTAATGGTTTCTATTAAATTTCCTCGAATAACTATGTAGACTTGAATTAGAATAACCGACAAAGTTGCAATACAAAATAATATTAATTTCTACTTCAGATATTTTTATTATGAAGTACGTTGTGTGTATTATTATTAAATAACCTTATATTTTAAAAAATCCTAATGGAAATTTATACGATACAGTAGCGATTTATAAAAGCGAAAATTCACCTTTGATACGACGGCGGAATTTATATTGAATTTATAATTATTTTTAATTGCCGATTATCATAATTATTATTGTGCATTTGTATTAATTTAATTTCTTTGTTGGAAAATCAAATTGCAATTGATAGTCTTACATTAGCTTTTATCTATTTTCAAATGGTACAAGGAACTTTATTGCCCAATGACTTGAGTAAATAATAAAGTCACCCGCAGGTGCAAGGAATATCTTCGATTTCCATTTCATTCCGATAAACCGATAGAATAGCAATATTTCAGTTATTTCATCGTGTATCTTTAATTTCAACGAGCCAACTGTATTTCAAACAGATTCCTACTTTAAATATTCAGTTTTTTTTTTTTTTTTTTTGTTTAATTTGCCTAATTCAAGTAAAATCAATCATCCTCGAGATTATACGAACATAAAAATATTTCGTTCGGAGGTAGATCGAAGCCCTCAATAGTTTAAATATTAAAACGAGGTCTTGCCTGAGCTTGCAGTATAATTAAAATTAAAAATCAGAAGCCCGTATTTAAAGCATTTAGGAAAAGTCGATGACGCGAGCGGAGTATTTTCCAATTAAAGTCACCGAAAGCGTCAGGGCAAGACTCCGGTGTACTTATCGAGTAAGAAGCCGAGGGAGTAATAATAATTAATCGCGAGCTAGGCATAGCCGCTCGCTCCTCTAAGTAACCCAGATTGGTATTCTGGGTTTCCAGTAAGCAAGGGATTAATACTGCAGATGGCTTGGGTGCAGGAGAGCACCGAGGCTCGCATAAAAATCAAACAATGTGACAGTTATCCATTTCCAGTGGCATGTGTAGGTGACGTCCAATCGGAGCAGGACATCGAGTTCCAGTGACGTGACTCGCATGCGCAACTTGGCCGAGCAGCCGACGACTGGTCAATGATCGGTGCTAGAGTCGCGGATTCGGGCGCATACTCGCATCATCAATTTCGCATTGGTTATTACCCTGACAGCGACATTTGGTAATTGAACAGCGCTCGTAAAGAATTCGCAGGAGTTCGCGGGCTCCGGATTGATTGGGGCGACGTGTGCCCGAGAAATTCGCGACGCCGCTAACGAGGCGCCTGATAAAGTACGTTCGAGCATTATAAATAACACAACGAGTTACGCGCGCGCTTTGTGAATATTCGCACGTTCTGGAGAATTGAGCACCTCGCAGAACCGCGCAAAACTACTCCCTCGCCCCAGCCCCGTTTAATTAAAACGATAGGAAATGCATGCGCCGCCGAGGCTTCTAATAGAGGATCGTTACGTTTGAGAGAAAAGTCTCGGGGCCGTTTCTCCGCTAAGCATAAGCAGCTGTTAAAATTTTGCTCTTCCCTTTTCTTAATCGGTCCGCAAATATAAAAGCACAGCACACGAAATAATGCTTTTATTCATGAATAAAAAATGAGCCGACATCTACGATTAACTTTAATGGGATGAATTGCCAAGCTTAAGCAACCAGCCGCATAATATAGGATGTACATAAATTATTATATTATTGTCTACACAACGATTTACGATATGGGCTGCTATATATTTTCATTACGTATCATGGAGCCGCATTTGCATCGTACGTAAAAAATTGTACCCAAATGTCGTTGAATAATTCTAACGTCCTGAGATGACATTTCAATTGTGCTGTTCGGAATAATATATATTTTCCTGGACAACTCTGTTCTCGTTGTATAACCTCGTTATATCCTGCCCTTGAGCACCTTTAATAATGGCCAGTGAGGATAGGATTTTTGCATAAAATATGAAATCGACTTTTCCCAAAAAAAAAAAAAAAAAATCAATTAAACCACTGCGTATGTATATCGGATTCTCGCAATTTCGCTTACGAAAATTAAATTGATGGACAATCGAGTTGCACCACTTATGACGTTTCATCCGAGCCATGAAAACATCTAGAATTACAGTTGAAAATTCTTTTTACATTGCCGAACGAAAACTGTTTAAGCGCACGAGCAATGCATCCTAATTATTAAATATATAAAGATGGTGATGGATTAAGAAATGATGTTTTTTTTACGTTAAAATCAAAGTTTTCCTTTATTCTTCTTCATGCGACTTTTTATTTCAGCCCGGGATGTTAACCTTAGTTTACCATTTTCTAAAAATTTGACGAATCTTGCATGTCTCCCATATTACTCAAGAAATTTACCGTTGCGAGGAAATCGGAAAAGTAAAAAATCGTTGCCATATGAGGTCAAAGTCGGTTGTCCAGGTGCTAGCGTGTGTTTGCGACTTAAGGTTCATATACATCGCACAGAGCTTGGAGTCTTCGGGCATTTTGAAATAGTATCTTCATTTACGAGGAGAAAAATGATCGCACTCGCGGGGAGCGTCAGTAATGAGAGAGAGAGAGAGAGAGAGAGAGAGTGAGGGGAGAGATGCCAGTGCTAAAACTCTTCCTGCCGTAGGATAGAGCGAGTGGCAGCGAGGGAGGGAGGCGGAGAAGATATCGGGGATTAGAGGAAGATCGATGATATGAACTCTGCGCCTGAATTTCGATGAAAAAACGGCCGAAAAAGTTCGGTCTATTTACAAAGGCATAAAATTTCGGTTGAGAAATATTGGCTAAAATGTATAAAATAGTCGAGCCGAGTGCATAAAGCAGTCGAGCAGATTTGACTAGCTCGCACATTTAAATTGGCCCCTCGTAAAGGCAAATTTGATTCCGCCACTCGGTAGAATTTATCAGGAAAACTTGAGTCTAAGGAGAAGTACATTCGAGTTGGATCAAGCATATTCCAATCGAATATTTTAAAGGCGAGTTCCTTATTCGGAATTTCGTCGTGTATGCGGTTATCGTGCAGAGGCACGAGTAAGTGAGTTGAGCCTCGGGCCATCCGCGAAATCTGCAACATTTAGCTTCAGCAGTACCCGAGATGTTGATACGGCGCCCATATTTACGCTGAGTACGGGACTCAAATAATAACCTTTGGAAATGAGCGTTTCTCGGGTACTCGAAGCTCATTGCTCGGGCAAAAAATTGACGTATGCCTTAGCTGCAGGCTCATGGCTGAGCAATTTTTTCATTCGGACGCGAAGAAAACCATTTACGGTAATAACCGGCCGACATGATTGCTGCTGCTGCTGCTGCTGCTGTTAATTTGACTTTCTTCGACGCGCGACACCCTCCAACCTGTCCTTACTTGCTTTTGATTAAATCACGGCGAATAGGAAGCAGTCGTTTTCAACGGCTCTGCCCTTTTTTATTCCTCGTTGGGCGTCCTATCGTTTACCCTTCAATTTCGAGAAGTTTTCCCAAGAGCGGAAATAATGATCGAGTCGATAAAACAAGGAGGAGCAATGACGGTCATTCTTTTTAATATTTACCGCTCGCTCGGGATTTGCCTTCGATTAACCCTTAATCAATGAAACGAAACCCTTGCGATAAACGAGCTCTGCCTTATCCGGAGTATCTCGCGCGTAAAAGCCCGGCAGGGAAAAGAAAATCGAACGGTCCTGATCACGCGCCGAGTTCGAAAATTTAAATCTCAGATACTGCCGAAGAGTGACGGGAGATCTCGATTTTTCGGCTAAATCCTAAAATCGTCAAGAATCCCGCTTTTGAAGCTCCGCTCGCTGAGATGATCCGAGAGGTCTTGGATTTATTCCACGGCGCAAGTCGTTGTAATCTTTTGTGACACGTTTTCACCCTGATTTAGATGTTTCTTGCGTGCTCAGCAACTTTTACCCTCGTGGCCGGGGCAACCGTCGAGCCTTCAGCCGAGATTACGCGGGCCTCGCGCTACAACTCGAGTGTCTGCATAATTTTTGTCATTCGTCTCACCCTAGGAATTGTTCTAAAATCCAATAGACGATCGTCCACGAAGGACCGACGACAGTTACTCTTCGGATTTTCCAAGAGTCCGAGCCTCCGAGGCTCCGTTCGTTACGCGAGATGATTTTTAATTCGTCCCTCCATTTCTCGTCCATCCATTTCATTAATAAAATTATTCGGCTCGAGTTACGAATCAAGAAATTCCGACAATAATGTACTTTATGTGCCCTGTGCAAATAAATCTTTAAGTGGCGGCTATTGGAGCTCGAAGCGCAGCGCTACTACGGCGGACTTCTTACTTAATCAGCTTTGAAAAAATCAAAAATGCAATAAAGTTCGAAATTGTGTATAATACAGGAATTTTCCGAACGCAATCTCGTAAATTTTTTCTCCGCCAGCGCACCAAAATTACGTTGCCGTTTTCGTCTGAAAAGCTTTTACCCTGCCGTATTTATACTCTTTTTAAGAGCCTCCCTCCGTATTTTGAATTTCCAGAACTCTCGCTCACACCTGTAATGCGAGCATATGGAAGAGCAGAAGAAGTTGGGCGCTGTAAGCATCGGCAAAATTTTATTCCGCAATCATTTGCGTTTATTACTATGCGACTAAAATCCATGCCCTCGTGCTTACGCGTGCGAGCCGAGATTGCACTTACGTAGAATACGTTAAGCCTAGATAGAATAGAAAAAAAAGCTTTCGCTACATGCGCAGTTGCTTGTAGCGAAAGCTGCAGCCACGAACCGCTTGTTGTCAACTACTTAAGCTCGCGCGGTCCCCTCATTTTTAAATAGATAAGCTCGAAACAATTTCAAGCCAGCGTGTTTCCGGGAATCGGATTATCAGAAAAATTATTTTCGTTGGCAAGCTAAACTCAGCTTCTGCAAATAAACTCTGCGAGGCCTGTCCGAGCATTCGATTTAAAGATCATCTTCCTTTGGTTGCTACGATTAATTTATAAAGACAATTATTTTTATTGTAAAGTACAATTATTTTATAAATCGAACGACTGATTTTAATTTTGCATTAAGATTAAGAGTTCAATATTATGACGAACTCTTAGGAATCGAAATTATGTTTTAGACAAAATATTTCTTAAGAAAGTTTCAAATTTTTTTCTACAAATTGTACTTGCGAAACTGACGAACTCGGTATCAAGAAAAACGTTATTCCGATTTCGAAATTTGAAAACTTTTCTTGCACGTTATAAATCATCCTTCAAACAAAAGATTTTTTCTTGGAAACTACTTTTATTAATCTTGTTAACGTAAAGCCTTTTTTTTCCAAAACTACGGCTATTAATAAACTTTTATTAAACTTTTTTTAAAAGAAACATTACTTTTTGCAAAAGCTTTTACTTTAACCAATCAACTACGTCGGCAGAAACTATGCACCTAGTTTTTAACTTTTCAACTTTTGAAAATTATTTTCCCCATGCGCAATAAGGTAATTTAAATGTACCGTAATGTAATAAAATATAGGAAAACGAAAGGAGCTGTCGGTTTTTATGTAATAATCCTTTCAGGGTCATTACATTTAAAATATCTGTATAAAAATACTTGTGGTATGACGTGGAAAATTATAAGCTCGTAGAGCTTTGTTTTTACGTGACACGAGAAAAGGAAATCTGCCGGAGCTTGGTTCCGAATGAAAAAAAAAACATAGACTTAGAAAGAGAAAGCCAGACAGGGTTGGGAGTAAGGTAGAGATAGAGAGGGAGAGAGAGAGAGGGAGAGAGAGATAGAAACGTATTTTCAGTTCGGTATGAAAACCATGGGAAAAATAATAGTCGTTGGCAGTGCTTAAGGCCATCGACAAGAGCAGAGTCGTGCAATAGAATTTTCCATGTGGGGAAATGAAGAAGAAGAAGAAGAAGAAGCGTCGATAGACGGGGATACGAATTTTGAAAATTAAAAGCAACAGCTCTTAATACGTGGAGCGGCGGAGCCGCCCAATTAAGGGAATCTTTTGAAGTTCAACTCGGTAAATAACCGAGTCTATGAAAGAAGAAGACAACGAGGCTGCGAGGATCGCGCGTCTTCTTACGCACGCATATCGATGGCGCGGAGGTGAAATTCTAAAAAGGTTGCGCCGTAAAAGGTACACACATTGCCGAACCTCCTAGAGAAGCGAGTTCTTTGTGGCTGCGAGTGGGTGCGCCGGGCGTATCGGCGGCAACCACGAGGAGGAGGACGACACGGCCGGTGGCGGCGGGGGCGGGCGGGAGGTAGCGAAGGAGGTTGGGACGCGGGAGGGGAGGAAGCGCAAGGTCACGCACGTGGAGTGAAAGAGATGATCTCGAGTGGGAATGGGCGCAAGCCTCCCGCGGAATGATACCACGAATTCGTGCCTATTAATTCCGAGGCTCGACTTTCTCCTCCTTCTTGGCCACGGAAATCCAATGACGCCTCCTATCCCGACTCCTCCCGTCTCCGCTTCCTTTGTCTCGCGATCGCACGCGATCGATGCTTCCTGCTCTGGCTTAGCGAACTCGCGCTCCCACTTCGATCTATTCGTCTCGCCCTACTCCTCCTTAACGACCCTGTATCCGCGCTCGGGCTCGATGAGGTTGTCCGAATAAATGGACGAGAGCCGCTCCCGCGTCTGGTCCGCGTCCCTCGGAGCCGGTAAATTTGCGCGAGGAGGCGCCAGATATGCCGCTCGGAAATGGTCTTTCCGATACGATAATTTGGAGCCTCGGAAGAGGAGCCAGCGATTTATAGCCCTCCCGGGGCCTCCTCGGCTCAGGATCCGACGCATTAGCACGCGAATGCAAATATCGGCCCTTGACACGCCGGGGGTGGGAGAGCCTCATCCTTTCCCAGCCCCCACTTCGTCCCCGAGTCTTGGTCTTGACTCGGGATCGAGAGTCGCGGTACATCTACCGGCGAAATAAGAGCGATTGGAGTGGGTCGCGGGGGTAAAGGGGAAGCCCGCGCAACCCTGCGACTCGGTCTGGCATCGCCCGATTTCTGCATTGCGGTGGTGCGGCAAAAAGTAGGACAGCCCGAACCCCTAGAGGGGCTCCTCGCCAACTGGAGCCTGACGATTGGTACGCGGAGTTACGCGGCACTCGGCACTCGTTGGCCTCCCGAGTTTTCCGAGCTGCTGCTCTTCTTTGACGTGGGGCGGCATCGGGGCGAAGGGAAGGGTGGAGAGCTCGCGCAATCTAAAGGGGCCTTCGAGGGCCGAGAGAAGGGGAGTCACGAGGCCGGGGCCCGCCTGGAGTCCTGGAGGGCATACGACTCGGTGATATCGGGGGGGGGGCCCTTCGCTCCTCTAATAACTCGAATAACTGCCAAACTGCGAGGGCCTGCCGACGGCCGAAATCGGGGCTAATCGGTCAACGATCCCGAGGCGCTGGGGGTCGAGGAAACGCCCGGACCCCCCATTGATCGAGGACGCGGTGCGAGCGCGGCTGCGTCGTCCCGAGGAGGAGTCTACGTCTCCGAGAGGCCCTCGAATCTCGACTCGCCTTTGTTATTATGGATGAAGGCATTTCTATCGCTGAGCGTTGATTTTGTCGATGAAGGGGAGGGGGATGCCACACAGGTTCGGTCCCGTGTCCGTGTGGCTTTATTAATTTATATATATATATATATATATTCTCTATTATAATATATATATATATTCTCCCTTAGGTTAACCGGAAGAGAAATATCGACTCTTCGTTCGCAGGGAAAACAAATTCGAGAAAATATTTTTTATCTTTTACTCCTTCGTCTTTTAATGATGCTTTTCAAACTTCGTATTACATCTTATTATTACGTATAAAACCGAAAAACAAAGTATTTCTCATTTCTCTCTCAATCTCTCTCTCTCTGTCTATCATAATGAGTTTCTCTCCTCGCACATCTTTCATTTTATAATTATGTCTTATTATTGCAATTACAGCCGGAAGTTAAATATAATTAAACCCAATGACTCAACCTCCACACGCCATTATACAAACGCAACGTCCTACCCATAAATCATTCGAGTTGGGAAAAAATCGACCGAGGTAACGATTTAGAGAAAGTTTCGACAACATTGTATTTACATTTATGTTGAGAATGATTTTATAAAAATAGCTTAATTCGTATCAAGTCCAAGGTACCTTTGCTATAAATTCAAAAAGAGCTCACCCGCCATATTGCGTGGAAAAGAAAAAAGTTATCGTCCTTGCCTGTAAATTATATTTAAGCGCATAAGCCGTGCAATCGATAATCTTATACTTAGTAGTACGTGTACGCGCTTGTTAATGATACATATTCATAAATGCAATCTTTCCGCAACCTTGCAAAAAATAACCAAAGCCCGAACCCTTCCTTGATAATACAACGTCCACTTTTGCTGCAGCTCTAATCCAAAACTATCGCGGCGTAAAGTAGAAGTAATGGAATAGATAGAAATTCATGCGAAAAGCTCGTTTTTCCTCTCCTTTCGAAATGATAGCTTATTCATTTCCGATGAAAATACACGAATAGCTTCGAATTAAATTAAATATACGAACTTGAAACGGATAAGTCGAAAAGTAGGAAACCACGGGGATGATTTGAATGAAAACATTTTCCCACTCGTTACTAAACCCGTTGAGAATTGCTTTCACAGTAGACTTACTTTACATTTTAATGCTCGCTTTGCAAGCGTGTGTTATTCCGGTGAATCATTAGGCAGGGTATTATTTTAAAATGTCCGCCTGCGACATTGGTTAAAAAATATAACTTACCTGGGACATGTGTTTCAATACTTTCAGAGCGTACTTGAAAATTACGTTATAACCTGCTTTCACTGTTTCCTCGAGAGCGAATTTTTTCTTTTCGAAAAAAAAAATTTCAATTTTCTTCTCGCTTGATTAGTCAAGAAATGTCAAAGCTACTTTACCTTTAAAGCAATTTTTAAAATGCGACTCGTAATTTTGAATTACCGAATTGTTACGCGATGGAATATAAGCACCTTATAATTTAAAATAATTCTTATAGAATCGTTGGTCTTATCGAAGTGATTCAATGAATTTCGAAGCTATACATTCGAAGGGCTGAAGTGTAAGCCACTTGTAATGCAGATTCAGTAGATTCTCAAATAGAGAGAATACGTACTATATAGAAAATGGATTCAAAATAAATCATTGTCAAATACCAATTTCGAGTACTCAAATTTATTTGCTTAACTCCGTCTTTGTGCTAAATTGCATAAGATTATTATAAATTACATATGATGAATGTAACGTTGAAAGCTCACTGCTTTTAAAAATGTTTGTAAAAATTATCGCATCTGCGCATTTAGTGGAACAATAAAGTATTATCGACGACTCCTGCTAAAGGAAAAAAAGTAAAAATGTAAATCTGATTACTTTGCAACGGGTATGATTGAACGAAAAGGAAGAAATGGAAAGGAGGGAAAGAAAAACCGGCCATTTCTAGGAAGGATTTTGCATTGGTGCTGGCTGGCGCCTCATGGACCTACGCAGGCATTTGAAATGATTACCAGGCTAAGCCGCATATGCATTCCCACTGGTGCTTGGGGTTGAAGTTATTGGGTCATTTATCAAAGCGCTCGCTGATACTCGTTTGCGCGAGTTTGAATCCCCTATTACAGGAGCATTGCGATTAAACAGCACTTGGCTTACCCTAGTGGAACAATTCGGATACGGGGCGCGAAACAAATGTGGCATAGGCTAAATTTAGGCGACGGCCTTGGACGAGCCGAGGGTGCGAGAAAATTGTAAAGGACAATTGTAAAGGTTCAATGGATTCTCGCGCTTTCGTGAGTTTCATTAGCCGCGAAGGAGGAAGGAGATGAATCTTGCATGCGATTGGTCTGTTTGTCAGTCTTGGCTTAAGAGTCGGATGGCAGCGAGCGACGGCATCAAGGGGGTGAGAGGCGTCTTGATTTCGATTTTGCAGCTGTTAAGGGAAGCGGAGCCTCTCAGCCCCGGGAATACGTCGAGCACCCATCAACGCTGATGGAACCCGGCGGACGTCCTTTGAGGATTCTCTCGGCTCCTGCTACTCTCGGCCGACTTACCTAATATCGGTGAGCAGTTCGCGCGACGGAAAAATACGGTCCGCTTTTCAGGAGCCCCAACCCCCGCGTTGACGGCCGCTATTTTCTCTTCGCTTGCATCGGGTTACGTTGGCACTGAAACATCAGGATAAACGTCGACTGTCAATAACGATCGCGACAAGTGGGAAAACGCCAGGGCTCCAAATGGATTTACCAAAGTCCCTCTTCTTAAGTCTCCTCCTTACCTCGATGCGTTTAAAAATTTGCTCTTAACCGCAAAGCTAAACCTAATTATTGGTACTTTACGCGCAGCTCGAAGAGGTAGAAGAACTTCCAATCTTGCATCATATACCTCGATGCCTTGGATTCTGAGATTTGCGCCTCTCCTGGCTTCGTCTAAGCTCATTGTATTACAAAGCAGCTCGTGGATTTCTCATTTTCCGAGAAAGTGCAACGAGTCCCGGGACTAATTTCTACTTTATCTTCGGAGCCTTACAGCGGGAGATAACATTTTTCACGTGTCGCTTGCGAGGAAAATATGGGCCGCTTGAAAATATCCGTTATACGGCGCCGTAATAAAATCGAACGTTAAGAAATTACGCAAAGGCGATAATATCCCCGATGTATGGCTCGTCGTTTTACGAGCTAATGAATAATTAAATATCTCCCTCCCTCTTGTGGGCCAAACAATTCAATTGTAATTTACAAAAATATCAAAGTATTTAAAGATACGCATTCGTTCCTTTTTCTTTATTATTTGCTATTTTTACGCAAGCTCTAGAAGACGTAGGAATTCATAAATAACGTTCATTGGAAGTCAAAATAAAAAAGGAAGAAAGGCGGAAAAGAGGAAAAAAGGCAAATGAATATTGCACAATCATGGTGAACACTCCGGCAAGATATCGTCCTTCATTTTCGGAGTGCTTATTTATGGAAACATACTTTAGTTCCATCTCTTCATAAAATCATGGGCAATTCGAAGCGATCGATCGGAGATGCGCGAGGGGAATGTCGAAGCAATAAATTTTAATGACAAACGAAAAGGCTCTTGGTAAAAAAGATTCGAACTGCAAGTCCAATCTATCGGCAAGTCTTAGAGAGCCTATGTTAAAAGTTCACAATATTTTTATCGTACCGGATATCGCAGTTCTTCCGGCTCCCTAAAAAACGTCCGTCTGCAGTGGCCGTAAAAGCCTATCGTCGAGTTCGGGGGCGAGCTCGGCATCGACTTCGCCCCCCGGGAGGGTCTCGCTTCTAAACTCGCTTCGCCCTGGCGTCGACGGGACCCGAGGAGCCCCATTCGATCGACGAGCACAAGCGTTCGCGGGACTCCTAAATTAATGACTGGCCAGTCGCCGATCGCCAATACCGCTGGCGCCATCCGACGCGCCAACGTTCCAAGTGGTCTCGGGCCGCGTCGATAAGGAGGGCCGCTGTTAGCTTCTGACCAGGTCCCACACATGCACGTGGATATTTATAAATTTGCGCATCGGTTAGAAATTCAATTTATGCTCGGCGATTCTACGCGATTCGACGCGATCGTTTGGCTAAAAACGCTTAGTTAAAAATCTGCTGTGCATGTTGACCAAAAGGCGCCGATTCATTTCTAATAGTGTGAATACGCTGAGCGACCAAAAGCTCCCGCCCTCGGAATGCAAGTGAACAATAATATTATTGCACGGTAACAGCGATATTTACCGTATTAATGAGAAAGTACCACGACTTGTGGCTTAACTCTGAGCTTCCACTTTATATAAACACGCATGTGCGTATAAGGAGCTTTATTTTTATTCGAATACGAAAAATACGGATCTTTATCTATCAATTGACTAACTAAAAAAATAAACAATTCCCTTTTTGACGCGATCCTTTCGTCGCTGTGCATTTTATGTAAGCTTGGGGCTGCTGCATTTATTAAATTGCCTTAAAACTGATGATAAATAAAGTATGAAGGGACGGAGAATAACATAATCATAGGGCTGTTTAAAAAAATACAGACTTTAAATATGTACTATTTTTATTTCCTAAATTTACATACTCACTATACGATTTATACGTAACATTCCACACATCTTTCGAGCTTACCTTAAGCTATTAACTATAAACGAGATTAAAGTACCTGTTCGTAATTAGTATCTTTTTTTAATTATTTACAGGCGTATTGATAAACGTTCGACAATTTATACAATCATAAAAGTGATACCTTCATCAATACGTGCATACCAAGTATTAATTCATTCAACATTCAATGTTTCTTCATCTTCAGTGCAATGTTATATTCGATAATCTGTTCAAACATTTTTCGTGAGCATTTTGTATTCGTTACCTTGTTACGGGAATAATTAAAAATTTATGAATACAAACGCAATTAAATGATACATGTTTATAAAGATATAAGAAATACAAAGTTCACAGTTTGTCATTATGAGTGAAGGAAAAAAGGATCAGTAATTGATAATATTTAAGATTAAAAAAAGTAATAATAATAAAATTGGAAATGAGAAGAAGAAGAAGAAAAAGAAGAAGACGACGAAGAAGAAGACGAGTAAGAAAAAAAAAACAGAAAAGAAAGAAACAAAGAAAAAAGAGGCAATGCTTTTTAAATTAACTAAGCTTCGTAAAATAGATATCTATTTATTAAATGTGTCATCAAATAAATAGCGTCCTATGCGCGTAGTCACATCGGAAACAATTGGATGGTTGTAAATGTTTGAAAGGTTCTCACTCAAAGATGTCAAGCTCGTCGATCGTCAAAACGAGTGCCTAAAACCGTCAAATGAGTGTCGCTTCGGCATCGAGAACGAAAATTGAAAACATATGGCTCGCTTATCTGGCACACTTCTCGATTGAAATTAGTTAAAGCGAGTTAACAGATCCATTGGGTTTTTTTTTCTAATGCTACTTGTTCACGAGGATTGAAGTAATTCTTTACTTATTGGTTTGTCCTGTGCTCTTGCTGCGGCTAATACGGAGGGAAAATGAACGAGCTCAGGAGGAGCCGTGAACGTCCACCAGTTCCAACTTGCGTTAACGCTATTCTGTTCTGCGTGTCGTTGCATTGTGTTTACGTGTGTTCGCGTGTTTAGGTGTGGGCCTATGCGTGCCTGCTGTTGTTTCGTGTAGTGTGGGTGTGCGTGTTGGCGAATGGGTGGCTGGCCGTGGCGTCGTTATCTGTGTGTCGTTATGTGTTGCGCAGTGTTGTGGTTCCAACTAAACTGGTCTTGCTCTTAAATTCGTGCTGGTTATTCGGATCCCGGAGGTGGACTTAAGAAATCTTCGTGTCGTTATGATTATCTGCTTTGTCAATGGCGGCCAAGTGATCGGGCTTCTCGCCCCTTGCGTAGCGCTCCCACATTTTGTTGTAGAGCATCTCCATGCCGGCGGCGTACATCTTGCAATTGAACAGTGGACTGTCGGAACGCGCCTTCCATACCTTGGCGCGAATGGCCTTCAAGCTAGAAGCAAAAGTGTTTTTTAAATCGTCGCCTCTTAGCTCGCGCTCTAGCGCAGATGTTGGTAAAAGGGCTAATGGAGCTCAAAGCAAGGGGGGGGGGGGATGACTCACAATTCACGGTCGGTGCCGAGCCTGATGGCGATCTCCTGGTACTCCTGCCTCGTGCGGGCGACGAGCTCCGGGCAGCCGAGGGTGTTGAGCTGGCTGGCGGCGACCCGGGAGGCGAGGGTCTCCCCGGGGAGGGTGACGACGGGCGTCCCCGTCCAGAGCACGTCCATGCTGGTCGTGTGGCCGTTGCACAGGGGAGTGTCCAGGCAGACGTCCGCCAGCTGGCCTCGGCGCACGTGCTCCTCCTTGGCGGCGACGTTGCTGAAGAGGATGCGACCGGGCGAGAGCCCGAGCTGCTGGGCAGTCGCCTGGAGGTTGGGCTCGCCGACCGCTGGGAAGCGAAGGAGCCACAGTACGCTGTTCGGCACGTGTTTCAGGATCTGCGGATAGAAGCCCGATTATTACATATGCTAACGAGCTTCGATACGATCCTCGTCAAAACAGATCCTTCCACAAATTATCACCACGTGTCCTTAATTTTTCTACCCCATTCTCATAATTTCTTATAATCGTTACTTTTTATTACTCTTCTTTCGACCGCGTGTAAAAAGACTCAGCGCCGCTTTGATTTAAAACCAACCTGAGCTTAAACAGAGTAGAGTTTCTTTAAAAGGAGCTTTCGAATCCATTGCTGATAAAATAGTATTCTGTAGGTAATCTATTGTCGATAAAAGCGCTCTGATATGTCACGATAAGGTTAAAACCTACTCTACTTTTCTCGCAAGAAATTTAAGTATCTTTAGAATCAATTATCGCTGCAGCACTTTTTGATATAATACGTCAACCAATGTGTAACATAAATTAGCCTTCAAGAGTATAGATATTTACGAAGTGTATTAATTTATTAATCGATGATTTTATATTAAACCAGTTTGTATTGTGAGGCTTAGTGAATTTCAATCACAAAAGTGTCAATATTTCATCCGGCAAATTGAATTTTTAATACGGGCAGTCATATATTTACACCTTTTGTTGCAAATGAAAGAAAATCTATTCGTATTTTATATAAGGTAAATACTATACAGCAGAACTCTACAGTCGCGTATTCTTTATAAATTAAAGTAAAATACAGAATTTCATCAAACACTTTTTTAGGTAATACGCATTGTACAAATTTGCTTTACGAAGCCTTATTAAATCTAAATTAAGATATTATCTACATACAACGTACTCGTACTGTTATTACCGACTTTCCACGTGTGCAATTCACAAACTGCGTTTCACGAGGAATCAACAGTCGTGTAAAAAAGATTCTTATTTTTTCGGATTGTAAATTTACAGAGCTTGATAAGTATAAGCGGAATAAATTTCAGGTAATAGATTCGAATCAGCCCTATTTTTAAAGTGAATCCTTATCCGTTTTAACGAAAGCGCAAAGCTTGGTATCGTAAGAAACGCTCCAAGCGAGAAAACCTTCACCGAGCGAAAGTTTGATCAAGTTATTAAATCCCCAGATCCGGGCACGTAGTCGACGAAGGTAATATTTTTGTCCCTGGAGAAGTGAGGGGGCTCGTGGCAAGGGCACAAAAGTAAGCCTCGGAAGTCAGCGGATGCAAAAGTTGCACGCAAGGCGAGACTGACTTACATATGCCCACATGTGCAGGGTAAGCGGGTCTATCTTGTACAGCTGGTTGAAGTTGCAGTAGACAACGGCATCCTCCGGCAGGCCGTACTGTTGTCTCGTCGTGATGACGATGTTCTGGGGGACCTCCTCGCCGGTGGCGGTCTTGTTGTTGACCTGCGTCGTGGCCATGCCGTTCTGCACGACGACCCCGTTCACGGACATCTGGCACTGGCCGGAGGCGATCATCGTCTCGATTGGCGTAGTCGTCGGCAGCTCCGCGACCTTCAGCGATATCTCTACGGCCTTGTTCTTGGATTGGCCTTCTGGTACGATCACCTCCTTAATCTCCTTGACGAGGGTGTTCTCGATCATGGGCGATAGATCCGTGGCGTTGATCACGGCCACGTTGTCCGCGAGTTTGCTGCCCTTGTTCAGTTTGTCCGTTAGGATCAGGCGCTCCTTCAAATGCGGGAACATTTGTCTGCAACAAAAGCAAAGAAATCTTAGCGTTGCTTTCGCCCAAGTGTCAACGCCACTCGCTTTCACGAGTCACTGTTATTCTTCGTATTTTCCGTATTTTCCGGGCAAATAGTTATTCTCTCCCCAGCTTTTCCCACTACCTTCACTACGCGACGCGTGTATCAATCCTAAATCTTAATACTTGGACGGTAATCTCACTTTTGATTTTGAGGCATTCCCTTAGTTTAACGAGGCTTAACTCGTCGGAGTAGCTCTCCGTTCGCCCGTTAAAATGACTCCAGGGAATTATTGAAGAAGGCAGTGGAAGGGAGAAGCCGAGAAGGAAACTTGTCGAAGGTCAAGGCCTAACCTGTGGTCACCGATGAAGTAGGTGTGCGGCATGTAGGCGAGCTTCTCGCTGTACTGGCTGGCCAGCTCGAGGGGCGAGGTGACCTCGTCGGTGATGAGGTAGTCCATGAAGCTCGCCCCGGATGTGCCCGGGTACCCGAGCCACATGACCTGAATGGGAGCCGGTCTCAGGGCGAATATCTCGTTCCTGGCCCCCTTGGTGTACCCGTTCATGTTGACGAGGATGTGTATGCCGTCGGCGTTTATGCGGTCCGCGGCCTTGCCGTTGCAGGGCACCTGCGACAGGTCGACGAAGTGCTCCGACTCCCGGGCGATCTTCCCGCGGAAGGCGGTCCCGTCGTCCGAGCTCAGGGCGTAACAGAATATCTCGACGTTCTGGCGCTCGTGGAGGCCGGGGATCGACTGCATCAGGTGGGACGTCGGGTGGTTGCCGAAGTCCGAGCTCACGTATCCGATCTTCAGCCGGAGGCCGGACTCCCGTGGGTACTTGTACGGCTGCTTGTGCAGCACGTGGATCTGTAATTGTCGATCTCCCGGTTATTGTGGCCTCTAGACGGCGAGATATCTTTGGGCTCCAGGGGCGGAAGGGGGGGGGCGAGGGATCGAGCTCGGCTCTCGGCTGGATCTCGATCAGGCGATGCTTAGGCATCGGCTCCGGGCAATGCGCAACCGTACAATCCTGGAAGACTTCCTTTAAGATCGTGCAACGATAAGCTTCCATTGGCATTTTTATATTAAATATTACTACTTTGTTACGTGACTTTTATTATTGTCCTTGTTGCTTCTTTAATAATTATGAAAAATTTTTCAATAATTGCAGTAGAATTTATACAATTGATCATTTATCTATAAATAAGCCATGTTTATTTCTAAATTTCTCGATTATTGTAATACAACCCTAATTATTCCCTAGCAATGCCCATATTTAAATAGTGAATATGGCGTTTCTATGCATTTCTTTGGCGTTTACATTGATATTTTCTAAACGCGTACACCATGACAATTTATTTAACTTTATTCTATTAAATCGTTTTGAACTTTTGCGTAGCGCAACAATACGATTATTTATAAAGACCTCTGCAATACCCGATGGAAAACCGCAGTGCACTGATTGAATTGATATAGTACTTAATACTTTTGACGTTTGAATTTTCTTAAATTGAAATCACGTAGAAAATACAGGTCGTAACTTCTAAAAAAAATAAAACCAATCAAGAAAAAGTTTGCAGTACTTATCCTCTATGATTTATCAGTACGCCAGTTATAAAAACCGGAGCTTTATACTTTCAGACTATATTGCGCAAGGTTTATTATCATTTACTTTAGATTTTTTATTTTTACCAAGTACGTATTACAAGAGCAAAATAAAATATTTCTGATGTTGATATTGTCATTTCAGTTATTACATAAATACACATTTTTTTATTATATTTCTTTGGATATAAATTTCATCACTACTTTTAAAAGTATTTCTCTTTTAATATCAATTGCATTTTAAAATCCATAAGAGCGATTAAGCTCTTTCAGTAATAATTGAAAAATATAGAATATATAAAAAACAATATTACTGGAAAATAAAATAAATTGAGTTCACTGTTTTAATCAATTCTTTAATGTAACCCGTATGATTTTATTGTTTGTTGTCATTACAATATTTGGCTAAAATTTTATGTATATTTAATTTGTATTATTTTTAATATCGTATAAACCAAAAGTGTCAGTAAATGATGGTAATCCAAGTTGTATAGTTAAAATAATGACATTGACATCAAGAAAATCCCTAAACGTTAAGGCACTGATTCGTCATTTCTAAGGAGCATCAACACTAATGAACAATCGAAATTGCGAGTCCAGGAGCATGGAGTCAATAGTTATTTATGCATAATTGATTTAAGTTGCTATGAATTTGGTACATCATTACAATTATTTGAAATATTATTTAATTTGTTCCTAATTAAAGTAAGAAAAAATTGAACATTGTTATGTCAATATAATATAATAATTCCTTTGCACAAAATACTCCCTATGTTTATACTTGTTATGCATTCCTTTATTCAACAATACGATAATATTAATGATTATTCGATTCATAATATTATCGAGTAGTGTCAAAATTATTATATCACGATAACAATAATTCTTTGAAAGTATGATTTGTTAATTATCAATTAATTAAATTGACATAAAAATAATAAATTATAAAACTCACTTGACAATGTTATTACAGAATGTTGTATCTAGACCTTAATATTATCTTCAATGCAGATTAGTAAAAGTATATCAATTAAAATGTAAATAAAAAAACATTTTTTTTTTTTTTAATATATTCGTACTTCTTTGACTTTTGATATCATGCAAATGACTTGCAATCGATTTTTAAAAGAGAAATAAAAAATAACTTTAGGTCTGCATCGATCGTGCGATAAATTTAACAATGAGAAATTCTATCATTAAACAAATTATTATATGAAGCCTATATTGAATTGAGGGTATCCAACTGGGCCTCTCATTGCGATTATTTCCTCCGCAGTCCGATGCATAGTATTTAATTACAAAGTTTAAGCTCAGATTAAATATGAAATAAAATAGGAGATGCAAGTGAAGGAGAAACTTTTTCTCGATTCTGAATTACAATTATTAACTTCTCGAAGGAATTGATTTTCAGGGCAAAGTTGAAAATCACGCACGCTCGGGGAGTTGGGGGCTTGAATTAATTAACGGTGCGGTATCGCGAAGTAAGTTTACACCGTCGAAATAATCCTCGTTAAAAGGCAACCAAGGCAACCAAGTTACCGAGGAGGTCCCGAGGAGCATCGCCGCTAACGAACTATCGAACGAGCCTCAATGGTAGCCGAGGGGCGGGCCGAGGGTGGGGGCGAAGGGAGGCAAAAGGGGCTGGGGGGTGGGTAAGCACCCGGCCGGAGCACAATAACAACCTTCTCGATGCAGAGGTTGGCGTGCCTCGCGGCGATGGCCTTCCTAAACTCGTGCGACAGGGGGTAGAGCATGGAATGGTGGGGATGCACGCTGGGCAGGCGGTTCTTGTCCAGCTGCTCGGCCACTATCGAGACGAGCTTCTTCATCCGGGCCTCGTAGTCCGTCCAGTCGCAGACGATCTGCAGGCAGTGGGCCAGGTTGCAGTAGGCGTCCGGGAAGTCGGGCTTGAGCTTGAGGGCGGTGCGGTAGCTCTGAATGGCCTCGGGTATGTTGCCCGAGTCCTTGTGAATGGAGGCGAGGTTGGAGTGGGCGTCGGCGAACGCGGGGTTTATCTGGATGGCCCTGGTGTAGCACTGGAGGGCGCCCTGGACGTCCTGCATCTCCTTCAGGGTGTTGCCCATGTTAGAGTAGGCGTCGGCGAAGGTCGGCTGGATGCGAATCGCCTCCTTGTAGTGCATTAGGGCCTCGTTGAGTTTGCCCTGCTGCTGGAGGACGGAGGCCAGGTTGCTGTGGGCAGCCGCGAACTCCGGGAAGACTTCGAGGGCCTTCAGGTAGAGTCGTGTCGCCTCCTCGATGTAGCCCTGCTCGCGCTTTATGTTGGCCTGAAATAAGTTCCATCCTGTATTGAGACGTTCGCAGCTATAGCAGCTAAATATCCTCTCGCCCCGAGCCTTTTGCAAAGTCCTTTAGGAAGGGCGAGGCCCTTTCCTCGTTGCACCTTCGCATCGGCCTTGACTTCCCATAGAAAGCGGCTTCCGACAATTTTAATTAACTCGGCTCTTACGAACCTCGACTTGCGCCCATAAGACATCATAATTACTCGATAAGTGAGAGAGCTAATAATGGTTCCAAATAGTAAAGCAATGCAAAATTACGAACGCGTCAAGTTTGCCAGTTATGCAACGTTATTTGTTGTGTTAAATTGTACAAATTAACGATCAAAAAGGTCTTCTGGAAACCTTGAAAAGCAAGAAGCATATCGACCCCACAGCAATTGAGCAATAGTCTTAATGCAAAGTGACGATGGCCGCGGCAGAATTTACGTAACCGGTACAAATGTTCCAAAGTGCAGCTAAAAACTCTATCCCGGTCAAGATGTTAGCGGCAGGCGCCGTTTATATAAGCGCTGCAGCGAGGCGGAAGGGCAGGTTTGGAAAGATGCAAAAGCTCGCTTCCAAACCAAGAATGCCACAATAGCGGCAATGCTAGAAAAGCCATTTCTCCGGGATCGATGCCGAGACAAAAGATTCAATTGGATTGGGGATGGATGCCAGGCGCCTCTTCTCATCGGGAAAGTCAACTTCCCGAGTGGGCGTGTTTAATGAAGGGTTGAAAATCGCCGGAATCAGCAGAGCCTTACCAAATTGTTGAGGGAGTCGGCATGCGTTGGGCAGAGTCGCAGGGCCGTGTTGTAGCACTCCTCGGCCTCGACCACCTGACCCTTTTCCTTGAGCGCGTTCGCCAGATTGCAGTAGGCGTCCGGGAAGTTCGGCTGGAGCTCGATTGCCCGCCGGTATGTGTCGATCGCGAGATCGATGAGTCTGCAATTGGGATTTCGAGCCATCGTTACAACGCCTCCGGATAATTGGGGTGCATTGTTCGCCCGACCCGCTTATTTCATCCTTTCTTCCTTTTTCTCATTCGATTGTAAGATGATTTTTTTGTTTTCACGGGTGACGAGACAATTTTCAATACCATCGCTTTGAGATCAAGATTTTTCCTTATAGAAATTAAGCCTAAGCAAACTTTACATAACTACTTTTCAAATCTATGGCGTTGACTCGTGTATTTATTTCTTTAAGCTCGATGCACTTTTTTTAAAAAAACTACTTACACGTATTTGTTTTCAAATTTGTTAAAACTCGGACCATCCTTAAGGAAATGATTAAAACAAATGTATATAAAAAATGTGTATCGGTCGAGTAAAAGATTTCATATTATTTTTACAGCTTCGCATATGAAAAAAATTCCCGTTGAAGATTTTTTCCAACAATCAAACTATGATAAAGGACAAGATATCGATCAAACGAAACTGTTTTAGAAATTCAAAAAATAAACTCATGTTAGCCATTTTTATCACAGATGCAAGTAAAAACTTTCAGTACGTGCCTAAATTCGATTTAATACGTCGTTTTTGTATACTTTAGCATACAATTTACATTACTGTAGTGTACTCTAATTCCTATGATTATTAGAAATTGATAAGACATCAGGCAATAATATTTTATTATTTAGCATTTTCAGTGTTCACGCTGAATCTGTCTATCAAAGAACGCGAAACTGCTATTAAATTGCGAATAATTTTCATGCACGGAAACGACATACTTAATTTTTCTTTCATAACGAATTTAAATTTATTACTTTTAAGGAAACTGTATTAGAAAACTGCGCTACGTACAAGAATTTATATTTATTCGTTTGAAAAAAAAATGGAAACACATTTAATATATTTTACAATTTTAAATGAATTATTGGACATTTACATTAGAATTTCATATTTCTAGACCAATTTTGCAATTCAAGAAAAAATCTCTTTTAAAAATCTCATAAATAATAGCGACGGCTAAGAAACGTCTACTCGATAACGATATAAGACTTGGAAACAAGTGAAATTGTATTAATATGGAATATTTAAATATAAAGGCCGTTAAGCAGAACGAAGTTAAATTCATCCACGGCTTATTTTGTTTTCATAAATAACACGCAGCGTAGGCTTAAGACAATGAAAAAATGACAATGCCCGCAAGTTCTCCTCGGACATTCGAGGCGTTTACACGTATCATAAAACTGCTGCGATGGAAAACACTGAATAAAACTTACCCCTGCTCATAGTAAACGCAGGCCAAGTTTCCGTGGACGACTGCATTGTTAGGGCTGAGATTCAGAGCACGAAGATAAGCGGCGACAGCTCTGTAATAATAAAAAACGCGTCGTTAAATGTACATTCTACGGATTTCTGCATGAAATATTTTATAAAAAGTATTTGTATAAAGGTTATATATTTTGTTCCTTGGATTTTTATACAATAATTATGCAAATGTTCTTAATTTTTAAATAATGTTTTTCCCATTACTCACAATGAGTGAGCTTTGTCAAATTTATACTTGTTGAATCTCTACTTCGCTTTTCGGTTAGATTAATCAACAACACATTTTCCAGCAAGTTATTTAGCGCGTGCTTATAAAAAAATCGATTTCCGTATTCGATGAGGTTCGACGTTAAATAACTTACATTTATTTTGAGTCTGATTGTGCTACATTCACAATTCTTACTTTGCTTATTTTGAAAAGAATTTTTTTGCTATTTTTAAATCTAAAGCATTTCCTTTAAATAAAATCCCATTCTAATTTCTCTGAGCACAAGAACAATTTATTCTTGGAGTCAATCTGATTTTATGTATTTATATTGAATTACTTAATATTGTATGGGTACATATATTCTTCTTTAATATATTTGTATGTATGTGTATATGTATATATTAAATTATCATTTTTATCATGTTTATCATAAGCATGGAAAATTACTTATCGGATCTCTTAAAGTACAAAAGTTAATAATATGTAACTTTTTGACATTTGAAATCAATAAATTACACTTTCCCATATAGGTTGATTGACTGCTTTAATTCTATAATTCGGTAAATAATAAGTTTAACCTTGCATTTATATACAATTTTTTTCAAACGCAATACATGAAAAGTAGAATTGTAAATCATAATAATACTTATGGCTACGCAACACCTAATAATCAATTCATTCAAGGGGCTGGGGGGTAATATTTTGACTGAAATATAATTACTTCGAATTTTAAATATTTAAAATTAATTGGCGTTTGGGATTGCACTTGAAAGCTTGTTTTGAATTCATCAGTCCATCAAGTTATCAAATTTGTTTGGATAATGCCATCACATTGATGCGGGTTATTATTCATAAATTTTAAAGAGAGAACAAAATGTTGATATTTAAAATTCATGAATATTAAGTAATTAAAACAATGTAATTAGAAATTACAAAAAAAATAGAATATATTAACAATCTCTATTAGAATTTTTTTTTGCTTTTATCGAAATTTCAAAGTCAACATTATTTCTTTTGCGTTTAAAATGCAATCTTTCATTCTGACAGATCCTAAGTACAGAAAATACAACATTTAATTTGTATGAAAATGTAATAAGCAGTGGCATCATTATTCGACGTATCTGCATCATTGAGTAAATAAAAAGTAAAATAAGACAGAGAAAAGGAAAAAATAATACAAAATTCACGGTTAGATATGGACCGACTATTGAATTTTTTGTAGAAATTTCGTAATCTAATGAATGTCAATGATTTTAATGGTATTAAGAGAATGTCAATAATAAAAAATGTAGCAAAATAGATAAAAGTAACACGGCTAAAAAATTTTAAAGCGATGCCAATAGTACATTTTCTTTTATCGAGATAGGCAACAGAAATGAAAGATGAACGTAGAGTTGAGAAAAATTGAACGGAGAAAAGGTGCAAAAGAAAACTCAATTCCTGTAGATCGTATTGAAGAAACGCAAAGGCGGTAAAAAATACCGAGCCACCATTTCTGTAAATAAGTACACACGTTCGATACAAATAGATGATTGAAGAATATTGGTATGAAATGTAAACGGTCTTTAAAAAAATAAAATATATCTATACATATTTCTAAAAGTACATATTTCTTACGAAATGATTATCGTATCAGCGGCATCAATACAGTGGCTGTCAATAATAAGCAATTTGTAATTTCGCATTGGTACCCAATTTCACTATGCACCGAACATTGAAAATCCTGGCTATCCTGGTTTTTTCGCACCCGGCAACAAGTCCTAAAGTCGAGCTAAGGGGCAGAAGCCGAGTGCGGGACTATAAGAGAGGGTGTTATTAAAAAGAAAAGGCCTTCGGTCTTGGGAAGAATTGTTATTAACATTATTGGGAAACCTCCTCCGGTCTGAACGCTCGGACCGAAGGAATAAACGCGCATCGAGTCCGCGTCAAGATCTCATTACTATCCTCCTCGGGTGGCGGGCGCGGGGCCGAGTACACGCCGCCGACTCTGGTGGCTACCTCTTAATCCAGGACTTGGCCCAGGCGACGCATCCGGCCGGTGGCTGGGGCGTTATCGTGCTCTCGAGCTCGAGTCGAATCGTGGGAGCCAAGCTCGTCGAGGGCGAGATCACCGTGTAGACGATGACGCACTGGTACTCCATGGCCCCATCGCTGTTGGCGGCCGGCCACCAGCTGCAGCACTTGGACGCGCGACCTTCTAGACAAGAGCCGAGGAAAGCCCTGAGCGATCGCCCGTTTCCCCCGGAGGGTCGGCCTGTCACGAGCCACTCGGTCTTTCGTCGGTTGCACCCGAAGGGTAAGACCAGATCGCGGGCCCGCCGCCGCCGCTTGTCTCCCGTTCGTCGATTACCGCGACAACGAAACGCGCGCCTCAACGTTTCGGAAGATGCCTTAAAAAACGCTATTAGTCATCACCTTCGGTTAAGCATCGAGTTTGATGGTCTAGTAAAAATCTGGAGCTTGCGTATAATTAATTATACGTTATTGGAGATCACAATTTTGTTCTTACTCAAAGCTGTTCTTACCCCTAATTAAAGCAAGTGATTCGACGTCTATTCTACTTTCGACAGTCCGTTTTACTAACAAAAGTCGCCCTTCGTTCTTTATTGTTCGCTTAATTGAATTTAAACGTTAAATTGACATGCAATCGATAGTTAATGTTTACTTTTGGATGACTAAAAATTTAACTTCTTAACTGTTGCAAATGGTCTATAAATAAAAATTTGTATTTGTAATCGTTTTTAAATAAATAGGATATTTCTATTTAGAAGGCAACTAACTTTAGTAGCGGATACTTCATCGTGAAAAAAAAAAAAAAATTCCCAATTAGCTTTAATTTTTTAAACGATTATATTCTTTCATAGATAATTAAAATATTCTCTTTTCTTTAATTTCTGAACAAAACTAAATTTTCTTCTCGCATTTCCTATTTTACAAGCTTGTATTTAACTTTGTCCTATTTGTCTTTGTTAGTAATAATTTAATGTGTTGTTTTAAGTTTTATATTCCCTCTGTCCATATTAAATATTAAAATATTACTCACACTGCCTGTAGCCATTAATATTTTATGTAAAATAAGTGCTTTTTTTAAGAACAACAAAAAATTTTAAATTCCGTGTAAATACATTGTTTCTACTACCTGTAAAACACCGTAAAATGGAATGCTTAATATACAAACATGATTTTAAGATTATTCCTGTAGCTGTGTCTTATATTTAGTAACCAATTCTAAAATTGAATATGACAATACATTTATTTACTTACAACTTTTAATAATGTTATTTAGATTTATAATTTGACACACTAAGGTGTCGGAACACAGTTGAAGATTTACGTTAGAGATGTAATCGACTGACAAGAATTTTTTACACATGGCAATGTATTTTTAGCTATGGTATTTACTGATGCATATTGTGTCATAAAGAGAAAAATTCCGTTTCTTACATCCATTTGAACTATTTTTCGTATTTTACGTAAGTTCGCGCTTTCGAAGAATGTGTAATTTTTCGGATTTAGTTTACGACTGTATTTTGCTACACAAAAGCCATTTGCAAATCTAATTGCTATCAGCGCGGCTACACATTTATTATGAATTTCCCTATTCATCCTAATACAACAACCTTTTAACTTGTTCAAATCAATCGTTCTCTTCGTTAGGAAATACAGAATTTCTCGCGACTTTTCTAATGGATTTTGTTACTTTTCGCAAATCGTAATTTCGCCCGAGGAAAAATTGCGCTTGTACCATATCTTGAACGACTTGTACATTTTCATCTTCTTTTAAAAGGTTTTTCAAGTTTTCGCGTCCCAGATCATGATCTTTCTTCCATTTTATTCAAGCAAATCCAAATTCACCCCTCTTAAAATACACTTTTCAGACTTCTTTACACTCTTACTTCGGAGTTCTTATAACCAATTTAATTTTGACCCTTCTTTATACTAATCCACTTTACGCTAGCAGAACCATTTTTTTTTAATTTAACCATTGTTGAGGAATAAGAGAGGTTTACTTATACTCTCATTCTATTTATAATACCAAAAAAATACACTACAGTTTTCCTTCATTCTTCCTAAATTACTACTCGTTTCACTAAGAAGCTAATTTAAAAATGACATCGTTTTTGCGCCTTAAAAATTGAGTAAAATAATAGTAACAATAAGAAAAATATCTTCGGCTCATTCCCTCTACAGGTATCTTTTCCCCATTTCAAACCGTTTAAATTCAAACAAAGTAAGTGCAATACGCAAATAAATCGCACAAAATGCGTCATTTTTTTACATAGCGGATAATCAAATTTACGGCACTTTATATACGAGTAAATTTCATTTTCAACGCTCTTATCAACGCTTTGATCAATACGCGTGAGTACATTTATTAACATTGTTTTATTTTGACAAAAATGTCTTTTATTAAAATTATAAATTATATTTTATTTGTTTTCTCCTTACTCTGATCTTCGTCTTTAATATTTAAATTCCATCATCGATTGCTATAATTAAGAAATCTTAATCATCTATAAATTTGATCATTCAACTCTGAAAAATTTCACAAATTTAGTACATTATTTGAATGCTCATGGATAATGCGATGTCAGTATAAACGTTAACAGAAAATAAAGCAGAACCTCGTGGATTTGACGAAACGAGTGGTAAAAACATATAAACCTTAAAAGGACATTATATATGCGTATGTGAGATTAAAAATAGAAACTTATGTATTAGAAAATTTATGTCTCGAAAGTGAAAAATTGCTTAGCCTCAATCTGTATAAAATAGGAAGAGCAAACAACGAAGTTTTAAAGCTTCGGATTGGCATTGACGAATCCCTTTCCCACTCATTGCAAGAATACTAATACTAATACCGATGGGATTATAACATTTTAAAATAAATATGTGCAACAAGATGTACGCTCTCTATAAATATAGCTTTATGATTTCTATGCGTATAATAAATTTCTACTTAGTGAAAATAGCGAGTCAGTTTTTTTAATTACACTACGCGCACTTCGTATTCTGCAGGTTGAATTTCTCTTTAATTTAAATTTAAAATTTACATTAATACATATTAAGAATAGCAATTTTTCGAATTATGTACTGAAAAATTCAATTATTCTTATATCTTTTATCGAATGAAACAATAAATTGAGCATGAAATTTTTAAAAATAGGACTTTTCTTAGAAAAGGCCAAGCTCTGTCAATACGTTTTTAATTATCAAGCACTATTATTAATGAAATTGATAAAACATACAATTTACCATTCAGGGTAAAGCTAATGTATTTTGTAGTTTCTGTTACGTGATTCAGTGGCTGATAAAATTCAATCTTCAAATACTTCAATTAATAACTTTAATTAATGCAATGAATGAAGGGATGACGTTTTTGAAATTATGTTTTCATAACTTTCCTCTATTTTGCAATGTGAGCCTCGCCCTTTTATCCTTTGTTACTAATAATAAGACGATATTATAAATATTTTACTTTAATATGTAAAAGCCTTTGAAGATAGTTACAAAAAACCCCTGGTGTAAAAGCGCAACGTAAGATCGAAAATCTGAGAATAAATTTTAATTATCGAGGGCTCTATAAGTTAAACCGCGGGTTTACTAAGGCTCTTACTTTAAAGCAAAACTACTGAGTAGTACGACAAAAATCACTATTGTTGAATTTTCAAACTAGGATGTATTTCGAAGTTACCCTTTTAGGAATTTCCAAAACTAGAGCCATAATCCATGAATGTACCGTGAAAATTAGAGGCGTTATGGTTGAAATAGCACGAAACTAGCAGATAAGCATGAAAATCACGTCTAGATATCTGAAAGGGAGAGCCCGAAGAGCGTCGACATTCAAATTTCAAAAGGATGTAAAAGAGAATTTCGGGATTCATTGGTCGGACTTCTCGGAGAGTCGAATTGAGAAGTATCAGTGACCTCCGCCAGTCATTTATCTGCACGGTTTTTTTTCCTTTTTAGCTTTCCTTGGAGTAACGCTTGCGGAAAATTTATATGGCTTTCGGAACGTGGATGGGCAGAGCCGCTAAGTGAAATGGGCGTGGACAAAAAACTGGAGCGTTTGTCGAGACTGAATAATCGAGGCGACGCTTTTCTTCTATTGTTAATTGTTCTTCAAGAGTAATTGATTTGCCTCTTTGAATTTGTAATTATAGCTATTAATTTCGTATGCGTTTAAAATTCGTAAGACAAAATATAAATGTTCCAGTCCGTCAGGTCCAGTGAATTATTTTTTATCTAAAATCCTACAAAATATGATACAATAGCTCGATTAGTGACTTTGCTAAGCTATTCCTGAATTAGCTGATTACTGAATTACAAATAGATCGGTAGGCAGCAATTTCACTAATCGGTGATAATAGAATAATTTCGATAGTATAGTCGACTACTATTGAGATTGGATTCGTGATGGAAATGCTGCAAAAAGCCGCCAAAAAATGTTTGCTAATTAATTTTGTTGTTTTTTTTATGTCAAGGTAACCATCAGAGTTCATAATTAAGGAATATTCAATTTCAGTTAATTATGTTAGTTATCGGTTAAATTATGGCAATTGTTGTTATTGTATTTTAGAATCGCCATTGTTTTACAAGGTATTTTATGATAATCCTTCTACGTGCGTCACGTGTACGTAATTAATTACACAAACTTTTATATTTTATACAGGTAATATTATAAGGTTCGCGGTAAATAATACCTTTTCCGATATAAGACCTACTGGTATAAAATACTTTTTTATAAAATTATTAAGAAATGCACTATTCGGAAACTGCTTACCGCTTCATACGATAATAAAGTATTTAAGGACGAACTTGAACTTCATTTCCATTAATTATTTTAATGAACAAAACAAATTTTGCATTTGCCAACTCGATTAAATAAAATTTTAAAAATGGTCTATATTGTCAAAGTGTCGTAAATTAAGTGTATAGAGCTTAATTTGCAGAGTTAATTAAAAAAACCATTGATAATTTATATTATTCACTGCTCTATTTGTGTATCAAATTATTCGCCAAAAAATGCTTCAGCTCATCGACACATCTTACATCAAATAATTTCATGAAACGAATGATTAATAAACTCATCGAAGTGAAAGTCCTCGTGAAAACTTATGGAACTGTGCGAATGAAAAAGTGAGGAAAGTTTCGAATCATAAGTTGATCAAACGTAAAGTATTGTATATTCACCATTTTCTGTAGCGCCATAATTAAAAACTAATAAAAGAGCAAAGTCGAGACTCGCGTGCAAAAACCATTTTCAAAAGCCTCTAAGATTCGCGTTGACGAGCCACGGTAGGGTAATCTGGAAAGTTTCTCAAATTATGACTCGATGTTAGTGGAAAGCTTTCCTGTCCTTGGACATCCCCCGAGTTGTTCAAAGCTCTCGTAGAAGAAAGTGATTATCGAATAGCTACATTATCTCGGTAAAAATATTTAATCTTACTTTAGGATTTGCAAATGTGCCATATAATCGTGTGCTGCATTGTTTGCCAAAAAATGACGAATAAAAACTGCACTGCCGATTCAGTACTCAATTGAGGATCGAGAGTCGCGTGAATTCGATTAATAGTTTTGATGGTTTTGATTGATAAGCGAAATGAATGTACTTGCGAGGACAAACCAGTCGCAAAAACTGTTTTTGGCACTAGATTTTATTTTTAGGAACAAAGGGCATTTCAAATACAATTTTGGCGGGTTTGTATTGAAATTTATAAAATTGTTAATTCAAAGGCAGATAATGTGGAACGACGTTAAACTTTGCATTCTAAACTGTAAATTGAAGCACGTACTTATTAACACATTTTACTCTTTATATGCGCAACGTTATTATCAAGGAAATCTTAAATCGACTTGAATTTGAGAATATGCAAAGCACGCGTTGACGAATTAATGTATAACGACTTGCATTTTATTTCACAAAACATTTTGATAACTCATATATTAAGATATAACAAATATCCAATTTTAATTTGAAAAGCTTAATTTTTTGAAAATGTTTTTACTGCATTGCCTTTACTTGTTTCACGATACATTAGAATACGTATATATATTAAAGTACCCGCAGTATAAATTAAACGCGAAAGTATTTTTTAAACAAATTTTAAAAACAAAAATCAATTTATTGCAAATCATAGCAAGGTGCAACTGTAATTCAATTTTCAGTTGCAAAAATTAAGCTCCCTAATTCAATTAAATGCATTTTGAAAATTTACATTTATCGATGCATCTATTTGTCGTTTGTTTTCATTAGTTTTCGATTTCTATTCAATCAGCTGATTAATTTTTCTGTTCTTTGGAAGTAAAAATAAGTTTATTCGGGTAGATTTGTTTAACAGCAGACGCTCGAATTAAAATAGTATTGTCGTACAAAAAATAGACGTTAACTAAGTAAGAATAAATAATACCGTAGCGCACTGAAATTAATGTGTAATGTTGACTATTCTCATCAAAGCCTTTCAATCGGTCGTACTTACTTATCGTACGTCAAGAACTTTTACCTGTTTAGCTTTGACTTTCCGAGCACGAGCACACTTTTTTAACCATAATATATATATATATATATATATATATATATATATATATTAAGCTTATCTGTGCGAGTATTTAATTTTAAATTAAGAATAATTGCAAACGTGCTTTCAGCTTATAATCAAAGTTAAGATGTGCGTAGACACGCAGATACAGAGGGAGAGAAAGAGAGAGAGAGAAGAGAGCAAACTTGCTGCTGCTTAAATTACATTAGAGTAGAGCACGGCAATGAATCAAGCGGTGTATATAAACACAGTGTTGGCATTTATGCATGAGCTACAAATCCGATGCAGAACACGAAACCCGAAAGCTCAAAAACCGACGTCCGAAGATCCGAGCAATGGAGAGGAGCTCGATCCCGACAAAAAAATTAGAGCGAAGATTCGAGTGAAAAGCGCGTAAGGGAGGATATAGCCGGAGTCGCGTCCGAGGATCAGTGGTCCCCTTTCCTCGGTCGCGTCGCTGGTGCACGCGTGGGGGGGCGGAGGGCCCAGGGCCAGAGGAGGTGGCCGGGGGGGTGGGCTGTGGGGCGCCGCTACGCGAGCCGCGACTCACCTCGAGGCCGGACGCGGGGACACTCGCGACTGGACGTTGCGGCTGTTTTAAGCGGCTCGCGTCCGCGGCCCCGAGGACGAGGCAAGTACACGCCGCGGGCTCGGCGTCGAGGGAGCGGCTCCGGGGCGTGCGCCGCAGGCCAGACCAGGAGCTGAACTAGCCTCGACGGGAGCCGCGGCGTCGAGGTATCGGGGGCGACCGGCTACTGCCGCCGACGCCGACGCGTCGCGCGCCAACTCCTACCGCGGCTACGGACGGAGGTGCGTTGCTAGGCGATTCGCGGCTGCGTCCGGCTCGTGCGCCGGCCTGACCGGGCGGGTCCGGGGACCCATCGGTCCCCCTCTGGAGGAGCGAGCCTCGGAAGGAGCCCGAGGCAAAGCCTCCGCCGCTCCTCGTTAAACGTTTCAAATTAGAGGCGCGAGCGACGCTTTTGCGGCTCCACTCGTTTCAACTGCGTTTTTAAAAACCGACTTCCATCCGCAACGGCGACGTTCTCGAATCCTTTGTGCGGAGCTCCCTGTCGCCGTCCTTGTCTCTTTAAGAAGAAATTATTTCTTGCGAGGCAGTCGCCTGCAGACGTTTATTTCCAGGTCAAGTTGGCTTTAGAATAACGACGATAGCTATCGGAGAATAATTACGCGTGCATTTGAAAAATCGGATTGATGGGCAGATTATGCTTCGCGTAAGCTGGCTCAGAGTCTCTAATTTTTAGTCGCAAATATTCCGCTCCGAGTGACTGACTGCCTCAACCAGACGCTGACATATTAGAGCTTTATTCGGCAGAATCGTCTTGATATGTTTGTTTGGAATTATATGCGAGATGTGAAATGAGTTCACTTGGAGACGATGATGGAACTCCAGGGGAAATGCGAGTCTGCGAATGAGTATGGAATTTTTTATTTAAATTCGCAAGACTGTCCGAATGAAAAAAAATTTACCACCGCTCACGCATTACTTGCAAAATATTAACAGGTGTAAGGACACTATGAAATTCCTTTGAATATTTTCTAAGGTGATTTCCAAGGATATTGTAGCTGTACACGTTGCAATGATTGCTTCGGCGTCAGTTTCAGACGACGTTTGAAGAACGCGATTACAAATTTGATTGAGAAAGGACGAATTTTTGGATGCATGCAATTGTTTGTAATAATCCGCCTGTGTCCAATATAGTAATTTTCGTATTACAATAAATTAAAGAATGATCTCCAATTATAAAAATGAAGTCCCTTGAGCGTGCGACACTATTTTTCCAAAGAAAGAGGTTTTCAATTCGCCACTCAAGCATCATTGAAGAATAGAAACTAAAACTTATACTGATTTGAGAGGAAAACGGTCCATTTCGCATGAATGAACACTTGATGCTGGAACAAGAAAGGACGTTTTCTCTTCTATTTGAAGAGTCGATACAGCCAATTATTATGTAGGACATTTGTGCAGTCGCAGACAGATCATAATTCATATGAAACATCTGAAGCTTGTACAACTGAAGCGTACCGTAGTTTGTCCTTACACAAGTCGAGGACAGAGGAAGTTGCGCGAAATATACTAAGAATCTGTTTGCTTTAGCTCCATTCGATGTTAAAATATCGACATTATTACAGCTGCGCTCTCGCATAAACTGACACGTTTATTTGCGCTATTTTTATTCCTGTACCTTCATGAAAAAATTATTCTTGCAAGTATCGCCATTAAAACTGCAGTTTTAAGCTACGATTTTAAATCAGTGGAGTCATCTATGAGCGCGAAAGAATGACTAATGAGAAGAAAAGGGAGAATTTTAGTTATGAGTTAGGTATTCGAGGACTCTGTAAACTCGTTGTGCTTTTAATTCGACGATTCTCACCCACGCGACGTACAAATCCGGCGTAAAAGTCCAATGGCAGTTAAATTAAGGTTAGTCATATATGGCCTCACTTGAACCTTTCATAACCCGTTTGCCCTTTGACTCCTCGACTCTGGTTTTTACCTTCTTGTGGATACTGTTAAATTGATGAACTTTAACGATATTATCTCTCGATGATGAACAGGTGGCTTGATTGGCAGGACAGATCGAGAAACTAAATTCACTTGGTTAACTTTAAATTTCTTCGCTTGCCTACTGTACGATAAATAAACACACGAGATTGTAGCGTATCCTCCTATAAGATAAACAGATTTACGTGAAAAAAAACACATATTTGCTATCCACACATTTTTTCATCATATGCTATCTAGTAGGCTTTCTACGTATAAATTGATTTTTAAGACAAAGTTTTACAAAATAAGCGACGAATTTCCTGTATCCATTTTACGCATAGCTCAATGGTAGATAAATGCCTTAAATGTATTTATTATGATTTATTATTACACTTGAAAATTGGAATTACTTAAATTTTCATATTTCTAATCATTTTTCGTGAAGCAAAATACATCGCTTAGTTTTATACAACACAGTGTAAGTCTAAATGCAAGAAAATTCAATACCATCAAAAATATAGCACTTATATGTAAGATTTAAAAGATGAAAAAACTTTCTACAATAGTGATAGTGTTTACTTATTACGTGTGATATCGTTAGCACACCGTTTGCTATCAAGAGTCATTATCTCACATTTTGAAATGTTTATATACGTACATATGTGTATGTGTTCAGTTATTTTTTAACTTTAACTATTATAATTATAAAAAAAAACTTTTAATGTGACAATTCTAGTCACAGTTCTGTAACAGAATTAATCGTCAAAACCAATATTTTTATGTAACTTCAACTGCATGTAAATTCTGAGCCTAATAAGAAAATTTAATCAAAAACAAAAACATACATATTCATCATCTAACTTTTGCTTTATTTGTACGTCTGCAGCATATGCCGTCTAATGATTTTTAATTTAATTTTCAAAAATATTTTCGATTTACTCTAATAATAAAAATAATACTCCATAATAAAAATAATCTTTATCAAACAATGTTTAACTGTAATGAATATATTTATAATGAATAAAAAAGCGTTTATTTAAAACGTACATAATATATTGAAGTGTAAAGAATTGCCTTTCGTTTGAAAATGTCAGTAAATCCATTATATGCTGTATAGATTTTATTCAATTATATTCTACTTCTCATCTACAGTAACCCCAGGAAAAACCTTTGTGAGCTATTTATATGTGAAGTATAAGTAATAAAAATGGAAAATCGATAAGGATGCTTACGCTAAAGTTTCATGGAGCATAGGCGTGAGTTTTCCTTATTACAAAAGAAATTTTCAGTGTGTTAAAGCAAATAGAAATCAATGGCATACATACTCAACGATACATACCATATTCAATGATATTTTATAGAAGTACTGATAGAATAAAGTTCATAAACAAAAGAACTTACATCAAGAAAGTAAGTTTTAAATTTATTATATGTCAAAACTATTACAGATGCTTTGTTGAATTTTTTAATATCTTTCATTTTAATATCTTTTAATATGTTTTTTCAGTAGCAATGATATATATTAAAATAATAATATAACATAATAAATACAAATTTATTTACTGTGTACAAAATTACAAAGTAAAATAAAAATATTGAATCTTGTACATTTATCTCCTCGAAAATGTTTACTTATAATCTTTGAAGTATTATAACAGAACAAATTTTTTTTTGTATTACCATTTTGTATCTTCCTATTTATTGACCCTAACTAAAGTATCATCAGTAAAATCGTTTCATTTATGAAAGCACAAATAAAACGAAATCATTAGTGGAAGAAAGAATAAAAATAGTAAGGTCAAGAAACAACATCATATGGAGTTAGAAAAAATAGTACTTTATTCTAGTGTAACAAAATAATATCCAATTTGAAATAAATGACTTTTTACTTTCTTAATTTATAAATTGATTGGATTTTTTAAAATCATATTTCTTCTACAGTGGTAATAATTTTCTAATAATTAGATTCTCGAAATCCTACAGTACAATATCGATTAAACAATAAAAATTTGTATCATGTACTGTTTACTAAAAGAATTTATACAATATTAATCGTTATTGGAAAAGTTCAAAAGACTGTGGAAAAATCGAAGTGAAAAATCGAAGTAGAAAATCGAACCCTGTGTCTATTTCTTCCTGATAAGTGTTTTAGTTAGACATGATATCTTTGATGTTCTTTTGAGATTCTTTGAGCGTATAACATTTAACGGAAAATTTATTGCTGATTTTTTTATTGTTGATCTAACTATGCACATTGTAATCATTTTTATAATAAGTGAAATAAAGACAAATTGTTTTATCAATGTGAGACAGCAGAAAACTATAATGAGAAATAAAACTCGAGTAACTACTGCTAAAGAACCTAAGGAAAAGTGTTTTTAATTTATTAAAAATATTAATTTAATGAAATAAAAAATAGATTTTGGATAGAAACAAATATGTTAAAACGCTTATCTTATTTGAAATTATAATTATAGGACTCTGCAGTTACATGTGAAAAAAATTCTTACTTATTTTCCGACATTGAAAAAATTTTTTATCCCTTTATTTATATCAGATATGACCATTTCTTGACACCTATACGGGATTTAAAATGTTTTGGTAAAAAATTCTGTTTTCACTCGTAAAAAAAGAAAAGTTTTTTATAAATTCTTTGTTAGCTAACCATAGACTATATCATTTTTTCAAAAAATACTTCCATTCTCTTAAAGATGGCATTCTACTTCAGTACAACAAATAGCATATTCCCTATTTTGACTATTACTTAATGTTATTAAGAAAAAAATTAGCCCCAATATTCCTTTTGTTATCTATTTGCTAGCGATTTATTTTAATATTAAAATCCACAGAAAACACTTCTTTAAAAGTTATTATATATTATATGTCTAACCCTTACATCTGTTAATAACTTCTAAAATGCACTAAATTGAATATATTTAAAATTTGTATCATTTATATTATGTAGATGATAAAACCGAATAATTATAATGAAAAACTAGACGGTTTTGACTAAAGGCAACTTACTGAATGATACGCGTATTTTTTAAACATCTTTATTTAATAATTTTATCTCAAATGGCAATAAAAGTGTTAATTGCATTAACAAATTTAAATAATTTGAATATACTAAATTATAATCACATTCGCTTGGAGTGTTTAAATGCTTTATGATAATACATCACCATCGTAATTATAAAGTCTTCTAAACACTTTGAATATTTTAATTTTATGCATAATATTTAAATAGGAAAATGATTTTTGCATTCATTAATATATTATTGATTACACTTTTATCTAGAATTTTTTTATTTTTAATATAAATGATAAAGTTTTTGCTCTAAGCATTCTCATTATACTTTTATCAGTCGATCGTACATAAAACATAAAAAATAAATCATCAACGTATGATAATATCTCGAAAGTATTTTTCAAATGTTTTATATGAGTATAATTTTCATTTATTAATGTCACGCAAATATTTTGAATATTGATTGCGACTATCATTTTATGAAATAATACTATTTTATTAGAAATATTACACTATTGGCGTGAATTTTACGACGTGTACCACATTCTTTGATAATAATATTGGCACCCATTGAAAGACTTATTACGACTTCGATGACAAACTTTGTTAAACCGCGTATTTCCTAGGGGGTTCATAATACGAATACATTATATGTGGATTTCAGACAATTCAAACTTTAATGATGCCTTAAGTAATTAAAATATTAAAAAAATGCAACAAAATGACAATATTTATTCCGTATGCTTTCCAGATACCGATTAGGTAAGTGATTACTTTATTGTCATTAAAATGAATCTGTTATAACTACATTCTCTTATTTTTAATCATACATAAATGAGCAAGATATCTGCATGACATTAAATAAATTGAAGTAATAATAATGCCTCGGTAAGGAAGTGCAATTCACCATCGCGTGAGACAAGCCACATAGTATCTTGAAATACGCGCGACAAATATATTATTACATCTTACGAAGTACAGTCGCACGAAGACGAACTTGAATTGACATCTGGAGCACTTGAAATTGCCTTTTACAAAGCATTAGAACCGCGTTTAATGCAACTTTCACTACGAATTAAATAAATCCCTTTGAGATAAACTCTATAGTGTTCCACTAATTGCCATTTATTAGTGAAACGCGACAAATAAAATGTGAGATACATCCTAAATTAAAATAATAAGAGATACATTGGATAAAGCCACGTTGTACGTATTTAAAAGGTATTTCAAAGTCCTGGGAAAATTACTAAGCTACAATCTCAACAACTCGTAGCAAAATAAAATTTCTCAATGCTGAATTTAATGTCTCCGAATCGCATCGGCCTTGTCGTCGTCGTCGTCGTCGTCGTCGTCGTCGTCGTCGTCGTATCAATCATCGTATCAATCGTCGGATAAGCTACGTTAGTCTTCTAAAAAATTGTTCGAGAAAACAGTAGTTTTCTTTCTGCATATCGGGACAACGCATCAAACAACAATAATTCAAAATGACCCGCACCGATAATTGGAATACCGACGTATTTATCATGTCGTATTTATGGAATGCTTAATTTTCTAATCGACCTACACCGAGTCGAATTCTAATCAAAATAATAAAAATTCCTGCTCCATTTAAGACGGAAATACTATAACTAATACTTCATACCAAAAAACAAGTGGCGTGAAAAGTTCTATTATCATTTGAAATAATTTGTAAGTAATTCCAGATTGATCGGTACTCAAGCCGTTATGCTTTAAAAACGCAGCCGCCCTGCAGTTGGGCTGCCTCCTGAAAATACGATTCGCACTTTCGCACTCGCTAAGTGAAAACCCGCCACAAAGCGAAAAATGTCAATGATCAGAATATCTAAGGCGATGCAAGGGAATCTTCTCGCAGGAGGAGGCAGCAGGAAAACTCCGAAGTGCCCCTTGGAATTCCAGGGATCCTAAAGTCCTCCTAAGAATCGCAGGAGCTCCCGGTAATAGAGGCAAGAGGAAGAACGTATTCGGTGTCTCCCTAGGAAATAAGACAAGCTAAGCCTGATAGGGCAAATCGATAGGGCGTACATTGAAAGGTGATCGCGCGTCAACGAAGCCGCGCACGGACAAAATTTAATAAAGACTGTGGAGGAGCGAGTCGCCTTGGTAACAGACATTCTTTTCTCGGTAGGACGAAAAACAACCCCGACACCCTAGAGAAATGTCTGCTCGTCTGCCACTGCTGCTGCTACTTGATTACGAGTGTAGTATCTGCTTGTCGTTCTTTTTTTTTTTTTTAAATTACACTAGCCGCCTTTGAGCATAAGCCCTCGGAGAAGTCGACTGAAAATCCAAGTCTACTCGCTAAGAGCTTGGAAGAATCCCGAGGTATCAGCTGCTTCGTAAAATATTAACAGGATTCTTTATTAAACTGAATGGAAATTTATAGGTGGCACTTAGCTTGAAAAAAGCTACGCATATACATTTTTGCGGACGAAAACTTATCGTAGGCATAAAACACTGCTGATGTTGCTTTGATTTTGACACGTGCCTCAGGACTACGGAAGCTCCAGTAATTTTCACAAAAATAAAAATACTATTTAAAATTATTAGAATGGCGCTCTCTGGTATCGGAAGGTCGATAAACTCTATTACTTACTACGAGAAATTACCTTACGATATCCTCGATTCTAATCGGTTAACGTATATTTATCCTTTACTATCAATCCCATAGTTTAGAACATAAATTTGCGATTCTTGTTTGATTTTTATTAAAATAAAAGTATTCGTAAGAAATATTTCATTAATATATATACATTAACTCACATTGTAGCAATCCTGTTACATCCAATGATGGAAAGAGAAATAAATTCATAATTTAAAGGAACCAAACGTCTAATGATATAACGATAGTTTATTTTTATTTTTGCCCACGGCGAAAAAGAAAATTAAAAAAGTTTTAATATGTGTTAAGGGGAAGCAAATTTTGATATCACTTTCAATTCCTTTAGAAACTTATGATTTGATCATACTTAGACGTTCATAAATGCAATTATGCTACAATAAATGTAACATTAAATGAATAAAGAGTTCACTTTAACATCCAACTTAAACCTATATTTCTTATTTAGTAGTCTTGTCTATGCAAACAGTCCTACTTTTATTTCACGATTTTGAAGTTGAGAGAAAGAACATTTTTAGAAGTAATATTTATTGTCTGTTTTGATTCTTACGAACTTTTTATAAAAAGCAGCTGTTCGAATTTCTTTACCGAGCAAAATGTTTCTACAACAACGTTCTGTTAACAAAATATAGCTATCGAAGATAAAATTAAAGTTTTTCAGACACAAGAAGTATTTATGTTTCGAAAGCCTGTAATATAATTATTCAAATAGGAGGTACCAATTTGGCAAAATTTTTCATTTGAGGAAAAATTGTGTAATGATAGAATATGATATTCTTGTATTTTCTTCGTATTACAGAAACCTCAAATTTCGATAAAAAAATCTTGAGAATAGTTGGTAATATATTCAAAGTATCTCTTGGGCTGATGACGTGACGAATTATCGGTACCACGGATGCATAATAAGAAAGACAATGGAAAATCGATTAATTTGACAGGGACAATTTTTCCCAGATTAGATTTCCTTCTCATTGCCTGAATAATGCGACGATGGGTAAAAACGCTCCACTCATTGACAAGTTCACATTAGCAATGTCGAGCAAAAATAGTAAGCTTGGTAAATGGAAAACTATAAAAATGCAGTTACGTGCTCCAAATGTACAGAGGTTCTCTTCGACCACGGCTGTCTAACAAAGTCCGTTTAACTACGTTTATGATTTATTAATGTAGAACTATAAGAATTATGGTTCTACCGATTCTAGATATCATAGCAGTTCTTTTATGACAATACACGGAGATTTGGAATACGTTCCGCTAAAATATCAACATCTCGTGAAGAGCAGACATTTTTTGTGATTCGTCATTGACTCTATCGAAACTAACGTAACATCTACACCTAAAGTATTATACGCCAATGAAAACGTGCAAATCAATACAATAAATTATATTTATATTTTGTCTTAGGAAAGACGCTTGTCAAAAAAGCCTTTCTCACTTAATTATCTTGTCAGCGACAAATATTATACAATCGTTTCAAATAAGAATTTAATGATGTTAATCTTAAGCTGTTTGCTCGAATCTTTTTCTTTCTAGATAAAACAGTTCAGCTATTTTAGTTTATAGGTCTAAATATAATTTAAAAAAAAAATAATCTTTTCCGTAGTCGTATGTAAAAATGATCTATAATGCATGATTCCTTAATGCGTCTCTCGAATAAAGAAGCATTTCTTTAAAGGCTTAAAAAAACTACCCACAGCTACCCTCAGAAGTAAATCCTGATACTGTACTACGCAAAACAGAATTTACTCCCGCATTAAAGTCAATGCTGCGGCAGTATATTTTGCCGAAGTACAAACTTCCATCATAAAATTATTTGAAAGAAATAAATTCTGATAAAAGTAAGAGTAATATAAATAGATATAATCCAATTTTAAATATGTATACTCGCGTATTTATATAATACTTATAATGTAAAAATGGTTTTAAAATCCTGTGAGTGCGTACAAATCGATCAATGCTTAAATTCTACGATCGCCAAAACCACTCTAGTACTAGAATCCTGTGTAATAGAGCACTCGTTCCCAATAAGTCAATGATTCATTCGTTCCCTATGCTCAATATCCAAGGCATTTTATTATTAATAATTATTCAGTCGCGTACATTTTTTATCTAATTAAGTCATTTGTCTATCAATATTCTGGTAAATTTTATCGAATCACTTGCTTAAGTATAAGGTTTGTTACATTTTTTAAGCAAACGAACCGCTTAAAAAATAGTCGACGTTATCTGCTACCATAAGGAATATATTGTTTTGTATTTATGAGTATTTCAAAATTTTCAAATTACTTCTGTTCTTACAAGTCACATGTGTGCCATAAAGTAAACGATAAATTACGAAGATTTACTTGTACGGTTGCTCACAGCTGCGTTGTAAGATTGTGCATGTATTTGCAAACGGAAAATTATCGTTCGAGTTCATTTTTTTAAATATGAAAATCATGCCCGTAAAAAAAATTAATTTTAACCGCTGCTGACCCGCAGAGATGCAAAAAAGTAGATGCAGTAGCCCGTGAATTAGGTGAGCAATAATGAATGGTAAAGATAATTCTGAAAAGCCAATGAAAAATACTCGCAAAAGAAATATATTCCTTTCACTTGCCTCTCCCTCTCTCCCTCCCCCCCTCTCTCCTCTGCTTTTTTTGTTCTTATATTTGAACCGCGACATAAACATTTTATTACCATTGAACCGCGAAATACGCAACACAAAAACAGTTTGTGAAGCGGATTTTATTCGTGATTACTTTTTCTTTTTTTATTAAATAGCTCATTAAAGCACCTAGAATAACACATTTAACCCCAGTTGTTTGTATTAAATACACACATTTGATAGAAAACTATTCATCAGTCATTACTATGTACGTTATAAACATACGTAAATTATTACCATAGTTAAAATTACATAAAGCTTTTTGAAATAACTGAAAATTAATTGATAATGTTCTGTTTACATTTCAAATGTATTGCAATAAGTTGATAAGTATACAAAGTAAACTAAATATTAAATTACTATTCAAAATTTACAATTATTTATAAAGCCCTTATGGACGGGTTTATTTCAATATTTTATTGTATATCGAAAATTGAAAATCTATCTAGCTACAATAATCATCAATCTTAACATACATTTTAATGGGAAATGTATCCGATAAACTTGTAAGAACATAAAATTTAGAATATAATAACATTTTTCTCTACAACATGAATAAATGATCCCATGGGGAGAAAGTAAAGACAGAAGTAGGAAATAATTTAAATATTTTTTTGAGACTTTTTTAAATAATTTTTTGAAAAAAAAAAAAACTAATTTTCTGCAATATCGGTAGCAATTCATGTATAATTAATTCCAGAATTTTCAGCAGTTTTGCCGTCTCTTTCAACAATTTTTTAAAGGAATGTTTTTATTGATAGACATTTTTCTGAATGTGATAACACACATTCGAAAATTCATACGAAATTTAATTCATGATGTATTAAAAAAAAAACAAGTCCTATCTTGGTGGTTAATAGAATAAAACATGGAAAAATAATTAGACTGCTTACAGGCAAAGATTTTTTAATAATATGATTCACAAAAACCACTGCTAATGTACCTGCAGTACTTGGTGAATTGAATATGATTAACATCTCTACCAATATCCGTGGCAACGATACGGAAATAAGTCAATTTAATTTGAAATACGCGGGATATTAGTCGGTGCAAATTGCTTTACTCACTATGTTATTTATTTTACATAGGTAAAATTTATTATCTTCAATTCCCTTCGCATTTGCTCAAAAATATTGTACACCTGTGCATGACTATATCCATTTCTCTGCCCTATTCCCGCTTTATCTTCAATTTATTATGCCTTTGAATTCAGCCTAACCAAAAGTGAAAGTTTCGTGTATTCTCAGTTCTTTTATCCATTTTTTCTTCTAAAGAATAAATGGAAGTAAAATAAATGTACCAAAGAAATGCACGATTGAAATCAATGATAATTTATTTAAATACTAATAGATTATTTGTCTATGGTATGAAATTTATTATTCATTCTTACTTATATTGATGCAATTTTTAAATTTTAAATTAATGCAAATATACTCTGAATTATTGACAAAGTTTTTAAAGCGAATTCCATAATAGTTGTATGTTGTATCATTATATATTATCTTCAACTCAATAATAATATCAATTTACGTATATGCATATACACAGATATTATAATAAATTTTTAAATAAGAATTATTTACTGCATAAGAGAAGTTTCCAAACCATTATTAATATATATATATATATATATATATATATATATAATCTATATCTCAAAAAGCTCAATTTCTTTGTAAATTTGTATTCATTTTTACTGAAGAATTTTAATGTACAGAAGCATTAATTTGATATGCTCGAAATGTCATCAAAGTAAATTTTCATTTTGATAGCAGTTAGTAAACGAAATTTTTTATTATACTTTTTAAAACAAACTCGTGTGATGTGGCTTTTATATAATGAAATAAATAACGTTAACTTAGTGTGTGTGTATATATATATATATATATATATATCAATGGAAATATTAACCTATATGAATTTATTGTTAAAAAGATTTTTTTACTTTATAGAATAATCATAATTTCGTTAATGGGCTACAAAAACACAATATCAGATAAATAATATTTTAATAATCCAATACATTCAATTCAAAAATACGGGATTTTCAGCGATGGCATTTACGAACTTGAGCGCTAATCGACAAGTTTTTGTCAGATATTTCCGAATGTAATTATTAAAGGCATTTGAAAGTATATTATTAAAGCTATACCTAAGAATTTCAAATATCTCCGTTAAAATTATTTTTAAACATTCTTGCAGGCCTCAAATAAATAAAATGTCATTAGTGTAATATAAATTATACAAATCAGAAAAGATAAGTAAAAATAGTAAATAAAATATTTTATTCTATAAGCTACTGATAAAATTTTACCTTATCATTAATTTTACACCTGCATTTTTATGATTCTAAAACAAAATTAATATAGATGCCGCGTATTAACAATAAAGTTTTTTTAAACAATTTTGAAATAAAATCGGACAATGCACTCCAAATAAAGGTAATAGACATGCTTTTAAATAACGTAAAATAGGAAATCCAGTTGTACATGGAAATCGTAAATCGTATGCTTTACATTATCGTAACATTAATTAAACATTAGCAGTGGTCGACAGGACTATAAAACGATTGTCTTACCTTAACATAACATAATGTAATTTCACTCGGACTGTGTGTGTCTGTTTTGAATTTTAAAACCAGAATAATTAATATTTCAAACGTACTAATTACAGCCTGAAAAACTTTCTTAAGCGTTGAATTTAAATTTAAAAATATGACCCGTTATTATTCCCAAGAAACGTCCCTCCGATTTTAGTCGCGCATCAATAGGTCAAGAAACAAATGCAATTTTCGACCAAAAAACCATCGGGGCTCGACACTTGCTCTTTCTTCTTTAGTATCCCAGTGGGAATACAGGTTTGAATTCCCAATATCGCCACGAGGGAAATCCTTGCAACTCTCGTCACTTGCAGTCGTACGAATTTCAGTAACGTCCACTCCCCATTGCTTCCCACGTCAATGTATACATCAATCTCAGCTCAAGAATCGAATAAATGCTTTATATTCACCCTTCAAAAAAATATGGATAGACGATATAGGGATGGAGTATTCGTAAGAATGTAGAAACGAAACAACAGTTCGTGATAACTCACTTGTCCTGTTCGTTTTGCTGTCGTAATGAAAATACGACGTGAAACTTTATGTTTTTATTTTCTTTAACTAATTGTTTTTATCTCCCGAAAAATTTGAAATAACTTTTAACTGTTTTCTCGTAATTTTTTATTTCAATGCAACAGGCGATATATATCGTCGCTTTATTGGCTTAGATAATAGAGAATTGTTCATTTCATTGTGAAATTTCTAATCTTCGTATAAATTGCATAATCCATTCCTTCCCCAATGAGATTATCCCATTATCAATATTTACAGTGTGCGTGTGTCGCTATGTAAATTACTATGAACAATTTGAAAATGTTCCGGTCGATAAGTCGATAGAAAGCTCAATATTAATACCCCCATCGTTATTGTACAATAAATAAAAGTACATAAATAGGTTATTGAAGGTGATTTACTGTAATTTTTTGTTATTAGATAAGAGCCTGCCGTAATCTACCCCACCAATGCCCATTTATCGTAAGTAGCGATACATTAAATTTCTTTCCGATGCCTCATGAGCACCTTTAAGCTTTTAAAAACTTTAACCATCGGTACAAATAGGAACAGATTAATTATTGTAGTATCAATATACTACTTTACCGTTATATACTTGTTAATATCTTGACGATCGTTTCGAAATAATTTAATTTAAAACTGACTGGTTCAAAAAACCAAGTGGATAAAATTTTTTTCTATAATATTAATTTTTCTTTGAGAGTCAATAAAAAATTCAAGTCTCTTCGGACTTCGTTCTACAAAAGAATCCAAATCCTGATCAAAATCTTCGACCAATTTCACTAATAATTTTGATCAAAAGGTGTTTCTTTTCACAAGTCTAGTTCTACAGATTAATTCAGAACATTCTTCTTTTAAATTCAAAGAAAAATATGACGACTTTTAGAAAACTTATAATAATTTAAAACAAGATATCTCAGACAGGAGTTGTCGAGTCTTTTCGAATTTTTTTAGAGAAAAGTTTCTGGTCGAATACGTAAAATCTTGGAGAATTATTGACAACATCTTCCTTGTTATCTGTGTAATTAAAAAAGCAATACGTAGTAAGCTTATCATGAAACGTTTTTTCTTTTCCTTTAATGATAATTATAATACTAAATATAATATATATATAATATTAAATTTATATACTATTTTTAATTTACATTAAAAAGAAGCTCTTAGAAGATGCATTTTCTAAATTCCTGAATCTTAAGGACTGAGAAAATTTCAGTACTGGAACTAAATTAAATTTTGTGCTAATTAATACCTTGTACGGTTCTGTTTTAGAAATTTTCTTTTTAGCGTATTTATATATTGTTTGACTAGGAAAATTAACCAATGATGCTAAAAGAGAACGAAATATATATTTTATTCGTTTGCATTCATTAATTATATTTTTTGTCGTATTTATATATGTATATATCAAATTTATAATTACTATTCTAATTATTATTAATATAAATTAATCGAATCTCGAATTTCGTAAACTTCCTGAGATGTAATGGGAGCCTTTACTTGAAGTATAATACTTTGTTATTACAGTATACAACTTTTAACGATTTTAATGTCTACATGTGCTCCTAAAATTTAGATTAATTCTTGCATAAAATTATTAAAAAATAAATTATTAATAAATCCTAAAATTTCAGTGCACTGCCTTAGTACATTCAGCACTGATTACTTAATTATGAATATGTCTAATCCTAATTCAAGTTTATTTAACGAGGCTCAAATACGCGAGACCTTTTCAACAATATTTGGTATATGAAAACACACCACACCTTCATCTTATTATTATTAAATCTCATGCAGACACATAATTGCTTTCCCATACATTATATTTAGTGAGGTTGTTTTAAATCTTGCGTAAAAAACTTAAGTCTCCATTATTTTGGATTACAATGAAACTACAGCAGTAAAGTATCGTGAACTTTCGCCCACAGTATAATTTGAATTTCTCTTGGATTCAGAAATATTTAGACTCTGTTCAAGCATATGTTTTTGTTTTATTTACACTTTCATCTTATTTATAAAGACTCTAATTTTTTTCCCGCATATTTCGCATTTTTTTACTGCGATTCAACAGCAATATATTTCTCTGTCAGGGACTAGAATTTAATATAACGATTTTTGAAATTACCTCACTCGTTTTCATTTAGGCTAGCTTTTTTTTACTCAAGCGATATTATTTAATCTTCGAAATATATTTTCGCTTGTCTTTTTAACTCGATGAATTATACATTACGGAAGTGGCAAACACATACACTATGATTTACACTTGATATGAGAAATAATGGGCAGTGTTAAATTGGAAGGAGCGAAGCGAGCAAACGATTTTGACAAGACAATATCGGAAGCTTGTCGAGAATACAATACTTCGACGCGTCTGACTTTGAAGTATCGAACGACGGAAACAAAGCCAGTTCCTCAAAAGTCCGCACACGGCCTGGTCACTTGGCTTTGCCGAGTACCTTTCTTAGCCCCTGAGGGCAATTAGCTGCTCGAGATCTTCTGTTTTTCCGCTTTGGGTAGTAAATTATTCAGGTGCGCGGACGAGTGCTGGCGATTACTTTGTTTCTCCTTGATTAGGCGCGCTCTTTCATAAAATAATGATGCTTCGGTCAAACGCGAGTACAATGGGACTTATGCAATTACGGACTTCTATTTCAGAATTTTTTAATTTAACAAAGGAACAATTAGCCGCGCTATTAAGACTGCAGTTAAATAATATTAAATGTGAGACATATTTTAAACTTTGACTAATATTGAATATTTTTTTATTTTGTTTTTATAAAAATTCACAATTATCCTGCAGCATTATTAAACATCTGTAAAAACAATACAACTCGAGTATACTTAGTATGTTTAATTTAATCGACACGAGGCAAATAGCTATTTAACATTTGATAAAATTATTGTTATAAAAATAAATATTATGAGGCTAATTCTTATTCAATAATTGAAGCATAATGAAACGACCGAAAGAAAGATATGATTATGATTATGATTATATGATATGACATATTTTCAAATTCTATAATACGTTTTATTTTCCCTAATAATCCAAAGGAAAATGAACATCGAGTTCGTGATAAAATGGAAAATAATATTGGCGCAAAAAACACTGAAGCATAAATAATAGTGTAAAATACATGTGGGTGTTGGAAGCATTAATTACACGGGATGTACTTTAATGGAATAAAATCATTAGGCGCAACAAATTTTTTTTTTTAATTTAAAAAAGTTTTATACCACGAAAAAGATTGTAATATATTTTATAGAAATATTTACTGTAATTACAATTTTTAAAGCAACTGCTAAACATTATTACGCTACATATTAACTATGAATATGTTGAATAAATTTTCATGAATATTCTAAGAACTTACAATAATTTAAATTTGCATATCTGTACATTATTACGAAAAATAATTTTTTTTTATTTTTAAAAAACTTTTATATATTTTTGAAAAATGTTAAAATCATATTGAATATGTGAAAACGAGCTTCTACCAGTGGGTTAAAGACTTTGTCAACTGCTGCTGTTTTTTATTTGTGGAATCAATTAATTATTTAAATGAACATTTTTGTACGCCAGAAAAATTCTCTTCAAATAATACACAAACAATAATACAACGAATAATAATATTTACAAATAAATATTTTGAATATTTCATATTTTGTTTACTACACTTGAGCGTTAAAAAATGATAAATTATTACAGTCTTTCAGTAGGGTCAGAAAAAGTGGTATAACATATCAACCACACAAACGAAATGGAAAAAAAGAATGAAAGTCACGAACATACGTGAATCGACATCTGCTTTGCACGCGATATACGCAACTTATTTTTTACGCTTCGTTGAACCGTAATGAACCAAGTGCGACGCAATATTCATCGACTTCTAAAAAAATAATGTACACATGCGTGTAAATAGAAAAGAAAAAAAATACTGCGTTATATACTCTTTTCAATAAAGAGCCTTGATAAAAATGTCCTATCCCTGAGGTGACGTTAGTGCCATACAAAAACTCTGAAATTATGGGATACAGAGGCACATACGATTCATTCTTTAAAATTTCCCTCGAGGAATGCGAGTATTTGGAAAACTCGAATGTTAATACAAGGGTGCACAGATGACTGTGGTTACAATTAGAGAGAATTTTTGAAAAGCGCTTTCACAGAATTTCGCAAAAATCTGTTTGTAAAAATTGTCGACTGAAAAAAAAACAAGAAGCCCATATATGTGAAAACCGGTCGTAAATTCGATTACATACTTTCTTTATTTTATTTTTTAACATATATTTTTTTAAATGCATTTTTTTTTCTCTCGAAATATTATGATTTTTTATGCAGTCAAACTTTACCCTTAGATTAAATTTTAATTTAAATTGTTTTAAAATTCTTTAATTTAAAAATACATGTTTCTTTTAATATTTTAAAAGAGACATTATAATTATTGTATGACTCGTGACTATCGTCAGCACTGCATTATAACATGTTGACGAAATAACTAAAGTCAATTATTGATCTAGCACAGACTTTAAAACTGCGTACCAATTCCCAGGCGGCAGTTGATCAAACTATGCGCAGCCCATCATATTTGACAAATTGTAATTTAAATAATTTTACTTTTTATCGGCAATCTCCAACACCCAAAACAAGAAGTCTAATAATCCTCAATTAAAATACTTCATTTCAACATAAATGAAGTATTTTCATCTGTTGCTGACAGATGCAACCTAATTTGTACCCGTAAACATTATTTTCGAACGAGACGAATGTTGTAATTTTGTACAGATACAAAAACACTTTTATACGAAATTGGGAAATTCAGTACCTTAGTCATACACTATTCATTTAAAAATTATTTTCTTTTTGCCTAAATAATGTCAAGACTGAAATTACTTCTTACATTGGTCATATGTTATACGAATTATTATAAAAATAAGTCACTGATTAAGTCATTAATGTAAACTATTCACTTATAACGTATATTTTTCTTTAATTTTTTTACATGATTCTTAAAAAACCATCTCGCTTTTCTAAATGAGCATGTTTATTCACTTTCAACAGAAAATTTTCTATAAATTTTAAATTCGGACCCTCCTCTGTATATAGATGAATCCGTTACGATAAAAAGTAGGATTCAACAGATATTCTGCTTGCTATTAATTTTGTATACAAAAATATACCCACATAAAAAATCTACAATCATTTTTAACTATCAATGGTTAATATCTTACTAGCTATCAACTGAAAGATGTAATTCATATTATAATATGGTCAACGATGTATCTGTACTTTAACATTTATCTATAATACTTAATATACTCTTCAAATAATGTTCATTTATATCTACCCGTTGTTGTAAAGGCTTTTTTTTCAAATGATAGATCACCCAAATCATACCATATAAAACACGAATGATAATCTTATGGCACCATGTAACGGAAGTTTTATGCACATTATATAATGATATATTACGAGAATTTTCGGGCTACGGAAAAGCTTAACTATTATTTCGGACAGAAAAAGTAAAGGCAACATTTTCGGTTTAATAAAAAAAAAATATTTAAAAAACCTATGTTTTATAAAATATCCGTTAACATCGCATTCATTTTCTTGAGGATAGCTTTTAAAATTTTAAATGCGACTCTCATCTTCAGTTGCACAAGCTTTTATACTTCTCTTAATACAATTACTTCGCTTTATAGCTATTGTGTAAAATTTATAATTAAATTACTAAGTATAATTGAACAAAAAAGTGAAAATATAACTACATTGAACTAAAATTAAAATTAAAAATATATACACGCTAATGAAATTATTAAAATGTATTAGTTTATATAAATTATTAAAAAGCAGCGAATTAGAAAATAACGTATGGGTTCAATTTTCCCTTCCGGAATAGCTATTAATCGATTAACAAACTTCTATAGCATGTTCACATTAATTTTACATATATGTATAATAATGATTAGGTGACAACAAAAACATAAGTTAAATTAAGTGAGACTAAAATTACATTCCACCAACAAAAAATTTATTGCTATTGCCGTCAAACTGTGGTAATAAACAGATATTCACTATTTGCGTCAAATGCCGCATTAACAGCTTGAATGAGTTTCGTTAAGTGTCAATTGTCTAAATATGTACTTGAGACTCTGCTTCTTATATTGTGGTGGCATATAACCAACTGGCACGTATTGGATTTACTGAATTATTTAGCTTCAAAAATGAGTAATTTTATAGTCGTAGAAAATGCCGAATAAATGACAATGGTTTGTTATTTCGTTATATGTGCGATGATTAATTTCTACATAACTTACGCCTATCCCTTAATATTATTATATTAAATATCGGACGTCTAATATTTATATTACATCTGAATACAATATTCATATTACATGAACTGATTTAAATAAAATTTATTAATTATTGTTAATACTTTTATGATTTGTCATCATTTTAGCATTTATCATGCTAATGCATCCCACATTTAAGTATATTATGTCACTCTTAATATTGGAAGAACTATGAAAGAATAATATAGAAATATAGAGTTAAAATAATAAATTGTTAATGTTCAATAAATATTAAAAAAAAAAACTGTTGGATGATATTTTTAAAAATTCCCTTAATTTTTATTGACCATTTTTTTCTATATAAAAATGATCGAAAAACTAAAAACAAATAAATTTAAAAATTAAATACATCGACTATATGGTATCGTTGTTCCAAATAACAAAGATTTTATTTCCAATAGAGCATTTTGGAAAATGTAGACATGTTTTTAAAGCATGGATATAAGGAAAATGTGTTCTTATAATATAGAACAATCGGTCGAACAGCATTAAACTGATATGCATCAATAATCCAAGATCTATTGAAGTAGAATAAAACTTGCAAAATTACACTGTTAAAGATTATCACAGAAGAACATTATACAAACAGCAGCATTACTGAACTAACACTTGCTAAGTCAGAAGCTTCGATAAGATTTACATTAATTTTCCTAGAAGACTATAATCTTCATCTTAATATCTTTCATAGAATTTAGTAACCTATAACTACTGTTTTTTGGTTGTAAAAAAGCATAAAATAATCGAAATATGAGATAAACATATGATACACATAAACCGACAAACATATGATATAATACACTAAGTTTAATTGAAAATTGTTTAAATTACGTAGCATATAATATGATCACTGGGTATAATATCCGAAAAATTATATAGCTTATAATATGAGAATAGGGAATGGAGTTATTATTTTAAATGATATCAATTTTCGAACAAAAGATGCCGATTACTATTTAAAACAAAAATATATTGATAAGACAACTTAAAAAAAAATATTTATAAAATATTTAATAATTTGCCTCGTCTCATTCGTGGTGTACAGTAAAAATATAAATTATTTACATTAAGTTTATATAAGAAAATTTTTTCTGTTAATTTTACTAAGAGCATAAAAATTTATATATAAATTAGATAACAAACTATAATTATCTTGTAAAAAAAACATTCGATAAATTTTATAAATCGATTATAAATTGAGTAAACATAGTAATCAATATTCAAATGATTTTAGAATTTTTTAAAAAATTTTTCAACAAAATTTAATGAAAATAAAACTTTTTTTAAATAATTTTCAGAGAACGGTTATATTTTTTCATACCACAAAAAATATTTTCACAGCAATGCTAATTTTACAAGCAGTATTAAAAAAAAAAATATGATGAACTTATATTTTAAAACAATAAAAAAGCTTATTAAAAAAGCATATTTTTAAACATTTTAATCCCTTGGCGTTCAGTAATTAGTTGAAGTTCAACTCTTGTTTCGAAAATTATAGTGTTCAGGGTAGACTCTTTTAATAATAGGTTTTATCAGTAAAATGTTCTCTAATTTTTACCAATTTTCAGATAATCTTATTTGATTCTAAAGTAATAGTAAAAATAATTAACATACTTTCAAAAACTTGAAATAAAACACAAATAGAGAATTCAACTATGTGATGCATTACCTGAACTAAATAACATGAACACAATAAAGGGAGTACCATATAAGCTCAAAACTAACAGAAGCGAAATATTAAAAAAAAAAATGGTTTCTTAAAAATACTACAATTTAGAAATTAAATATATTAAAAACCTTCCTCGATAATCGAGGTAGGATAAGGCGCAAATTAATAATGAAAACGTTTCCTTGCCCTGGAAATTCGGGCCAGCTTTCAATAATACCCTGTACCGTTTTCTCATTTCTCCTGAAAACTCAAACTTGACAATAAACTTGTTGCAAAATTAGCTACCTGTTTATTTTAACCTAATTACGTAAGTCATCTCTTAGTTACGGCAACGACGATAAACTGAGACGTTTACTCTAAGGCGTTGTTTCATGAAATAAATGAAAGTGGAAATATAAAATCTCTTTATACTAAAATGGTATTTTTCTCCGCTTACTTACGCTTTTCACACTACAATGAAAAGATTAGCAGTTATGATTTTAAATATTATTATTAATATCAATTTTTCTACATAAATTATCACGAGTAGAATAATAAATTAGTAGGTAAATGTATATTTATCGTGCAAAGTTGTGATAAAACATTATTTACAAGAAACTGTTTTTCTTAATTTAGCTTACAGATTAAAGCTAATTGTTAGCGTGTAATAATGAAGCTTATTTGGTATCTTAAGAATAAGCAACTCGATGATTATATTGTACCTTAAAAATGTAATAAATAAGTATGTCGCATCGATAACTTTGTTGCTTGGGTAGTATTATAAAATTCATAGAATCATAGTTAAGGATTTGGCTTAATTTAAGGGATTTTAATAGTACAATAGCAATAGCACAATAGCAAATTTGCATAATTGAAGTGTATATTTGAGCGATCGGTATGGTAATTATATTTAAGGAGAAGCAAATAACTGTACTGGTAAACTTATGGAGTATGCGTAGGATGCTTCTTCAAAATAATAACGTGTGCCTTGTAATTAACAATATTAACGAGAAAGTCGCCAACAATGGAGCCAGTGTCGACGTGTAGACAACAACAACAACTCTACACGTTTCAAACGCACCTCGAAACCATTTCCAAATGGATCAGAATTACGCTTATGACAAGTAGGTACATGTCACGTACCTGTTTCAGACTTCCTCGACATTGAGTCAACTTCGTTGTGCAATACGCGCGAATGCAAACACGAAGCATCTGGCCATATTTGTAATATAAATTAGAGCCCAAGCCCGACACGCGACTGCTTTTACTTTGCATTTTCAAAATGCCTCGGGCGCTTGAATTATTCGAGACACGCGTATATACACTACCGCGGATGAGAAATAGGGTAGGAAAAAAAAAAAAAAAAAAAAAAAAAAAGAAGAAAAATTCGATGTTACAGGAACTGCGTAAAGCTCCTCCCGACAGCTCACGGCCTTGGGGGTGATATCGCATCGAGCGGGGAGAAATTTAAAATTCGTCGTATGTCGACGGGGATAGAACGGGGGGGGGGGATAAGAAGACAGATCCCGGTGCTCGGCATGAGATGAGCGATGCGGCCGGGGTTCGCCCAAAACGTGTCTACGCACACACGCGTCTGGTGGTCGGCGGTCGCGCTCTGGATGATAGCGTGTAATCGATAAGCGCCGTCGAGTGCGGCCACTGCAAAGGACGAGGGACAAGAGGCACCCAGTGCTCGTGCGGGAAGGCGCTTAACATTAAAATGGCGTATAAGTCGTCGCTCGGTCAGATTGTTCTTTGTTCTTTGTCAAGATTTCGAGCATTCGATATACGAGGCATTTCCAACTGGTTATGTCAACATTATTATTTTGCGTTTATCGGCCGCTCTGATGCTTTAGCCAGAATTATGGACCCCTCGAAACTCGTTAAAATAGATAGATCTCTAATGTAGGTAGATATCAATTTGCGAATCGCAAACGATGATTGCTCTCTTTGCCAAATAAACGCGCTAAAACTACTACATCGGACTTAAAAGTAAAGGATATAAAAACGTAGATATTTTTGCTATGTGCTGTGCGATGTTGGTGAAACTTCGACAAGCCTAATAAACATTACCTTGCTTATAACGACCCAGTTTCGAATAGTAATCTTCTTTAATAAAAAATTCGCATTAAGAAAAATGTTCAACATTATAGAATAAACAAAGTTAATCTATCGCCCCATTATAAAAATATAATTGATGTAAAATTTATAAAATGGGTCACATATACTGCAGCCAACTTATTTATAATTTTGTAGAATTACATATTATTTTATAATGCGTTATCTAAAAAACGTCGATACCAGCTTTACCGAATGTATTTTTAACATTACGAAAAAGTTTGCTCACTTACTTTTTAACAATATCTGTTAACCTGAGCTTATTGAAATATTAAATGTAACTTCGCTCGTTAAAACCTCGTTAAAAAAGACTTCCCACAGATTACACATAAATTATTTCATATTTTTTAAATCATTTTTATACATACATAGCTATATGTGTTTAATACAAAATTAAAATTTAACTGTTGTAATGCAACTGCTTTAAATTCAAACTTTATATTATCCTTTCAAGCTTTTCAATTTTTTAAACGAAACAATGTTTTTTTGAATTTTCAATGAGTAAGGCAATCGGTGAGTGCATGTCTATGAAAACATATTTTCCAAAAAACCTGTATCTTTAGAACATTCAATGAATTATTGATAGAAACATTTTACAGGATCAGGGGATACTTACAAATATACGTCTTTGAAGAAAACTGTTAGCTCATATTTATGTTAACTTAAAAACGTACAATTTATAAGTATGTCTTTGTCATTTTTAAAATTTTTAAAAACTTAACATTGATATTAATGAATACGGTTTTCGCTTTCATATTTTTGGTACATAAAAAAATGGAAAAATAAAAAAAAGAAAAAGCATTCTGAGAAAAACAATCCGGTAACCGAAGAACTAACCAAATCGAATGTGATAAAGTGGGTCGAGATGATTTAAAAAAAAATTCAGTAAATTTACGTAAGCTTAAGTGTGAAAGTAATATTAATTTCTATCAAAAACCTACTCGCGTATAGATAAACATTCTTAAAAATACATTATAATTTTTTAAAAGTATTAATAATAATGCATACGTTGGCAGTGACGGAATTAGTTACTAATCACAAACACGAAGGTCTAGACCTTCGGAATAAATTTGATTAGTATTTTCTAGAGGCACGCAAATTAGCTCTAAAAACTGAATATTTCATTAGATTTCCTGAAAACTCTTATAAAGCATACGCAACAATTATATTCCATACTTATAGAAATAAAAAAATTTATGTGGTTTTTAACGATACCGAGAAATCGATTTTTTTTCTATTAATATACTTTTCATGTTGTAATCAGCCTCTAAAATAATTTTATGTACACATAAATGTGGAAAATACGGTTCTTTTTTTAAACATTTCGAAAACAAAACGAAAATAACAAAACAAAAAATCTAAATATTGTTTGTGAGATCTTAATTAGCTCGAAACGCCATTATCAATCATTCAAAAACCTTCGATAAAGCATCAAAAGTTATCAACAGTATCCAATTATAATTTTTTCGAAATCATATTAACGTTGCATTTTAATTTTTTCTCTCCTATTCATTAATTTATAATCGAAAATTTAAATTATTATTAAAAAATTTAATATACTTGTCAATTTTTAAACTTTTAATAGAGTAGCTAAAACGATTATTTGTATTCGCAAATTCAACTTATTTTCCTTATATTATTTTATTAGGTTACTTTTAAATTTAATTTTAATAACGCCAATATTAAGGTAAACGAAAACGGATAAAAAATTCATAAAATTCTTTAACACGTGTAAGAAACAACAATTAGATAATTGCAAATGAAATCATGCATATTATTTTATGTTTACATAATTACAGTATTCAAACCAAAAATAGTTTTATCGATCATTGTAGCATTAATAAAATAACAAGTTCATTACGAAATATAAGAAGTACATATCGGATAATAAGATTTTAATCGTATTCTGATTTTAACTCAGTTACTTACGTAGACAACTTCAATTAACAACAATTAATTGAATTTCATTTTGTACTATCTTATAAAATATCTATAAAAGGACAAATATATATATATAAGTCAATCAAATTGGTTTTAGAATAATCTAAACACTTTTAAACGATATGAAAAATCCTAGTTAACTCTATATTAATTGAAATATAATAATCTTTTTTTTATTAAAAATGTTCAGTTCAAAAGAATATTGGCTACAGTGATGAAATTGTAAAAACTTATTGCACTGTTTATCTTAAAATAAGATAGTAAAAATACTAAAGCTTTAAATTTAAAAACATTGATAATTGTAGTTTTATTTTATGCTATCATAGTTTCCACGTATTAAATATTCAAGCCTCTTAAATTTTGAGTAACTGTTATTAGCAATGGAAATTTAATAATCATCAACTTATTATTGCTATAAATTCTCTTTTCACTCTTGCACTTCTGAAGTGTTGGAAAATCTCTAAGGACTTAGAGAAATAAAATATAAGCAAATTATGAAGCCTTTTGAATTACTCGTAAAACTTACTTTACCGAGACTTTTGAGAACGGCTATAAAAATGAAAAATTCGTCTCAGAATTTCTTGGATCCAAAGAAGATGACAAGTTGGGATACAAACACTATACTTAAAAGGGTTTTCCTTCTTATTAATATTGGAAAATATATTTTTGGAACTTTTCCTAGATGTCTAATTAATGGATTTTCCAATTTTTCGAATCGATCAAAGGGTCGCATTACTTCGAACCATCATTTACGTGTTTAGGTTGTTTCTAATTGATTCTTATTGTGTCGAATATTTTTTAGAAAAATTATGTAATTTTGTAAATTTTGTTGCACTGTATACCTGCTAATATTATATTTTTATCATATTTTTTGTGTACTGAATTGTTTTTGGTGTAAATTTCTTGCACGGTATCCAATATTTTTTTTACATATTGATACTAGAATGAAGCATACGCAAACAAAATTTTAGAATAATATAATTTCTTCGTAACCTCAAAAAAAATAAGTAAATAAATATTAATGAAATTTAAAAAAAGTATTTAAATATGAAATGGCCTAGACAGTATATTCATAATAATCACAAAAAGTAATTAACAACATTATACGTAAAAAAAACTAATAATATATTTTATGTTCGAATATAATAACATTCATGAATTTAAATTTTAATTATTTTTTTGAGAAATTACGTGTTTCATTATTATATATACATTTACATATTTTTGTGTAAAATTTTAATTTACTTTGAAAAACTTTATCTAATTTCTTTCCAAAGAGAATCTTCAAACCTCTATTTTGATGATTAAATGTATATAAATTCTTTCGAGACAAACGTAATACTTGATTCTTTAATAAAGATATTTCTAAAGTAACTTTATTTTTAATTGAAAAAAATAAAATGTATAAAAAACCATTTTGATTTTCTATTAATAATGTACATTATTTTATACTATAAGCCATGTTTTTTTATAGATTTTATTATTATCCAAATATATATTTGGCGTATAATTTTATTTACTTTTTAATTGCACAAGCCAATTGCGTAAGCCGAAACAAATTCAATTCATTTTATATAAATAGTTAAACTTTAATAATAAAATTTAATTTAATTGTAAAAGTAATATTTTATGATAATTCGTTTTCAAATTAAATTGCATTGATGCCCGATAGCAATTTCCCATTGCCGCAATCTTACGTTATATGTAAAGTGAACCATTCAATTTCTTCCAACCGCTTCAATTAAAATTTGACGTGTAAAATAACACATACATCAATGTCCATATGATATACACGCCAAATAAAGAGAAAAAAGAAGAATTTTAACTATTAAGATGAGATGTAATATTTTCACTCTTGGCATTAATATCAATTTCAATCGCTTCTCCACAAACCTCTGAAATACAGGGCTGATGATTAAAAAAGTCAACAGCTGAATTTTGAACGCAAAACCGCAGCTTAGCACAAGATTAAGGATTCTCCATTTCCAACAAAAAAAAAAAAAAAAAACAAACCTCTAAAACCACTGCAATAACACTTTTCACATAAAAGGAAAAATTAAAAACGTCGAGCAATGAATACAACTAGGTCAGCGAAATAACAACAATCAGTCTTAAAAATCTATCGGTCCTCCATGATGAATGTGAGTTCTCGGTCACGGAGTCACCTCCAACCTACGAAAATTAAGTAGAAAAATGTACGGGAAAACGGACTCGTGCTTCTCGTTTTAAGAGACTCGCTAATAAATAAAAAGCCCTCTTTATTTTTCAATGCAGAAAATAATTCATAAGGCAATAAATACTATAAATATAACGTCATTTAATTTATAGTGTTCACCTAAAACATCACCAATAAATATTATAGCAATAATATAAGATTAAAACAGCTTTCAAGTATGAAAGATAATTACAATAATTTTAATTGTAACGTTTAAAAAATAATTTTACTATGCCATGTGCGGTAAAAATTTTGTGGAAAATGTAAAGTTTCTAGTTAACTACAATAAATTGTAAGCATAATTAAGTTCCTATTTTCTATTTAAGTTTATACGATTAAATAAGTAAACATAACTTACTGTGTGAACTAGTCTGTTCATGTCGATACAAGATTAAAAAAAAAGATTAAGTTTTTGAATATATTTAATTTGATTGTTTTGCTATTTAATTGCATTCCTCTTCAAAAATATATATTCGAGCAAATATTAATAATTAATGTACGTGAGTGTTGGAAATTAATGCGATGGCATATTGAAGGGCAGAGTTCGTCTTACATTTCTACAATGCGAAAAAATTGAAACAATTGTCGATTGAATTAAGCGGTACACAATTAAATGGAATTCAGATTTACAATTAATTTTTTTCGGTGATTTGATCAACGACATTCATTAAAATATTTGGATTATATTTCAAATGAATTCTTAAAAAAAAATATCCCGTAATAAGAATGCAAATACAGATTTTCGACGTCTGATAATGAATCTATAATGCAAACTTAATCAGAATTATGCTCGGAATATTAAAAGGCCACGTTAATAACTTTCAGAGTTATTTATAAAAAAAACTTTTAATAAAATTATACCTTGAGCTAATACATGGCTACTGCAGCCATATATAACATATACTATATAAAAGAAAAATTCTAACCCTTTTTATTATATTTCCGAGTAATTGAATTAAAAAATGAATACAATTTCTCGATTGTAAGTAAAAAAAAATCATCATATTACATTGAAAGAAAAATGGCAAATAATAACTTTTCTACTTTTTTTTTTTTTAAATAAGTATATTTTTAATATATTTCATTTAACGCTTTGCTCTTTTTTTACTAATAAAAATAAGTAAAGGGTGAAAAATTTGTCGAGATATAAACTATATACTCGTATTTAATTTTGGCAGCGACTTATTTTTCAGTAAATACGCAATGTTATAATTTGTGCATGATTATCTTAGATGGTACGCAGGGGAAAATGAAAAATTAGGTGGAGCATAAGCAGATCTAATCAATGACTTCGAATTAGAATGAAAAAATTAGACCGAAGGTTGATTTTTAATTACGAATCATGGCGTATTGGTTTAAAGTGATTCCAGTTTTATCGTAGTTGTTCAAACTAGTTTCAAAATAAAAGTACGATTCGTCAAAGCATCTCTACGCCTTTTTTTAGAAGATTGATTATAAACAGATTAATTTTGAAGTACGCTTCACTTGTTACTCCAAAGCATTAAGTCTGGCGCGTTAAGAGTTCCACCTGTTGAGTATCAAATAACTCTATGTAAGCTATAATAAAAAGTGTCTTATTTAGCAGCTCGAATCGTGGGGGCCATTAAAAATGTTTTAACGAGGCATTACCGGCTTGCTTTGGAATGCAAACAAAGGCGGTATCTCGTTATGCCGACTTTAACGTATAGTAATCGCAGACCCGTAAGTGCCGATATTATCACGTATAATCGGATCGTCGTTTTGCATGGATGAGTTATCGCCTCGATCGCGATAGCCCAAAGTACATTTGCTCACGCCAACTCGCTCGAGCGCTACTTCGTCGGGCGCCCCTAACCTTCCCGGACACCCTGCTGCTCCCCATAATAAAGACGAAAAAGAGATGGATGGCAAAGGCGTGCAGAACTCACCTGTCGAAGATACGAGCCTCCTTGAGGACGTTCCCGAGATTGATGTAAGCGTCGAGGAAGTTCGGGTCGAGGGCGACCGCCTTCTCGAAATGGTGAATGGCCAGCCATATTTCGCCCTGGGCGTTGAATACACAGCCGAGGTTGCTCCAGGCGACGGCGAAGTCCGGCCGCGTCTCTATGGCCTTGAGGTAGCAGGCCTGTGCGCGCGCGTGTGCGTGTGAGCCAGAAATAGGGACAAAAAAAAACACAACATCGTACTAGTAAGTATGGGCACGGAAAAATTCGCATCCTCGTCCACCCGACGACGACTATCCATTAAACATGTGTGTAACAAATATATTTATACATATTTGCCCGTGTGCTTGTATGCATTTACATATAAGCATACACGTTGGCATTAATCATACGTTGCTCACTTTCATTCATCGGTTATACAATCACAGCTTATCACAGCGTTTCATTCGTGTTACATCTTTTTGTTTTAGCATATCCCCTTGTTGCCTTTTGTTAAAACTAGAAAATTCATATATAATAGATAAAAAAAAAAAAAAAAAAAAAAAAAAAAAAAAAAAACAAAGCGCCAACTTTGACTTCTCTTTCCCAGTTATTCTCATTCTACTTCGCCAATGTGCTCGTGCATTGTTTATCACATGCTTTCTCTCGTGTATATATTAAGACTTCGTACGTAACCTTAGGATATCGTATCCAAACCGAACGCGCTCATGCATATAAATCGAACGAAAAATACTATGTTCCTTGTGTATAGTTACATCACGAGCACGTGAGCGAATTTTCTGTGAAGAAGCTTCTTTGGGACTCGAGGTAATCTGGGCGATTATGTCACGGAAAAAAGTAATTGCTTAGAGCGATAAAAAGCTTTTAGTTTTAATCAAATCTGTCGCGTTCAAACAAAGTATCGTATAGTTAAATGAAGTTACTGTCAACTATTAACGTTGTACATTAAGCGTTTAATTAATGAAATTCATCTCCATTTCGTCGGCAATAACTTCTTAATAGCATAATTTAATTTGTTCACAATCGTAATCATTTATGATTTATTTCGGTTGATTCTCAAACAATTTTACATCATAATAAATTGAAAATAAAATAAGGAATCAAAATATCATAAAAAATTAATGGTGAATCAAAGATATAAAATTGTTATTTTAACCGTATTTTAACTATTGCAAATACATATTGGTGGAAATAATAATATTCAAAATTGATCTTGTTAGCGCAACCAATTATTTTTCTCCGCAAATAAAGAGCAAAAAATAAAAGAATAAGAAACTTAGAAAAATTAGAAAAGATAGAAGATAGACAAAAGGCATTTTTAGTATGAGTAAAAGATAGTTGAAAACGGAAAGAGATCGTGTATGTATTATAAGAGAGAGAGAGAGAATGAAAGAGGTAATAAATGTTTATAGAGAAAGAGAGAGAGAGAGAGAGAGAGAGAGAGAGAGAAAGAGAGGAAAATAGAAAGTGTGAGAGAGAGAAGTAAAAAAAATTATCGATAGTTAAAAAGAATAAAATAGAGAAAAATGCACAGTCGTTTTGCTGTTCTTGACACGAAGTTTATGTGATCGTAGAAGCCCAGGTTTCGTCGATTCCTTATGCGCACACAGTCGCCAAGTCTTTTCTCACCTACTGATTAGTACTCATTTACCGCATACAATTTTTTGTTAAAAATCTTATTCAATGTATTAAAATTAAAAAAAAAATTTTAATTTTACATTAATGAAATTGCTACTACAAATTAGTGTTGTCTTTATAGATTTTAATTATGACTATGAAAACGTAATCGTAATAACAAAAATCTTACTGTTGTATAAATTAATTTAATTTGAATTTAACGCTATTGTGTAAAAGAGCAAATTTATTTATTTATCGAGGCAAAATAATCTACGATTCATAGTGTAAATTATGTACAAATTGAAAATTGATTAGTTTAAAAAAAAACATAATAAAATTCATAGTTTGCAGAAAAAGTTCGGCACATTTGCAAATTTATCGATAAATGATTATAACCAATTGTGCCAAAGAAAAAAATAATTACCCATTAATTTTAATAAGATTCGTTGCTTGGAAATTTATATAATAAAAATTATACAGTATTTCAATAATTTGCCTTAATCGATGAAGCTGTAACGTTATTTATATTCAGGCGAATAGACGATAAAAATAGTTTCTACGTAAAATAAGAAAGAATGGCGACTGCGCGCGCGAAGCGCTCGTGAATTTCGTCGATTGGTCCAGGTTTTGAATTCTTAAAAAAGACACACAAAAATATTTCCTTTCATACTGGAACAAGTGCCTTTAGCATATTCTGAAAAAGTCTTCTTTCGCTAAAATTCTCTTCACGAAAGAAAAATAAACATTTTGGCGGACAGACACGTTCATTTGTTTTGTTTGTGTTTTTTAGTGTTTATGTTTTTTTTATCGAGTGATAATTAATGATAGTATAATTTCGAGCTAAAGAACGTCACCAAACCGCGCTGAAGACTCCGCCAATAAAGAAAATAAGGGAAAAAAAATACTCTTGGTCGATTCTTCAGCGCGTTCGAGCCTCCATTAATCTCGTATAACTTATTTAAAAACGCCACTACTATAACCCAGAATAAAAATGTTTTAAAAATACGACCAGAGAATATAAAAATAAAAAAAATATAAACGAAAAGAAAAAATTGAAGAAACCACGTATGCATACACGCATAAATACTTACGTACATAGGTACGTTTAAACAAACGCACATATATAAGAATGTAATATGACATATGGCATGAAAATTTAAAAACGATGGATGACTTAGGAAAACGGTGACGATCTTGAGCGAAAATTTGCATGAAAAATTGTATAACGCGTAGAAAAAGTCGAGCTGCAATTTGTGAAAGAGTTAGTGTAAATCCGTACCTAAAACATAGATAAAAAGGGGATTTTAGTTGGCCGGCCTCTACATATAAAAAAGGTCATTTTTTTTTTTAAATCAACAGCTGATAAGTAAAATTTACCAAAGGATGACTCATGGCGTCTTAGCCAATAATCGTAAATAATTTAGTTAACAGTCCGTCAAATCATAAAAAAAGGATGTAATCGTAAATCAGGATCAACGAACATCACTAGCAATGACCCTAAGCTTAAATACGGAACATAAAGTAAAAAAGCGTCCAATTAGGTAATGATGAGGCATTTGTAATAGAATGTACCCTCCGATAAATAAAGGATAAATAAAGGATAAATGAACGATGTTTTAATTTAAAAGCAATTTAAAAATAGAGAGAAGGAGGACACGTGAGCGGTGGCGGGGCGACGACGACGAGGACGACGACGACAAGGACGACGACGACGAGGACGACGACGACGACGACGACGAGGACGACGAGGAGGGCGAGGAAAGCGACGAGGAAAGCGACGAGGAAAGCGACGACGAGAACGAGGAGGATAAATCTGTATAAAGGCTGAATGAAAAATGGTTTTCTGTTTTTGTTCGTAAAAAGCACGATAAACAAGAATTTTGCCGATGCTAATAACCCCTGATATTGGCGAAGACGGGATGAAGAAGGAAGGTGGAGTCGCTTAAGAGACTTGGGTTATTAATAATAAGAGAATAGAGACCGGCCTCGGGAACTACTTTACCTTCAGAGTACCCGTTCGGTAGGTTGACAGTAGGTACGGCTCGTAAGTTCTCGATTATAATAATGATCTGAGACACAGTGCTCTATTGAATAACCCCATCGGAGCGTGTGTTCGAGACCGGTTGGAGAAAGCGACCGTGTGTCTAGTGTCCGCACTTGCCCCGTTCTCCTAGAGTCGATCAATCCCGTCCACAGACAATAAGATAGCTGCGTTAATCTCTTTTCTGTACTCTCTCAACCACTACAACTCCACTTAAATTCTCCTTTCTTTTCTTTTTTCTCTTTTTTTTCTTTTTCTTTTTCTTTTTGTCCACTTTTTGCTTTTCAATCGAAGCATTCACATGCATCTGTATAAATACATACTTATACATTTATATACATACGCAAATGTAACTTTTTTTCTCAAACGCCTACGGTCACCTCATAGCTCATCAGCAATGACAATTTTAATATCTGTTTTTATCTACGGCTCTCAATCGTGATCGCCTAAAGCTTCGGGCTTTTTCATTGTACTAGAAAAAGATTTTAAAGGTTTGTTAAAATGTTTTCTTTTCTTTTCTTTTCTTTCTTTTTTTTTTTTTTTAATACTTCTCGTGAAGCATCGCTCTCCCAATCCGAATTTAAACAACCAAACTTCCACTTCTATGCTACATTTCTTGACGATTCGTGGCAATTTTTACGTAAGCAAGCTCGTTTCGTGCTTTCTTTTTCGCATCTCGTTCAAATGGATCGTTCTATTAATTGACACATCCCCGTCTTGACTCTGCCGCGAGCTTATCCAGCGAATTAATTGAAAACATACTTTACTTTCAATGTCGCTTTATTATAAGTGCTAGCAACTTTCGAGCGATTCTTATGAAAGTCCAATTCCGACTTTTTCATTTCAACACTTCAACTTTTTAATGGAAAATTGATAAAAATTTCTGGACTCTCCAATGGACTTATTAAACTTTTAAATCAATGGCGAAAGCATTAACAATGCAATCTACGCGCGAATTCTTTCCCGAACAAAAGTCCGAGGCTTAAGAGTTCAGCTGCAATGTCCCACGTCCAACGAATTAAAATTTATTTACTTTCGTTCAACGTAATTGTAAGCTCTATCAATTATATATCAATCGCGAAGTTTCTGGCATTTTAATCCAATTTTTTAAATGCTCGTTAACGTACCTATCAAATTTAAAAAAAAGAGAAAAAAAAAAGAAAAAAAAAGACAAAAAGAAAAAAAAGACTCTAACTAAATGAAAAGCTAGTGGCTGGATGGGTTTTGAAAAAAAGCACAAAGAATAACATTTGCCATGTATTATCGCAGCTCAGTATAGTTCTCAGGAATGCCTTTTATAGAGTAGCAGAAAACTCCCCTCGTCACCGTTTATCCTAAATAAAATCGAAAAATCAATGCCCTCACGAATCGTTTGTTCCAACTGACGTAAAAAAGGATATGACTCAATGGTTGAATTGAGACCCCAGTCCCCATTCCCCAGGTCCCATGTAACGTAAATTATTTTGTATCCTCTTTTACATATTTTAATTGTTCTTGACCTTACAATTTCGTGAGCGCATCTAATTGCCAATTCTGTGACAAAGCAGACTTCTTGACTAAAAGTAATCCAATGGCCCAAAGAATTGCATCGCTTGCAGTTGTAAGATTTTACTTTTTTTTTTATTAATCAATTTACTTATTTGTTTATCTACCGACTGTTATTTAAGAGTTTGAAAATAACAAAGGAAACACTCTTCATATTCAAACATAGTACTCAACATTTAATTTCAAATTAAATGATAAAGCTTCGACAGCTGTGCATTTTTTCCTCGAATCTTATAAATTTGGATAGACAAAATTGCAAATTTGGAAGGACTCTGAAAACTACAACATATAATTTCAACAATCTTTGACATCAAAATTTACAATAGCCAAGCAGTCTCGCGCTAATTGCCCTTAAACGCATTGGACTTTGCATGAGATAGACACAGATTGAGAGAGGTAGAAAGAGAAAGAGAGAGAGAGAAAACTACGCTATAGGAATAAAGGAGGAGTAAGTAAAAAGGTGCTGTAAAAAAAAAGTTAATGAAAAATGAAAAGGTTTTTAAAGTGAACTTAAAAGCTAGTAGCGCGCGTCCGATCCTGTTTACACATGCATTAAAAAAAATCGTATACGCAATAGTTTTCAAAACTGGTTTTTATGCAAGTGGCAAATTTCATCGGTAAATAGGATCGTCAGTCACAATTTGATGAGCTTGCAACAAGGTCGACGAGCTAATCAAATATATATGGAGTAAGAGACGTTGCTACAAGCTTCTCGTAATGCCATTTGTGGTTTCTTCACTGTTTGCTTACAACAGCTTCGAAACTGTAAGGGAATATTTGAGAATGTACAGTAAAACAGAGTTCGAAACGTTAAAATTCTTTTTCTATTTGAAAATCATAGAGAATTCTTTTTAATTTTTCCTCTTTCTAATGTATCAAACTACGTGTATCGTTCATGATTTCCTAAATTAATAGGAAAATTACTTTAAAATATAACTTTAAAATATTGTACCACCAATTATCTACAGTCATTAATATACATTATTGTATCAAAGATGCATAAAATTTGAATTTGTTCTTAAAAGATCACATGAGTTATAATCAGTTCGGCTGAGCCTGTACTTTAGCTAATGAAACCCTTGGACTCTATTTTTTCCATAAGAAAATAAATATTCCCTTTATTCGCATATTGCATATAACACCAATCAACCAAATAAAACTCAATCAAGAAACATTTTAAATTATAATATTTTGAATTATATCTTACATCGGAAGACATTAGTATTCATATGTCAAATGCAATATGCATTACCCATAGTGAAATTGTATTCTGTATTCAATGTCAATGCTATAAGTAATGATTTATGGGTAACGTATCATTAAATTGCAAAATTTTATGACAGATCATTGCTGACGACGCGCACAATTTTAGTATACAAAGGCAGCTTTCTGTATGTGCTTAATCAAAACAAACATACTCTAAACATTCCTCAGAACTACTTTTAGCTGATATATAGATGTATAATATGCATTGAAACCATTTTCGTCCATCTACGGTATATACATTAATAAAAGAGTTTAATTAAAATCAATGGCATTCTTAACTTATAAATTCAAGTACCATTGGCTTTAGTTCAACATGTAGATTTCTGGCACGAATGCATAGAATATCTCAAACAAAAATATTAAGACTTCAATAATGTTACGTAAATTTTAACTTACCTTAGCTTCGTCAAGTCTTGCTAATGCTTTCAAGAGATTACCAAGATCACTTCTTACGCAATATAGATCCTGCAAAAATAAATATGCACAAATATATAACGTATAATTAACTATCTAACGTTGAGTTATACAACAGTAATGATATAAATTGCGCATACAGTAATAAAAAATACAAGTTACATGGAGAAAAATTAAAAAAAAAAAAACTTCTTTTTAAGCGAATATCAAGTTTTTACAATAAAAACCTCAGATAAAAGAATACCATTATTATCAAAGAAATCTTTTAATTCAGGTCGTTAGGTATCATTAATTAAATTAATTTAATTTAATAAATACATTTTTTATATTATACTTACAATGCAATGTTTATGTGTATATTCTAAACTATCAACTTAGCTGTAAGGCATCCTCGTTAAAAACTACTTACTGGATTGTACTGCAATGCGGTAACGTATGCCTGTACAGCCTGTTCCATATCTCCAGCTGCAACCAAAGCTGCTGCAAGATTGATATATCCGTCTATGAAGTCTGGCTTTAATCGAACAGCATGTCGATAATTTTCCAATGCTTCCTGAAGTTGTCCACGTTCTTTGTAAACATTTCCCAAGTTACTGTAGGCTTCGGCCAATAAAGGATTCTGCTTTATAGCTAAGCTACTGTAGTGGGCTGACCTATTAACAAAGTTCACAATTATTATTAGATCCTTCGTTAAATTTAAGAATAAACACACGCATCTTTCGATACATTGAAAATCAAAGCTAGCGTATATTCATTTGTTTTTTCTTTTTAACTTTAAAAAGTTTATCAAAATGATAAAACAGTTATTCGTACAGGTTTGACTTACTTTTCTAATCTACGGCATTGAAAGTGTATCGAAGAAAGTAACAAGAGGACTCCTGTATTATTTGTTTCTTGCCTCCACAATTGCATACAGTGCCTTTCTGCATTTTCATAATCTCCAGCTTGATATTCCCTGTGCGCTAGTTCCAGTAACCCTGTAATATAGAAAAAGTATTTAATATGTATATTCAAGTGCACGAGTTAAGAAAGTTTTTACAATTCTGTTAAATAATTTATCATTTATACGAAAATAAATGATATTCTAGAAAATTTTAAATTTCATAAACCAAAGCGAAAGATAATTCACAGCGTTGGAAAACTAATTTGAAACGAACGATAAGATTTAATATTTTTTACAAACAACCTCATTATTTAATAAGTATTCATTCACAAGATTTTAAGCTCTTTTAATATTAACCTGCCCGTATCATAGGTTAATGTACGGTATATATATACAAAAAATGATTCAATAAATACAACATACGCATAAGCATCAGAAATTATTTTATAAATAATCCAATTTACAATTGGAGACATACAAGAACAAACTTTGTTCCAAATGTACAGAGACTAATATTCACAAATAGAAGGATACCTATACATAAAATTTCACCATTTCCATAATTATTATTCTACGATCAAATAAAAAAGTTTACTTGTACTTTGTACTATGGATCTTCCTGCTCAAACATTATTCCTTATCGTAATCAACTACATTTAAGGATCGCATTCAAGATTGGTATCCACACAAATCCAATGCTGTTGCAAAAAATTGTACAAAATACTAGACGATAGCAGGAATCCAATGTAAATTTTGGTATAATTGCATCGACAAACCGATGGACGACAAATAGAACTCAAAACAATAAGGATTATCCATTGTCTACCATAAGCAGCCAATTAAATACATTGTACTTTCTCCTAAAAATTTGAAAATTACTTTGCAAACAGTGCTTAATCAGAAAGAAACAGAGACGTAGTAAACAATCTCTTTCACCCACTGTACACGATGGGATTCAACATTAAGAAACCCCACCTTACGCAGTGTACAAGACAATTGTGCGACAATTATGCGTCCAGGAAGCAGATTACACAGAGTACATAAATACGTGACACAGAAATGGAAAAAATAAAAGGGAATAAGTACACGAACAGTACGAGTCGAGGACGACGTTGACACCATTGACGGTTTGCTCGTCGGCGACCGCAATGATTTCTTTGCCCTGAGTATCTTGCGAAACGACCAATAGATTTTGTCCGTTCTGTTGTTGTTGTTGTTGTTGTTGCTGCTGCTGTTGTGGCTGTTGGTGCTGGTGTAGCTGCGACTGGGGCTGGGGATGCTGCCAGTCACCGTTTTGCTGCTGCTGCTGCAGGCTGTTGGCCGTAGCCTCGACGACGCGATTCACCACGCCGGCGGTGGTCTTCATGAGGCCGGGGCCGCCGTTCTTTTCGATCACGCGTGCGCTCATCTCTGTTGTCGAATAAATCCACGTACATGTATGATTAAGCGCTGGTGAAACGCGCGCAGCGCGCACCTAACCTCGCGAGGAGAACTTCAGCGGGCTCGAGGAGCGGGACCGAGAAGCGAGACCGGGAGGAGTCCCGAAGCTTAGGAGAGGAGCTTCGAGCGCGCTCCTGCCCTCGAGCGACCGGAGCCAGGCTGCGTCGAGGATCTCTCGTCGGTGGTCTCCTCCTCAATCGCGGCGAGCAGCCATCGCTCGCTAATTAAAATGGCCCTTCCTCGCTCCTTGGATTTTCGCCCTTCCCACGCGAGGCGCGGCGGACTACGAGCGCCGAGAGAACAAAGAGAAGCTCCGACGCGTTGGTGGGCGCGATCCGCTGACACCAGAGCCAGCCAGAGGAGGAGCAGTAGTTGTAGCCTTTAGCCGCCTCGGCGTGAAACTACTCGTGTATCGGTCGTGCAAGTGTGAGTGCACGCAGTCGGCGCTCGTGCCGCTGCCCGGAAAATTCCCTCGTCGCCGGCCGACCTCGGCTTCTCACTCTCTCTCTCTCTCTCTCTCTCTCTCTCCCGCCCCTTCGCCGGAACGAGCCTGCCCAGGCTGCGACGGCTCTCGCTCGCTCTCGGTGGGGCTCCCCCTGGGCCGCTTAGCGCCGAAAGCGCGCGCCCGGTTGGCTCCTGCTTTTCGGCGAGCGACGACGTCCGCACCGCTCCTCGTGCTCCGCTCCCGCGTGCGCGGGGCCAGGAGGGGGGAGGCCGAGAGAGAGAGAGAGAGAGACCGCTCCCGCCACCGGCTGGGATATCCAATGTTGCCTATTGCGTCTACTCGCGCCACTGCTCGCACTCGGCTTTTATTTTCGCATAGGCCGGCTCTGAACAGTCGCCGCGCTCGCGCTTGAGGGAAGTTTCCCGGCCGGGCCTCGCTCGGGGACTAACCCGAAAATGCCGAAATACCGGGGAGCAGTGGGAGCGGGAGTCGCTGATCGAGTTGCCCCTCTCACTCACTCTCTCTCTCTCTCTCTCTCTCTCTCTCTATAGCTGGTAGCCTCCCCCCTCTGCCGATCCGGAGCTCCGTTTCACGCGCGTTGCTCGCCCTTTCCCCCCCTGCCCCATCTAATGTCGCGGCTCGAGTCGCCCCGAGTGTCCGATGCTGGCCCTCGGCTACGCTTCCCTGAGCTCGTGTGCGTGCGCCCGACGCCGAACTCCTAGACTCTTGCTGCTGAACGGCCGCATTCGCACGTAGTCGCTGCCGCCAGCGCCGGCCCCATCCGTGTGCACGCACACGCACCCGGAGGCTGGTGGTGTAAAGGCAGCCTCGCCTGGGCTGCGCGTCGCGAATCGCAGATATTCGGCAAAAGGGTGCGGAATGGCGGCCAACTCGAGTTGACACGGTCGGCTGGCGGACCGGGCCGAGGGGGCCGGGGAGAGCCTTCGGTGATCGCGCGTGCGTGCGTACGCGTGTGCGTGCACGCCGGTGCGGAGATGAGCGTCGCCGGTGAGAAAGAGGGCGGGTAAAGGGAAGAGAGAGAGAGAGTGAGAGACAGAAAGAGAGAAAGAGAGAGGAAACGCAGCCGTCGCATATAGAGATGGCCGGCGGGGCTGAGGGGTGGCGGCGGGGTACGGGGGCCAGGAGGGATGTGTGTATGCGAGAGAGAGAGAGAGAGAGAGAGAGAGGAAGTAAGGGAAAAAAGATACGTCAGGAACGGAGGTCGTGGAAACTGGTACGCCAACTGTCTCTCCTTCCCCGAGGCCGCGATCAGCCGCCAACCAGCCATTCCCCATCCGCATCACCATGGCTAATGCTTGCAGCCACTGTTCCTCGCTCTCTCTCTCTCTCTCCTAATCACCCCCTTCATCCAGGGTCACCTTCTCCTCCTCCTCCCTCTACGTCGCTCTTACGGATCGCTCTCTCCCTCTCTCTCCCTCTCTCTCTCTTTCTCTCTCAACTCGAAATAAATGCGAATTGCAAGAGGCTTTGAGGGGAAAGACTCGCTGTCGCTTTTTAATTGATCCTCTGTAAAGGCTTCTCTTCTACCCACGAGTATCCTTGCCGAAAGGTTCTTTTCGTCGAAAGCCCGCGTAACACCGCGGAAATAAATCCGTTGAGTCCTCGACTGGAGTCTCTATTGATGTCTACTTTTCTTCTATCTCTCCCTCCCTCCCTCCCTCTCTCGACGGCTGCTTTTATCAAATATTCAAGTGCGAACCATCAGAAATTTGTAAAGACGCGCACTGAAATAAGCGGTTAGTTTTCGTTGCAGCGCGAACCGCCAATTACCTGCGATATAGCCTTATTATCCAGAGTTCTACGATTGACTTTACTTTCGACGCTATTCGATTTTCGTACCTCTTCTCTCTAAATAATAAAAAGATCGCTTTTGTTTACACTAATCGATGGATAATATATAACACTTTTCGCGATAAATTTACAAATGTTTCAATATCAACATTGCATGTCATTCCCAAAGCACAAAACTGAATAGTTATGAGTAAGAAGAACTCGAATAATCTAGAACTTTAAAACGACTTTCCTAAAAAATAAATCTTCAAATTTTCCAAATCGATAACATGATAATAGCAGATATACAAGATTAGACCTCCTATATACAGATTATTAAATTAAAAAGAAAAATAACATTCAATTTAAATGCGTATTAATATTTTTCTGTTCAATAATCTTTATATTACAATATAAAAAATCAATTTTTTCAAAAAAATCTTTCCAATACATATTTAATTCAATTGGCCATTCCAAACATCAATTTGTAAATATTGTAATATTCAATCGCAAAAAGAAGGTCTGAAATCTGTCGATTCCTACTTTGAACTTCTCTCGACTCTATTCTTTCAGAACTCAATACTTTGCAATTATATTCAAGCTATTGTAAAATATTCTTGAATTTTAAAAATACTCGTTAAATTAAAAAAAAGACAATTTTCTCTCAAAATATTCTTTTATTGATAATTTGATCCTTAATTTTTTACCACTAAATAGATAAAACATAGAACGACATCTTTAATAATTATTAAAAACAGGATAATAATTTTGTACAAATTATCAAAATGAAATTTTTGTAAATATCCAGTTCTTGTTATATTAAGCAGAAGATTCTATTAAGTTTTAAACCTTTGTTCGATTGATAAACTAGTCTCGCATCATGATGTATTCAGATACATTATACAAGCTAATACATAAGAGAACAATTCAATAGTAAATAAATTTTGATGTGATTTCAGTATATCAATATAATAGTTCATTATACGAATATGTGTAAAGTATTATTACAAAATATTATTACTTTCTAGTAAATTCAGTACATACAACTTTGAGATTAAACGAAAAATGAGATTTTTCTATTTTTAATGAGCTACTCATTGTAATTTAAATAGCACCTTTCCTCAAATTAACGACAATGGGCATTGTATTAAAATAAAAACAAGGCGATGTAAATTTATTTTCAGGCAAGAAGTAATTTAAATTTTTACTCCATGTAGGAAAATAAATAGTACGATGTTTATCGAACTTACGATAAATTTCCCCTCGCTTTCATTCATTACGATATATTATACGTACGATTGAAATTACACATGTAACTTAAGTAGAGGATTTGAACCAAGGAGAGAATTTTATCGACTTAGAGGGTAGTGCTTAATTACTATCAATGTTTTACAAATTTAAATGTTTTCATGTAACAACAATAAATCCGGAAGACATCGGACTGTCATTCATTTTGATCAATCAATATCTAATAATAAATGTTAAACGAGTTTCAGGGAATCCAGACAAGAGAGCCAGGGGCATCTAAAAGTCCTAATTAAATTGGATTTGATTCGATCAAATCGGACAAGATATAACAGTTGATGGATTTACAACTGCCGCATATGATTAAAATTTATAATACAATTAGAAATAGAAATCGTTGCATCTGTTACCTAAAAAACCATGTATCATCGATGAAGTAATTTCGTTTTCCTTTCGACTTATGCGTGTAACGCGTTAAAACATAAGCTAATTATACTTCCACTTTTGTCCAAAATAATCAAAAATGCGTGCCGGCCAAATACTATCGCGAACAACAAATAAAGCGTCTCAGGCAAAATTATTTTCAACGACGTATTAAGATTAGCGATCGACGCTGGCGGAGGAATTAAGAATAAAACAAGAATTGCCAAAAAAATGTTTACGAAGAGAGGAAACTATTGATGGAAATAACATTGGCTCAATTTCCAAAGAGAGCGGTATTTTCTTTTGCATTAAGCCGAGAGCGATATAGATTGCGTATCGATAAGAATCCTGCCTGCGCTCCTATGCGGATAAGCAATATACTCGCCCACGTATAAACTACTGCTCTCAAAAGAACTGCGCCGGCGAATATTACATTAAAAAAGTGCTCCGGGAACAAAGTAGCGAGTGCAGTAGACGGCGGCTCGTAAAAAACCAGAGGCAATTTTGAATTTTCCGATAAGCACGTTCTTGTCAAAGAAGGAAAAAAAGGGAAAAGCGGACCGCGCGATTAATTGTACGGCGATAGAGGACGCATACCGCTTTTGACCATTTTTAAATTATGCGCAAGGATGCCGGACACAAGCCACCGCGCCTCAGTGCTGAGTGAGTGTGATTATTACGAAACCAATCGAGCCGTTGCGCGCACCTCGATTGGGAGACTGGTATCTTGTGATTTTTTTCCTTCGGGATTTACGCGCTACTGAAATAGGGACGGAAAATGCAAAATTCATTTGATTTCTAGTGGGTGCATTCACAGCGGAAACTACCGCGTGTAAATAGAGGGAAATATTTCATTCTACTTTTCATTCAAGGGGAACGAATAAATGCATTACTCGCTCATTCTTTTATATAATAATATCATTGAGTCGTTGCGATGCTATTCCTCCTTTCATGTGAAATTATACTAGATTTTATGCGCAACTGCGTCTTTACGCATACGCGGACTGCAAAAATGTACCACCTACAGTACAGACGCCTAAAGAGAATTTCTTTCTAATGCTGAAACAAGCCCTTTTCAAATTAATAAATATACGCTTACAATAGTACTCGAATTAAAACTTCGCACCGTTGACTTTTTTTATGATGATCGTATTTAGTATTTCCCGGTATTTATCACACTATTTACACGTGTGTACGTATTATTTTGTTTACACTTATTAATCTACTGAGGATTATCGGGAAACTATAGAGAGCTAATATTGAATGATCTAGATAATAAAGTTTCGATACTTGACAAAATTCAATTACGTGTATATAAATACATAAGCTGTGTAGCGTAAGCTAAGCTTACGAATGAAAGGAGCCACAGTATTAACCTTGCATGAATTTATCCAAATCGTGTGATATTAACATACAACAAAAATTTTAAAAATCATGTCCTCTCTTAACAATGAATATAGGCATTTAATATCGATGGTAAATTTTAATTTAAAGATACTATTTTTCAGCCAGTCTCGTGCATCATCGTTAAGATTTGAAGGATTGAATTAATTATGAATTATTAAATTAGTCGGAATCAAATGATTTTATAAGCATATCATATATTTTTAATTGTACATCAAATATAATTTATTCCTTGAAACGCAGGTATTTCAGTCTAACTGCTTAATTCTGAAATTTGTTCTTTCTATGGTTAAAAGAAAAACTTCGTGAGAACTTTAAATACGAGCTCACTCGGTTAAAATTTAAATAATAGTAAATCAATATATTTTACCCTCGAAGTTACTCGATGCTAAATTTTACGTTATGGAGGCTTCGATTAATCGACAGCGAAAACTCAATAAAAATACAAGGTAAATATTTAATCACTAATCACGTCTAATATAAAAAAACAATATAAATAATAACAATATGGACGCAATTCAGATGAATGTGCCTTCGGAGCTTTGGTCGTGAAAAAATCCTCGTTTCCAAACTCTATTCATCATGCGAGAGGTCTGAAGCGGAATCCTTTTGAGCTCAAGTCGAACAATTTCGATATCAGAATGCAAATGTTTTCAATATAGGCATCAAGCGTTAGATTAAACTCTATTGACACCTAATGTATGCCTGTCGATTAACGCACTCGCGTATCTTTCCTCTAGAAATATTCATGACTCTACAGCATATGCCCGGGAGCACCTTGACAAAGTATAAATTATCATCAGGAGACGATTCCTCGAGACGCTTCACCGAGTGTCCTCGGCTCCCCCCCCCCACCCATAGTTATCAGCCCTAGCGTCTCGTTTTCCTTGGCCAAGTCCCTCCAGCTTAGCTATCGATTCGTGTTATTTAGTTTCTAGCGAGAGCTCGAATCATCGCCTTTCCATCGAGCTTTTCTCTTTCGAATATCAGTTAAATGCCATTGATGTTCGAAAGGCTCGCCAAGTATAACTAGCCTCTATCGGCGTCTTTTTGTTTCAACAGCTTTAAAATTCATCTCCGCTTTAACTACTGTATTTATGAGCTGTATGTATAGTTGGCATTCGAATTCGCTGCTAATATCATAAAAGTATTCTCCGAATGTCATCCGACTCCGTTTTCCACCTGCACACAACCAATGCAATGTATAGTGCGCAAGTATTTGAGCACCGCGTAATGCATAGGCCATTATATGGTCTACTGTACCTTATGTGTGCACTAAAATCAGGTTTCTCTTGTGAAATATTACATTGTCGGTGTTACAACCTATGGACATTGTTATGTTTTCTTCTTTTTTTTTTATGAGACAGCAGTGATTATTGTGAGACCTTACCACACCTTGTTTTCGATAAAATCCCGGACAACTGAACGAAATATAAAACATTATTGATACGAGCATTAGAATAAATCTGCTCTAATTGTTAGAATAGTTATAAAACAACTCGATAAGTCGTCGCTTGCGACTTGTGCTCCAATCGTATTAAGTTTTACATTTTTAAATAATCGTTTATAAATAATAAGCTAGTAAATAAACTTAATAAAAGTACCATTTGCCTTTCTTGATTTTTCAATGGTTCGAATTATTGCCGATAATAATTATGTATTACAGCTACAATATGTATTACTCCTTTTATGTGTAATTTAAATAAAAAATTAATCTTAAACACCTTAAATTTAAAGACAAGACAGTCTTCATTTTTTGGAAATTGCACATTTGCTTAAGTTTTTTACTAAAAGTGCAATTTTGTCATTAAACTCAATTTACTGAGGTTTCCCACTTAAAAATAATTGCCAAATGCTTATTTCCCTGCTGATATCACTTGCGCATCCTTGATATTTTTTAACGACCGCTTAAATGCTCTCCTTGTGGATTAATTGTCTATGAAAGGTATTATCTGCCATGCAAAAATAGTCTTTAGTACTCCACGCAGCTGAAAATGACTGCTTTGACGCCCCATTGTTGTATTTACGATAATGCATTTAAATTATGTGCTCGCATAAACAATAACTTTTAAACGCCCATTAAAGCATTCACGTATCGTATTACCGTACATCGTTGCTTTTTTGTTTATTAGTATTTATATCGAGTGTAGTAAGTAGTAATGCATTTTTTCATCGATTCCATCATTGATTGCAAAAAAATGAATGCATTTTATTGGATCAGTCGATGCGGTATTTTTATGTATTCCACGTGTTGCTTATATAACGCGAGATTGACTGCAAAAAAATGCGGAACATAATTTACAAGTCCAACTTTATTGGTAAATTAAACATGCTTTTAAACCGAATCCTGAATAACAAAGCGCACTTTCGACATTCGTCGATTTCATCGATTACATATATTCTTAAGAACTTAAGAATTTGAATTGATATGCTATTTTTAAAAATCATTATCATGTAGTACTAAACAATTAATTAAAACAGTAATATTTATTAAATATCAGCGCGATGAGGTTTTCTTTTGCCTCAAATTGGCGAAAAAACCTACGAAGCATTAAGATATTTCCTGTCGGCGAAAAGAAGATTAGCGAGCTTAAAAAAATATGCGATAACGACGTGGCGAGACATTTTAAAAAATAATTTCTCCTTTCTAATTTTCATACTGGCAATATTACTCGTTGAGAAAACATTGATCTTTCCGTATGAAATTTCGTTGTGTGGATTATAAATTATCCGTAATTAATATATATTAAAGAGTAAAAATTAATGTTGTGTATTTATCTTCAATGGAGGAGTAAACATTTTAAAAATAAAACTTATGACTCACTTTATCATGACTTATACAATATATCATTATCATGATAATTGCATGTATAGAATTCGTTTTTATAATGTGTTTGTTAGGTAGTACAAATTTCACGTATTTTATTGGACTTAACTGATACGAAATAAGCTCTAGTTGTTCTTTAACGTTAAGAATTTGTAAAAGTGTATGACTCGCATAAAAACAATGCAACGCAATTTATTACAAGTTCGAGGAATATAAAAACTTATCATTGTTATAGGTATAAATAAATTTAACATTGTGGTAGTCAAAACTTGAAAGAAAAAATTTGATTTGAAAATGTTTTAAAAGCGTGCAACCTCTGAATAGAACTAATTTTCTATGGTAATATGTCAATTAACTGATTTCCGCAGCTAATCCAATTCCTTTGAAATCAACGTAAAAAGGCAAGAAAATCAATGATGGAAAAGACAATAATTTTAAAAGCTTGACAAGGTAAAATTACGCAATAAATAAATGAGAGACAGTGGCTGGGGCGTTATGACGGTGGGGTGGGGTGGGTTGGGAGTAAAAAATAGAGGTAGATGTAGAGAAAGAGGGAGAGAGAGACAGACAGAGACAGAGAGAGAGAGAGAGAGAGAGAGAGAGAGAGAGAGAGAGAGAGAGAGAGAGAGAGAGAGATAACAGGTCTGCGTACGAAATCGTGTAATTTCATTCAGCCTTGCCGTGCGCTTACACACGTGCGCTCGTGTGTGTCGCGTATACCTCGTATTCCTGACTAGTTCCCTACCGCGGCATAGAATTCCACGTTAACAGCAAATCGGATGGTTTTTTCCGTACCCACACTAGATAGGGAAGAATGACAGAGCCGTAGCCAAGACACTTCAGGTTACACTCAAGAGCGTAAGTATCCGCCTCACCTTACCCCCGCGGCACTCGGTTCGCCTCGCGCGAAACCCTCGTCCTCGGCTTCGGCCTCACCCTCCCCTCCTGCCGAGCCAAGCGCCATTGTGCCTTATAATTGGTCGGGAGCTCAGTTGGTGCCTTAAACCAGATGCCGCACTTTACCGAAGGTATAAAATATGCTCGCTCTCCTTCTCCGAAACGGTTCGGATGATCGCCGACTGAACTTTCACATCGAGGATTCTTTCGACGTACTCTAATCCCGACGCGACTGCCAAAAAGTTTTCTGTAAGTGTAACGGCAATGACGGATGCCAAATGAATGAACCCTCGTTTACTTCGATAGCATAGAAAAAGAAGAAGAAAAAGAAGAGGAAAAAGAAGAAGAAGAAGAAGAAGACCAGGAATTCGACTGATTTGAAAGTAATGCGCGCGTAGCGCTTCATTTTTTTTTTAATCACTAACAATTTCGAGAAGACCCGAGAGTCGGGCAGATTATCAATGTCAAATGAAGAAGCATGGAGTCGAGTCTCGTACGAGCGGCAGCTACTCGAAAACTGCTTGCTGCCATTCGTTGGCTTTAAATCTGCTGTTAAATGCTCCGATTGGAGGCATAGCTCAGCGCCAACAAATAGGGTGAAAAATGCAGGCCCCGCTGCGGCCACTAAAAGGCAAAAACAGCAGAGACTGAAAGCGATATCTTTAATATTCTCTGCTCGAAATAGTACTACAGCTAAATTCTAGTCCAAGGCTGCGATAATAACAAGAAAACATCAAAGAGTAGACGAGTCTCGATCGGCTATCATAAGTAGTCCGACATTGGCCGATAGTCCAGGCGAGGCTCCGAAAATCGAGATAATTCGAAAGATCGAGCCCAGGAGTGGATGCTCGAGGGTCGAGGGGTAAGGCTTAAGTCGCTGCAGTGAAGCGCCAGGGTCGGCGGCTCGGGGCCCGGTCGCGCGATGCTGGCCCACATTTATCGGCTCGTGGAAAAGCGCGGGTTTGCCGGCAGGGTCTACGTCCCTGGCCCGGGGTTGGCAACGGAGCCACGGCTTCGGGAGAGCCGTCGCCCGGCGGCGAGGGGTTGCCGATGGGGGGACGGCCACGGCCGGGGCTGGGGCGCGGAGGAGGAGGAGGAGGGGCAGGAGGGGGGGGGAGAGAACGAAGGGCCGGCGTCGCCGCAGCAGACGCTAACACGAGCGCAAGGCGCAGATGCGAGCCAGTGGAATATTCCACGGCGCGGCCTCGGCTCCTCGTCGGCGTGACGAGGACGGAGGTAGAGGAGAGCGGCGGCCCCGCTTACGCTACTACTTCCCGGTAAGCCGAGGCACTTTTGTTCCTCTCTTCGGCTCTGGCCGCTCGTCGCTTTCCTCGCGCTTCGTCGGCCGAGACTCCCCCCCCCCTTCCCCCGCTAACCCGGCTCGAGAGATGATCCGCACCTCCTTGCCCCGAAGGAGTGTCGCGCGCCTCGGCCTCGTTGATCTCCGGATCAATGATTAGAAATTAACTTTTCGGGCATCTCCCAGCCAGTGTCTATCGTAACCTCGCCACGTGCTCGTACGGCGAGTCACCGTACGCGTACTCTTGTACACGTATGCAGCCGCCGAAAATCCGGCGCTTTGACAAACCAGTAGAAGGTCCTCGAAGCAAAGAACGAGGGAGACTCTGCTTGCCCGGAGATTCGGGGCTGTTTTACGCCATCCTGTCGGAGTCTACCCCCCCCCCGCCCCCCGAGAGGGTCCGTTTCCCTTCCGCGCGATGAAATTCACGGACGGCGAGGATCGCTCCTGCTTCAGGGCCACGTTCGCACGCGCCTTTCTCGCTCGGCTCTAGCAACAGCCCCTGCCCCTGCCGCACCAGCCGCCGCCGGCACCAGCCGCTGCGAGCGAAGGGGAACGAGACGGAATGAAAGGAGCCGCGGCGCGTTACTCTCGGAAGGCGACACCTATTACGGCCCCGTGAAAATTATTCCATCGTTGAGGCCTTCTCGAGGAGCGCAGCCTCGGAGAGCCTCGAGGCTTCACTGGTCCGGTCGCACGGCCGAGCGGCGCTTGGCCACCGGCCCCCGATCAATAGCCGCTCGCTCGCCCGAGCGAAAATTTCGCTCTAAGTAGCGCAGTGCGAGCGAAGCCTTTTCGAGCCCGGGGGACGTCCTCGCAAAATCGATGCGACCGGGCCGCGACTGGAGTCCGGGAGGCTCCGGCGCTCGGTAGCCCGAGGCTGGGAAATCGCGGCGAAGGGCGAGGAGGGAGGGGCCCCTACCGCCACGGGCACAAAGAAGCCCGGCGCTCTCGAGGCAACGCCAGCGGCTAACCAACCTTCTCTGTGACCTGAGCCACAAAGGACACCGAACCGTAAGAATTTCGCCGGGGAGGCTCCCGCGCGACTCGACGCGAGGACGTCGCAGGCTCTCGATTCCAGTTCGGGAGCAAGTTTTCCCAGTGTCGCTTCCTCTCTCAAGCGGCGGCGGGGGGAGGGGGGGTTAGCGCCTTTGGATTATATTTATTCCGTTTGCAAAATCGCGAGAGCTCGACTCGGCTGCGCTGGACTTGGCACGAGCGTCGATTGAAAAGTGAAAGAGAGTGGGATCCGATGTACTTCCTTTTCTTTTATTCGCCGCGAGCCTCAGCCACGAAAGCTATTATGAGCAAATGCTTTCGTGCACGTGACCTCGCTTTACCTTTCCCGCTCACGCTCCCTAACCACCCCCCCCCACCTGCCTGCCTACCCCGCGCCATTGTTAGCCGGCTCAATGTACGAGGCATTCGGATCCCTTCTGTCTTGCTTTCGTAGCACGGGTGCGCGCAGCTTCTTGAAATATCGGAGAGTGATCTTCCCCTGGGAACCAACGGCCACCGGTGCTTATATTCGCGGTCGCGCCACAGCGAGAATATCAACGCTGGTGTTCCGCAAAACGGTTCAGTGCATATCCAAAGGAATGCCATGGACCAAGTTCTCGCTTCAGGTGACTGGCCAATTCTTAAGAACCTTATTTATCGCCACCAGTCGCCGCAGTTGTCCCAGGCCTTAGCCCGAACAAGTCGAATTCGCTAAACTTCTTTCATCTAAATATAAATCTATTTTTTGTACCGTGACATCGGCGTGCACTTGAAATGCCCGTCGGTACACTGCCGATACGCATTTTGGCGAACGCAAGACAGAGAAAGAGAGAGGAATAATACAAAGCACGATTGGCACGAGACATATGACAATCACATGCCGCGGTTAATGTCCCCGCCGCATCCTCTCGTGATTTTTGAACTCTGCCCATCTTCGGCGGCTAAAGGCGGAATTTTCCATCCACTCGACTCCGTACATTGCACGAATGCGCTCTTGCGTGCAACGATTTATTTTGCAACGTCAACTGCCATTGCATAAAGCCTCGACTCGTTCGAATCGGCGATTACATTGCATTAGTCAAATTTTCCGAGCGCTCGGAGCCCCGGGCCTCGGTAATTATTCAGCCAAACTACACAATCGTTGCTCCTCCAATGCTTTCGGGTTTCTCGCTTAATAGCGATGCGCATTTCGGCATTACAAGCGCCGTTCGAAAAGCAGCAGCTCGCGCGCCATTTCCAGACGACGTTACTTTACGGTCCCATTTGTCCGGGCTTAATATTCTCCGCCCACTTAACGCGGCACACGTACTAAATCTTTGACAATGCACCAACTTTAGAGCAATCGTCTAGTCAATGAAGCTTCTTAGCCCCTGTTGAGGAGTAATTCTTATCGCCTTTCAACGAAATCCGCAACGACGATCGAGTTAAGGGAAACGAAAATTCAAAATCACCCACATTTGCAAATGTAGGAATGATATATGTGTTAGCCACGCCCAATTGTTACTACATTTATTTTCAAGAGCTTCCTTTTTTTCCATTACAATCGCAAGCACTTTCGATTAAGATTACATTGCTCGTACTCGTCGTTTATGTTTGTAATTATATAAGCAGTACGATCGATAAAAAAAAATATATCACCGCCACTAGAGCTACGCATATTCAATTTTTTTTCTCACATTCGATCATAAACTCGTAATATGTCATGAATCTATGGTCAATTTATGTTCTCGTACTTTCTCCTTTAATGGACAGGCACAACCTATTCACTTCCTTTCTATAAATTGGAAAATACATTATTTCGCGACAACTGTTATTACTTTTTACACTCATTGTTATAATGACACACGGATTTTCAAGTATTTACTGTTAATATCTACCGTACTTTGGAATACGAATAAAACAATATTGTTTCAAGATCAATTCGCTAAATTATGCTTGATGAAATTGGAAATATTTTTACGTAATACAACTTTTAAAGTACAATGTGGCGCTGAACTGAAGCAAATATTAAGAGAAAAATGTTTATAATCTGTATAATACTTGAGGATTTGATAGGTGACACTTCTAATGTTAAAGAAGAGCTGCTACGTATTTACTTTTCTTTCATAATCGATAAGTTGTTTATTAAATTGTATTCGTACTTATGCTTTAGTTAAAAAATTATATAATCAAAAGGCAATAAATGCTCGAAAAAGGAATGTAGGCAATGCGTTCTTTAAAAAGCTATTTTAAGACGTTAGATTGGCTGAATTGTAAACGTTATTTTAAAAAGCGTTTCTAGACAAGACCTTTTTTCAAAGCCGGTTTTCAGCGAGGACACTTTTTCAAGTACATTGAAACTGGTTTATTAATTCTTTAGCTTGATATTTGCGTTAATTTGGCAGAAAAATTTTTGATCTCAGATTTGGATAGCTGCATTGCATTGAGCTTATCATTTGGAATTAATTTAGCGAAGTAAAGCGCTTATTGTATTGATAAATCAAAAGCAAACAACTTTATAAAAATAAGGCTCATGAATTTCGTAGGCAGTTAAAATTCTTCCATTCGTGTTTAATTTGGTTTTATTAATGTTCTTAATTGTTCATTATTCTAATTTAATTCAATTTGACGACTTAATTCCCCATAAAGGGTCAATTTTTTAATAATCAGCCGTATTCTTATTAACATTCAAACCCTTACGACTTCTTTTTATAAAAATCATTATGTTACGTGCAACAAACATATGCACAAATGTCCTTTTCATTAATAAACATTAATAATGAACGATTACTTTTCAATATTTATCGTCCTATTGTTAAATCAAATGTTTTGTAAACTATAAGGAAATACTGTGAATCCGATTATAAATGTACTAATTATCTTGATACAATTCGTATAAGTTTTCATGTCAGCAACGCGGAATCATGGATGAATCAAAGAGGATAACATAATGCCTTCTATAAATAAGTACTTTGTGAAAGATTTTATTTGAATATAAAACGTTTCTTCATCTGTCACGTTCACGTGTTTTAAATAGTCTGTCGTTTTTTTAAATACTTAATTTTTAATATAATTTTACATTATAAAACGATCCTTGCTCAACGTTGAGAACAAATAATTGTACAAATTATTCTAAATCGACTTACAATTTAATATGATATGTATCATAGCATGCAATGTTTTAAATATGACAAGACAACAAATATACAATAATGATATTCAAGAACCCTTTTTTATCATAATAATCTATATTTCCAACATATAAGATAATCGTCAATTAGATATTTATGCATTACTTATTAACTTCTTAGCGTTATTGTACAAAATTACAAGACCATACACAAAATGAAAGAGATTAAAACATAAATAGTGTATAAAAAGGTAGTAAAGTAAGCTCATGATGTTAAAATTAGCCGATAATTTCCAACAGGCAATTTGCCAAAACAGTATTTTTTTTATTTTCTAATTATTTTAATGATTTCAAATTGCAATTTGAGATCAAAAATATCCATTTACACTTTACGAGTTATGATTTTTTACTTCTTTTTAATATTCGTATCTAAGGTGAGGCGAAATAAAATATTGAGATAAATTGTAGGATTAAATTTAAAAAAAAATACGCTTGGTAAAGCGTAAGGATATTTTAAATTTGAGTAGAAATTTGTATATATATACCTATTACGTATGCAACATGACATTAAAATATCATTTTTAAGGGCAAATACTTAAAAATATATATATACTAAAAATTGTTTTAATTTATTGTTATCTTATAACACTGAATAAATACCTTATAACCTACTAAATATTCAAGGCTAAAACCCATAAAAGATTTAAGACTTGATTTTTGGTGGAACTAAATTAAAAATGTCTGAAAAATGATATTTTTTTAAAATAATATGAAAAATTAGCCTCAAAAATATTTTAACGAACGTGTTTGATTTTAGCTTATAATTTAATATCCATTTTTATGTAATTTGTTTTTAATGAATATTTCTAAAGAATTTAATATAGTTACTAATTAAAAATTTAATCAAGGTAAGAATAAGAAAATGAAATTTTTATACTGATGCGAATATAATATTTTTATTCGCTAAACTTGTCTGTTGACATACATGTACATAAATGAAAATTAAAAGGGAACGAATAAAATTTGTTGTTGTAGATTATCAATTTATCATTAATATTGCACGTAAAAGTTGTTCATATTCACCGAGTTATGCCAAAACCCAATTTCACATTGAAACATATCTCAATTCACAATAAAATTTATGAAGCGTGTAAATTAAAATAAAAATTGGATTAATAAAATAATTGTATTATAAATATTTTAAAGTCATTCTACAAAAAAAAATTATTTTTTACCCTGATAAGATCATATGTTTTAATCCTTTTCATGCAATAATATCATCATTGTATAGAAGTAGAGAAATATAATACTTTGTATTTGATAATATATATTTATTGTTTTTGAAAAACTGAATAAGAAAATTCATTTATATGTGCAATAAATGTTGTGATCATAAAATTGTCTTGTGGATTCAATATAAATTGTAAGGATGACAAGACTAATGACTATAATATTTACTTAGATCTGTAGGATTTACGTACTAAAATATACACGAGCTTTTATCAATTTTTTACAGTTTTTTCTCAATTATTTTAACTATTAGTCAAAAATTAAATATTTCACAAAAAGTAGAATTATAATAAGCAAGCAATTATTCAAATACTATTGAAGGTAAGGAATTTTGTCACTTTAATATTAATGCTATTTTCAAATAATAAATTAGTAAATTAAAAACATTTTTTTAATGGTAATAGTAATTTTGACGAACTGTAATAATAAATAATAGGAAGAAAAAAATGTTCATTTTCCATAAATTATTATAAATGTACGTAAGATTGAAATACAATCTAAAGCGTGTATATAAATTGCTTGTCACGTTTATAAATTAAATTAGAATGAGCCATAACAAAGTAAATATGATATTCTGGCATAAAAGACACATATAGGTGGATGTATAAAATGCACGTGTCTGAATGCATAAGACACAGGATATATGAAACTTTATAAAATCATATTTTACCCGAATACCGCAAGAAATTTTGAAAATGGTTTAGCAGGAAACACGGAGTGCTCGATTAACACAACAGGATAACGTATGGCGATGGATGCGGTCGTCACACGTGACTAGAATTACACCTAAACCTCTTCCCTGGATCTTTCATTTGATCGCAAATTATTGCCAGAATAATAATTGCATTACCAACGATGTTTTTTGAGTCAGGGTAAAAAAATGAAGCCTTTACGCGTGAATTGGTTTCAACAATACAGGGAGCGAATAACGAACGTAATGATACCAATCGATAATAATAATAATAATAATAAAAGTATTGCACACATTAAAAATAAAATGTTTAGAGGACAACATATTCGCATACGCTTCAAGCAAAAAGTATATTCCAAAATACTTCTACTTTGGAAAAAATTGCTCTCACACGCCGTATTGAACGCCGATGCAATAGCATTAAATATAATTAAATTTACATAATAATCGAACGTGTGAAAAAATTAATTTTTTTCGGGCGCATAAATTACTTTTTTTTTGCTCAGGTCACCTTTCAACTGCTGATAAACAAAATATTCAATCGTATTTCCTCTCCTCGTGCACTCAAAGGGCGATGCGATTAAATTTCATTCCGAGGTATAAAAACTTTTTTTCACGGCTGTTTCGCCTAAGCACAATGGGACGATAAAAAGGCGGAAGAAGAAAATGTATACAGGAAGACACGTGTTTGTACGATGTTCCGGTCATTGCGATAGCATCGGGAGCGAGGTAAGTGATGGAATAATTTTGTATCAACCACCTCTTCGAATAATTATTAATTATTAAGACGCAAGAGCGCAACAACAACGTCGCACGGTGCGCCCTAGTTTTTATTCATTTTTCGCCAGCAAGCGAGCTTGTGCACCTCGTATTAGCATCATCGTCGTCGTGGTCGTCGTCGCCGTCGTCATTATCATCATCGTAGTCGTGGAAAAGTCCATTGCTGGCGCGTCTAACATTATCTCCGTTCCAGTATGCGTGCATACGTGCATATTTATTGCGACGACTCCCAGGTTACGTATCACACGTGCGTCTTACATCGCGGCGAGAATATTCCGGCCAGAAACCAATGGGAGACGACACAGCTCGAGCTCGAGATAATTTTTTAACTCGCCGAGAAAGACTGATCGAATGAAATAACGAGGCAGAGTCAAGCCGAGCCGTGACGAGGATTTGCATTTGCAGTTGAGAGGTTATGTTACGCTCTAGGTTATTTAAAAGTATTGATTGCTCTTATCTACAAGTGCGTAAACGTCAAAGTTGACTCTCCAAAAGTTAGTCAGGGTATTGGATGTATTGCGGAGGAGGAGAGCAAATCTTGGGAGATTGACGATATCGAGCGAGGGGGTTTCATTAGTCGGCAAAGCTTATTTTATTGGATTCGCGAGGCGAAAGAAGAAACGAGGAAAGAGAGGAGCAGAGCCCGCGAAGTGAACCAAGTTGTCGGGTGGAGGTAAGGAGGGGGGGGGGTGGGAGAAGAAGCGAGGACGTCTATGACGACAGACCAAAACATCAGCGGCAATAGGAGGAACAAGAGCGAGCGCGAGTAAAGGAGTTAACGGCGGTGAGCGGCGGAGCCCCGAATGGCCGACGCTGCTTAAAAACAAGGTAAATAGCATGGCATTGCCGTAGCCCCTCCCGCGGCGCCCTTCGTCCGAGCCCCCAAAGCCGTCTGTCAAGACCTCGGCATTCCGCGGGCTCGCTCTCGGTCGACACGGTGCGGGCGGCCGGAGGCTGGTAAGGGAGCCTCCTCGGCGAGAGGAGAGGCTGCACAAGAGCGAACGAACCCGGGCGAGGAGTCGCGGTCGCTGGTGCGAGGGCTGCAGCTGGAGGCACACCGAGCGCGACCTTCCGCCCGCGCTGCACACGCACGCACGCACGCACTCAGGCACAGCCAACGACGCAAAAGTAAAGGGTTAAGAGCCTACCGCGCAGTGACTTCTCGTCCATGGACACCATGAACCTCGAGGAGCTCGGGCCTCTCGTCGAGTGCGTGTTTTGCGGGGCGCTCGTGGTGCTGCTGCTCGTGCTCGTGGTGTCCGTCGTCGTCATCGCGTACACATGGATAGGACGCTGCGGTGCTTCGGTTTTCGCCACGCAGGGGAGAAGGAGCCCCGGTGGCTCGCGGTGGCGGGCTGACGGCGGTGGCCGCGGCAGCCTCGGAGGGGACGATGACAGGGCGGGCGGGAGGGGTGGGGGGGACCCCGACGGGGAGGGAGGCACGGGCGGCCGAGGAGGTGGAGGCGATCGGTGGGGTCTCCTCTCGCTCGCTCTCCTTCTCGCTCCCTCGCGCGCCGAGCAGATCGAAAGGGGCACGCGGCGCAATCTCCGTTCGACCTGCCGTACGCGAAACCCGACGACGAGTTACGTATTAGAGTGAAGTGCAGCGGATGGGAGGGCGCGGCGAGGGAGGAGGACAGGCTGGAGGGGCGGCGGCGGCGTCGGTGGTGGTGGCGGCGGCGGCGTTGGTGGTGGAGCCCAAGGAGGCAGAGGAGGAGACGATCAATGAAAACGCTTGTTTTTCACGGCGGATTTCTTTTTTATCTCCGGCTTACGTGCGCCTACTTACACTTCTATGACTTCTCGCCAAGTTTGAAACTTATTTAAATGCTCGACGGCGTCTCCCCTTCGCCGTAGCAGAATGCAAGGATCCTATATTCCCATTCCATTCCATCTCGTCAAATCGCGGCTCTGTGTTTTTGCTGCGTCTCTCTCGCTCGCTGTGCGTATAAGCGTGCGGATGGTATCCGGTACCGGCTGGCGACGGCTCCGCTCCTCTTATTTTACGGTAAAAATATACGACAAAGCCGAGACAAAGAAGCAATCGAGGTGCTTGTCAGGCACATCGCGGATTACACGTACAGAGGCGAAAGCGCGCTACTCTCGGCGTAGGGGATATACCTCGTGCATTTATATATATATATACATATATTTGTGTGTGTGTATGTATGTATGAGATACATTCATGCATGCTTGCATACAAGCAATTCGTAGACGCGAACGCGGATACAAAGAGCACAAGCAATATTCACCGAAGGGGTTATATTTATGGAGTGTACGACGAATGAAAAACAAGTCGAGCTCAATTGTCAAAGTTGAGATGAAATCTCGGTGCGAGGAGACCGACACATGGCGCGGCGAGTATACGCGAGCCCCATTGGCTTCTAACCTCCTTTATTGCTTAGCACTCGAGCGAGCGCATCACACGGCTGATTGGCTTTAGCGAATAGGTAACACTTGGGCCACGATCGAGGCATAGAGTGGCAGAGTCAAGAGCGCGTGGCACTGTCGAGCCCCGGTGCCCATCTGCCGTGGAAGCGGCCCCCCCCCGGGCTCGGCGACGCGCCCGAAGCCCCGAGGCCTGCCGATCCTCGGTCGCGTCGCCGAGCCGGGCTTCCCCGGGCCCGAGGCCGGCCGGGCGCGGACTCACCGACGGTGGACAACTGTTGCACCACGGTCTCGTTCATCTTGAGGATGACGCTCGAGCCGGCGACGATCTGCTGGTGGCCGTGCTGCTGTTGCGTCTGCATCGCGCGGCCTCGGCCTTGCGGGCCGCGTCTCCTCGGCGCTCCTCGGGGTCCGTGCCTCTGGCCTCCGACTCCTGGGTTGAGCCTCGAGGGGCTACGTGCGCAGGCGCGCGGTCATGTTCGCGCGCGAACTTTGCCCGAGGTGAGAGCCTCTACTGCACTGCCGCCATCGTCGAGACCGCACCGGCCGTACGGGACCGCGCGTAGTCGCCGCCGCCGCCGCCGCCAGGCCGTCGTTGCTGCTGCTGGAGGGGAACGCGGAGGCTAAGGCCGAGTCTACCTCCTCCTCCTCCTCCGGAGGACCGATCCCCCTCCCCCGGAGAGCCGCAGGCCTGCTCGCGACGAAGGTCTCTGCTCCCGCGGGCGGACTCCTCCTCGGGACCGGCGCACGAACGCCGCCGTTGCCTTCCCTTCCTTTTCGCCCCCGCGGGCTCTTACGGACCCGCTGCACCCTCGGCCAGCACTGGCCCGATCGCCGATCGAGTCCGGGTCTCTGCTTTAGAGGACCCGAGCGCTTACTCTGGTCTCGTTAATGCCTCGTTTTGGCTCGACGATCGACGATACCGGGGGCACTGCCGAGCCCCGAGCCTCCCCGTAAAGCATTTGTCTTTCGTCGTGGGAATGATGCCAGGAAGTGAAAGTATTTTTAATTTTCCTCTCACCCTCCCGCTTTTTGATGCCTGCGAGGTGAGGCACTCGGAAGGAGCTTCGCCGCGATTAGCCGGGGATAATAATATTGCACGGTACGCTTCACCTCGGGGAGTCCGTTTCGAAAAACATCGATATCCGGAAAAATACCGAGCGACGCCATTTTATTTTGAAAGAATCGATAAAAATTTTGCGCTCCCAGTACACTTTAAGATACCGACCTTGTAGTAAATGCTCGATTTACACATGGTGTAACGCGATTACGATGCCTAAGGAAAAATGAAGTTGTGAAAATTCAACATGCCATAGCACGGCTGAGTAATCGCTTGAGCATAGCGATCCGATTGAAAACATCGCGAGACGAGGAAACTCGCATGCCGGAAGATTCGAGAAGGAAATTCATAATTATGATAATTATCGCGACATGATTGTGATGGCGATAATAATAACGGTATTAGCAGCCGTGTCGGACTAATTCATGATTGCGATGATAATAAAGTGGGGAACGCGGTGTGGCAATAAAACTAAAGATTCGAGCTTATGTCTTATTTTTCAATTTTCAAGGCCATCCCCCCTCCGCACCTCCTACAAGAAATTCAAGAATTATGAATCGGTACGTCTTACTGTCGTAGAATGTAATTCTTTGCGCTTTACATTTGTCTTTATTTTGTTATATTTCGCCCCGAAATATAAAGCCATTATACAATCTTCAAACTCTTCTTTTGTGTTATTTACGCTTACAAACAATTTGAAACTAATATGTAACCAAAATTCGTAAATAAACATCATAAAATTGTAAGAAAAATGTACTTCGTCAACATTGCTATCTATGTACGATACGTTTTTTCAAATGTTTTAGTTACAATTCTTTCGAGAAACTTATTAATGCGTTCGCTTGATGAAACTGTAGAAAATAAGGGATTGTTTCTGACAGTCTACCAAGAAGTGCTAAAACTTCACGAGATAAATTCAACAGAAATAAATCTTTATACAATTACAATTTTTACTTTCGATACTCGAACAATAATTGAATATAAGGTATTAATTTTGATATTTTCAAAGATCTAAACATGGTAAACAATACATTGTATAAATAGTAATAATTACTATCACATTTTTATAGGATTATTTATATTTTGAAATGTTACATCTTTTTATTATTTCGAACTTATGATTACGAATTCATGATTAGCTTAAAATAAATACTTGTGAAATTTTAATACACATTTTGTTTTCAATACAATTTAAAAATAAAAACACATAACCCAAACATCCTACATGATATACAAAAAATTGCTGCAATGACGAAACAAAGAATGGAAATACAATATGCAACATATGAAATAGTTGAGCATTGATATGTTTTCACACTTTACTCGTATTCTAATTTGTTACTTACAAAACCTACAGTCATGAGAAGCAATACGCAATGGCAATATTTAAAACTAACGGCAATTCTATTTCTATCCTGTACCATAAACATACGAATCCTGGAAGTATGGACATCGATGAAACTCTATTATCTGCTATTCCTCCCTAGAAAAGGATAAATGGAAAGCCGCTAAGGTCGGTCGTCGACTTTGACTTTTCCCCAGTGGTATCCCTAACCTCAAAAGCGCCACGTGACTCGAGAAGCCACCAGCAACATCACCAAGGACTCGGCGAAGCCTCTGTACGCGACATTGCGATTACGAGTCATCCGGATCCCCTCGAGCCTCCTTCTCTCCTCGCGGATTTCATATTTCGCGCCCTGGTCGGCGCTTACCTCCCCTGCTGAAGTTTTACCCTACCGTAGCTCTGCCGGCTCTATGTATAGTTATATAGTAACAGAGTGTATAGTATAAATCGACGTTATCCGCCTACCTTCCGCTTCCCACATTTCGCCGGCATTCCTCGAGACGGCCAAGACGGAGACTCGCTCACTCAGGCAGTATAGCTCGACTTAGTTGCGCTCGACGTTCCCCGGAATCCCCAGCAGTAGATTCGAGACACTTGCAGCGAGCGGCTTTTTTTTTCTATATTTCCTACGTTTCGTCAACTCCAGCGTGGCAAACTAACCACCGTTCGAGAAAATGGCCGAGAACAAAGAGCGAACCTTCATCATGATCAAGCCTGACGGCGTCCAGCGTGGCCTCGTTGGCAAAATCATCCAGCGATTCGAAGACAAAGGCTTCAAGCTCGTCGCCATGAAGATGGTTTGGGTGCGTCACCTCCTTGAAATTCCGAACAATTTCTACAGCTATCGACACGTGACTGTAAAGTTAAATCAGCGAGACTCGTACAGACATATGTAGATATTTTTTTGATAACTTCGCTTTCGCGAGCCCCTAGCTAGTGGCCCATTTTCATTAAGAGCCCTTTGTACTTAATTATTTAGCCATCGGATAATTGTCTCACCCATCTGGATTTGTTTGAGCGGACTTTAGGTGCTAAGGGGCCCGTTCTATATATTAAGCTTCTTTTCCGAATCACCATTGATTGCTTTGAACTCTGATCATATTTATTAAAAGGTGCATAAATCTATTCGTAATCTTATTATTTCAGCCCACCGAGTCTCTTCTTAAGCAACACTATGCTGATCTCGCCAGCAGGCCATTTTTTCCAGGTCTAGTCAAGTACATGAGCTCTGGCCCGGTTGTACCTATGGTAAATATGCCGCTTCTTATCGTTTGCATATATAAAAAAATTAAACTTGAGATTATGTAATCTTGTAAAAGATAGTTTGACCTTGCCAATGTCTTCTTTAAGAAGCCTTTGAAAAATGCTGATCTTTTTTATACAATGACATAATAATGATATAATTTCTGATCAATTATGTTCGAAGACTTTTTCTAATAATATATATATTAAATTCAATTTATTAGATCTTTTTATTATTACATTATATTATCTGATTAATTTATATCATGATATTACAATTTTATTTTAATGCATATCAAGCATAATTAAATTAAATCTAAAAGCTTCGGAGTTTAAAAAATAGGGTTATTATTACCTTTTATTTTAAACGTAATATTTTAGGAGAAAAAAAAATTGACATTATTTGACATGATAATCAATATTTATTTCTTATAGGTATGGGAAGGTCTTAATGCTGTTAAAACTGGTCGTTTTATGCTTGGTGAGACCAACCCCAAGGACTCTGCACCTGGAACAATCCGTGGAGATTTTTGTATTCAAGTTGGCCGCAATATTATCCATGGATCTGATTCTGTTGAATCAGCCAATAAGGAAATTAAATTATGGTTTGGTGAGGAGAAGGACAACGAATTAGTCGACTGGTCATCCTGGGCTGAAAAATGGATCTACGAATAGATGTTTTCCAAAATAACATTCACCATTCCATGGAAAAATCCACAATCTGTCTGGAACAGTTGTAAATTTGTTATCTAATGATATGCTTCAGACAAAAATTACTTCAAACAGTCTAATTAGTCCTAAATGTACATACCAATGAATGGCTGATAAAGACATCGTGAAAAGCTTCAATCATGCTTTCAATATTTATTTTGATTTCTCTCAATTTTATAACGTTTTAAATATTTATTTAATTTCATTTTTTCATTCATTGGTTTTATCATTCATTGTTAGAAGTATATATATTAACTTTATTTTAAATGAAGTTTAATAATTTAAAGCTTTTATTGAAAATGAAATTAAGAGAATTTTTAAAAAAATTAACAAACATGTTAATACATAAAAATATTGATAATGTAAAGTGTAATAATTTGAATAAAAAAATTAGATAAAAAAAATAAAAAAATTTTTATAAAACATGTTAAATTTTATTATTAATTGGTCAACAACATACATTTAGGAAAAATATATTATAAACTTAGTTCAAGTTGTAGAACTTATTAATCTAATTACAATTAATTCTTATAAAAAAAATTGTGATAAAAGATCAATTATTATATTTTTAATATTTATGTGAAGTATATTATAAAACTTAGATTATAATGTATTTGCGGTTGAGTAGAATTAAATTGAATAGATTAAAAAATGTCATTGTCACATGAAATAATTTATTATATTTTATTATAAATATAATGTTAAGTATAAACTATAAGTTAATTTAAATTTGAATCGAGTCAATTATATAAATCGTTCAGTAATATTTATAACATGTCTTATTGTTTAATGTTATAGTTTTATTTATTGAAACTTATTAAAGAAAAAACGGTTCCACTAACACTGATTTTATTTATGTTTAAAACTAAATTATTAATAATTATGTATTTTATAATTTTATAAAAAGGAAACCCAACAGCAATTTTTAAATATTATTTTGCAACTTTTAAACATGAATTTATTTAATTCAATGTTTTGAGATGTATTAATCATACTAGAGAAAGTATTTTAATAGTTTATGCTCACAAATAAAGTATCACCATTAATCGAATGAAATTAATTTAATCTTTCTAATAAAGAGCTTTACATTTGCATAAAAAAAATTAATATTTCTAGGTCTAGCGGGATAGATATGCATATGCGAAATTTTTAATTTACGCAGATTTTGTACCGAATATACAAACAAACTACATTTTAAAAATAAATTAAGCAAAAGATTTATATGTACATACATATATATATATATACTTGGGAGTCACACTTTGCTACATTGATCAAATAAAATATTTTGATTTGGAAGGGATAATTACAGAAAAAAGTATAGGAAGAAGAAATAAATATTTTTTGTAAAACAATAAAATTCATAAAATTTAAATATTTATTCTTAATTATATATTATAAAACTCAACATATTTTGAAGAAAAATCCATACATATTGAACGTTTAGTAAATACTGTATTTCACAATAATAAGAAAACAAAGAAATCACGTTTCTGCTACGTACATTTGACAAGGATAGGTGTAGAGATGTATTTATAATATGTACGTATATATATATTTATATACGTATGTATTCTTTTAAACATATTGTATACATATATAGTAAATGTGTGTTAAAAGAATTTATATTATACTGAAAGTTATTATTCTCTGTATTATGTACATAAAATTGATATATGTCATGATGATGATTATTAGTATTTATAATGTATCTTATAAATTTAGACACACAGTTTTAAAAGAATTAAAAATCCTAGTCTTAAATTATTCAAATAAGCATTAAAAGATTTAGTTTTTAAAATTTATTTTAAAAAGTATACGATTCAAATTAACAAAATCCTGTAACGATAATAACGAGTGCGATGGTAAGATAATAAATATAAAAAGTAAATTAATAGAAATAAACACGAAGGCTCGAGGAGATTAATTGCGTACAATATTAGTAGAAGAAATCGATGTTTGTAATAAAGTAAATATTAAATTTTATTACTGAAATTATTCTTTCTCGTAGCAATGCGTTTTTTGAAAATCAGAATTAATACAATAATTTCAATAAATGCCTCGAATTCTACATTAAAAAGTAACAAAGTTATGAGCTAATAATTGCAACAGCATCGAGCAAACTAAATTAAAACAACGAAGTTAAATTAGAATGTGAGATAAAGCAGATCGCTATAGTAATCGAAGCATTTATATTTTTTAGAAATTTACACCTTAACACTCTTAATTAATAGTTAAAAAAACATTCTCGATGATCGGTAATTTAACGTCCTGCCTAAAAAAGATAATTTAAAGAGACCGAAATAAAGTTGGGTCTTATTCTCCGTTTTCTTCTTAAGGTAGGTAATATAATTTCCTTGATTTAGACGCTAGACGATATAGAGTAGAATATTAAAGGTCGAATTACTTGGAATCTTAAATTCTACCGTTTGAAGATAACTAACTAAGGAGAATAATATATATATATGTATATATCTTTGATAGGACTGAAAAGGGTCCGAATAATGAATATTAAGCCTTTTTATCTGGCTAGCGTTTTTACGACTTTGCTCCAGATACGGACTTATAAATGAGATAAATCTTTCGTAATAGTCTCCGCGATAAAGAGGAAAACGAAGAGGCGATAAGAAGACCGGTGCTGGGCACCGAAACTCGAGGGGCGAAGCTTAAAAATTATGGCTGCCGCGCGCGTGCGTGGGTGCGCGTGCACGAGTCCGCGGCAAAGACCCGCGATGGCCAATAAATAATAGTCGGCTCCGCGGCAAGCGGCTTTTGCGCCAGAAAAGCCTCGCGTATCCACGCCGAACCGTCCCCGAGGAGGAGGTTCCCGCGGAATCGATTTCGCGAATCTGGCCGCCGGGTCGAGAATAAGGGCACGGCCCGATTAAAAGGAACTCCTCGTCCCTTCGTGAGCGGGGGTACGGGGCTATAGGGGAAGGCGACGCGCGAGCCGGTGGAATAATTCTGCCGGGGCTCTTATCGGGGGATCTCGAGGCTGCTACCGATGCCGGACCGAGGAGGACTCGAGGCCCCCCCGGCGAGGGGACAATGCCGACTCGCGTCCCGGGCCTCCGCGTCCCGAGGGGAGAACTCGAGGCGGAAATAAAGAGGAGCCCCCGATTCTTAGCTTTAATTACGACTGGCGGAAACTCCGTCGACTGGCACCTATGCGCGCTATTGAGCGCCTCGAGCCTCCAAGGGAACTTCGCCTCGAGCCTTCGTGCCGAGGATTAAATTCTGCCTCGGCAGGGCTCGTGTGACTCGACCTTTGCATCGCGAGCCTCCTCGGTAATACGATCCACCGAGTGCAAACGAGGAGTGCGCGCCCGTAGCCTTGCGAAATAATTAAGTAGCCTCTCTTTTATCTGATGATAAATACATTTTTTACCTACCATACCCCCCCCCCCTGTCCAGTGTAAGTATTGTGTATCGGGCCTCTCGCGTGCTCTTCTGATACATCCTTTTCAATTGTTCTCAACGGCAACCCTTGTAGATTTCGGAAAATTTATTTCGCCTTCGCAATCGACGCGGCCCTCGATCATTTTAATGGCCCTGGATCCTATTCGAATCTATACTTAGATGATGAGCCCGAAGAATCACGCGAACTTTTAATTCGTTAAATGCACTTTGTGGAGAAATCATTATCTTTCAACGAGGAAAATCGCATATATTTTCATCGCTGTTGCGATAAATTGTTATCGTCGTTTAAAAATTATTGCATTGGGAAATACGCATTTATCTCTATATACTGATTTTTATACTCACTACTAGATTTTGAAAACTAATACTTTCTCTCGTATTATTAATATCTTTTATCGTGTTTTTAATGCGGCAAACAGTAAAATTATGAATGAAAAGTATCCGTTCTTAATCTCCATTAATAATGCTGCAGTGATTATATCACAAGCGCTTCAGAGAATTAATGTTCTGTTCAGCGGCTTGAAAAATTCATATGGGAAAAATAAGTTTAATTTACGCCAAACACGTGCTCGCATACATATCCATAAGTGCAGGCTTGTTTATTTATTTACTTATTTATTTATTTATTTGTTTATTTACTTACTTGCTTACTTACTTACATTGTTGATACAAGTCTAAATGATAAATCACTCTCGATTATTGTGCATTTTGCATTGTTATTAAATTACTTTTACTTTTTTGCTCGAAACGTGCGCTTTATCTTGCACAAAAGTAGTTAGTTTTAAATTTATAAAAAATTCTCTCCATTATTACTCAGCGAAGCCCCTATTTATTACACAAATTTTAATTAAGTAATCAATTTTGTTAATGTCTGGTTAATAAGTTGATAAGTAAATTGAGAGGGAACCTCGCGAATACATATAATTTGATCATTTTTGTCCGTTTAAAATGTTCCTGCTCATCTGTTATGCTCCGTTCAATCAATAATACCCCCACAAATTATTGCACTCACAAGTTTTTCAAGTGCTCATGTATGCGTAGACCGATTGATCAATCTTGGTAAATATAAATTTGAGTAAAGATTTCTCTGTAATTTTAGCGCACATGGTAAATCTAAAGATTCAAAATAATATTTAACTCACGGCAATCAGATTTGCAGCTAGTCAAAATGAATCGAAGGTAGACTTTGATGATATATTGCTAATTTATGTGATAAGAAATTAAATCGTTACCTGCTTAATTCAGTGATATTATTATCTATATCGCAATGCTACTATAACCGATCATCTTTATCAAGTTTAAATAAGCTTATGCAAATGCGTTTAAGGAATGACTAATACATATGTACTTAAGGCGTGTTAGTTTAGTCTTTTATGTTGCAAAAATTATAAAAAAATGTATCTGCATTGGAAAACACTTTATTCCCTATTTGATAATTAATAATAATTTTCAGTTAAAGAAGTCGCTTCGAAGTACGCTTCTTTTGATCTTTTAGCACATTAAGCTAAATTAACAAATTAGAAACATAAAACCGAATTGCGATTATTTTAAAATACAGAGATACAAAGCACACGGGAATAGTTGACGTATATAAACCAGCGAGCGATTTAATCTCACTTTCTCATTTAATGCCTTATACGGCAAACACTTTTATCTAAAATATTCGTGTTTTCAATTAAAACGACAATATTTCAGAGGCAACGCAAGACAACCCACGCTCGTACTTATATAATGGAACGAATGTCGCGGGGAGTCTTTGCTTTGAGCGATAGTTCCGATTTAAACGGCAGACGAGAGTCAGATTAGCGATTTGGAGCAGGATCACTGGATACTTTGCAAATCGTTGCACAATCCGAGCAATTGCACAATGAGAGTCGGGCTGAAGGCTATGCCGGCTTCGCCTCGGATCCATTATATCCGAAGTAAGCCGAGCTCAGCACTTGCCTCGTCCTCGCGCGAGTCCTCTGATAAGGCCTCGGCCACTCTCGGAGACCCTAACCAGGCGAGGCGTCGCGACGAGTCGCTCTCGGAAGACTCTCGCCGAGGAGGGCAGTGGCTATGTGGCGCCCGGGTCCAACGTCTCGCATCCTCCTCGGGATCCTCGGGGGTCTCTGCCTCGGACTGAGCCTCCGCCGCTGGACGGAGCAGCCCTGGACCGAGCGCGAGCTCCTCTACCTGCAGTTCCCCGGGGAAATCTTCATGCAGACGGTCAACTGCCTGGTGCTGCCCCTCGTCATCTCGAGCATCGTCAGCGCGAGCTCGGCTCTCGGCGAATCCGGTAGGGATCGAGGACACTCCCGAGCTGCCTTCCTTCTTTCTCCCTTAGCCCCTCGCCGTCCCGGAGGCCTCCCGTAGCTCTCCCGGTCGCCGATCGAGTTTAATACTTCATTTCCCATCCTGGCTTCAAGCTCGTCGTGCCTTTGGCTTTTCCCGTCAGTGCTGCAGTTTCCTTGCGGAACGAGGCCACCTTTTCTTACATCTCTCAGTGCCATGCATTTCATTTTCTGCGCCTCTAATTTTGCAACGGGCGATAAATTTGAGGCTCACAACTGCTGAAACCTAATAATATGGAAATAGAAACGTGTAAATTCTTATACTTTGAATACGCGAAAGCATAAGCTCGGCAGCATTGGTAATTTTAATTTTCTAAGTCTCATCCTTACAGTCGAAACCCGAACAAGTGGCATAAAGACGCGAATACGCAAATACTAAAGTGTTTACGCGCTATTACAGTGTAAAAATTTTCCAAGCAAACGGCACGTAAAGTTTTTAATACATAAAAATAAATTTTATGCCTATTTTGTAACGTGAGTCGATTTCTCAAGAATGTAATGCTATTTTAGGATAAAAATCAATCGCAATAGTTTTATAAATATTCGTGCATTTTTTCACGTCATACAACCCTGGACGGTGAAATGTGATAAATAAACTTTTCACATAATGGCACATCTTCAAATTCTTCAAAAAATTTTTCTACAGGAAGTATCGGTGTGAAATCTTTGTACTATTATATCACAACGACAATCTTGGGAATCACCTTAAGTGTTTTTCTTACTCAAACCATTCGGCCTGGCGAATGGGGAGCAGACGATAAGATGAATGTTACCGATGTAAAACAGAAAGCTCGTGTTAGCTTTGTGACTGAGGATGCATTTCTGGATTTGCTGCGGTAATCGTGAAAGTTACTTATCAATTTTTTTATGAAATACATTGAATTTTCGATTTCTCATTGATTTTTTTGTTTATATTACATTAATCATGATAGTTATGTTTACAAGCTTTAGTGATAAAAATTACTAATTGTCTGCATATACTTTTCCATTTTGTTATTTATAATGTGAATTCTCTACAAGGTATGACTCTTGAGCATATTATTAGTTTTTAAATATTCAAATATCGCTTATCACGTGTAAAACAAATAGTTAACGACAATAAATTAATATTTCCTCAATTAAATACTAAAATTTTTAATGCTGCGAAATTAAAATAAAATTATTTAGTATATATGTGTACGGTTATGCTTGTTAACAGCTTCAAATTATCCTCTAAAACATTCTAAAATTTAAATGCTATTGAAAATTACACATTTAAAACATTACTTTTTTTAGAAACATGTACACATTGCACAACTTTAAATTAGGTGGAACAATAAATAAATAATGAAAATATCTTTAACAATTCTACAAATTATAATATCTATTCGAGAAAATGTAATTTAAAACTAAATAAAAACTGACCACTCCTTATGTATCATTAAAGTTTCCTGCAATAATTCGATATAAATCGACGTTTTTTACATTTTTTCACTACTTACTTTACGACTCTATATATTTTTTTAAATGGTTATTCTAATATATGTAAAATATATTTCTGTTATTTATAAGACTTAATTGTAGTGACATAATTTTCATTTGTTTTCATTATCTTAGCCATGATTGATTAAAAAAAGATTAAATTTTAATGCATTGTAAAATTAATATTTCTCTCCATATTTATATTTAATTTCGCGAATAAGGATTTGCAGAATCAATTTATTTAATATATATGATAGTAGAGGGGACTAACAGAATTTTTGACTATTTATCAAATTGTTTTTATTTTTAATTTAGTATAATTCAATTTAATGAATTTATGAATTATGTCGTTTATATTGGCATCAAAATAAGTTATCGGTTTATTAGATATCTTATTAGTTTGTATTATATACTTTATTATTTGTTTATTTATTATTTACATGTTTTATGAGAGATATTCCGTTCTCCACTGAATGTACGTATTTATTAATCGTTTTCGGAACATAAAAACAAGCATTAAATTGTGAATTTCCTACCCAAATAGTAGATCCTTGTAATAATGTCGAGATGCAAATTAATTAATACTTTTATGCACTGTCACCATTATAGCACTTTTATTCACATAACCATTATCGACTTTTATCGACATGGAAAACAATAAACCTCCTTTTTAAAAATTCGTAACATGTAATAAGTACCGTTTTCTGTTCTCTTTTTCAGTATTGTTTCGTATAGAGTTCATTGGATTATACATGGAATTGACACTGTCAAATGCAATATTAAAATGCTCTTAGATAATATTTTTGTTGCTTAGTTGAAGCAAATTTTTTGTGTTTTATTTTTTAGAAACATGTATCCCGATAATTTGATCGCTGCTTGTTATTCTCAGGTAACCAATTTCAATATAAAAAAACTCATCGGCACAATACTCGCTGGCTTAGAATTTGTAACCGCTCGCAAACGGGTTTTTAAATATTTCATAAATATTACATTTGATTGCATATTGAATATTTTCGCTTTGTCTTTTTAATAGTCATAGACGCTTCAATGGGACTAACGAAATAACTGCTTATTCTCATAGCGACGTCCCGTTTGTTTTCTAATAATAATAATTAAAAGAGGGCTTATAAATTTTTCTATGCCATCGTATCTTGTATCGATAAAATTCCATTATGATTATGCGTGGCGATAAAGAATTTGATTGGAAAAAAGATTTTCTTATTTTTCATTATTTACGGCTGTGCTAAGGCGATCATTCTAAAATTAATTTTAAGAATTACAATATAATAACAAAATAATATTTTAACGCCCTGTAAAGATTGTTAGGAAAATAATTTACGAGGCAATATATTTTCCTCGGTACTTTTTAACTGTCCAGTTCGAGCAACAACGTAAGCAGCGCACACATGCCTATATATTTATATATATATATATATATACATACGTATACATGTATTTACACACGCACGCGCACGCGCACGTGTACATATACATATATATATATATATATATATATATTTATATATTTCATATAAATTGCAGTATCAAACGGTTTTAGTCGAGCCAAAACAAAATGCATCGAGAGAAAACATGGGTGCGTTATACACATGCAATCCATACACCGTACCTTTGGTGAAATACTGCAGCAGTTCAAAATTTCACGTACTCCCATCCCCGATTGGTTATTCGGTTGGGAATAAAGTCCCGGAGCAGAGTGTAGAAAGAAGTCGGGATCACGAGGGCCTCGCGATCGAATGCCCTCGATTCTTCAGGGCGGGTGGGTACGCCTAACAGGGGAGGGGGGCGGGGAGGAGAGCTTTGCACTGCTGGGATATTACATCGAGGGGACGGGTGGAGGAGGGCCCGCCGTCGAGGCATTTCACTTATGACTCCCCATTGCAATTCCACAGGGACCTCGGCTTATGACATGGACATAACGTATCAGTACACGCAGGGGACAAACGTACTCGGTTTGGTGCTTTGCGGCCTGGCGTTCGGACTGGCGCTCGGCACGATGTCCGACGAGCGGAAACAGCCGTTACGAGTCTTTTTCCTCGGCTTGAATACAGTTATCGCCGAGATCATAGGCTGGGTGATAATGTACGCGCGCCCGGCACTTGGCCTCCCAGCCCCGTATTATTTCCGAAAACTAACGCAAGCCAAAAAATCCAAGCACAAATAATGGGCCTTTTGATTCGGATCTCTGAGGGCACGAGACTGCCCTGAAAAATCAACTCCCGTGGCTCGTCAACTGGCCGAAGCCTCGGTCTATTATCGCCCCGCGGGACTTTGTCTATGCCCTCATTATCTCTTTTTCTTATCGAGAGTCCAAGGCATCGATTGGCTTTTGATTTAATGCCTGCTAATTTTATTTCAAGCGCAATTTATCCAGACACTGCCTGCATTTTAAATTAATCCAATTTAACGAAACGTCCGTACAGATTTTATATTTAATCCGTTTCTGTTTCTCTCTCTCTCTCTCTCTCTCTCTCTTTTCTTTTCTTTTAATGTACGGACGATGCGATTAATATAGCTGGAAATATGCTATTTCATTTTTTATTATACGATGGGGTCGCGCCGTTTGCGATTATTTTATTTGCATGCATAAGGATCGCCGTAATGTAAACTTTTACCAACCAAATACATAATACTTTTTAGTGATAGGAAAAGTCTTAGCATGTAATGTCTTTACTTATTTACATTAGTCCATGCTCGGTATGTTTCCATTCATTTATAATTCTTCTTCTTCTTCTTCTTCTTCTTCTTCTTTTATCCCTTTCCTACAAATTTAGTAAATTTTATTTTTAACAAAATAACCTTGCATTTATGCTTCGATGTAAGATATCCTTAAAGCATATTCGCCAATTATATTTATATCGGCTAGTTTTAATACTAATACAATTTTACCACTGCGGAATAAATTTCTCGTGCCAAGGAAAGAAAATAAGACCAGTAATCTTAAGAATGTATATCATCCATCCTTGCTTCGCAATATTTCTCACACTAGTAAAACGTTGAATAATAATTTCTCAGCTGTATTAGCAAATTTCAATTCCAGAACACTCAATCGTGAAATTTGCCTCAACTATTGTACATTTAAACTTTTCTTTTTTTGAATCTTAAGAGTTTAACTTGCTCAGTTGCTATGTTAATTTTTTTTCCATTTATTTATTTATTTTTTTTTGATGCAAAAGATTTCTCTGCTTTTTTTTTTGTTTGCAAATAATTAAAAATGTATCCGTATAAAGGACTGGTGCGCATTGGTGAAAAATGCCTATCGATATTCGTAAAAGGGTTTTTCGAATGCCACTAATTAAATAGATTTGATACTGTATTTAAAGCTTTTCGTAAAAGTTCATTTCTTATTTGTGCGCGTATTTGCGAAAAAAAGAATCGGCGTGGATCCGGTTGAAGGAATTATCTCGACGATATGTATATGAACAGGCTGAGCACACCCTGAAAAAAAATGTTCTCAATACAAGTATGTAATACAAGGATTAACCTTAATTGCGGACGAAGCTTAAAAGAAGAGCCTGTACGGGGCTTTAAAATTAATTTTAATTTTTAAGATTTTTATTCAGCGAATGACAATAAAAGCCACCACCGGCTGATTCGAGTGATCAACGTACGGCAATTTTCCTGAAATTCTTTATGCGCAAAGGCTTTATACTGGCCGACGCGTAGGAGAGGATGACCTTGTAAAAATGAAACGCAGATTAACGAAGTCGTCCTTTTCTCAATCGTTCCGTGTTTGCACGAATAAAAGTACGGAGCGCAGTCGGACATTCATTTGTAAAGCAACAAAGAAAGGTAGATTGCGACGAGCCATTAATAAAGCGCAATTATTTGTGGAAAAAGTTGTGTAGCAAAGGAACAAGTACAAGGCGCATTTGAATGAAAAAGGTCTCGGCCAAGATCGACGCCATCCCCGATCGCTCGAGATAAGCCCCCGTTCTCGCGACTCGGCGTCCTTCGAAGGTCTTAACGTCTATAAATTCCAGGGCGGTCCCGGTCTTCGTGGTCTTCCTCCTCTCGGACAAGATCCTGCGCAGCGAGGAGTCCGGCGCGACGGAGATGACGCGGCTGGCCGCCTTCGTCGGGACGGTGCTCGGGGGCCTGGCGATTCAGGCCCTCCTCCTGCTGCCCCTGGTCTTCTACATCGGGACTCGGGGCTCGGCCTACCGCATCCTCGGGGCCATCGGACCGGCTCTCCTCGACGCCTTCGGCACTTCCTCAAGGTCTCGCGCCCGCTTCGTTCTCGGCTCGCGCTCCTCGAGGAGCCGCGCCATGCCCCGGAGGTTCGACAGTGAAAGTACTCGGGACCGGTACTCGAGCTTGAGTTTTTGGACGAAAGTACCAGGCCGTTAGCCTCCGCGGCTCGCTCCCCTTCCTCCTTTATCCTTGCGGAAGGATCGATCCGATCGATCGAGCGGCAGAGCAGCGGCGTTTCAAAGTTCACTGCCTCCACTCGTTTGATTTAATACGCTCCAACGAAGATCTGGGGGAAAAATGATTAATTATCCTCCGTGCGAACCCGACGAGAAACGCCGCTTTTTACATTGGCCGTCCATTCTAATAATAATTAATGAGAAAGCGCCGTTTCTCCAATACCCGAGCCCCGGACGTGCCGAGGTCCTTCGCACAAAACGACGAACGTTCGAAGTGCATAAAGCTTTTTTCGTTGACCGAGGGATCCGATCTTAGGATTTTGTGGGCGAATCGAGGCAAGGACTCGTTAAGCGAGGAATCTTTTGAGCTTGAATTTGTGCGGTTAATGAAAACTAACGTGTGTCGAGCATTTAGGGTACCTAAAAAGAACGGATACGGGTAGGCTGCAGAGGTCGAGTGCTGCTGATCGGGCGAGGCTGGGGTTGAGCTTAGATGGGCGGAGGGGCTTGAGATACGGGGCCGGGTGGGGGAGGCAGAGGGGAACGGAGGGAGGGTCAGTTTCAAATTATCTTATAAAGGGCTTATCGTATATTGGAATCCTCGCACGGTCCTCGCCGTAATTTCGCACATATTGTATCTTGTTGTTTTGCCCGCAGTACAGCGACTGTGCCGACGACGATAAGATGCCTCGATAAGCTCGGCGTTGATCCGCGAGTTTCGAGGTTCGTAGCCCCGCTCGGCGCTACGATAAATATGGACGGAATAGCGCTTTACGAAACCGTGGGCGCCATATTCATTGCCCAGATGAGGGGCTTGGATTTATCCCTCGCCCAATCCGTGGCTATCAGGTTAGATAAGCACTTTGTCAACTCTAATCAATTCTACTGGGCTCTAGACGCGTCCAATTATCCCCGGCATTAAGATGCACCTTCCGCGCGCGGCTCCTACATTAGCATACCTTCTCGCGAGCTTACATTGTATTTCATTCGATATACGTTGCCAAGCCTCGGACTCGAGGTTTAGCGCTGGCTGCTTTACAATCTAACGATAAGATCACTTTTTTCCGTAGCGGTGCTTCAACGAGTTTTTAAATGCCTGCATTTCCGAGGGAGTGCAGGTATACCCGGATTTAAAGCGAATCGCGCTCGGATCGGTCGAGGCACGAGAAATCTTATCTTTTAAAAAAGTCGGTCGAACCTCGCTGCTGAAAATACGTCAAAGCTCGATAAACGTTTTAAAAGTTTTTTTTTGTTTTTTTTTGTTTTTTTTTGTTTTTTTTTCTGCAATAAAACACCTATTTACATGAAAATCGGTTAATAGGGAGGGACGATTTTAAACGAGATCCGTTCATTTTTTGCGAATCGATTTCTTTTTAACAGCGAAAATTACGAGCCTTGCGTTTGGTGAAAATTCCTTATTCTTTTTCAGCCTCGATATTCAAACCGATGTTTTATGCGCCTTACGGATGAGCAGTATTAAAGTTGTAATTATAAGCGATGCGAAACGAATGTACCTTTCAATGAATATTTGTTTTTTTAAATATTTTGATTCTACCGCGATGCCTTGCAAATAACTCGGACTAAAAACTTGTTATAGCCACCCGTCACATAAAACTCTCATAACTATAAAAATTAATACATGTAGATAAATTCTCATCTGATTGTGATTTGTTATTTATGTTCGAAAGAGTTTGGTTACTATTGATAAAGTACACGCGCCTCGGTAGTAAATATAGAGATACGATTTGACAATACGTTCGCGCAGGGAGATACATTTGAAAGCCTTTCCTACCTTTCCAATGTTTCCGTTTGCAGGCTGGCTTTCGAGTTGGTAAATGCGAAAGCGCGTATAAATTATGAATCCGAGTCTGGAAGGCCAGGCCTTTGTTGTAAGAAAACTTCAATTGTGCGTTGGGGATTTTTTCACCTGCACGGTACCCGCGGAAAAGTCACGCAACCGCCAATAATGGACGTGCCCATTCGGCTGAGAGAACTAAACGATGCACAAGTGCCCGGGGCGAGGGGGGGGGGCGGCGGCTGGCTGGCACTTGGCTCAATCGGTTAAGATAATCCAGGAACCGTGGAAAAAGTCGAAGGCTAAAGTCGCGGGGGTAAAGATGGACGCTTGGTCGGAGTCCATGGAGTCGCGTGCCAGGGCAGCAAGTGATTCCAATGACGGAAGTCGCGTGCCCGCGGCAGAGTAGGCTTATTAGCAAGCCAACGGGAGATTTAAATCGAGGTGGTAAAAAGAGGAAGGGCCCCAGAGCTCAGCCGAGCTCCCTTCCCGAACTTAATGCCGGGCAGACGAGAGGCGCAGCGAAGCCTCGATGTAAATGCCCGAGTAACGACGAAATGCCTCTCCTTCTCGCAGTATCACTTGCACATTGTCGTGCATCGGAGCTGCCGGAATGCCGAGCGGTGGATACCCCATGCTAATTATGGTACTGAATTCCCTGGCCATTCCCGCGGAAGACGTGGCCCTAATTATCGCGGTCGACAGTTTTGTGTTAAGTATACCCGACAATTATTTTGAGCTTGGCAAAAAAGCTGCTTTCACCTCGGCTCGCTAGAGAGTCTGCCGACCTGCCGTTTTTCTCCTGCTCCTGGCTTTTTCAAGGAAGCGCGCCTTGCGCCCATTTAGCTCTTATTTGCCTCGACATTCGTCTCGCGATTATGAGCAAAGAGCCCCAGTACTTTTTGCACCGGGCAATTAATAATTTCTTTCTGAGCCCTGCTCAACCCCCCCCCCATCCCATCCCATCCCATCAGCAGCGTCAGCCCCGCAAGGGGATGGATTAATTTGTCCACTATGTTCTTAATTAATCACGCGACTCTGTCCGCAGATCTTTGGCAGACTTTTAACCAACTGTTTTTTCTTCGAGTATCTGCCTTCGGATCAACATTATCGATCTTAACTCTTGTTTTTTCTCCTTATATCCGTGCTAAGAGGACGCTTGCATTTACGATTGAATAAAAATCAAGAATTGTGATTTTTTAACTTTTCCATTCTTCGCTTGGACACGAATTGTGTTTAAATTTGTAAAAGTTTTATTTTACTTTTCAGTGACAGATTCAGAACTATGGTTAATATCGTGGCCGATTGCCTGGGAGCTGTTATTATTAGTAAATCAATTCACGAGGAAGGAAAGCACAAGTACTCCAATGGTTAATATGAAGTTTGTAAAGAATTAGAGAAGCAACAATGACGAAAGCTATTCGGGTCTTTTAAAATAAGCAACTCATTTACGCAACGCATTCCATGCAAATTATTTTAAGATAACAGTGTGAATAAGACAAGTCAACGCGGTTTTACTGTAAAATGAATTTGTTTAATATAAATAATCATATTTACAAAGATTTTTATTTACAAATTGTATTTCATGTAAAACACTATATTCGTGTATTCACGCATTTATCGCTTAACATTTAATTCACAATAAATCCAGTCAATATATAACCGCCACAATCATTAGTTATAATATCTGGATGAGTTCTGTCGGGTAAAACTTGATAAGATCGTAAGAAATTTGAGAAAAGCCTCAAGTTAACAATGTTGTTCTTTTGCTTTAATGCAACGTACGTTTCTTCTAGTGGCTCTCTATGCACGTGATATATAATGAAAGGTCTGGAAGACTTGAGATAAGGCAAAAGTTCTTTAACAATGTTAAGAGGATGCTCTCGTGCAACTATGGTCAAACTATCTGCCTTTACAGCTGATAAAAGCTCTACAGCTCGCTCTATTTCTAAAACCTTTCTCGACTTCTTAGCAACTGTACAATCTTGCACATTTTCAGGATTCTTTCTCTTCAACTGTTTACAATTATCGATATCGCTCTTTGCTGCAGAATTTCTTTCATCCCCTACCGAATTCTCAACCTCGTTGCATCTGTTATCGACTGAATCCAACTCCTCTAATTTAGTATCCATTCTTTCGGACTTTGTTTCGTTGTCTGAATTGAATTTACATTTAGAATGTACGGAAGTTCCCTTAAGAAAATCAAAAATACTGGCAATAGTTAGTCTATCCAGTTGTTCCTGGGAAAAGTTCATAGCTCTGACAATGGGCATTTGCGGTAAATGATCTCCGGAATGAAGATAAACCAAATTTCCTCTAGTGTTCGAGCCTATTCTAGACAACATTCCTGCCGCAGCTAGTCCAGCAGTTCCGCTGTCGTACAATATGAACGTCCCATCGCATTTGACATCGCTGTAACAGAATATCTGGGCCAATGTGTCCATTCTCAGTCCATAAATTTTTACTGGGTCCTGTCGCAAATAAATCTCATGCAATGCCGAAAGCGTTGGCTTGTGAATGGTAAGGTACTGACAATATTTCTTTTCCTTCTTGCGGATATACTTTTCCTGCGAGTACTCTGTTTTCTCTGTAAACGAAGCATTATTCTCTATAAGGCTGATCACGATCTCACGACCAGACTTCCCGGCGTCTCTGAGTCCCAAGATGTCACTTTTTGAAAGCTTTTGGGACTTTCCATCATCGTTTATAGACCGGTTATCATAACCACTGGTCACTTCGTTCTTTAAGTCTTCCAGTGAATCACACTTATCAGCTACAACCAGTGTTGACTGCTGGTGCTTTCTGTCAAATTTTTCACCGCGTCTATCTTGAGGGGGAATAACCTTAAAGGTCGTCCAAAAGGGCTTTCCTATAATCGCACTCATTTTAATTTCCTCTTTGCCGAGAGCCAACGAACCGCTTTCGGAAACCCTGTAAACTTTCTTGAAATTCAGCTTCTGTACAATCACGTGTGACCCAAGAGTCACCACTTCGTCCGACTCGATTTCTCTCATTTCGCCTGAAAACTGCCTCTTAAGTTGTAAAATAAATTAATAAAAAATGTTAAATAACGATGTGGCTAGTGTTACGTTGTTAAACACGCCGCTGTGCACATTTGAGGTTGGGAAATACACAAACAAGTGCGCCAAAGCGGCGACGTGGATTTGCTCGTAGCTCCTGTACGAAATTGAAGACTCGTTCGAGTGTTGCCATGCGGTAGGCGCTTTTAAAGAATACTTCATCGTTTGGGAATTTCGGTGGCTGCGCCGCGACTACCGAAGCTCGTGGTGCGTAAGCATTTATTTGTTTGTTAAAAAATGCCGGATCAATAATCGTCAGATGTAAGCATATTATTTCGAGCAACTTCAAGATATCAATGTCACGAAAAAGTTGAGGTTGCATCATCAGGCTAAGCATGTGAAAAGGCACAGAGATTGTTTTTATTACCTCGTTTCAATTTAATCGTACCCGATGTAAGTTAGCATGGGTGATATAAATTAATAACACCTATATAGCTTTTGATTGCATGTAGCACTGTTTCATAAATTGATGTAATACATGGTGAAAATAGAAATATGAACACTGTTAAAAGATTATAGAATTATTTGACTTTAGCATCGTTGGGTACATATAATATAAACATAAGAGTATAAAATGAGCGTGTAATATGTTAATTAGTGCTGTATATATATACATATTAAAGCTAACAACGTATAAATTCTATTACTGTCAATTTTTATGATATGATTATAATTATGTGAAAGCAGGAAATTATACCATCTAACTATTTTCTTTTTTAATTTTACAATCTTTTTTACTAAATAGTATTAGTAGTCTAATAAACTCTTGTGTCACATATGTTTTATGTACACATAATGACATATGTAAATATTAATTAGAGCACCTTTATTAGTTTTGTTTACGTAATTCTTTTATTTTATTAAAAAGATTAGTTTCGGAATGATGATTAAGATATTTATAACTTTTGTAAGTATATAATAATTTTCATTATTATTAGAAATTGTGCCCTCATATATCAAATAACTTTTAGTATCATTTACAAATACGTTAACAACTAGTATTGTTTTAGCCTCTATTGTCTTCTAGCCATTTTTGTCTTCATTAAAAAGTACTTAAAAATTATTGTGGAAAGTGCTTAAGGCTTTTTTAATACGTAATGATACCTGGATTTAAATATAAATTCTATAATTTTCAATAATTTAAGTAATTTACAACTTGTTTCGATAACAATAATATGTAGCGAACTATTATTAAAATTCGAAGCTATTGATTTTAAGTACATTTACAACTTTAATAATATGATTTCTCGCAGTGAAGAACTTTTGAATTCAATGGTAACAATGCATTTGAGTATTTATTCACTACTGTAATATTTAAAAGTTTATTTTTTAAAATTGATGTATTTAGAAGGGCCTAATTTTTGTTCAATATTAAAAGTAAAATTGTGTTTGCAAAATTTTTGTAAAAAACCAAAACAAGCTTATATTTCCTAAGTGGCTTAAAAATAAGGTTCGAGTAATACAGTTTTTATAAACGTGCTGTAAGATTGTTGCATTAGTTTGGATGGTAAGTTTAAAATTAGCCCGTACGGAGCTGCTATTGAAATTGTAAGCATCGATGACGGTGGTTTCAAAATGATGTATCATTATTATTGGATGGTCTTCGATCAATTTAATGCAAACTATGAGCGTAAGCATCGCACTGAGAAGACCATCGCATATTTCTCAAAGGTATAATTAGAATCATATGTATCAAAGACAGTGTAACAGAATTGACAATTATTTTAATATCTAGTCTAAACTCTACTCTAAGTCTCAATGTACGTGGCTTAAGAGGAGTCATCGGCATTGAGATTTCCTTTGGCCTTTAAATCTAGCCCACGCCAAAGGGTAATAAAACGATGCAGGAAGCATGTAATTATTTTCCCATAATTCAGTTAATTACTGACACGTTCCCGTTATAATGTTTGACAATCTTCCCCGAGGAAGTTGGATTAACGTGTATTGTATTGCTGTACCTTTAGGTCGTCTCGCTCGTCTTGTATAATTATGCAAGAAGCGATTGGCATCCATAATAACAGTAACGAAACAAATAACGCAATTTTAACTACGAGGTATGCTTTATGCAGGTCACGTAAAGACACGGCACACGCACAAAGGTCAGCGGAGTGTTGGTCTCGTAACATTTATTTTAAATCTCGTACGAGTTTTCAGTCGAAAGCCAATGGCGATGCGTGCGATTGGGTGACATAACGGATAATCAATAAGTAGAATATGCCGTTAACGGGGAAACCGGATAGTCTAAAAAATCATCTTGCGGTGCCTATTCGTCCATTCGCCGGAGATGCAATCGTAGATTTTGGCGAATTCGCACCGATGCAACCCGATAAATGTCCGCTTCTCGATGTACGACCGCGGCCGTAGAATTCCGCGAATAATAAGAGAGAGAGGGAGAGATAGAGAGAGAGTTCTCCCGACCCCCCCCCCATGGCTCCGCGCTCCTCTTGGGCTATAATAATGTCATTAGAAAACGGCCGGATACCAGTTGCTCTGAAAACCCTTTAATTACAGTTATAAATCGAGCGAGATCGGCCGGCTGGCGAACGGTAGCTCGGGCGCGGGCCTCGGCCGGCGCAGTCAGCTGCCCCTGTTTGCGAGAGATAGGGGCGGGGCGGGGGGGGGGAGCAGGGGGCCGCTGCCAATGGGCAGAGGAAAAGCATGCGATACTCGTTCCTCATGTATTTATTACAATCGGGGCTCGCGCGCGCGCGCGCGCGCGGGCACAATTCGCGTAATCGTAGCTCACGGTGTAGAGTGTCCGCGAGTATGAGCGTGGAAATTTATTCCGCCGCTGAAAGCGTAAACTACATTGATTGAAAAAAGAGAAAAAAGAAAAGAACCGATCGCTGCCCCCCGACGGAGTCGCTTATAGGGCCGTCCACTCTGATTTATCAAGCGCTCGCCGGCCGACGCATCGCGTATCTTCCCGATCGGAGGTTTTCCGCAATCGAGATTTTCCCCCGAGTGCTGCTCTCACAATCCGAGGATCCTTTCTCCGCTTACCCGCACTCCTCCATTTTCATAACGGCCTTGTGACTTTTATAACTCGGCTAGCCTCGTTCCCTTTTTGATGTGATCGGATCCGCGCGAATGGCGACACTCCTACACTTCTCTCTCCCCCCTATCTCTCTCTCTCTCTCTCTCTCTCTCTCTCTCTCTCTCAATAGAAAGTCGTATATCACGTACGTGTCGCGCTCCGAACGCTTAAGCTCGACGCTTTCGACAGGAAATTCGGCGTGATCTTGTAAGAACGTGACGCTCTTTCCCTTGTTCTTCTCGTCCTTCTCTTTTGCTTCTTCTTCTTCTTCTTCTTCTTCTTCTTCTTCTTCTTCTTCTTCTAGTTTGGCGGATCTTCCCCGAGCGCGAAATTAAGGCTATTGTGAATTATTATGCAAATGCGCGTACGTGTAAATAAGCGCGAGGCCCGCGAGGCCCCAATACATACGAAGATCTATACAATGATTTGACGTACAACAAAGAAAATATATAATTTTAGGCTCGCGCGCAACTTTCCACCGAACGAAAGAAAGTTGCGAGTACTTTTGAATGTGCAAACGTAATCTATACTTTTTCAGGCATTTAAACAGTGAAAGCAGTCGATCAGGTCCGATCGAGATTGTGAAATACTATTTTTTACTTTCAATTTTGTTTTTCACTCGCTACTTGCTTAAACATTAAAATATTATGCTCTTTCTTGTATGTACTGTGCTTTAAATTGTAGCACTGTTATTTCTTTGATGCTAATATCGTTATTATTGCATTGTCAGGTAGACTAGATTACTTCCACTTAGATCGTATCTGCAACTAATCAAACACTACGTATTCGAATGTCACTCAAAGCCTCGTATATTTCGCGCGTGTAGCATTGAACATTTATTCGTATTTTGACGTTGAAAAAACTGCGCACAAGAGGAGCTCTTAAAATGCTCATTTGTTTGGGCTATCCCTCTCTTCTTGGGCTATTTATTATATTATATTATATATATATAGCATTTCGCAATAGGAGCCAGTGAATTAAATTTGCCCGCCGGTGATTAATAGCTTACCTATGAGCAAAAGGTTCCCATTTGACGGACTGGTAAGATGTATAAGCATCTCGCGTACTACGCTCACTGTACATTGGCTGTGACTGTACAAAGAAATTAGCATACCTTTGTTGAAAAAGATGTAAGCCGTTCAGTGTGAAATAACGCAGTCAACGTAGCAAAATATTAAATAAGAAGAGACCGAGGAGGAAGGAGAAGCGGCGTCACTCGCCTGTTTGATTGTCAGGAAGCTCTTAAACAAAGCATTAGTGGCATTTAAAAATGATCTATTTACAGAATTTACATAATAATGCGCGATATGAGCTATCAGAGGAGTAAACACAATGCGTCAAAAGCTTTGTCTAAACAATGTAATCTCTCGTTTAATTTTTCCACAGCGCTCGAGGAGAAGTTTTAGGCTTTAAGTGCTGTCGCTGTGAAAGGAGTCGTTGTGTTACGAATTGGCGGTTAAACGAAGCGAGCAAAATGCCTCGAAAAATGCCAGAATTCCGTGGTGGACGCGGTCTCGGCGACAATTCGAGACAATTCGTTATCAGGCACCTTTCTAAACGCGATGGCGACACTTCCAGTGCTACCGAGATTCCGCGAATTCGTTGCGCAATAATCGGTATCATATTTTCCCCCTTTCCTTTCCCGTTTAGCGAAAAAGCAGAGCGGCCTCAGTCCCCGGCTCATTAGCCGTCCCAAGCCAAAAGGCCATCGAGAGCGAAATTCGCAAGACTCGAGGGGACAATTATGGATAACTCGGCTTTATTTCTTTATCCCTGCCTCCTGCCTCCTGCGGGTATTAATCTTTCTGAAAATAAATAGAGAAATGCGCGATTGTAGGGATCGTTTTTCAATAAACCATCGCTCGGCTTGGCCAAGTATGAAAAACGAGCGTATATTACGTTGGTGTATCGTCTGTCAATTGTGCATGCATAAACGAGAGGATTTATTGATTCTTAAGCACTGTAATATTGTATTTATGTTTAATGAAAGACACTTGATTATACGTTGCTTTCGCGTTAGCAATGCCGGCATTAAAATCCTCGCTCGCGGACGCAGCATCGGAACAACAGAAATACTTGACCGCGTGCGTGTACATTTCATTTTCACGAAGGCATGCTATTCTTCAAGTGCGCCGATTCACCGATTCGCAAGATTACAAGAGCGCATGATTGATACATGAATGGCGCTTATAATTAAGTGAGAACGAGGAGGTGCCTTTGTTCCCTTGGAGCCGCGCAAGCGAGGAAATAGAAAATCTGCGCGCATAAATCAAAATCGGACGAGTCGTCGACGGGAGGGATCGTTATGGGCTTTAGAATCGCGATCCAACGTTGAAAACGGATCCAAGACTGGGCTGCGACTGGCTGAAAAATCAATAGGCCCTCGTCTGTCCCTCCTCCGCGAGCAGTAGGATCCTCGTTTTTCAGCACTCGAGGCTTCTCGTCTCCTCGGCCTGCCACCTCTGCGGGCATTCCGGGACCGGCCGCTGCTCCAGCCTGGGCAGGGGCCCTTTCTCGTCAAGCGATCCAGGACTATAGCTCGCGGCCGGTCCCGGTGAAATTGGGACTGCGCGCGTCCCAGTCGGGAAGTCCCCGGGGCCGGGAATTAAAGGCAGGAAGCGAGGGATCGCACGTGCAGGACCTTCGATCCCGCGAGCTCCCCGAGAGGCGCCCGCGCTTCTCTCCTCGTCTTTCGCGGGGCCGCCCCTCGCCCGCCGGCCCTCGGGGGCCAGCCCTCGCCGAGCAGCTCCTCATCCTGCAGCCTCGTCGGGGCTCCTCGAGAGCCGCGGGGTCGTCGGGCAAGGGCCCCGGCGAGGCCAGCCGACCCCCACCAGGCCGGCCGGTGCGACTCCTGGAGGGGCGGGAGGAATGTTAGGGGCCCGCTCCTGGTGCGTACATTCGGCGGAGAGGGGACTCCACCTCCTCCTCGCGCGCCCTGCCCCTCTCCCGCCGCGGCGGCGGTATCAGGCGGCTACAGGGCAGGGGGGGGGGAGAGCTGCCGAGAGCGAGGAGCTCACTCACGAGCTCGCGCAGGCTGGGCCAGTGTTAGTAGGTGCCGCGGCACGTCGGCGTGACGCCGTGCTCGACGAACCTTTTGCGAGCTTCGCCGCGACCGAGAGTGAGCTCGAGGCCTAGCCAGACAAGCGCGAGGGAGCATCGACGGGATAAAGGGTCCGGAGGATCCCGAGGCAGCCGTTCGGCGGACAAGTCGGGAGAAAGGGAACGACGCCTGCGGCTGGAGGGCCATGATGTGACCGGGATTACCCGGACTACACGGAGGACATCACCGAGAGGATCGCTCGCCGGTAAGTGAAGCGGGACCGAGGGAGACGCTTCGGGGCCCTACGCCGCTCCTCGACCGAGCGACCGCGATTTTATCTGCGCCGCGAGTCGCACTCCTCCTGTGATAATAACTTCGCCTCGACTACCAGGAGCTCGACTCACCACCGATTTTCTCCACGATCCACGTCTCTCTCTCTCTCTCTCTCTCTCTCTCTCTCTTCTTTTATTTTTACTTTTGAAAGCTGTCGGAGAATCGGAAAAACCGAGCCGACCAAAGTAATTTTAAAATAATCTCGACCATTGTGTTTTCAATGGCAATTCGATAGGAGTGAAATTTCTTACTCTGGTTACTTTGGTCTACCTCGGACTAGAGCTTGGATTTTAAGACTCTTCGAAATGGAATAATACACCCTACAATAGATATCCATAACACGCTAATTATTTGATTTAACTAAATAATAAATTTTCTCCTCGCTTTATTTTGGCTGTCGCTCTTGTTCCTGTACCGATTCATGCTTTACATTTCGCATCAATTTTGATTTCTGCGATGTCTTTAAGAAATGCGAATTCACGTAAAACGAGTTAAGTTTGCACTAGTGAGTAATTTCTTCGAAGCAATGACTTTCTAATGTTTAGTCATATTTTATCTCTTGCTTTATAAAGAATGGCTTTTTGTTTGTTTTAATGATATACCATCGAGAACATTATCCATAATGTGTAGGCTACTAATAAAGTAATACCTCGGAGAGTGACATTTTTCCTTCGCTACGCCTTAGATCTATGTTTTATTCATAAATTATTATAATACATCTTAATATTTATCGAAAAACATCGAGCCTGGTTGTGTATTCAATTGGTATTTCAAAAGCTCAAGCTTTCTTTTAAGCATCGGAATATTAATTTAAATCTCAACGCGTTAGATACTAAATTTCTAATAGTTTCTAAAAAAGAAAGGTTGAAGGAAATAATTAAAATATTAAACGAATAAGTAAAAAAAAAAATCGCGTCGATTCTATAAAGTCACGTTAAAATACTGAAGTTTAAGATAGAAGAGTCCGATAAAATAAAGACTTGTAATAGAATTGTAATAGAACCATTGGAGAGTTTTGTAAAAAAAAATAATTTAGGGAAGCAAGTTAAATGCACTCGGCTAAATGTAAAGGAAAGTGATCCAATTTGTAAGTGGCTCAGGAGGATAATTACTTTTTCACAATACCAGCTTGAAGGGGGCGACAGTATATTTCTTTTCGATTGCCACTAATTCTATGCGCTTATACCCGAGTCGCAATTTAAATTCATTGCCACGACAAATCTTCATCGCTGCCCCTGGGAAAATAAACGCGACTGTGTGTCTTACGGCTTAGTCATTGTTATTTTTACCTACTCCGTCAACTACGATTATCCACCTCCGTGTGAACTGAAATGAGTCCACGACTCGGGACTTCTTTCGAACCTGCCCTACAAACGTCATTCCGGTGCGCAGATGGTGGATGGGGCATGGGGCACGGGTTGGGGGGGGGGGTGGGGAAATTGTCACTTCACACGAGGTGAGTCCCTCGGGGAAGAAGCGATTCCTTGCTCGGCTCCGGCCTTGCTCATTAATATTTTTACCCCCTCGACAATAACCGTTCCTTGCTTTGGAGAAGCTTTTTTCACCCACGAGCTTTTCCCTGCGCACGTGTGCGTGCGCTCGAAAGAGATAAGCGCGAATGAGGGCCGAGAAGGCGGTAAATGCAGAGCTCGGCCCTTTTTCCTCCGCGTTCGCAACCTCCTGCCTTGGACGACGAGATCTTCCCGACGGCGATAAGGATGAAGGATTAGAGCGCGGCGGCGGCGGCGGGAGGGGCGGAGGAGGAAGGAAAACAAGAGGCTCCTCTCTTTTTCGTAATTAAGCCGAGTTACAAAAGGAGGACGACGCGCTCGCCAAGACGATTGTGTGTCAAAATATGCGCTCGGCCCATTAGCTTATGTGGGTTATTATCATATTCCTCTGGAGGCTCGTGCTCGCGGCTCCCCGCGCCGTTCACCTGCTTTTATTACGCCGATAATTACCGGGAGCGCAATCGATCTTCGGGGGGGCATAGCTTACGCTCGTTTTACGAGCTCCGATCATTCATCGGCTGGCATCGTTAAACGGTAATTAGAAATAAAACTTCTTGGAAATTGAACTTAACTGTAACGCGTCCAGGCGATTTGCACTTGTAGATGACTGGATGAAAAGAAGAAAACAGCCCCGCCCGCCTGCTCCACTCCCACCGCCGCCGCCGCCGCCGCCGCCGACAGCCACATCGCAACGTCTCAACGAAAAATTCCATATCAGATTCAGGTCAAACTTTAGTTTGCGCTCCCGACGTCTTTCGCCTGAGAAACTTCACGGGCGCAAACAATTTAACAAGTTCTCTCACACTTTACCCTTTTTTTTCCGATGCACCTTCCCGGAATATGAAATTATTAGCCGGTGACGAGGAGTCGGGCGCCTTAGCAATGGCAATTAGCATACGTGGATGCTTCGTTTTTAAAAGCGAATTAGTGAAGCGCTGGCCTTCCGACTCTGGCTTTTCCAGGTGAAAACCTTGGGAATATGAATAGACTCGTCCACTTAATCATCTTCGCGTTTCACTTACGACTCCTTAAACACTGGCTCGGATAAGATCTTCCTCCTAGTGCGCCTCTTTCAATCATTTTTAATCTTTTTTCTATTGGATCGTGAAAACTTCGGCAAGAGTCGAGTCGTGATAATCACACTGTCGTCTTACGATTAATAGCTTCTAATTTAATCCATTAAGGATCTCTTTCAGTTTTACACGTTTTGATTACAACGTGTCCGAGCTCGGTGTAACCTTTTAACATCGAGGAAATGGCCGAGTAACGTAAAAAAAAATTCGTAAAATATATATATATATTTTAAAATGTGAGTCTGGAAGCTAGAAGCTTAATAAAGAAACACTGAGAAAAATTAGCAGTTCGTCCAACTATACTCGTGGGCCACTTTTTACTAGGTTCTTTTCATACAATTAACTTTAATCGTCATTTTCGACTTTGCAATTTGTGAACTTGACCCGAACTCTAATGGATAACTTTAATAATCTGGAATGCTTTACAACAATTTTTACACAGACATTTTTATTACATTTTCGTAGAGAAACTAATTGTGAACGTAAACAAAAAGGAACGTTAAGATTTTATTTTTTTGAAAAACGAAGCCGCAACTAATTTAAAGTTATTATTAGATTCTTAGAACGAATGAAAATACAGTTTATAAAAGTGCCAATGTTCGTATTTTTTTCTGATAATAATCGGGAAATATGACTCTAAAATTAAAGTTGATATTTCGCATCGTTTTCTAGATTTGGAAAATCTTAGCTCATTTTAATGATTAAATCTGTCGTCAACTATGACAAAAACTCTTTTTCTCAATATCCTACAGTACAACACTCGTGTATGTATAATTTTTTTTTCGTATTGTTTCATCAGGTTTTAAGATTGTCGTAATAATTTTGAATGGCTATTAATGAATATTGTATTCTTTTTTCTTATCGTTAAACTATCATTAACTGATCATATTATTAATTTTATTATAATCAACTTTCATCATAATTGCAAAGCAATAATAGTCTGCAGCAAAATGTATAATGTATTATTTAAAATCTATTGTAAACCTACAACATCCTAGATATTAAATAAAATCATTTAATTTGTGTATACATGCACGCATTTGTTCTATATTCATGTGAAATTCAACCGCAGATATAACGACTGAATAAAACATAGGCTATGGAAAAAACATTCCGATGCTCATACAAAGAAGTGCCTGTTCAAATATTAAAGTACTGTACCAAAAATAATGCGCGGTATCATCGAGCACTGATTTCTCAAATTGAGCATTGTTCACGAAGATCGTTTTTCGTAATATTTAATATAAAGCTTGTTTTGAACGATTAGCTTACAATTACAAATATTTATACGTGCTCCTCGCCTGTACACACAAATACGCAATAGAAGATTTTCTTAAATCCGTTCCATAAAACATTAACGAACGAGCAACGAGCGAGCTAAGGTTTCGAGTAAAGAGTCAGGTTTTTTTCTTTATACCAGAAGGAAAAGTTTGGATAGCTGTAGAATTATAAATTGTCAGTAGCTCAGTTGAAGATTTCTCGAGCAGCGCGTGACAATCGCTTTCTTAGTTTTCGAGCTCGTAAGAACATTTACTCTCGAAAAAGTCAAGGACGATATCAATTGGCGCGCGATCGCATAGATCACTCGGAAAAGCGCAATCGCGACACACGTATCTCAGGAATTTTCTCGTCCTCGCTGTCCCCCTTTCGATCCTTAATCATCGCTCCCGTAATTGGATTAACTTTCGCGGGCAGCGAAAGGTAACAGCGAAAGGCTTTTAACGGGAAGCTTCCTCCTACGGGGACACGGGAAATTCCGCGCGCGCCTTAATTTTTTCTCCGTCCATCTCGGTTTCCCGGGCTCCACGCCTCGCTGATCCCAGCCGGAAAAATGCGTATTCAGGAGAGGGGAATAATCCGGGTAGGGCCGGCAGAGGACGTCGCGCCTCCTCCTTCATCTTCGAGGATGGAAATGGACAATGGAAATGGGCTCGGCGACAGCGGCGACCTTTTCTCCAATCTCCCCGATCCATCTGCACCCAGAGTCGCACACTCGAGAACAGGTCGAGGACGTTAACTAGCAAATTAAACGAGTTCAACGTCCCTTATGCGCAGCTCCTCCCCTCCACGTCTGCCGAGTCCGCGTCTCCCCGGAGTTTTCGTCCTTTCGAGGACTCTGACGCGTCAACTCGACGCTCGGCTTATTATTTTTACCAAAGGCACTGCGGCCCCTCGTACTCGGCCTTATCTTCGGCCCTCTATCTCGGGCATGACCCTCAAAAGAGGTATCCGGTATGCGAGGGAGCGCCTCGGTCGAAAAAGGCGCCTCGTGTCCTGCTGCGGGTCGTGAGCCAGCCCTCCCCCAACCACCCGCGGGCAGTGAAAGTAATCCTCGCGGCACTGCCGGATATCCGATTCGCGCGGAAAGCAGAGGCTCCCTTGGTCCGGCTGTCGCCCAGAATTACGCAGCGGCGGCAGCAGCAGCAGAGAGAGAGAGAGAGAGAAGCCCGAACACGATCGCACACGGTAAATCCTCTGGCGAAGGTCCCGGGAGCGGCTGCATCCTTCCGATACGGGAGCCACTCGTTGCTCGCCTCTCTTTCTGGCCCTTTATACGCGCCTATCAGAGCATTTCCGTATCCGCGCGTTCATCTGTGGCCTTTTGCAACGCTTTCCGAGCATAATCTTGCGTCTCCATTGTGCCCACGAACGCGAATGACTTTTTCGGGATTCGCAGTCCCGTCGCCTCGGCCCCGCTCTCCCGCACCTTCCAGCTTCGGTCCCCGAGACCTCCCTGGCCCATTGCCGGGAAGAACGGCAGTCGATTCTCGGGGCAGTTCATCGATGCTTATTTATGCGGCATCTGGGGAATTCCGCGGGCCGCGTCGACAGCACTTTTCCAATCTGCTGCTGCCGCTACGTTTACCGTTTAACGCTTACCGTTGTGCTCTCCGACGTAACGGAGATCCTGCGAGAATCGAAAAGATTTTTCCGGGAGAGCAGCATCGGGGGTTAAGCACGGATCGGCCGAATATCAACGCCGGTCTTGCAAAGCCCTGGCTCCGGTCCATTATCAGCCCTCGATTCCCGAACGCCCACTCGTTGCTGCTGCTGCTGGCCTTTTATTTTCTAGGAAGGCCTGATAGGGCCCGGCCAGAGGGTCTCTGGCCCGCGCGCACTATCGGGGATGATATCGCCAATCGGCACCGCGCTCGGCGCCTCCCTCCCGAGTCCGGCCGAGCACCGCGGAAGTAAGAGCTTCTGCCGAACGGCGCCGAGGGATATCGGGCAGCCAGGCCCGAGGCTCGTTGGCTTCTCTCGGGATCGTCCCGCTCGCGAGGACTCCCCGGGCTCGGGAATGCTAAGGGGCAAGGGGACCGGGGGAGGAAGGGCGCCGGCAGAGGCGATACGCGATCGGGTCACGAGCTCGCTATGCTAAATCGAGGCGTGTCTATGCAAAACCGGCTCTTATCTAAGCGCTGGGGCCCGGCCGAGCGCGCCGCCCGGCTTTTTGCGAAAAGCCCTGAAAACAATCGGGCTCTCCTCCGGGCTTTGTGGCCTCCGCGAGGACACTTTTATCGCGGTCCGATATCGATCTCGGGCCGCGCTCGCAGGAGAGGATGGCAGCCGGCAGGATAAAAACTCCGGCCTATCAGGCTTGATTGTTCACCCGGGAGCACCGCGAAAATGATTTACCGTAATGTTGTAAGGCCGCGCTGCTCCCTTCTCTCCGCCCGGGAACTTTGTTTGCTCGACTTATTCAATCTCCCGCGCCTTCCTTTGTCAATCCAGCCCGTGCTCGATACGCTAATTCCAATATAAATGCGCATAAATTTCATTAGAGCCCGAGCCAAATGTTTCGATTGCGCGGGCGCGCTTCCCTTTTTCGGCTCGCCCCCCCCCCCCCCCCGTCGGCCCGCCTTACTCGCCTTACGCGCCGTTAAACGCTCTCCTACGATTCCGATCCGCCTTCGCGGCTAAGTGCGACTGCCGACGATGGCCGAGGCCCGAGGAAGGCTTGCTTGCAATAAGAAGCGCAACGAAAATAAATTATCCCTCCTTTTATGCGAGGCGCTGATCGGTTGATTGGCGCACTCATCGGCAGCTAATAACGCTGAGTTCTCCGCGAATACCCGCTCGTCCTCCTTTTTCCTTAGCGTATGCAACGCGCGACAATGCCGTGGCTTCGTTCGAGCGTGAAACCGCGCGGAAAAGGCCGATCGCATCGTTGCTCAGGCCCGTTCCTTAGTTTTCGATTTATTTTCTTGCTCCCTCGACGTCCAATTACTGGATTGGCCTGGCCAATTATTGCCCACGAGCTAATTGGTAGGATACACTTTACTCAAAGATTGCCGAACTTTAGGTTACTCCTTCGTTAATTAGGATCCAATGGCAAAGATTCATCGTCCTTGAAGATAATACGTAACGATCGAGTTGTTGATGATTCTCATTGCGACTTTTTATAATTTCGTTTATTTTCGTCGCAAGTCCAGCTCCTTTCCGAACGATATTATCACGTCAGTTGAAAGTATTAGCTTTTTACGGGGTAAAAATTGTCCTGCCTGTCATTTATTTTTCAGTTCCAGTTGTCTTCGCGTGTTATGATAGCCGGTAATGAATTCCTATTAAGTATTTTTTAAGCGTAATAATCAATTTTTTTAAATGCGTTATTTATTCATTTCTGGGTTTTTTTTCGGTTTTCAGTTTTATTGCCTAAAATCCTCGGCCTTGCATCATTTATGGAAATGAATATTATTCTACGTGAATTATTTTCATTCCTTTATACGATATTTTTATAAATTCATTATGCATTACTTATGAATAATTTTCTTAGTGAATAAGATACCATAACTCTTATTAATAATCGTCTGATCTTTCTTTTTTTAATTTATTTTACTTTTTATGCGTCATTTTTATTATTGTGCTACTGCTTATTCATTATGTTAAATAAAAAATCTTTATTTATTTAGCTCTGAAGTATTGGTAATACGGTATTTTAGTTATTATCGATATAAATTGTCGTATTTAGGGCGGAAATTGGTTCGATCCTTTTCCATAATCGTACAAATGTCAATATTTAATTTCACTGCTAATACAATGATAAAGATTCTCATAAAGTTTGCTATCAAATATTTGCAGCTTATTAAACTATAGGGTTTACATGATACATTTGAAATAAAGCTACGCGTGGTCAATATTTCACAGCTAACAAGTACTTGTCAACTGTTTACTTATTTGGAAGACCAATTATCTTTAAATTGAATTATTCTTTTCAGCAGCGCTTACAAATCTAATCAATGTTTGGATTTTTATATAATTTAACCATTTGGTCTTAGCTTCCGAGTGATTTATTTATGAAATCCTTAAGACTGTAGATTAGTCATCTAATGAATATATTAAAATATTACCTTAGACTCATTAATATCGAAATACAACCTTTATGCTACAAATTACACGTGAAGTTTATTTCGTAGTGCCAACATTTTTTCTTTTTCCAACTGACTTTATTATGTTATAATAGAGTAATTGATTGTCCTACTCGATATTTCTTACATCAAATTATTTTCTGTAAAGCTTATTATTGTAATTATCTGTCGTTGACTCTTTAAGGCTAATTAAGAAATACTTTTATCGAACTGTTACAAATTAAAAATGATATAAGCACTAATAATAATTTATTATTATCATTATTATTACATAAATTATTATTACATAAATTATGTGCATGATATTTAAGGCAACACGTCTAATTCATGAAAGTCAATGTAAATATGATACTAATAATTACTCTTTTTTGTTTGAAAATCATTAATAATATTATTGGTATGTATAATATGAGTTTTAAAAATAAAGAAACTTTTAAGTAATAATATTACGGGATATTTAATAATTTTATGTTAAAACGTGTAGGTAATAGTTAAATCAAAAGCAATATCTATTAAAATTATCAATAACAAGAAAAATATTTTACTAACATCTGTGTCAATAATTTTTATTATATTATACAATCATATAAAATTTTTTATAGACGCTATTTTTTCCCTTAGAGATATAATCATAAAAATAATGCATACGTTTACTAAATTATAAGATAAGATTTTATCTAGTGCTCTTACTTTATATCCCGAGTATTTTTACCGTGGCTTTATTATTATCAGTTATTCTTATTTATATAAAAATTTAATACAATAATGAAAGAAATAAACGTTTAATGGCTAAAAGTAATTTTTCAAAAATAACAAATAAAAAGGAATGATTTTTATTGTATAAATTAAAGGCAACTTAGATCAAGAAAATAATTAAATACGGGCTCTCGCACAAACTAATTATAGCAATCCATTACTTATGGTAATTGGAATTTAAGTTATACTACAACTCGGTCTGCTATCTAATAATACATTTTGCTAATATAATGTAATATATTAATATTTTTTCGGCGCGAACTAGTAATAATTGCACTAATGCGGTTAACAAGTAATAAAGAGAAATGGGATTTTCATCTTAGGAATAGTAGCAGACTTTAATCATCAGCAGTCATCCGAAAATTCAGGTGAATATTTTGAAAATGTCTATGATTAAAAGCAGAGGACTGATTTTAATTAAAAATGGTAACAGTAAATTTGGTATGTTAATTTATGTAAGAGCTCGAGTAAACATTGGTTTCTCGTAAAAAAAAACGTGTTTAGCCGCACTACCGACAAGCGTCCAGACTATATTCAGTACATGATAAATTGAGCAAGGCTGCTATTAATTTATACGGATTTTATATTACGGAGATGCCGGCCTTCCTTCACTCGAGTATTAAGTCCAAATCATTGACGTGCGCGTTATCAACTCGACACATCGAGCCAGCGAAACGAAACACATTTCCGACACCAAATTTCCAGTTAACGATAGCCGGGAATCTTATCGAGAGCTGGTAATTGGAAGTAATAAATACATAAAACTTTATTGCCCGCGCAAAATTTCCGTTTCCACGGAGCCTCTCCCCTGGGCCTTTGGAATCGCGCTGCCTCGTGAACCTCGGGCGCAGAGACTCGCACGCACGCACGCACGCACGCACGCACGCACGCACGCGCCTCGCGGGTTTTTTCCCCGCGCCCGGTGCGCTCTCGCACTTGTTGTGGGCCTTTTTTCGAGCCTGCGTTTTTCCTCCTCCCGGCGAAGAAGAAGAAGAAGAAGAAGAAGAAGAAGCGAGAGAAGCCAGGAGCGAGGCGCAACAAAGGCCCCTCGCAGCACCGTAAAATCCGAAGCTATCGCATGATATAGGGCCGGCTCAATGCCAAATATATAAAAACAACGAAACCGCGGGCGCCCAACCGGACATTTATGGGGAAAGTGACGAGATGCGCTTTGGCTCGGCTCGCACGCGTGTGTGCGGCTCTGGGCCGAGACGCGGGTGGCTGGGGTCCGTCGGGGCGGCGGCGGCGGCGGCGAGGGCGGGGAAAAGTCGAGAACAAAAACGCGGGAAAGGAGCGAAAGAAGGCAGGAAAAAAGAAAGGCGAAACGCGACAACGAAGCCGCCCGAGGAGGAGCGGACGTCGATGGATTCGTAATTTATGTTCGCTAACCGCTTTCTTTCTCTCTGTCCCCTCCCAGGTTTTATGCCCTCGACCCTCGGAGTGCATAAAGCCGTATAATTAAGCCGCAGAAGATCTTCGCTGCTCAAGAATGGAGATGAGGACGGAGACTGCCAGGGCGCAGACGTCCCGGAGCACGACGCCGACGCGGAGCTACGCCAAGAGGCCCAGGACTCGGGTTGGCCTCCCTACCGACCGGTCCTCCACTCTCTCCACGATAATGATGCTGCTGATGCTCGTCCTCGTTCTTGGTACAGCCGAGGTAACCCTTTCTTTCGACAGCGCTTTTCCACCTTTTGCCGGGTCCGCCATTTTCTTCTACTCTCTCTCTCTCTCTCTCTCTGCCTTTCCTTCCCTCTTCCCTTGTTCCTCGGGATCAAAGCCCCCGGACCTTGGCCCATCTCGAATCGGCGATTCAGAGTCGCGCCATCCCGACACCCCGGCACTCAATCGCCTTTCTGAGAAAGCTCCTCCGCTCGATTGGGCATATCTTTAATGTATAATTTTGCACGAAGATTAGCCTATTGTTTCGGGCGCAACGTTACCGCTAACGTGGATTTTATTTTAAATTGCTTCTAAGCAGAAGAGAGCTTTTGCCCCGAGTACCGATTCCCATTATGAAGCGCGCGATGGCGAAATCTCGAGACCAAACCATTGTTCTTTCCTATACTTACTATTTTTTATAACGAATATGATGCCTCGTGCAAAATATCCACTTTTCGCAACTAGGCAAATGTGCGTGGCTAAGGTCATAAATAGTCATCGAACATTGACGAGCGAATCACGCCGCGGAAGGGTCTGGAAAATCTTTCGATGCACTTTGCCAACAGCTTATTATGCATAAATCAACGTCGCCACGAGCCGCGCAATCGAAAATGAGGATTCATCAAGATTCTAACAGAGGGACAACGGGCGCGTAAGTTCATAAGCCGAGACGGATGAAGGTAGAGGAAGGGGGAAACCTTGCCCGGATAATCGCAAGCCGTCGAAAAGACCATCTGCCGATTAAAGCCCTGCGATTCACCTTCGTCCGGGGATATTTCATCCTTACAAGCCACTTCCCGTGCAATAATTAAATTAAAAAGAAGCAGCGAGTCGCGCCGAGCCATGATTGGATTACCAGCCATGGCCAAACACGTGCCAATGGCTAACGAGTAAAGGCTAACGGAATCCTCGTAGAGCCACCGGGGACCGATATAACAAACACAGTTACCTTTATCTTTTTATCTTTCGGATTCGGATCTCGGCCAGATCGCATCCAATTCGATCGGGCGCTTCACTTGGTCCCGGCGCGCGGTGCCAGGGCTTGGCAAAGCTACGGGGCCAAAGGGAGAATCCTCGGGAATCTAAGGCGAACGGAATCTCGTTAACGCCAATGGCAGGGCCCTCGACGGAGGGCCTCCCTAGGATTTTCCGAATCCCGCGCGAATCTAGGCACTTGGGGGACGAAAGGGGCCGCGCGCGTTGGAGACGATGCTCAATCGCGGCCTTACGGGCCCTTGTACAAGGCCCAGGGAGCTTCGATGAATCACACGGCGAGTTTTATAACGCGTTGAGGAAAAGGCTGGAGGGAAACCTTCCCGAACGAGCAGCGGCAGCAGCGCCTTGCGTAATGCCAATATCGCCGGGTGAAAAAGTGAGTCGCGTCTCGAATTTTTAAGAAACGGTAAATTTTTTGCCCCGGCCTTGGCTAGAGCTCGACGAAAAAAAAATCGTTCCCACAGGAATTTACGGATACAAGCTGAGCCCCGGCATTTAATTTCGCTTCTAATCAACGCCGTGAAATGGAAATCCAGGGTCTTATCCCGATGGCCGCTCGCGTAGTCGAGCTCTGTTGAAAAACTATGTGGTCGCTCGGCATAATTTCTTGATTGACACGTAAAAACACGAAATAATTTGTAGCCTTATAATGTGTTTAGACTCGTGAGCTGGAATAATCGAAGAGGTTTTGTAATTATTTCTTGGTAGTTAAAGCATTAAACCCACAGCGTAAGTTTTGTTTTCCTTCCAACTCGTAGTATTTACACCAGTCAATGGGTAATGAGCGGTTATTAAGCGAATACTATTTTACAGCTAAGTTTGTATTTGATTCTGCAAGACAGTTAATGTCTAGTGAAACTTATTGTTTAGCGCATGGAAAAGAAAATTACGAACCCCGTAGCGTCGGAATTACAACTACTTTTATATGATAAAACAAAATTGCACGTTATTATATTAATACCCGTAAAAACGGGAGGAAGCTTAAGTACACACCGATGAATTCGAAGTGAAAAATGTGTGTTGAGTCCGCTGCAGGATGAAACAGTAAAGGCTGCACTCGGCACGATTTCGTGAGCTCGAGTTTAGTCGAAGATGTCGGTAATTTAGCTTGATTTAGGCAAATCTTGGAGGCTTTAAAAATGCTATTTACATACGTATTTCATCCCGAGATCGTAAGGAGCAATAAAAGAAGCCATAGTTTTCGACGTTGCTTTATAATTTCAAACTATAAACTCGGATGTCTTTTCGCCTATGGTATAAATACAGCATAAAAAGTGGCAATAAACTTTTGCAGAGTCTGCCCGACGACGGGCGGGGGTTGGCGGGCGAAGAGCCAAGGGGGACTCGGGTCTTCAAACAATTTCTATCTTTAATTTTGCCCGTCCTTCGGCGTCTGAAAAAGCCCCTTGACCCATCGCTAATTATTTAAAGCGTCGCCAAGGATCGCGAGCCCGAGTATTAGGAATTAATTAGCAGGGGATGAAGGTTCTCCCTGCGCTAATAAGCCATTCTTCCTCCGGGGCTATTGGGTTTTCTATTTTTATCGCTTGAGCAAGCGCAGTTAAATGGTCTTTATTTGTAATGGACGTGGCAGACGAGGGCGCGGGTGTGCGGGAAAGTGATAAAAGAATCGAGATAAGCTTGTCGAGGAGGGACCTTCCGCGAGAATTCCCCGGCGGAATCTGTTACTGTTATGCTAAAATTATTGTCGCGCGCCTACTTGGAGGACGGCGTGAAAAATTGACACGCACGGGCTGCAGCTACTTTATTTTATAAATATTTGCGGAGACGAGTGCGAACAAGAAGTTAATGGCGCTCTCGGGCGCTTTACAGCCGGCACTTGATCTATTCAAGAGAGCTCTATTGATATTTCTTAAGATAGCTGAATCGGTTAAACATTATTATTCCCATGAATGGCATACGTCGTAATGGAATGAGTAATGGATCCCGGTAAATCTGTAAAGGACAACAACGGGCTTTGTTTGCGTGAATCCGTTTTCTCTCTCTCTCTCTCTCTCTCTCTCTCTCTCTCTGCATTGGAGAGAATCAGTAGGTAACGCCGTCGGAAGAAATAATGGAAAGACGAGTCGTAAAGTCGAAAAGCCCGAATAGCTCGAGGCTGGGGGAGCGTAGGCCGGAGCCGGTGGGCGATGCCGCGGGTGAGCTTCTCCGGCTACCTCCCGATTACCGGGGCACCGCGAAAATGGGAGCCGCGCTACCTTTCTCAGTCCTCCTCCTTCGGTGGGCTCGCCCTCGCACCCACGCGCTCGGCCTATTACGCGCCGGTGGCGTAAGGCCCGCGGAGAAGAGCCTACGCGCTTTTCCGCCTTCCCGAGGCCGCCGAGGTGCTGGTACTCCTCGGCTCGAGGAATAAAGCCGGGCTCGAAGCTGAGAACTCGCGCTTTCTGGGAATCCGGAGCCACGTGGCGAAAGGATTCACTCCGGCTTTAGAAGCCGAATGGAGGTTGGCCCACGAGTGCGTAATGAAGAAAGCCCACGAGGGGATAATACAATACTCGCGTTCGTTCCGATCGGCCCTCGAGGCCGACGGCGGCCCATTGAAAATGAAGCAAGAAAGGAGGATTAACGCGGATCATCCGAGACAAAGACGGCGAGCGCTCGGCTTTGAATCCAAGGCGCATAACTGTATTCCCGATGACTTGGAACCTTACCGCACCGATTTTTCCCATCCGATACTCGAGAGCCCGAGCGTCTGGCGCAAGAGCGAGGCTCTTGCCTAACGCGACTCGAGAATAGTCGGCGATGCGAGGAGAGGCCGAGCCCAGCCGAGGGAAACTCTCCGTCTCCGGCGGAGTCCGGCGGAAGCTCTGCCGCCGCCCCCCCCCGCCCCATTACGGACGTCCGAGGAGATCGGATCCGCGTGGGCGTCGACTTTTGGCCGAAGGTCGCCATCCGGTGGGAGCCCAATTTTCAGCTGCGTCCACTCGCGCTTTAAGGCTCGCGGCCTTACCGCCGCCTTCGTATCGCCTTTTCCCCCGATCGATCGGCCTGCATGACGAGGCCTGTATTTACGTGGATTCCGCGCTTTGAATACGTAATAGAGCGAAGGCTGGACTTTCGATGTTAGCCGATCGACTTGGCGACCGGAGCCTCTTGAGGCATGTATCATTCCGCTCTTAGCCGAACAAATTGTTCCTACAAGAGGAGAAATAGTTTCATTGCGGAAACGTTCGCTTTCCTAACGCATTCGAGCCAGGAATAATAACGGTGGTTAATACCCATGCTAAATGTGCGTCCAAGTCTCTCCCCCAACCCCCAACCCCCCCCTCTCTCTCTGTAAGCAAGAGAAATCTTTCACCTTGTTTATACCTGTGTTTTTCCTATTTGTGTATGCGCACAAGCTTATGCATTTACACGTATATACGGGCGCCACAAACCTTATCTAACGCTTACTAATCCACAAAAATTGTCGTCTACGCTGCATACCATTAAGTTTAAAGATTTCTTATTCAAAGTCTCTTTAATAATGTTATTCGTAGTACACATTTTTAAAATTATAATGTGCAGCCTTGCATGTCATTGCGAAATCGCATAAGCGAATGCACCACAATTAAGTATCCGTTTTAACTCTTGCATACTGAATTTCAAAAGGAATCTGTTCTAAATAATTTATTGAAAATATGTTATTTCTCGTCGTTATTGCGAGACTTGGGCTCGTTCGATAAAATTGTCGCACAAAAAAGAGAATTCATTCATAGACTATATGGTTTAACGTACCTTAAAATAGGAGCGAGTTAAATTAAAGACAGTCGGTTGGGTCATTCCAAAAATTCATTTTTTACTATAGTTTGTCTTTTCTTGAATCAAATTACAAAAAAAATACATTTGATACGTTTTAACGCGGATGCAGGACTTTAAGAATTTATGGATATCTTTATAAACAGTCTTTTCAAATCAATATTCTAGTTCTTTTTTTTTCAACCTGTTTGTGGTACAAATAAACAAATTTCGCAGAATATATTAATGCGTTTAATTATATTTTCAAGGATTTATGGATTTCAAGGTAACTAATTTAAAAACTTTGCGCGATACGTAGAGAGATTAATAAAAGAGAAAAAAAAAATTTCGAATCGATTATTGAATGAATTGTAATATACAATCTGCAATAAATGAGGCGCAAGCATTAAGATTAAGCAATTAGATTCTTAAGGCATATTCGATGTATATCTGATTTTGAATAAATATTCATGTTGTAATTTAATTTCTGAATAATTGTTTTGCCTCATTAAATTAACGAGCACATTTAATCTTACACTTACTTGCATAACTAACAACTTATTCAATAACGAATACAACACAATAGAAAAAATCATTTCAAATAATCATTTCAAGCTGTGAAACGCTTTTACCACTTGTTTATTATATAATCCCGAAGAAGAAGAAAAAATACGACGAAATCGATAAAATGCAAAAGTAATTTCTTATTAGCTTAATTAAGCGTCTTATCGTGCCTCCAGCTTTCCAATGAAAATGCGAGTATTATTAGCATATTACGGAAAGTTATCCTTATCGATAATACAGATTTGGTAAAGGGAAAAAAGGAATTTTATAAATTTTCGTAACGATGGAGAGCTATCGACACAAATGATCGTTATCAGTTTCATCGGATCAATGCAGAATCGCTACGGGGTTTCGCAAAAGCAGCGATGCTTAAGTAACGTATTGCTGGTAATAAACGTGCGCTACATTGTTTTAAAATTGGCAAGTCAGCATCAAAGTATCCAAGCGATCCTGTCCATCTGGAGGCAACACATTTTGGTGCATTTTCATCAGGGGAATGATTCAGCAGTGGCCTCAGAGCTTGTTTTCTTTTCACGAGACGCCGTTCGAATGTTTGTTATCGAATTTCATACGTAATCGCTCGATTCTTTTTGCCCATCCTTCGGCATAATTTATTATAGCGTAGATGGTTGTTATCAAACGAAAAGAGGAGAAAAAAAAAAAAAAAAAAAAAAAAAAAAATCGAACGAACATTGTGCCGGGTAATGATCGATGAAATTTCAGGGAAGAGCTTGTAAACGTGGGCAGTTCGTTGTTGCTGCTGTAGGTATAAAGAATTCGAGGAAAGAAAGAAAAAAGTCCTTAAAATTTTGGTGTCGATAAAGAAAGGGTTTATGGAACGCAATTAGATTTTACGGCGTTTTCTTGCATCGAGTTTAGATGATACTTTATTATTATTATTATTATTATTATATCGCCGTTGATAGTCGGGTCGAGGGCTTATCATCATTATTCCATCAACCGGCCATTTAACTTAAGCGCGCTCGTAATACCCACCAATATTTCAATTATTGGGCAATTAATTTTAATCGAAAAGCAACGCGTGGCCGTTTTTAACGAAGCTTTCCTACAACCGAGTGATTCCCCCGCCTCTAGGACGATGGGCCAATTCTCGCGGCATCCGATACCCGGAGCCTCCGATTCAACGATAAAGTAATCTCCTAGGGGAATTAACGCTTAGCTTATCTCGGAGCGAGGCCCGGTGCAGCGCCTCGATTATCCATTGAGATATCGAGGATGGAGACGCGCGTCCATTTCCACCGGGCGCGGCCGCCCTCGGGCACCGGGGACCCTCGTGGCAGTCCCCCGGGGTTATCGCTGGGGGCCCGAGGGCCAATCGAAGTCTGCTTCGCGAACTTGGCCCGCAACGTCGACGCCTTGGCCGCCCAGCAATTTACCTCCCTTGGGCGGTGATAAATAAGGCGCCGCCGATGAGGAATATCCCCGCCTGGTTAGAAGTTTCCTTGGCCGCGAAGGAGGGATCGTTGTCGACTCGGGGGGAGAGGGGCTCGGAGCAGATGAATCGCCCGATCAAAGGTGGAAGGTGCGCGCGTCCGCTCGTTAGTCCGGGCCATGAGGTACGCAGGATCTAGTGGGGGGGGGGCGAGTCGAGGAGATCGCGGATCCTCGTCCGCTGGCTAATGAGCCTCGGAATTTCTAGCCGGGGGGAGGGGGGCAGACGCGGAGCGCTGAATGTAGATCGATCCCGAGGTTGGGACTCGGAGGGACTCGGCCGAGCGCCCGAACGGTACACCGAGCCGATATCGAACGGTCGTAGCCCTGGCCCCCCCCCTCTCTATAGCTCCGCCGGGGAGACCCCGGGGCCGAGGCGGGGAGGAGCGGCCGGGGAGGAGGCACCCGGCCGAATCGGCCCCCATCGATCATCGGCCGCTGACTCGAGATCCGCGCGGAAATCGGCGCCTCCGCCGGGGCCTGGCCTCGGTCCGAGGGGCCGCTGGCCTCCCTCCGAGCCGCGGAGCGTGAAGCCCGACCGAGCGATCCCCCGTGTTTCCTTATTCCGGCTCTCCCCAGCCGAGACGCTCCTACCTTACGGATATCGTTAACTCGCCACCTCGGCCGATTCCAGGGAGGAGCCCAGCTCCTGGACGTGGGCTTCCACCCGACGGTGACGGCCATGTGCCAGCACGGCAACATGAACATCCGCGTCAACTTCAACCAGAGCTTCGTCGGGGCCCTGCACGCCCGGGGCCACAACAAGGACTACAGGAGGCCGCCCTGCATGATGGCCGGCAACGGATCCACCCAGATAAGCCTCAGCGTCGACCTCTTCGCCATGCCGGACTCCCCGGACTACTGCGGCATCGTCGTCAACAACGTGAGTAGGCCTCCTCGCCCTACCCTCCTCCTCCCTCGAGCTGCCGGAGGACCGAGCCCTCGGGCCTCGGCCTCCCATCCGCGACCCTTCCTCCTCTTGGTTAACTCCTCCGAGTTTACTCTCGACCCTCGCGACGCTCTCGTAACCCGAGCCGCGACTCGGACTTTCGGCTCTCGCCTGTCGATCCGCGGCAACTGCGCTACCATTGATCTTCGATACCCACTGCGAATTCCTAGACAATCGTGCCTTTCATCGATTTCTCTCTCTCTCTCTCTCTCTCTCTCTCTCTCGCTCTCTCTCGCTCTGTTTTTCTCTCTACAACAAACCGATTGAAAACTACGGGCAAAATCCATTCGAGGATTTTCACAGAATCCATTTCCAATTATAAAATTAATGCACATTTTGAAAAACAGATTTCATAATCCGCTCGATAATCTGTTTGATTTTGTATTATCCTATGATTGAATGCGCAGATTTTGCAATCAGTTTCAACAATCTAAATTGTTTTTTTATAATTTATTACAAATGTATTTAAAATCGTGTATATTAAAAATGCAATTGCAAAAATAATACTCAAAACGAAAAAAAAAAAAAAAAAAAAAAAAAATACATAAATACTGTTACCTTTAAGCTCATATTTCGATACATCGGAAAACGTATTGAACTCCCGAAGATATAAGATTATTATGCTCGATATTTACTGTTATTCAAATTACGAAGAAAATTGTGAAATCACCGATTGTAGTTGCGCGATCAATAATTGAGATCCTGTTAATCGTAAATTGCAGCATAGATAAATTATAACTAAAGACTTACAATTGTAGGAAGACAAACTACAATTTTTACATCATGCGTAAGAATACAACTGAAATTGCTCAGCATGTTTTAAATTACTGATATACTTTAATAACGTGGTTTGATAATATTTTCCAATATCTTAAAGCTGCACGTGTATAAATTTTTAAAAATTACGACTACCTTTATATTTATTATCAATAGTTTGCTAATAAAACGCTAGAGAGTGAAAATGAAATTGACCCAAGCAATTAATTTTCTCACGTGAAAAATTGTTAAATACGATTGTCCGAAAGAAACTCACTCTCATTCGAGAAAAAAAAGACCAGTACATAAGAAAATGAGGAAAAAATAAATGCCTGCGTAATGACTGCTGCACAACAGATTTATAAGATTTATTAAAATTGCATCCTCAAAATTTGTAAATAGCGCGTTTATATTACGCCGTTGAACGAGAAATTAAAAATGGATAATTACCGAAATTTAAATAATATTGTAGAGGCTGCAGCTGATTAGCGCGGTAGCAAATTATATTTTGCCTCGTAAGAAAAAATGTCAAAACATTTTTGCATTAAATTTGACGCATTCTTAAAATGTAAAACGAGGCAATTAAAGTATTCGCAATATTAAAAAAAAAAGCATGCAATTACAGCGATGAGTTTAAAGCACAATAACTGGCTATAATTTTTAAACCGATTTCGTAGTTTTAAAAATGATTTAGTTGTTTTTTTCCCTCTTTTAATAACGCATCGCAACGCATTAAAATTACGCGCTCGTCGTTATATTTTAAAATGTGTTGTAAAAGTGCAGTTTATTATTTCGAAGTAGTTTCGAAGAAGCCTGAGAATCATTAAGAAATGAAGGGACGAATACTGTTTTCTCTGTAACTGTAGCGGCGAGCGGGAATCGTTTGGAAATAAATATATCCGCGAACGGTTGTATACCTGTTCGATAATCTGTATTTACTCAGAGGAATGGAAAAAAGAACGGGAAATCAGCTCTTCCAATGATAGCGTCTCAAATATTACGAAATAAAATATCATTTGATGTGCACGAATGCACATTACCAGGCGCACTTTGCCATAAATCACGATCGGTAGAGTCGTTTATGAATTGCGAGTACAAGCGTATTCTCAGCGCCGCGGGTGCCGTGCAAGCGCGAATTGGGGTTTGGGGTACTGTCGAGGGGGTAGAGGCAGGCCTCGGAGTACGGCGGGGGAGAGAGAGAGAGAGAGAGTGAGCCGCGGACAGGAGGTAGACGGAAGCTCGAAGCCGTTGCCAGGAGGAGGGGATACTTTTAAAATTTTAATCCACTCGATGGCTTATCGCATTTCATTCGAGGGTCAAATTGTTAGCCGCGACTCGGCATTCCGGCCTCAAGACACTCTTATCCGGTTAAATTTCCTCTACCGGTCGCAAGACAACTGGAGCTCGTGCACTCGCTCTCTGACCGAATCGGCCGGCGATCGGAATGGGGGGGGGGGAAATCCGAGGAGCCCGTTCGCGATGGCTTTTCCACCGACCGGCAGAGGTTACATCTGCCCTCCGGGAGACGCGTCTTCGGGTTCTTCGGACTCTTCGGACTCTTCTGGTCTACCGGTTTAGAATTCGAGATCTTGAATTAGCGATCGGCGGCTGAATCGCGGACGAGGCGCGCACGCGTCATTAATATCGCGCCGCGCGTTGCGCCCTGACCGAGAATAATATTACAGGTGTAAGAGCTCCGGTCACGCGAGAGCCGCTCGAAATATAATTTCTTACTCCGCGTTCCGATGGATTTTCCCATTAGACTCGAGGTGATTACATTGATTAAGATTGCGCTTACGTGCCCAGAGCTAACGCATCGCTGGATTCGCATAGGATTTAGGAAGGACGTGTTAGCCAACCCCTTAGCCAAGCCAGTGGGAATATCCGGAGCGTAGGAGCCCCTGAGCGAGGAGAGCTCTTAATTTTAATGGTAAATAATGCGGAGTCGCGTTAGATAAGGCGCGACCGGGAGTTATCTCGCTCGTTGGCTTCTCCTGGGCTCTCGCTCCTGGCCGAGCGCCGGCCTAACCTCGGGCCAATGGCTCCGGTGGAAAAGTCGGCTTGGCCGAGGGGATCGAGACTCGCCTCGACTTCCAGCCTCCTGTCCTAAAGTGGGGCGCCCTCGGACGGGGGCACGTGCGCCGGCTACCCGGCAGAGGGGGGGGGGCCCTCGCCGGGGTGGCGGTCGAGCCGCTTTTTTCCCCTATAGAACGGCCTAACGAGTCCCCATTCCTCTTGCTCTTCTTTTGCAGCGGACCGACGAGCGCTCGCTTTCCATAGCGGTGAGGATACACAAAACTCTCGAGCTGGCCGATGACAAGTTTTACGTAATAACGTGTGGCAACACCAAGTACAGGAACGCCAGGTACGAGGCTGCACGTCAACCTTCTTAGCCCGCCGGACTCCCTCGGAGAGGCCCACGTGATCCGCGCGTACACGTGCGCGCCCACGGGAGGATGTCGATAGCTCGGGAAGCACCGGACGGCTCTCGGGCCGGAGCCCGGAGTGGAGAAAGTCCTCGGGGCTTCCACGCGAGGAATCCAGCCGTAGAGGAAGCAATTTGCTACCGCGGATCTGGATAAGAGCGCGCGGAGCCTCCCGAGCAAGGAGACCCTGACATTGGGGCTCGCGCGATTCGAAATTTTTGCTTATCCTTGGGCTTGATCTCGCGGCGCGTCCTTATCCCTCTCGCCCAATGCCGATTATTAATTCGGTTGGCTTTTCGCGCGAGAGCTCGCCTACCTTCCGAGAGAGCCTTCGGAGCCATAATTTGCTATTGGACGCGTGGACGCTCGGCAATAGAGTGGCCCGAGGCGACGCCCGATAAACTTTTGACAAACGCCTCGCTGGCGACTCCTGCTTTTCGAGGGAACGCCTTTCGGCATCGGCAGCTTTATCGCCTCGGTATAAATAATTCACGCTAATGCCCTCGGCTCGGGCCCCTGATGTTTTACATACGACCTAGAGGCGTCGGGCGAGATTTATCCAACGGAAACACCCGAAGACGTGGATCGAAATCGCAAGGAGGTGGCGACGCTGCCCGCCGGGCGGGCGGGGGTGGCCGGGGAGACGAACTCGCGGAATCGCATCTCGGGAGCTAATCCGAAAACCTTCCCGCCAAGGACGATCGGGTTGCGCAACCGCCGCCGTCGCTGCTCCTCGTCTTTGTCCTCCTTTCCTCCCGCCGCCGACACCGGCGCGTCTCCTGGGACTCCCCCCCGCGAACCCCCTTCCGCTCGGCGGGACCCCGAGCCCCGGGCGGCGATCGACCAGCGCCGGCCTCCGATGCATAACGATCGCGCAACGGCGTTTCATTGCACACACGCTCTATCCGATTGCAGAAACGAGACGTCCTTGGTGTCCTTGCGGCTGCTGGACGGCACGAGGCGAGTGCAGGAGGCCATTTTCGGGCATAACTACACGCTCCGAGCTGAGATATCGCCGGTGGACGGTGAGTATGAGAGTTGCGACACCGCGCATGCGCCGTCGCGAGGGCATTTGCGAAACCCCGGTGTGCCTCCCAACTCCCCCCCCCCTCCACCTCCCGGGCATTCTTTTCATCCTTCCTCGCCTTGCCCTTCTCTGCCCCCCCCCAAACCGCCCGTCATCCTCATCCGACGCGTTGGTGGCTCGGCGCTCCTCGGAAGCTGATCTGAAAATCGGCCTCGATGCGCCCGAGCGCCTCCAGAGGCGGAGGAGAGCATTCTTTAATGGGCACCCCCCGCCCACCCCGCCCCCAATTCTCGCTCCTCTCGCGCCGCTCTACGAGTGCGGGCGCGTGGGCGGTCGAGGCTGTGGGTGGGTGTGCGCACGTGAAGCTGCGGGTCCTCCTGCCCTTTTCGAGCCGGGCGCTCGATTCATTAGCTTTGACGCGATTGTCGACTCCCTTACAGTGAGATACGGGCCACTTTTATCGATCGCCCTTACGTCGGGCGTTTTCAGCGTCATTTTCAGCGAATGGAAAGTCGATTTTTCCCAGCTGGAACTCGTTTCCTTGTTGTAAAAGCGGTTTTGCCCGGACCGCCGTCCCCATCGCGTTTCATTGCTCTGAATCGCTTGTAAACTATCGGTCGACGCTAAAGGCCTTAACGAAGAACTCGGTGGCACATAAAAGTTGACGCTGGACAAGCCGCGAAAGCGATATTAACCTACGCTAAGCGCGAACGCGACCACTTGTTAATCCTTCAGAACTGTCTCGATCTCCCTCTAGCCTTAGCTCTTACCGTTTAAGCCTTAAAGCTATTGTACCTCGACGCCCTCGGCCTCGTGGACAAATTCCGTACCGTTTTCGTACCGTCAGAAGTGCGCTAGATTTTGTCTAGTTGCCGTACAAAATTTCAGCCTCCTCTGAACGTCTGGGCTCTAACTTAGTAGACGCGGATCCGAGCATTTTCTTACAATAACGACGACAGGCGTGCATTAAAAATTCTCTTTTTGTCCCGGGCTTTTTGGCTAATATTAAGGCTCGTATTGATTAAATATCATCGTCGGCAATGATTGAACTGCCTTTTCGTCTCCGTAACCCTTTCGCCGAATAAATATACCTTTTTTATCCTAGCGACATTCTTGGCCAATATTTTTTTAAATGCTACATTAAGCAAATACCTCAAATCTGGTTTTATCCTTGCATTCGCGTATCAAAAATAGATGAATAAATAAATGAAAGCCTACATTATCTAAAGCTATAAAATATTGGCGTCGTAAAATTTTGATACAAACTGGTTAACATTTACATAAGAATTCAAAAATTTTTAAAACTTGGAGAGGAGCATTCGCAGTAAATTTTCCTTTCCAATTTTAGGTGCTTACGGCTTCAGAGTGAAGTCCTGCCTAGGCTTCGACACCGACAACCACAATGTGACGATCATCGACGACAGAGGGTAATTATTATTCCTTGTCCTTCTCAATTCTCTCCTCCTTTTTTTTCCACCTCGTTAAAAGGCACGATCAGAAGCGCTAATCGCTGCGAGCGAGCGAGCGAACGCTCGCAATTTCACAATAATGCAATCAAACGTTTATCTGCAAGGTGTCCCGACAAAGCGAAATTCATCTCGAAATTCGTGTACAATCGGAACGCAGGGACGGCCGAAGCTACGCTGTCGGCCTTTCGATTCTCCGATACGCAAAAGCAGCTGCATCTTCAATGCGAAATCGTACTTTGCAAAGGTAAGCATTATTCGGCAGATAAAACTCCAGGCCTCGGAGTGCGCCGATACATAATATCCATTTGTAAAATAACAATTACTCAAAGCAGGCATACTTTGGCGCGTTCTCGCTGGCTCGTGTCTGGCTCGAGAACGTCGAAGCCTTTAGCAGGAACATATTATTTCTCTCGCGGTCCTGCGGACGGACGGACTGAGACAGAGACTGAGACAGAGACTGAGAATGGGTGGGAGGGTGGGAGGGAGACAATGAGAAGCGACAATCGCTTACATTCAACCTCGACGTATCGCGCCGATCGAGCATGATCGGCGCCGATGTTTTATCCCGGAGCCCAAGCTCCTTTAAGGAGAAGCTGCCGCCCCACGCCGAGTCGCTCAGTCCGGGGACAGCCCGAGTGGCTCGCGAGGGGACGCGCCAATTCTAATCGTGTCCAGCGCGCCCTCGATTGCACGGCTCATCGCTCAATTGAATTTTCTGTCGAGCAGAGAGTTGCGGCGAGCCCCTGTGCGACGCCGATGAAAGCGCCTTCGGGATAAAGAACGGCAATTTCGCCCCGACCAAGGGAGGACAGGCCATAGCCAGAGAGGAAGAGGCGGTCCTGCACGCCGGCACGAGTGTCTTCGTCCTCAGCCCCGGGGACACTCCCAGTAAGTCTCACGAGGAGATCCCTGCTTTCTATTACCGAGCGCCGAGGGGAGCTTAGCCCGCGAGCGGGATTTATTTTCGATTTCAGCCGAAGATTATTAAGGATAGGCGACTCTCGAAGGTTGGCCCATTTCGCAAGCTCCCCGCGCCTAGATTGAAAACGGGAGGCACCCGCGTACCCGGGAGCCATTCTACACAGCCAAACAATAAATAACCCGCTTATCGCATTGTTCCGAAGCGTTTGTTTAAATTTTCATCGCGGTGAAAGCGAGCGCGGAGCCATTTGCCGCTTACGCAACGGCCCCTTCCTCGAAAAGTCAACATTTATAGAGGCCAAGATTATATAAATCAGCTCCCGATATCCTTAGCTGCGTGCCGGATAATGCCCGCGAGCCTCTATTTCCACGGCGGAGGCCCCGACATAATTATTATTTTTGCACCGTGGAGGCTCTTCGCGTGCGAGGGAGAAAAAGGGACGGTCCATAAACGCGAGAGCCGCTTTATCGGGCAGTCGAGTTGTAAAGTAATCCGCGCGAAAGGAGAGAAGAAGGTAGGCGAGAAGAAGGACGGGGGGCGGCCAGTCCTTATGGCCTTTTTCCACTGTAAATCAGCCGTCGAACGGACAAAGTTACTCGGAGGGGGCCTCGGTCCCCCCGAGGAGATTGCATTGAACCGCGCGACCGAGAGGATCGGCCGTGGCCCCGGGCCGGGAGTGCGGGGACACGCGCGCGCGCGGCGGCGGCGGGGGGGGGTGGCTCTCTCCCCCCGAGCCGCCCAAGGGAGGGGCCGTCCGCGCATTCGGAGGTGGTGCCCGACGGGGCCCGATCCTACCTCGGGACCGAGCCTCACACTCGTCTGCCCTCTGCCCAGTGCTGCAGCCGCTTTGCGACGACGGAGCCGTCCACCCCGGCTGGCTCCTCTGGCTCGCCATCGCCCTCGGCATCCTCCTCCTCATAATGTTCATAATCAACGTCTTCCTCTGCTCGGCGATGACCTGCAGCTGCGCCCGCACGGAGATCATCGAGAAGGAGCCCTCGATCATCGAGGACTACGACCCCTACCGCAGCTGGCACGGATCCCAATACGGCTCTAGGTTTGGCTCTGCACCTCGACATTTAAAGGCCGGCAAATAGTTGTGCCTATGCGCGCCCACGCACGCGCTTTGTACCCGGGCGCTGAGACAGCGAGAGAGAGAGTGAGAGAGAGAGAGAGAGAGAGAGAGAGATGCCAAGCTATTTTGATTAGGCTATCTAGGTACAACCGTTACGCGCCTCTCCCACGGTGGGGGACCGTATTTGTCTTCAATTTACAATGAGTCTTGATACGTTTTCCAAGCTACCGTTGCATACAAGTCAATCAACTTTCCATCTCCGACATCTGCGTAAACACGGACGCGCGCACCTCCACCCCCCCCCCACCTCACACGTACACACCCACACGCGTGCATGCGTTGCCAATTTAATTAATTTAATCGCAAAGTGATTAGCCACGCGAACGTTTATTATCAAATGAATGCCTTGGGAGATAATTACAAGCCAAGCACACAATGGGAATTCGTACGTAAATCTGTTTTATATACATACCCGTCACATTTAAGTGCTTTAAGATGCTGCTAACCAAAGAAAATCTTTGCAAAAATTTAAACAGCTTTTTCCTTAACCTTGTCGACAATTCTACGTGTCTCTGACATCCGATAACCATGATTTTAAAAAAAGGTTTCACTTCAATGTCTAAAAGTTGTCGTTACATTTCCCGCGTAATAAACACATCCACTGCACATGAGCTAATATCGCAATTTTTTCTAACGAAATTTCTTTCGTCCTCGGACAAATCCTACCATTACATTACGTTAAGATAATTATACATTCATTTAATATGAGCTACTTAATACATATATAAATATACATATACATATATATATATATATATACATATATACACATACATATGTATATATGATATATGTATATAAACATGAATGAAAGAAAAATAACGTTGTAAAAGTATTACTAAATATAAAGTTGTGTTCATTCTCGCATCAGATCGTTTGCGATAAGCGCCTCCTATTAAAGGCTGAAGTAAATTAACATAATAAAAAATGTAGATTTCTGAACAAAAGATGGTTATCGCATTTATCGCACAAACCATATCGCATCGGAATCAGTAAAAGTATTTTTTCAGCATTGCGAGGTGAAAGTAAGAGTCCATTGTTCGTGGAAATTCATTACGCGTTATTCGATATTGGATTTGAATCGAGGGAGGAAATTCGAAATCATCGTGCCTCGAGGCACTGAAAGCTCGCGAAAAGCCAGAGTCGTAAATTTCCAAGGGACGGGATCTTCCGTTGAAAGTGGGCTCGCATCGGTAGGACGTCGACAGGGCAGCGATGGGAGGTCGAGGACGAGCTCGGCGAGGCCAGGATATCTTGGGAGAGCGGGTCAAGCCTCGGCGGGTCCAGGGCGGAGAAGAGCCAAAGGTCCGAGGAGAGTCCGACTCATGGTGGCCGTCGATCTCTTTCAGGTACTCGCTCAACGGGAAGCCGGGGTACACGTCCGGCGGCTCGACGATGAACTCGACCCGCTCCATTTCCACGAACAGCGATCACTACGCGATTGTGCACTCGCGACCGGGCAGCCGTTACTCCGGGCCTGCGCACAAGCAGCAGCAGCAGCAGCACCAGCACCACCACCACCACCACAGGGGCTCCTCCTCGAACATCGGCTCCCATTACTCGGCCAAGTGACGGCGAGCGGATGGTCCCGGCCCCGACCGCTGGACCAAGGACTTCGCTGGGGTCGAGCGCGGCGCCGCGAGGTGGTGACCTCCCCCGGACCCACCCCGGCTCCTCCTCGGCGCCGACTTACGCTTAGGGCCGAGCCCCGGGACTCGTCCGCATCCCTCGGATATCCCTCACGAGGGCCCATCACACCACGTCCAATTTACATTCAACTATATACATATATACATATATACGTACATGCATACATATATATATATATATATATACGACGATGATAATGACGACGACGATGATGATGATGACGATGATGAATATTTCATGGCTGTATATAAGTTGTTTTCACGCACCCCCGATCCCCGGCGCTCGCAATTGGCTCGCTTTTATGTATCGTCCTTCGAACCTATTCGAAACTTTTGCACCACCCCTGCCCCCCTTCCCCCAACATTCGAAAGCGCAGCTTACAATTACTGCTCAATGTTCATTAACCCAGTGAGTAACAAATAATCTTTGAATTAACGCAACGCCTAACTTTTTACTCGTTGTTTCCATTGAGCTGAAACAAATAATAATATATGCCCACGAGACATTTATTAGCGAGCTTACACCATGAAATTCATGCTTAAATTAAAATCTATCGACTATTCTTCCCCTTGCATTAAATAGGTTATCAAGCTTATAATAATTTATAAAGTGTACGGTGAGCCATGCTCTTATCTGTAAAACTTATTGAAATTAATGATAAGGTCGCATAAGTAGTCGCGAGCATTCGTTTAGTATATGAATTTTATGAATTTCTACAGTCGAATTTTTTTTGTTTGCCTATGCATATTTGCTTCTCCTTTGTCTTCGCCGAGGATAAGCTAATCAAGTGCTAGCGTTACGTGAAAAATGTATACTTGTGTGCAATATGGTGTTAAGAACGTTTTCAACGTTTTTTTTCACATGCAATACTACAATTACTAATCGTTTTTTCCACGTTGCTATCACAAGAGCATTCGTGCATTATGTTGTATCTTACCTTGTAACTGCGTGTGCGTTTAAAATAATTAGCGCAATAAATCCTAATACATAATAATTGTGCTACACACTACTTCCTCGCGTTATACATTACCAACTGCAGTACGCCTTGTCGTTTATTTTTCACCAATCTTTTTTTAATGTAAGAATCTGATTGTAAAAAGCATCCGTATAAGTTAATCGTTCGTAAGAGTTATGTTCTTCGTATATATATATATATATATATATATATATATATATACGCATCTTTTTAAAAGAAACAGAGAGAAAGAGAGACAGATTGAGAGAGCGAGAGAGCGAGAGAGCGAGAGTGAAATGGCATCCAAGTGCATAAAAACCAAGTTTTCTATACACTCACGAGGCGTAGCTTTTATAAAACTTATTTTTACGTAAGTATTGTTATAACGTATTATTAGGTAACGAGGATTTTCGCATTCGATGCGATAACCTTACATTACTAAAATAAACGAAGAAGTGTAACAATGTAACACTTTACTAAGTAATAGACTGAATTAAAGAAAAGCTCTTGTAAAAAAGATTAAAATTCAATTGTACATTTACGTTTTGACTAATTGCTGTGTAACAATTTTTTTTATTATTAAAGATATAAATTTTTAAAAATATATGAACAGTGTTTCTTTACGATATCAACCTTTCGATCTTTCCCTGCAAATAAAATAACTTAAATCGATGATGCAGATACTATTTTAAGACTCTTTCTCGCATGCAATTACTCTAAAAATTATATTCCGACGTATCAAGTGCCTCGCGGTTTTAGCTTGCAATGTAAAAGAGAGGCACTTGAAAGTGCCGACTTACATTTGGATAACTATTACACACGAGGGTATCATGTGCAAAGAACAACCGAGGTCGGAGCCTCTTAACGTACAAAAGTTATTTCGATAACGCCTGGATATTCGAATGCCAATTAATCGGGTGAAGCATCACGAATACGAATCAGCATTTTCAAAGATGGAAACACTAACGATGAAATTTACCGCGCTGCATACGAAGTAGGCGATAAAAACTTCGGTTATGGAATATGTTGAGGCAGTACTCGATCGAGGAGTCAATTCGCAGTGAGAAATAGGATAAATGAATCGCGGGTAGAGAGTTTGGCCAATATTGGAGAACAGTAGCATTTTGGCAGAGGCCGATATCGGGGCCCACCAATAATCTTATTCCTCGAAGAGACTTCAAAAGAAGCTGCGCTCAATAGCCCGAAGATCGAAGCAACCACTACACAACTCGAACAATGGCCATGAGTGCGCAGGTTAGTTGCCAGTCAAGAGTTACGGGATATTTTGACGGCTCCTCTGATTAATCGTTTAAATACGTGGGTCAACGCCCCATTTACTGCTTGATCCAGCTATTCACAGAATGTAGTACGATTCGCTTCTATCTATAGGAAATGAAAAAAGTAACGGTACCCGACTGCAGTTGCTGCGGTGCATTTATTACAAACTGAAAAGACAATACTTTCGAGGAAGGACAATGGGAGGCCTGCATTGGATGCATTTTCATTGAATAAATCCGTTTAATTGCCACGTAAACATCGTGAACTGGATCTTTGTTGGCTTTTCCAAGCTATATCATTTCGACAAATTTAAATAGGTACCCGACCTATAGATTTACCCTCAAACGTTAAAATGATTTCCGTACAAATAACGCACGGGACTGGTTCGCATCGAAAAGTGGCATTTAGCTTTTAAATTAAAGCCCAACAAAATCAGTCAATTCTAAATTAAATGCAAAATTTTAAGTATGTAAAAGATACGTTGACGATTGTGTGGCATTGAACACGAGCAACAATTTTACGGAGGCCTAATTGAAAAACTCCTGATGTTAGCCACACAAGACAAAGCTTATTATACCGGCAATCAGTGCTAATTACGTCAGGTATGAATACCTAAATTTCATAATGACACAATGCTGAATAGTTAATTTCTCTTAAAACTTACATTTACCGTGCGAAATCTGTACAATAGCCAAAACCGAGACATTATTTTTTCATTGCAAAAAGGCTCTCAAACAGATTAAACATTTTTACTTTCAACATTACCTAATCTGCATGGTAAATATGTTACATAAGACTTTGAAAATCGCAGTGTTTTCATTTTCTTTCCGTAGATTCATAAATATCCGTGCACGATTAAGAGAACTGCTTAAAGTTACCGCGCTTGAAAATGCTCTTTCAATGCAGTTTTATTGACAAATCGTATAAATAAAATTATACCACATTAGATCTTTCATAATAAAAAAATGAATGTAAATACTTTATATGTGTGTATTTATTAAGAAATGATGCGTAACTCGTGTCGAACATGGTTCCGATACAATCGACATTAGTGATGATACAGTCGAAAATTTGCCGTTTCCTTTCGTTCTGATTACGTCATATTCTGTTTCCACATCACGCTAGAAATTTATAATACCATATAAGTCAGTTACATATATTGCAGATTATTTCTTCGTTTTATATAATACGATGTATACATTGTACACTGACAAACGGAAGTAATTTGTTTGGAGTTTGTAGATTTTATTGTATTAAATAGATAGCGTCATAAATATATACGCGGGTAAATGTTGTGGCAACAATCAAATTCTTTTAATATGTACAAAATCAAAAAAAACATTGATAATGTTCGCGAATCAATGGGCATTAAAAATTGATATTATTAGTACATCCATATTTACAATTAACAAAAATCTCTAATTGCCATTTTATATAATAGTTAAACATTTAATATATGAATTTTCATTTATTTGGTCTTTTAATCAGTGGTAGAAAGAGATTTAAATAATTGTGAAAAAGGTGTTTAGGCAGTATTGATGTACGATTAATTCACGTATTAATTCATCGTGAAATCGAATGCAAGTGATGCTAGTATCGTTTGTCCAACAAGTAAATTAGGAAATATTTAATCCTTAAATTTATCGCGGTTAATCGCAATACGTATTTTTAAATGAATCGAAGGTAATTACGGTATTGCATTGCCAACGTAAGTTAGTCAAACTCGGCCTGTAATCATGCGAGGATAAGTTGGTAGTCGACGAGGCTACGGTCGCATCAAAAGTACACAACTGAAGGAGCGTAGACATGAGAAGCCGAGGGTTTTGTATTTGTTTGTAATTGATATTGTTTTTTGGACTTTCTTTTTAGAGGGGGTTAAAAATTATAAAAAAATGTTAGTTCTTTTTGAAACGCCAGCCGGCTATGCAATTTTCAAGGTTAGTACATTTATTATTCTAATTGCAATCCGTAATGAAATAACCTCTAAATTATACACGTGCTCGTTTACCGAAACATAATTAAAGTTAAAAAAGAAATATCTAAATATGCTTATATTGTGAGTAGTTAATGCGTATAAACTTTCAAATCGTTATAAGCAATAAAATATTGTTGTGCCTACAGTTACTGGATGAAAATAAGCTTGCCAAAGCTGATAACCTATATTTGGACTTTGAGACACCGGAAAGGGCGAATAAAATGTAAGTAAAAATTGATCTTTGAAAATGAAGACATTGTTTTAACGATATGCGCTTCGTCTATATAAATTTGTATAAAAATAGTTAATTAACGTTGTTGATTGCGAAAATATCGTTGCTTTCAGCCTTAAGCTCAAGCACTTTGAGAAGTTTGCTGACACAACAGAAGCTCTTGCTGCTACAACAGCAGCGATCGAAGGGAAATTATGCAAGTCTTTGAAAAAGTTACTTAAAAAGCAATGTTCCGAAGTTCAAGAACAAATAGCTGTAGCTGATGCCAAGCTTGGAAATGCCATAAAGGACAAATTGAATTTGGCTTGCGTAAGCAATACATCGATTCAAGAATTGATGAGATGTATCAGAACACAAATGGACAGTTTATTGTGTGGTTTTCCAAAAAAAGAAATGACTGCAATGGTATTGGGTTTGGCTCATAGCCTTTCTAGGTATAAATTAAAGTTTTCTCCAGACAAAATTGACACTATGATTATCCAAGCTGTGTGTCTTTTGGATGACTTAGACAAAGAATTAAATAATTATGTTATGCGATGCCGAGAGTGGTAAGTCTTAATACGATGCGTACAACGATTTTTTAACGATATGCAAATGGTTAATTTTTTTGTTAATCGTAGGTATGGCTGGCACTTTCCTGAATTGGGAAAAATTATTACCGATAACGTTGCTTTCGTAAAAACTGTAAAAATTATTGGAACAAGAGAAAATGCTGTTCAATCGGACTTATCGGATATTTTGCCGGAAGAAATCGAAGAGAAAGTAAAGGAAGCAGCAGAAATATCAATGGGAACAGAAATTTCAAACGACGATATTATTAACATTCAACATTTATGCGATCAAGTAAGGATTTTTATCTTACGATAATTGAGAAATTAGTAGTTTTTTAAAGTGAAAACAAAACGTATCTTAAAAGTAAATTAATTCCTTAATTGATAATTATTGGTTTTTTAATTAATTTTTCAATTGAAAAATTTATCTCCGTTAAAAACAAGACTTGATTTCATAAAAATGTTGACTCATTATTCCGCTACGTACATTTGGCAAGTATTCGTAAGATACAATCGTGATATATTCTTTATATTTTCTGACATATGGTATTGATGAGACGGCCCACCAAAAGATCACTCATCAGTTTTCATCAAACCAATTTAATTTCAGGTAATAGACATATCATCGTACAGAGCTCAGCTGTACGATTACCTAAGAACTCGTATGATGGCCATGGCGCCAAATCTCACGGTTTTGGTCGGCGACCTCGTAGGCGCTCGTCTCATTTCTCATGCTGGATCCCTTATAAATCTTGCGAAGCATCCGGCATCGACCTTACAGATCTTAGGTGCTGAGAAAGCACTTTTCCGCGCTCTCAAAACTAAAAAGGACACGCCGAAATATGGTCTCATTTATCATTCCCAAATGATCGGTCAGGTAATTATGGAACAAATTCTGTTATTGAAAGCCCGCCAAGTGTCGAGAAAGGGATTTACAATTTATTCGCCGAATGGGGTTTGGATCGTGCTTTAATTCTTAAATAATATTTCTGTGTAAATTGATTTTGACATGGAAGCTCCTATTCGAAGCCTTAGAGGCCAACCGTATACAAAGTGGATAATTTAGAAAATCAAGTCACAATTAAAAAAAAATTAATAATATGTATAGGAAAGCGTTGGATCGGTACCATCCTCTTAAAACAAAATAAAAGATCAATCAAAACAAGGACAATGACTCGATTCGATAAATGGGCGCGGCGTCGGTCGATGCAAAAGACTCGAGTTAAAAAATCCGAAGCCGCCGCAAGTCCTAGAGCCAGGGTAGTTGGGCGACCGTAGTTGACAGTTGGGAGCTTAAAGATTCACGGGTCCAATGGCTCGAAGCGGTTTCCGCCCTTTGCGGCCTCGACGTCCCTCTAATCCGGCGATTGACGCAGGCGACGACGCGCAACAAGGGTAAGATGTCGCGTATGCTGGCGGCCAAGGCTTCCCTCTGCACGAGGGTCGACGCCCTCGGGGAGGACGCGTCCTTCGACCTCGGGGCCGAGCACAAGACGAAGCTCGAGGCCCGGCTGCGGATCCTCGAGGAGGGCAACGCCTTGAGGAGGATCAGCGGCACGAGCAGGGCCAAGGCCACCTTCGAGAAGTTCCACACGAAGAACCAGGTGCTGGAGTACCCCGCCGCCGCGGACTCGACCATCCCGACGGGCAAGCGCCGGCTCTCCGAGATGGAGGACAAGAAGCCCCTGATCGAGGAGATCGGCCCGAGCGAGGAGAGCCCCGAGAAGCCGAAGAAGAAGAAGAAGAAGCTCGAGTCCAGTCACGCGGAGGAGCCCCTGGAGGAGAAGGTCAAAGTCGAGCCCCTCCCTGAGGAGAAGCTCGTCCTCGAGCCCGAGGAGGAGGAGGCGGCGGCCACCTCGAAGAAGAAGAAGAAGAAGAAGATCAAGAAGGAGCCGGAGGAGCTCGAGGAAACCCCGATGGAGGTCGACGGCGGCGATGCCCAGGGTTCGTATAACGACTCTCCTCTACTCGGCCTTCCAACGGATTTTCCCCCATTGCTTATTATGCGCGCCCTCCCCACTAGTAGGACCGATCCTATTTATCCGGCGCAACCTCCGCTCCTCCCCGATTCTTCTTCTCCCTAACAAAGCCACGGGAACAACGGAAGCTTCCTGTCCTCGCCGAACCTTCCCGTTACGAAGTTTATATGCTAGATGGCGCGAACGTCTGCTTTACATTTCTAAGACGCAATTTCACCTTCGTTTTCCCACTATTTTCCTCCTTTTCTCATTTTCTCCATTCGAAGAAATCCTCACGTTACGATGCACCCAAGAATCCTCGCGACTCTGTTCTATTCCAATAATGAATGCCCGACTCTTTTCAGAACAAATCATTCGAATAAATAACAATATCCCGCAGCATTAAATCTTACATTTAACATAGTCTTAAAGTAAAACTGCCCTTTTATCGTCCGTTTGAAAAATGTTAACTACGCTACAGCAAACAGCTTTCGATTATATCAAATTTGTTTGCTTAGGCTCAGAACCGTTGAAACGCGTGTATTTTAATATTCCTACTTTTTTCCTTTAATAAATATGTTGGATAATTTTTTTTGTTTATAAAAAAAAAAATACAATTTAAAATAAAGACTAATCGTGCCGAGCAAATTAAAGATACAACAAGTGATTAAAATCACAATTGACACATGGTAATTTGTTATATGTTTATCATTTCAGCGATCAAGAAGAAAAAGAAGAAGAAGAAGAAAGAATGTGCAGACGAAGTCGAAACTGTCAAAATAATTGAAGAAACAGAAGCATCGTTTACTAAAGAAAAAAAGAAAAAAAAGGGAAAAGAAAAGCAATTTTAATAAATGTAATTATAAAAAAAAAAGAAACAAATCGTTAATTATTATCTTTCTCTTGTCTAGCAAATAGATTTATTCAGTATGAAGAGAAAAAATATACATCAATAATATCAATATAAATGAAATGCATACAAAATATTTTTGATAAATTGTATTGCGCTATGACGTAAAATATATTATTTTATACCAGTAAGTTATAGTCTGTCGCACAAAATGTTGTTGCAGACTTTCTTTTTTTCTAATCCGAATTTAATGGATAGACTCCGTCGCAATAGTTGAAAAAAAGCTTTTGCCTTGACAAGATTTGTCTACTCGTCGCAGTTTACTCTTTTACAGATAAATAGATAACGTTGCAGCGAATTCGCCGATTTTCGGGCGAAATAATTAATTTTTCTTCGGCACCTATAATTTCTGAAGAGAACAAATTTAAACAGTCTTGTGCACTCGACGAAATACTACAGCGAGTACAAAATAAATCAGTACGATAGTCGCTTCTCCTAAAGATAATGCTTAATTCATGTTAGATAAATGTTTGTGATAGTAAACGATAAAGTGCAGTTTAATCTATATAAAATATGAAAAGAATCATTGCACAAGAAACTATTAATTTAACTAAGATTTGAAGAAAATTGATTAAATATGGAACAAATTTTTTTTAACTTACTTGTACTTATAAAAAATTAATTTACTTCTATTTAAAAACTAAGCCGTTTATTAGACGCTACAATTACAAAAGATTTCTAATTAATTGTTGGACTCGTTGACTATGTTCTACATAAAAAATTTATGCATTAAATTGTATACATATACTAAATCGCCCTCGCAAGAGGAATCTACGTCGGTGCCAGTAATTTAAAATTAATGTATAATAATCATATAGCTGCACAAATAGAAACAATGCTGAGCGCTCTCTTTGAAAATAATCCTGTTTTTAAGAAATTCCGCAGGCTACGGCTGGTTGCCTCTATTAATTTTAATAATAGTTAACGAAAAAGAATATAATAATTAAAAGCTGACCGTAGATGCCTCTTTAGATTTTGATCCTTGTTACACAAAGTAGAATGTTTCATTTTTCTAAACACACAATCACAGATCGACATACATGCAAAATACACATAATAAACATTAAAGTTGCTCTGCACTTAACAATGTCAACGCAAATGCAAGATATTTCAAATACTGATTACTTTTTTCGATTTTTAACATAGATACGCAATATGTTGCTTGTGGTAAGTAATAATATTTTCGGCAAATTGACAGTTGAAAGATTGTTAAATGAAAACTCGCTGCAACTTGGGAGTGGATAAAGACGACCTCAATTCATTATTCAATTTAAATTGTACGTAGGCTGCATGCTTACTTCCCCTCAATTTTTTCGTCTTATCAAACTTTGTCTATAGTATCTAACCAGTGTTTTAAACACATTTTATTTAAAACGACGTCAAGGTGGTGGCGCAATGCCACAATATTTCTCTTTCTTAATCATTAATTTATAAGCTTTTTGCGAACTCGATGACAATCAATTATTGATTTAATCGCACGTTCATAAACTTTATTTCATTTAGTCAATTAAAATATATTAGTTGTATTTTATTTTTTTTTTTTTTTTTTTTTTTTCATGTATAAATTAGTAATTTTACTTGATAAATTGTGTCTCAACTTAAATTTGTACAAATGACTGACTTCGCATTATATATATATATATATATATATATATATATATACATATATATATATACTAAGCGCAAGCGTTTCAAAACGAAATTAAATGTGATTACCTTTCGCACAAAAGTTTTTAAAAAGAAAAATTTTTGTGTTACAAAACATATCTAACGTTTGCCTAATCAGCTTGCCAACACCTGTGCAGACATCGAAAATTTTTCATCCAGATTACCTAATCCTATTGCACAGTAGTACTGACCAAAGAGTATATGTACGTACGTAGGCAAGTGCATGCGTACGTGCATACATAAACTCGCACAATGATTTTAATTATTTTTTTCATTTCGTCCACATAAACCGTTGACAAATAAAAAATGCAAAAATGAAAAAAATTGTTTACGTTATTGCTGGTGTATTTTGAACTATAAATAAAACCATTTCAAAGATAATATGTTAATTTTTTATATTTCATAATCATACTTGTCGGTAATTTCATCGATGTTGAAAGTCGAATGAAAATTAAGAAAAATTGTTCAATTCTATATTTACATATATTATCAATCAATAATTTTATAAATAAGAGTATTTTCTTAATTTTTATACGAGAGCAACATTTGTATATAATTGTCGACTAAAAAAATTGTCTCTCTGAGAATGTATTACTTATAGTTATTTGGAAAAAACGTCAGATTTTTCTTATGATTTATAATTAACAGTATTTAAAATCGTGACTCAGTTAGCATTTATCGTAACACGTACACAGTATTAGGCAAATACGTGTGATAAATGCTATTCTTTAACTTAAAAAGAAAGCAACGAAAGCATATTATTATTATTATAATTACTATTATTATTAGTATTATTATTATAAAGAAAACAAATATTGCACAGATGACTCGATATGCTGCAGGCTGTATATTAGGGAACTTAGAGGAATCGCGCAGGCCAAAATTCTTACCCGCGCTTTCGCATTCATCCTAATATATTTATCTGTTTATATATTTATATAATATATATATATATATGATTCAATATTTATAATTGAGGAATTTTTACGATTTGGTCGTTGAATGAAAAATTAATTTTTTGGAGTATTTGTCGCTAGGCTTTCTTAAGTACAAATTCTAAAAAAAAAGCAATAAATATTAATAAGAAAATCAAATCTCTTAAATAGATATAATTTATAAAAAGTTAAATTCGCCTACAAAACAATTTCTTCTGCACACACGTGTGTACGCGGGCGCGCGGATAGAAGGAGGAGGGGGGTTGGATAAATTGTGCGAAGGAAATTGGAGGGAAAGGGGGGTTGGGGTTGGGGGAGAAGATGTGTGCGTGTGTGTGTGTGTGTAAATACTAGAAAAGAAGGAAAACAAAATTTCTCTTAACAAAATTATTTCCTTAGAATTCCACTATCTTTGGTCTCAAATTCCGAGAAAACAATTATTTCTCACGAAAGGAAGAAAAAAAAAAAAAAAATTAAAAAAACCATTCTTTCAAGATGCATCGACGTGTCAAGCAACTTCCGCGTATAATTGCAATTGAACATCGAGGTACGAGAGTGGCGAATAGAAAAAAAAGCAATGTATATAAATAAAAGATATCGAAAAAAACCACTTCGGCGAGGTGGGAAGGTCGGAATGGGGGTAAATACTCCAAAGACTTCCAAAAAACTAATGCTTGGAAGACCAAATACGGTAAAAAATCTCGAGCGCTTATAATTTTACCACCAAGACTCTGAGCCCTTAATTTATATATATATATATATATATAATATTTATATACATATACATATATATATATATATGTATATATAAATAAATAAGGCGCCGGAAGGCTCACGCGCCGCACATCGGCTGCTCGAGCCCTTATTATCGTATGCTCGTGAAAAGATTCAGCACGGACTTGTTCTCCTTTTGACTCCGGGCCTTGCTGAAGACATTCCAGAATCGCAGTGTCTCGTCACCGGCCCCCGTGACGATCGCCTCCCCGTCGGGCGACATCGCTAAGTACAATACTCTATACGAATGTCCGGTCAATTTGGCCACTTGCGTCAGGCTCGGATACTTCCACACGAGGATTTGGTTCTGCGAGTAGCCGTGCGTACTGACTAATTCCGAACTGTGTTTGCTCCACGCCAAGTTGCACACCTGAAAGATAAGAGATAGAGTGAGGGTTTCTCGTTTAAAATTGAGTCACGTCGGGTGGATGTCCCGGCGCTGCTTATCCGACTCACAATAGCTGCAACGGAAGTACAAAAGACCGAGACAATCCTACTCGCGAGCCTAATGGGACGACAGTCCTTAATCTTCCGAATATTATATCTATTCGTCAGCGCCGCTTATCGCGAGCCCATTTTACTCTCAATTTTATCGCTGGTTCAGGGTCTCCTTGGGCGCGGCTCTTGACGGAAAAACGCCGCGCATTCCTCGACTATCGGGGCCCACTCTGACTCTTTCCTTTAAAAAGAAGCCTCGGCTTGTCCGGATCGATCGGGGAGTGGCTATTTATAGCGGAATCGTAACGGGTAATTCGCTCTTCGACCCCGAGCATCGAGGGGAGCCTCGGTTAGCTCGAGGCGCGGCGAGTGGCTAATTTCGATGGGAGGTGCGCGGCGGAGTGGAGCCGACGAGGGGGGAAGCGGCCTCCGATGGATATCGGGGGCTCTCGCGTGTGGAAAGGAGCCCGAGGAGCCAGGCTTGCGAATCGGAAACGGCCATCGGGGCGAGCCTCGGCACCGATCTCGCCTACCGTTAATGAATTCGCTCGATCGGGCCTCCATCGATGGCGCGGGCCTTTACTTGTCTATTCTCGGCGCGCGTCGGGAGTCACGTCGCGCGGTTAAAAGGCCATTCCCGGCACCGAGGGTCCGCGCGAGCTCGAAGCAGGGGTCTATCGGTAAAGAGGGGGGGGAGCCGACGAACCTGGGAGCCCGTGTCGACGCACTGCATCGGCTGGCCGGTGAGGGTGTTCCAGAACCTGATGCAGCGGTCGGCGGTGCCGCCGCCGGAGGCCAGGAGCCCGTGGTGGTGGGGCGACCAGGCGATGGCCTTCACCGCCGCGAGGTGCTCCGTGTAGGTCTGGACGGGCGAGAGCGAGTGCAGGTTCCAGACGTAGAGCCGGTTGTCGTTGCCCCCGCTGGCCAGGTACTGATTGTCCGGCGACCACTTGAGGCCGCAGACCTCCTGGCGATGGGCCCCGAGCTTACGCTCCCCTACGACGCAGGGGGTGCGCACGTCCCTCTGCATTATCAGCCGATCCCTCGAGCCCGAGGAGAGGACCTCGCCGTTCCAGGCCAGGGCGCCCACTCGGGCGCTGTGACCCTGGAGCTTGTTCACCTGCGGGCACAATTTCCGAATCGTTACCATCCACTGGGGCTCAGCCTTCTTTTGTCTCTCTCTCTCTCTCTCTCTCTTTGAGGCTTTTCGTGGCTCCCGAGACGGAGCAAGTAGGAGAGAGAGAGAGAGAGAGATGAAAGACAGAGGACGATTCTTCTTATATTTTAACGAGAAAGTTCGATTTCACTCGTCACGACTTGCGTACGAAGCAACGCCGTGTATCGAACGATTCGTGAACTCCTTTCGGGATGTACTTTATATTTCGGACGCTCAAAATGTGGAAATGTAAAATGTCCATTAGCGTAATAAGTTCTGTATAAGATTCTCAGCTGACGTTGTTAATAATGAGAGCACGGAAAATTGAGAGAGAGAGAGAGAGAGAGATAGATGAATAACCAACGTGTACTTTCGAATGATTAATTTCCAATATTATCCAGACATTCGTAATATTAAACGCGTATGGCATTAATGAAATTGGAGCACTCGGTCACGTAATCCATCGGAGCTTCTCTCTCGATCGAAGCGAATTATTCGTCACCGTTGAACAAAAGTTGCGCCGTCTTCGTCCACGCTTATACACGCGTTAAATCTTATTTAATTTTAATGCCACGTTTGCTCCGAATTCCTATCTTAAATATTTGAAGAAAGAACGGCAAAACCGTAATAAAGAAATTTGAGGTTGTGATCGAGGCGTGGGCTCGAAAAAGTTTGAGATAACCGAAGTCATGTCAATTTAATAATATGAATAATTGGCTGGGCAAGGGGAAAAGTCCGCCAACATTTTGCACGAGCCTTGGCGTCATAAAAGGGAATTTATTTTAAAGCAATTCGTTTGAAATCCTTCCACGTGCTCGTGCCTTCTTTCGGCGGGTATCTACGTACGTGATGCTCGTTCTATCGTTTTATCGTTCTATCCTCCTCGCTCTCTGTCCCTACCTTCCGTTAAATAAAAAAGGAAGAATGAGCGAGCGATCTAGCGCGGCGAGGGGGGGGGAGCAGGGGCAGGGGCAGGGGGGCAGGGGGAGGGGCCAGGAGGAGAAGCCCAACAATAAAAAATATCTAAGAAATTCTGTCAGGCTCAGGAATTGATAAACAAATTGTCGAATCGCGCTTAACGAGGTACAACCGATAAATGGGCAATAATCGGTGGGGGCAAATAGTAGCCGTTGGTTGTGAAGCGACAAAGGCCCACCAAAATAAAGATAGTGGAAATACGAGAGGCAAAGCCATTTAAAATCGTAAGAGTAACCTCGGGATATTACACACAGCCGTGGTACCGAATACTAGAATGAAGTGATTCGATCTCGTAGTAATAGTAATAGTATAGTAGTAGAGATTCCGAGAAAAAAAGGGGAGAGCGCGGACAGTAGGGGGATCGGAGCCGGCAAGGCGGTAAAACCTCGTGGGCCAGGGGGGCCAGGGGTGGGGTGGGGGGGGCCCCGGAGGCGTGATTGCGCAATAAGGGTCCGGGGGGCGTCGGAGTGGCGCGGAGTCAAGGCGGAGGTTCGGTGGCCGGATACCGGGGCGGGGGCCGGGGGGCGCCCCCGAGGCTCGCGCACGTACACGCGCGTACCTGCTTATTGACGGCCACGTCCCAGACTTGAATGTAGCCGAGATGAGTGCCGACCGCGACGAGGTTTCCCCTCTCGTTCCAGGCGACCGAGGTCACGCTGTTGCCGTCGCCGGAGAGGTCGCAGAGCCGCGTCACCTGGCTCGTGCACGCCGACCAGAGGTAGACGCAGCTCCCGAGGCCGACGCTCAGCACGTTCTGCGAGGACCAGTCGACGAGGTTCAAGTAGAAGTCGTCCTGCAGCTCCGGCGCGTCGAGCACCTTGAACGGGATCTTCGAGATCTTGCGCGTGGCCTTCCGGGGCGAGCGCAGCAGCTTCTGGCTCTTGGCGCTCAGGGGCGACAGCGAGTAAGGGGAGCTCTGGTCGAGGAGCGCCCGCTCCTTCGTCGGCGTCGTGTACTTGAAGAGGTTCTTGCCCGCCAGGGGCGACAGGATTTTCCGCTCCTCGCACTGGCCCTTCATGTCCTCTATGCTAGCACCTGCCCAACATACGATAGGGGTTGGGAGGTACGGGATTGAGGTTAATAAGCTATGCGCCCACCAAGGACCTCGTGGTGCAAGATCGTGCAAGCCTTGCCAGCGCGTCTGCACCTCGAGCTTCCCTTTTGGAATTTGGTCGAGCCACGGACTCGACTGCCACTCCACCATCCCTCGACCCGTGACTTTGCACCCTGGGCATGGCTCTTGCCTCTTACAAAATTTAACCATAAAAATTCGCTTCACCGCCCCCAGCCACAATGGCTCGTCGACAAAGCCTCTTCCATGCTTTGCAAGCCATGCCCAGTTGCGTTACAAGTTACGCCAACATCTTTCATAAGACAAATGAGCACAATACCTAGTAATTCGTTTTTTAAAAGGCAGGAGTAGGCAATCCCATCTCTGTTTCCTTCTCCATTATTTTCTCTAGTCTTCTTGCTGACGACACCACTCCGATTACTCTCAGATATCATGGAGAACGTTGTCTGCCAATTGTTGCCCAAGCGTGTTGGGATAAAGCGATCAAAGCTATTGTTCGAAAGCTTTGTAGGCGAATAAAAAATAGGTGTAGACAACGGACAGCCCTCCATTACTTGATGAGGATCGCTGTTCGTTGGCTTCAGCAGTCTTTTCTCATAACCGTGCTGATACATGGTTTATTATACTTTGGTTTTACTTAATGCGGCACTTGGTCCAAGCCAGGACCAATCACATTATTTCTAGACAGTACTGCAACATAAAAAGAGAGAAATTGTCGTTTCAGTAATCACAATTTAATTTTATGCATTGGTGTTTTGTAAGCATAGGCAGCTAACTTTTTTTAAAAGAATGCTGATTTACTAACGTGTGGGTTTTTTTTTTTTGAGACAAGGAGCGCTAGATAGGAAATAGGAGAGTATTTCAATTTAAAATTTTTTGGAGCAAGAGAAAGAAAAATTTAAATCTATTTGATATTCATTACTGATTTCACAGATAAAGACTTCATTAGCCTTTTATGACTTCCTTTTAAACGCCAAGTCTGAATCTTTAATTATTACCACATAGTGAATTGTTCTATTTTATGTTATCTCCCAGTGTAATGCTCATTGTAATATAATTAAACGAAATGATAAATGCTGTCATAATTGGAGATAATGCAGTGAAAACTCGGGTTTGGTAATTATTGTTCCGTTTAAGAATGAAAAAAGAAAGAAAGAAAGAAAGAAAGACCGATAGTAGACCGTTAAATAAATGAAAATAACCGACGTAATGAATGGGCGCATGAATGGATGAATGAATAATCTTTCCTCCACATTAATAATGCCAAGAAGAAAAAGTCAGATAAACTTTTGAAAGCACATATAAAAGAAATGATGCGGCTCGAGGTGAGTGGCCAAGGAGTGCGGGGGACTTGCAGGAAAAGGAAGAGGAGGAGCAGGAGGAGTAGCAGGAGGGGGAGGAGGGAGGGGGGGAGGAGAGTAGGAGGTTAAGGAGAAGGAGGGACGATGTGTGAACGGCTCGAACTAGGAATATTCAACGGGCAGAAAAGCAATGAAACGAATGAGTTTTTGAATAATGAAGGCACCGCGAGAGGAGCTCGAATAAGAATTTGAATAGAAAATTTAACATATTGTTATTAAGCTAAGGCCAGTCATTGGTTGTAGAAAAGGCTGGAGTAATGTATCAAAAAGATACATGTGTTTTCAAATTCCAATAGATAAGGCTTAAATATTATATATTTAAAGTATGATTATCTGTTTTTGATAACGAGAGAAAGCAAATATGTGACTAAAGGCGTGTAAAAATATAGATTAGCCTTGTTCGAGAATATTTTGAGCAGGGGTTGGGGAGGGGGGGCGTTGCGAAAGCAGGATTTTTGATGAGGTCGCGACGTTAAGAAATAAAAGCCGCAATCGATATGGATTCTCCCGATATGACTGGCTCGAGGTATAGCGTCTTTCTCTCGCCCCCTCGCCGCCACCCACGGGCTGCATTATAAATAAATTACAAGTGATCTAATAAAGACCGTCTGCACGTCTGAAGGCGGGTTTGTAATTGCGCAGGAATTCGCGACTGGCACGGAGGGGCTGAGACGGTACGTGCCTGTGCCATTGGACAGCGAATAAAAGGGAGAAGTAAATAAATATTCCTAGTAATAAAGTGGAAGAGCGAGCGAGCGAGTGAATGAGAGAGGGAGAGAGAGAGAGAGAGAAAATTGCGCTTTGGCCTCTTTACGAGGCGAAATTGCCTGCAGCTACGTATGCGCTTATTGGCCTTTCAAGTTCAAGAGCGTGGTGACACACACGGGGGCGGGCGGGAGCACAGAGCCTTTCCTCTTCCTTGTCCCCTTTTGTCCTTTACTTCCGCCACTGTTCGCTTCTTATATTTATTCTTTCTACTCCTTGGCTCGCTCTCTCTTTCTCTCTCTCTCTCTCCCTTAGCCCAAAGGGATGACTGGTCGGGGTTGGGGTTACTGGGTTTAAGGGTCGGGAATCACGAAAGAGACTACGGGGGCGGCTGGGAGGGGAACGGACGAAAGAAGCAACGAATAAAGGAAGCTGAACCTGGACGTCGCGGGGCCGAGGCTGTGGCCGAGGGTCGCACGGGATTCCGGATCGGGCTCTGGTCGTGTCGGCGTCGCGCACACGGCGCAAGAAAACCCCTAACCTCAAGAAAGCCGTCCCCTCGTTGCCCCGCGGCCGCGCCGTCGCCTGTCGGCGCTCCTCGAACTATGGGATAGCAATAGGTGCGCGAGCCCGTCTCGACTCGACCCTTGAGAGGTTAGGGTCGGAGCTCAGCTGGCTAGGAAGGGATGCGAGCCCTGGGCATCGGGGAGGTCCTCGAGGCTCTCTCCCTTAGAGCCAGCAGCTTACGGTCGCGCGCGTGGCCGTCCCCCCTCCCTCTCGCTCGCTCTCTCTCTCTCTCTCTCCTGCTCTCACATAATCTCCCTTTATCCGCAGCGCAACTCACTCCGTGTCTCGATCTCCTTCACGATTCGTCGAGGCCTTGGCCAGAGTCGTGTGTCCGGGTATCCGGAGTCGCCGCCATCGACACCTCGCTCGTTGCAGTCGTCGCTGCACTGGCCAACCTCGGAGCTCGGTCTCACGGCCGCACACGCAAGGTCACGAGGACCGTCGTCTTCGTCGTCGGGCCCTCCTCGCCAGCTCGTCGTGCGCGAGCGACTGCGCGCCTCGAGTTTCTTCGCCTTTCGCGTAGTCCGGAGTCCGACAATCGGGTCCGCACTTCTCTCTCTCTCTCTCTCTCTCTAGCTCTCGCTCTCGCTCTTACTACGCGCTCCGAAGGCAGCGGCGAGGAGCTTCCCCGCCCCTCCGATACTCTAATGGCCCCCACGTCCTCGACACTCCACTGCGCGGTTCACTGTACTACGATCAGTCCTACGGCCTGTACTACGATTCGCAGCCACGGTACTACGCGAGCCCGTAGTATCGTAATATACTCGTTTAAAGGCGCTCCCAAGGCTTCGGAGGCTGGCGACGGTGGCGGCGGCGGCGGCGGCGGCGGCGGCGGCGAAGGGGGGAGCCAGGAGTCGACGACGAGGACCGAGTCGGCCCGCCGTCGATATTCCCAGTGCCACAAGCGCTCCGCGACTCGAGCCTCTTCCTCCCCTCGTGTCGGCCCGCGGCTTCGCGTCCTCGCTCTCCTCGGCAATGGCCTCGGCTGCTCTGGCCCCTGCTGGAGGAAGAAGCCTCGCGCGCTCACCGTGGCTCTGCTCGCGCTCGCCGCCGATCCTCGACTGGCCCCTGATCTCCCTCGGCTAGAGCCGCTAGAGCCGCTGCCCGTGTAGGTGGGCGGCGGCGGCGGGGGGGGGGCGCCTCGGCTAAGTACGTGCAGGCCCTGCTGCGCCTGTGTGCGCGACGCCTCGGAGCTCGCGAGCTTGCGCGCGTGTCGCCGTGGTGGCGCTGCGCCTGCCTCTCGGCTTTGCCCGACGGTCTCGAGCGTTGCTGGCGGGGGCCGCGCGGCGGGGAGGCTCCTCGCTCGCGTGGGTGCGGGGTAGCCAGGGGCGAGGGGCGACTTCGGAGGGCCTCCCCTGCGCGCGACGAGCCGCGGAGCCCGTGGCGGCTCGGGCTCTCGGAGGCCGAAGCCTCCTGAGCACGGCTTCCTCGGTCCTGGACGGCGAGCTCGAGGTGGGGCTGAAGGAGCGGGGGGAGGGCGCCTCGGTGCGCGGCACGCGCCCGGAGTTTGGCCATTTAAACGTGGGCATTTGCATGCCTCGGAGGCTCCTCTTCGGATGCTTTAAACAGCCGAAGGGCTGCCGCTGCTCCGACTCCGGTCGTCGCTTCTCTCTCTCTCTTACTCGCGCGGCGCCCGATACTCGTGGGCTCGGCCTCCGAGTGACGCGGCACTGCGGAACATTTTGAATTTGTACGTTGCAGCTTTGCCACCATGCGATATACTTACACGCGCGGTGGCGCGTATGCGTGTGGCAGCCAAGAGCCCTAGGACAGGAATGTATAGGGGGCCAGGTATCGGCGGACGAGCGGCTCCTTCTTCCCTTCTCCTTGTACTTGGGTATTCCATCTCGTTTCTTCGCGTCCCAACCGACCAACCGACCAACCGACTGCCGATTCCCTTTTCTCTCTCTCTCTCGGTCCTCGCCTCTGCTCTTCTCTCTTCTCTTGGATCTTCTCTCCCTTCCTCCCAGTGGCATCCTTCTCGGGCTTCGTTACTTTCCTCAATTTCCATCTCACGATATTTTTCCTTTCGCGTGGCTCAACCGCGACTGTCCAGTAACGCTAGGGATAGCCTCGATTAAATGCCCAAAGCTGGGCAAGTGCCTGAAAATAGGGCGTGAGAATAGGGTTTTCCCAAAAGACTCTAAACAGTTGGAGGGACGCTGCATTTTTATTCAAGCCTCGGCTATCCCCGAGCTCAAATTCTTTTGTACGATTCGGATATAATTCTAATGAGCATCCAGCCTACGTTTACATTGTCCTCGGGGTAGATGAATTTAATTATAATCCGTCCCCCACTGGCTCTCGACTTTCAACTCCACGACAATTGAGTGCCGGACTTTTCTCGGGACTTTTAAGGAGACCGTCATCCTTCCTAGCTCTCCTACACTTGGAATAACAAGTTGTCAAACACGATACGCGGTCCTTGAATATTCTCAACGAGCCCACGCTCCTCTTTTATAAAAATGATCGTTGATGTCACTCTTCCAGTCTCGGATTTTCCTCCTTTTGGCACGGGTCGCGATTCCGACGCCGCCGTGACATTCACAATTCTCCGTTAGTAAAAAGGCACGCGAGAAAAAAAAATCTCCACTTTTGCATGCCACGGCTCTTAATATCTCCTCGAATATGGACTGGCTGGCGAGATTCGCGCGACGAGCAAATCCACGGTATAACGTGAAATCGCTCGGCTCTGTAAGGCCTCTCGACCTATGCCTAATACGTTTGCTTACTTTCGTGGATATCCGCGCCCGGCCTGGCATTTTAAGGAATAACCGTTGATCGCGAGAAATCGCGGAGAGTCTCGGTTGCCCGACCACGCAAATAAGATTCGCCAATCTTATTGTTTCAATTTATGATCGAGTGCACGGCCGCGGGTATTTTTCAAGAGCCTCGCCTTTCGCTCGGGCGTTTTATTTACAAAGAGGCTTTAAAAAGAGGAGGAAAAAGGATAAAAACAAAACATAAGCGGAATCTCCGTGGCTGGAGAAAAGAACCGAGAGAGCTCGAGGGTACCCGCGCGTTTTTTAATGAAAAGAAAACAACAGCGAGCCAAAGAAATGGCCAATGTCGTGAAAAGTGCAAAGTACCTCTGCGAACAGATTGGCCAAGTCCCGGGCGCGAGGCGCGGCTTCTTATATTAGTCGCTGCCTCCCTCCCCCCGCCCGATATCATCCGATGCCGCCCACCCCGCCCACCCCCTGCTGCTGCTGCTGGCTAGCTACGTTGCACCTTCCGCCTTCCCCCTCCCGGAACCACGAGCCATTAACCGTACGCGGAAAGTATGGCACCAACCAAGTAGCCGGCGATATTTTATTGCGGCACGATAAAGGAGCTCTCGAGTACTTCAATTTTCGCTGGCATCGCAAGAAGCAAGAACGGACGAAGAAGTCGAAACTTTGCGCAACGGAGCGTGGCGAGCACCTCTCCGACAAACTCGACTCGAAGCCTAATAATACAGGGGCAGGAGCGTTGGAAGGTCACACGAGTACTCGAGGCGAAAATCGAAAAGCGAGATTGGGAACGGGGCGATCCACTTTCCGAAAACGGGCGGAAGCGCTCGTTACGCGAGTAGGCGTTGGAGGAGGAGGAGGAGCAGAAGGAGCAGAACACTCGTAAATTTCACGCTTTTAACGGGAGCGCCAAATCAAGATATCTATATTTACTCCCCGTCACGTCCCGTACAAGCGGAATTTCCATTAGGCCGGGGGCGGCGGAGGCGGCATCGATGGCATCGACGGCATCGCTGGTGGGGGTCGACGTCCCCCTCGCTCGGGACGATTTTCACCGCGCCTAGGCATCAGCCGGAGAAGCGGACTCCTAGATCGTTGACCCCCCTGGACGGCTCCCGGCGGCGCTCGACCCCGGACGAGATGCGCGCTCCCGACCCTTTCCGCCTCTCCCCTATTCCTTTTGCTCGCAGGCTCCTCGCTGCCCCGCCAAAGGCCGATCGATCGGACCCTCGACAGGGATATGGGCGCGACCTCGCCCTATCCTCGCCCGAGGACTGGGGGCGTCACCACCCCCCCCTTCCCCCGGGCACCAGAGCCGAGCGGCTTTCCCCGTCTCCAGGAGGGCCGCAGCCCCCCGAGCGGCGATTCGTCGCGCTCGAGAGATCGCGCGACGATTTTTATCGCGGCTCGAGGCTTATCGAGGGCGATAAAGAATCTCCGGTGGCGTCACGACACGGTAGCCGTGACTCGGTGGGCTCGGGCACGGGGCCGCGACGCGTCGCTTCCCGCTGTCTCTAGGGCCCGAGCGCCAAGATCGCGGGCCGGGCTCTTACGTGGCTCTTAGCTCGAGAGCCGAGGCTACCCGAGCGGGCCGATTTTTCCCACCGCGAGTCGGCCTGGCCCGAGGAAAGCCGCCTCCCTCCCTCCCGGCCCAGCGCCGAGCCGCCGAACGACGGAATGCACCTCTTGCGTAACGAGACCACGCGCGTCAACTACGCTTTGATTGAAAAAAAGCCAAGCAGCAGCTAGACTGCGAGCTCGCCTCTCGGCCCCGCATCTCGTGGGTGGTTCATTCAGCCCCTGGTGCTAACGATCGAGGAGCCTTTTCCTCGTGAGGCCCCTCCTCGGACTCGGCGACCGATTAGCGCCTCGCTACCAGTCTTCCGTCCGATTTTCGTCTCGGGCTCACGCGCACGAGCCCACGCGGCCGTTAAGCCATCAGCCGTTGGCCTAATATCTCGGGCACGATAATGGCTCGAGTGGGTACGCGCTAGTTTCGGAGATTATTCCCTGCGTACATCGTAAGAACGTCGATTCGTCCTCGCGCTGCCGCTCGCTACTCGAGAGACTCGCTCAACGCCGATAATAACAAACACCGGGCGGGCCGATCTGCTCGATGCGCTCGGAGTCACCCGACAACCGATACCAAGGTGAATCCTGCTCGGTCGGACAGGCAAATGCAGGAGACTCTCTTGCCGAAAGGAAGGAAGCTTTCCCGGCGGCCGCGGCTGGCCCCCCTAAATCTCGATTGCTTTCAAACGAGACGCTCCTGGCTTCGGCCAGCTTATCTTTTTTTTTTTTCCACAACCCATCAGGCATCGAGAAGTCGCTTAGGATGTCCGGGGCTGGTCGGTGAAGGGGACGCGAAGCCCGTGTGCATTGGTCCCACCAGTTCCCGAAAGTGATTTTCACAGGTGGAGGCTGCTCTTCGTTATTAGTAATCGCTGATGGATCGAGTCACCTCGATCAAGGTGCCGAGCGCTTTCCCCGAGGTCGCTAACGAGCGGCCGCCCCTTTTAAAATTCTTCAACGGAACTCTGCGTATAACGAGCCACGAGATTTTACCGGGGAAAGTCCTTGCGAGAGCGACGTTTCCCACGTTTCGGGCTTCCTCTGAAAAACCTCTTACGCAATTCACAAGAGTAACCAACCACCGCCGTTGCCGGCCCAGCCGTGTACGCCAGGGATTTAACGCTGCTTTTTGTTGTTTTGACTTCGTAATTATCCTCGGCCAAGAGTGACACAAAGGGCTCGGAGTCCCCTCAGCTTCTTAATTTCCGAGCCTCGAGGGGTGATATTCTCCGTCATTTTTATCGCGGATTTCTTTGAGCCTGGGCACCTAAAAAGGCACCATCGCTTGTAACCTTCTGCGGCACAACGATATGCCTCTGCTTAACCACTTCTTCCGCTCGGTGTAATAACTCCTCGGTTTCTGTATGGCTTGTACCATACAGTCCAAACAGAAATTTTCAATGGCCAGCAATTACATTTATTTACACCGTTGATATGTAAAGGATACCCTTTTATTGACGCAGAGCTAAGCACGATAAATATTTGCTTTTCTCGCAAAATATGGATTTATTAAAAACAGAACGTTCCAGATAGATTATCAGTTACAACTATAAACATGTATATTGTTCTATATATATATATATATATATATACGAAGGGGAAATGTCTACCTTTGCTTAATAGGCCTGCTTTAAAGAATTTTCTCCCCCCATTCTAATTTAATAAATCTGCTTAACGAAACAAATACAATTATATTTGAAAAAGTCAGCGAGGAATTTTTTAAATATACCTCTTTGGTTAACGACTATTGCGAACAATTTAAATCCCAGGCTTATGATGCAGACTAGTTACTTTACTTCGACGTTAAAATACATATTATAATTTTTTTTATGATACTATTTTCAGCAACTTGGATACATTTTGAGTAGAAAATAAATCAAAAGCACAGGAAGCAACGTGGAGCAAGTAGCATAACTAATTTATACGTTTTATGCTCGTTAAATAATTTCGTTTGCATAATTTTATTAACAAAAAGTTTTAATTTGATAACTCACGTATTTCAACCCCACAGTATTGTAATAATAATAACCTTTTGTTATAGTTTTTTCTAAATAATAAGGAGTCGTTTAAAATAGTATTACCTTAGTTTCTTTAATAGGGTATATCGAATATTTAACATAAGCTTTTGTCGATTTAAGATGTAAATTCGTACAAGTTCTTAGCATCTTTTAAAAAGAACAACAATGACAATGTCGTGAAAAAAGTTAAGTATAAATAAATATATATATATATATATATTTATATATATATATACATTAATAGCAACATATTTGTAATCCTAAATATTACATAATTTATGACTTGTGACATGATTTTTATGCGTGTTCTACACAAAGTTAACAAAAATATTAAATTGAAATTACAATTTGTCAACTTTATCCGCGAGTATCTTACTTCCTTACATGATAAAGCAAGTCTGTATTAATATACAGAAGCAAGTTAAAGAGAAGGTCAAGTTAAGCATCAAATTTACATTTTTAATAGATAACAAGATAGTTTTTGCAATGTATTTCTGTTAAACAAAAATATAGCGTGTATCTCTTAACTGCATGCATTGGCAATATAGCGTTAAGTTACATAATTAATTAGGTACACTATTCGATAATTATACGATGTATTGATTTATTAATACGTTTTACCATTAATCCTAATTAATTACTTTAATACATTTATGCTTCTTACATCGTGCTAAAGCGTATAGTGTAATGGTATTTTTATGAATTTTCATGTAAAACATACTTCATCGATTATCGAGTATACAATTTTGAATGTACTTTGTAATCACTATTCAATATTCATCGTGTGTGATTTTAATATTATTATTCAACTATTATTATTTTGTAGCTGTAGCAATAATGGTACTGTAGTTTTTTATGTTGATTTAAATTCGACAGTTTTAATTTTTAACAATGATTTAGTGCTGCAAATGCTGCACAACAAGTTGATCTGTATAACTAATATTCAATACGAATGGTGAAAAATAAAATATTTACCCTTCGCGGATACGATAATTTTGTATGCTATGATTTTGCTGAGATTGTCCACAATCGTATAATTTTCGTATTCTTTTATCTGGAGCTGAAAAAGTCAATTGAAATATACACTTTATCGTCTTGCATGTAAGGTTAAATCTTACGTATTTTAATTTATCAATGTATTGTAGCATTCGAAATTGTGTTTAACGGGTTCCTTTGTCAATCTTTTCCTCCGCAGTGATTACTTTAACAAATATATTTTTCCCATTGGCCGCAATAAGAGTGAACTAAAAGCTTATACGAGTGATCAATTTTCTGAAATGAGAATTTTGTGAATAAGGTTGTAATTATTGCTGTATACAGTAATCGGTGAAACGAGGGCAGGTCAAAGACCGGAGCAATTGTATCGTAGGGGCGGGTCGAAACTATAACAGATAATGTTTTTAAAAGCTGTGTACTAGAAGCATCCTATCAAAATCATAATATTGCACTAGTCGAATGGAGTGAGCGCCTTAGCTTATTGGGAATTTAATTAAAGAAATTGCTTAAACTCCGCTTGAAAATATTCTGACTTTTTATGCCAAAATATATGTTTATGATTGTTTGTATAAATTATCGAGCAAAGGTACTTTCGTAGGTAAGGAATAATTACGCTCAGACCCTGCCATTATAATAATCGTGTATTCAAAAGCACTGAGCTTACATAATGCACGATATAGCAGGGCGTAACGGAATTTCTTTTTTTTATTTATAACAATCGTAACTGGGATTACCTTGAAAATGAATCAAATAATTATTAAATAGTGCACGTTCATCGAGTAACGAGAGCGTGTAATTTATAAAAACCGTTTAACAGGTACGTATTATGAACACCGATGAATAATTTTTGTTACGCAACGAGGAAATCCACAAAAACTGTTCAATAAGACTAAAACAACTTAAAAACATGCATTGTAAATCGCAATTATAATCACATCCCATCCGCAGTAGATCACGATAATAATACCGATAGAGACTTTTTCGAAAAATTTATATCATTTTTACTCGAATTAAATGCTGAGTTCGTTGATTAGGAGGTGACAGCTTGTCTTTTCTCGGGCATAAATTGATATAGGCGACTGGAATTAATTTCAAAGCAAAGTTCATTTTGATACTTTGGCGTGTCAGAGGCCTTGGGTAGCACATCGGTGAATATGTAGAGTCGTTGAAGGTAGCATTAGTTTTAAATGTTTGCAAACAAGTCGAAGCATCGGTATCGGTTAACCTGGTTTTTATCAGTTATATTTCGAATTATAAAAGCTTCACTGTAATTCGAATGTCTAGAAATACAGTGATAAAAATTTTATGCGGAAAATTTTACTTCTTTATCACGGCCAATTGCTTTTCTATAAAAACGCAGTGCCAAGTTGAGTCGTGCATTAGTAAATGTAAGTTATAATGATGTATCGGGACCGAATATATCGACGCGTGAATAATTAATACATTTTTTTGAATAAGCGATATTGTGAAACTCACTTGTACGCGAGCAGTACAAGTGCAGCATGAAAAGTGAAAGTAGCAAATAAATCTATAAATGGAGTTGACAAGATTTTCATCGTTGCAAGGTCAAGAAATCATGTTAATCGGGAATGGTAAACAAGTTTGTGTACCGTCGAGTCGAGCATTTAAAATAAAATCTTACCCGTCGTATTTTATTTTTCTGCGAATGTAACGTATAATCAAAAATTATTGTTAAAAAAAAGTTTTTTTAATCATTATTATTCACTTTTTCGAACTTTGTTGACAAAAAAAAAAAAAAAAAAAAATGGATAGTGCCCGATCGCAGTAAAATAAGAACTTTCAAAATTTTGAATTATTATCTTATTTAAAGAAGTCGGTTTTTTATGCGCACGATTATTCGTCGTTTATATTTATTGAGTAAAATATTTTTCATTAGATATCTCCCGAAGAAGTATGTTTTTTAAGTTTATAGTGTCGTAAACGAGATAATGAAATAAAAACGTATACGCCGCAGGACGTAAATTATAAAGTAAACATTAATAATTTCGAAGATTGTAGTTTGATGTATACGTACTGCATTTACGTAATCCGTGAAGAACTGTGTAAATTAATCTTAACCGAGTAAGCAGTGGTCAAGTAAAAATATTATTAGTGGTATGATAATATTGTTTTATTATTAAAAAGAAGAAGAAGAAGAAGAAGAGGAAATTGAAGTGGAGCGAAGAGCCGAAGAAAAATCGCATCCAGGTCCGCTAATTTTTCAAATCGCTCGACCCATATTATGTATACACAAGTTGCTTAAACAAACTGGCGATACTATTCTAATATTAGTTTCGACTCTCTTACGGCATTACAATTATAAATAGATCGAGGAGCGTAGATATTGCTAATTTTTAAGCCTGACGCTGCGCAATAAGTTATAAGTGGAATATTAGACGCGATAAGCAAATAAAGCTACGCTGTTTACAGCGAGTAGCCAAGTTTGTACAAGCAGAAGTGAACTCAATTGGTTGTGCAAACATCGGCCTGGCATTTGGCTGTGCATTATTATTTCGCACGCTCCCCTGAAAACCCGATGACCGAGCCGAGCCGGGAGTCGGTAATATGCGTTCGATAAAATTTCAAAGGGAAAGAAAAGAGGGTGGGTGGGGGGGGCAAGGATGAAGGGCTCGGGGTGTCAGCGGGGCTCCGAGCCGGGAGCCAAGTAACCAAATGGCATTGTTACTAACAACACTCGGTTGCCACGTATCCCTTTTCGGTAAAGGCAACCCAAACTCAGGCGTCGCTCCTCCTTGTCTGCGGGACCCTCGGGTAGAACGGAGTCGGCTGATATCGGTCCGGTTCTTCCTGCGAGGACACTCGGACTCTGACCGGACTCATCTTTTCGTCCCTGCGGCGGGTGGCGGTGTCCGAAATTGTCCGAATCCACCGAGTACCGAATTGGACACCCCCGACATAACCTTAAAATCCGGCTCTTCCTGCCTTCGCTCGATCGCTCCTCCTATTGGCGTGGCGTGGGGGTCGCTCGATTCGGGTATTTGGATTTTACGTTCAGTGCGTGTATCTAAAATCATCGTCTCCGACCCGGCCAGCACGGCTCATCGAAACCGCAATCGTTTATTGTAATTCTTCTTCATTTTTATGATGAAAGGGTACGAGGGCACAGAAGCTTGATCTTTGGCCAGTCGATAATAAGTATTTTATTGCCGGGCGAAAAGAAGTTGACCAATTCGTTACGCATAACCTGCACTGGAAGACAAGGCCTTCAACTGTCTAATTTATTAAACGTAATAACACTTTCTACAATTGTTAAGTAATTATACGTATTTTAAGAATTATCATACTTATTATCATTGTAAGCGAATCGATAAAGAAATACCATTAAAGACTTACTATTTTCTCTTTGACAATCGATGTTTTGAAGTACGAACGTTTCCGGCGCGTTTATGTTCTTTTAGGGGTTCGAAAGCATGATACACTTGGAATCAAGTACAGGCGAAATTTTGAGGTAAGCGAGCCTTTACCGCGTCTCTGTATCTCACAATAACATTACCTGCGAGCCGTAGCTGAAGGCTTTTGAGTTTTGCACATGATTTTACTTCTTGGATATCACGCTTACCTTCAGGTTCACTTATCACGATTTACCACTTAATCCAAATAAGTAAATAAATTTTACTTAAATATATATATGTGTGAGCGCGCGTGTGTGTGTTTGTATGAACTCTTTGTTTCACCGTAGGCAACAATGAATTTTGATCGAAGACTGAAGCAACCAATTCTTTTCATCGTTTTTATTTTATCTTCCGAGCTATTGTTATTCATGACACATGCATTTGCATGTTGTCTTTTAAACAAGTCTTAATATTTGATCGTTGTAACTTTTATTATAAAGCGCAATCATTCAGGATGTGATTTCCCTAAGATAATTTCTGTTTGTGTTTTTATTTTAGTTCTAAAATGAAGGGCGTTATCGATGTTCTTGCCATGCAAAGAGAAAAGAGGATTAGTTTGCAAAAAAGTATTATCATTGACTATACCAAAGGAAGTGATAGCTTCACTGTGGCTAGATTTATATTCGAATGTGGTAAGTGTAGTTAACGTTAATATTTGGTTATTTTAAAATAGTGTTAAAATTAATATAACGAGTAAGGATATCAATAAACGATCTTTGAAAAAAAAGGTATTTATGTTGATAAAGATCTAATAATAATAAATGCTGTAGAATATCAAATATTAAGATAATAAAGTCTACAGATTCTTGATAGCTTATGAATTAACTGATTATTACATTTCTTCAGGCTTTAAATTGGACGCACACCCACTAACAATTTCAACAGCTGCAACTCTGTATCATAGGTTTATGAGAGAGGCATTACCTCAAGGATATGATCCATACGTATGAAAACTTGTCTTAAAAAAAAAAGTAAATGTGAAGCATTTAAATTATTTAGTAAAAAAATTTCTTACAGTTAATAGGATCAACATGCTTGTATTTAGCGGGTAAGATGAAGGATAATCACTTAAAAATTCGAGATGTTATGAATGTATCTTACAGTACATTGCATAGAGGTGCACCGCCCCTAGAATTAGGAGATCAATATTGGGGTATGCGCGATGCTATAATACAAGCGGAACTATTAATAATGCGAATGCTCAAGTTTCAAGTAATGCCAGAACATCCACACAAGGTACTGATTTCTTTACAATTGCAGCATTGAACTGTCGATAAATTAAGTTGATTTTAATGATTTGAATGCTAATGAACCTATGAAACGTTTGCTTCAAGGTATTTCGCAAGATGATAATTTATAAGATTATTGTAAATATATATTAAATATAAATTAAATTACATTAATATATTTGAAGGTCAGCGTAATGGATTTATAATTTTTAAGTTCAATCAACATTTTATATTGCGAAATTTAGAATAAAAATATTATTTAGCTGTAGTATATTTAGTATGAATACGAAAGTAAATGTATTATTTTCAGTATTTATTACTTAGCTAATTTCTTATTAATTACTCATTTACAGTATATGCTACATTTTCTGAGATCTTTACAAGCTTGGTTTGGAGAAGAAGAATGGCAAAAATATCCTGTATCAAGAACCAGTATGTCTTTATTACAGGATTTCCATCATATTCCTGCAATTCTAGACTATCCTCCAAATTTAGTTGCCATTGCTTGTATCAACCTGGCTTTACAAATTTATGGAGTAGTAGTGCCATTAATGGATGAATGTGATCAACAGCCATGGTTTAACGTAAGTTGAAAAACTGCATTTTATGCAAAGTAAATAATCATGATCATAACATAAGTATATTCTTAGTTACAATTACATCTATATTGTATCCAATATCCATAGGCTTCAATCTTTCATTGTAAAATCTATAAATTAACAATCTAATTATAAAAAAAGTATGAATTAGCTGATATTAATTTAATATTTCTACATTAATTTTCATAAATTGTCACTCTATCTTGCAATGAAATATGAGTATTATATTTATATATAAAAATGTACAAAAAATTGTAATTATTATTATATCTTTACAAATCAATTCCAAACTTCGAGTCCAAAGTCAATAAATTCGAATATGAAATAGTTATTTAAAAGTAATAAACATGCTAACTATAACTCTTGTTTATTAATAATAATAATTATAAAGAAAAAAGGCGAATATTTGTTATATTTTCTCTATATACTTTATTGCAACAGCTTTATTATTCCATTGAGTGAATCACATTTTAAAATTTTTGAAGACAACATGAACTTTATATTATACAATCTTAACATCCAGAATAATTTTTTTAATGTCATTTTTACAGGTTTTTTGCAAAGATTTGACCAGAGATAAGCTTTGGGAAATAATGGAAAAAATTATGGCATCATATGATGAAGAACCAGAGACAAGAGATCATTAACTATATTAGTTAATAAAATTTTACTTTCTCATGCCCAATCATTTACACTTAATTTTAATTTTTTTTAACTGATTGAAAATTAAGCTATCAATTCCAAGACTAGTTTGTAATTTGTACGCATTTCTCATTTTTATATGTGTAAATATAGAATTAGTAAATAATTATTTAATGGACTAAAATTGGCTTTTACTCTTACTAAATGCACACTTTTCCCTGTCATTATATACTTTTATTTTTATATTTAGAGTTCGTTAACTCATAAATTTTGGTTTTTGAATCGACATTTTTAAAAAGATATATTTATGGAAATCAAAAATCTGTACACTAACATTAGATTTTAGAATTTAACGTAGCAAAGGTACGTGAGAATTTATGTAATATGAACTTTCAAGTATTTTGATAGAAATCTAATGATGAAAATTTACATTATAAATTTATATTAAAAAAAAAAATTCAGCTCAATTTGAATTATAATTATAGTAATTTTGCCTGTACAAGCACTTTTAATATTTTGGTAATTGGGTCCTAATCGTTTCGTGAATGCTGAATCTTAAAAACTATCTATATAAGATTTTATCAAAATATTATAATCGTGCAGAGTAATTTTACTTACTATTTTATTGTAAAACAACACTAGTAATAGGTTTAAAAAATACGTTTAAAAATTTGTATATTAAACACATTGTACAATACAAGATTGTCTTCTTTTCGCATAATTTACAACGATTCGGAATTTTATTACAAATTATGATTAAGATTAATTTATCAGTTTTTCTTATTTTGTATATTGCATAAGATAAATTCTTTTTGCCTCGTCTGTGTTGTACGAATCCATAGAAATTTATCAAATGTATCAAATAGCCATGAATTGTAGAATAATTGGATTCTTTATTGATTCAATGAAATAAATATTAATTTTTAATGGCAGGTCAGTATATTTGTATATTGATGGCTTTATATGAAAATTGTTGTAAATTCATTTGTAAAAACGTAGTCCTCGTCATAAATGATTATTGGTTACTTGAACTAGTAATAATTTAACTACAGATTTGTTTGTAGTTCAAAGTTAAGTATTTTTTAAAGGAATTAATATGTGACATAAATTTAATTTTCTAAATTTTTACAATTTATGTACATTCTAAATTTTACAAATATAATTACTCTGTAATAATAAATAAATAATTAAAATTTTTATTTAAGGTAAATGATAAATTATTAAAAATCTAGTATACAAATTAGTCAATGGTGAATATTTTAATTGCATTAAATTGAAAAACGTATTTATAATTTATGAAGTGACTTGATTTTTAAAACCTTGGTACAGATCATTAATTATAAAACAGACGCCTTTTCAAGAATGCACGAATATATAAAATTAAGAAAAAATGCAAATTTATTCAATTACAATTCTATTCGAGCTCTAATAAAATCTAATGTATAATTGTATAATATTGCAATTTCACGATTGCGATTGTTTAAGCGTAAGGATAGAGAGAGCTTTTATAATCCATTTCAAGATCTAAAGATTTTGTATAAATGCCGTAGGCTGATTGGTAATTAGGAGATTAAGTTAGAGTCTTTCCATAAGGAAAAGAACACGCGCAAGGTAAGACTATTTGTTTGGTTTTACTTTGGTTTTAAATTGACTTTCGCCGCTTGGTTCTTTTATATTTCCTTAAATTGTTGTCATCGCATATTAAAGGAAATTATACAATAGTAAATGAAGACAACGAGAGCCGTTACTCTTTTATATGGCTATTCTTAATTATTACATCGATTGACATTCATCGTAGTGTAATTATGATTACGCGTTTTTTCATGAATTTTTCGGTTAGCATATTAATACGTTTGCTATAGTTATTTAAAGTTCTTTATAAATAACGTTTTTGGTTGTTTTCTCGCACCATTAAATCGCTACATTTTGTTTTAAAAAGCGTTATGGATAAAAATTCGTCGAAAGACTGCTTTTCGATTATGACCTCCACCTCTCCTGTACCTCATATCTCCTTATTAGCTCTCTCTCTTTGGCTACGTATGGTATGTCAAAGGGCAGAGAAGATTTAGGAAGCCACGTCCTTCGCTTTCATGAAATATGTCAACATATCAATTGGTAGCGGGAATACAATAGTTGAATTCTTCTCGGCTGAAATTGTGTTCAGTGTCTGAAATGAGAAACGTAGCACATTTTTTATTAAATTCCACACGAGAATAAAATGACGCCTGATTCGGCTCAATACTTTGATGAAAAAAAAAAAAAAAAAAAAAACAAAAATAAGCCGAGCTTTTGCTTGGAGGGATTTAAAAAATTACACCGACGTCCAAAAAAACTCGTTTGCGGCCAGACCCGCAAGACTTTGTTTACCAACATCGTTGGGAAATTAATGCGACCCCGTGCCCGCTAACGGCACCAGAGGGATCATCACCCGGTGACATCGGGTGCGTTGCTTTTGCAGCGTTGCGAGTACCAATTCCAGTTGAGCAACGGATGATTGATCTCGGCAAGAGTTCGACAAGAGAAGCTTTCGCGTAGACTTAAGAAGACACATAAAACCGAGGGAGGCTAAGCTTTATAGCGAGTACACGCGCAAACGCATTACCGCGCCGGGAGTGAAAATATCAAGGCCAGGAATAGGAGCCCGGAGGAGTGAGGCTTGGTGCCTTCGAGAGGCTAATTTTAATGCGATGTTGAAATAGTACGGTGACAAAATAACGGGGTGGGCTTATGAGGCTAGTGACCTGAAGATATCGCAATTGCAGAGCCGCGGGGGAGTCCCCGATGACTTCGGATGCCTCTCGAAGTGCTCTGCTGGCCTTTTGCTCGCCCTCGGCTGCGATCACCTGCAATCAGGCATTGTCGTGGTTAATAGGGTTTCAGCTCTGCTCTTTAACCGTTCTTTTGTTTTGTTTTCCTCGGCCTTACCTTGGCCCGCGCCTCCCGAGCGGCTTCAGCCTCGGCGGCCATGGCTCGTTGCAATTGTACCGGCAGTCGTACGTCTTTGCTGTAACGGGAAGATTTTTTGTACTGTTATGATATGGCGATACCAGTCCTGTAGGTGCGACGTGCTGAATTTGCGCGTGTGCGTGCGTGCGCCTCGGCTCGAGTGCCGCTCGAGTAACGCTCGAGTAGCGCGGCGATACGCGCGTCGCGTATATCGTTTTCAAAAACGGAGCTTCCTTTTTTCGGTGACTGCGAAACAGTCACGATCTTGGGTTACGGTCGAGTCGAGGCGTGTCCCATACGTGCCTCGCCGCTTTTCATAAAAATTCTACTACGTACTTGAAATGCTCGGGGACTTTATTGCTCGAATGCCTCGAGACTGATTTACTTACATCTCAACGCGTTCCACTTTGATGCCCCACGAGTCCGTGGCTTCGTCCAGCGATATCTGCAAGCAATATTCGTGATCTTATTCGCACAATTTTCCAATGTTTTTCAAGCCACCGACAATTGCAATATAAGCCATTATTAATAATAATAAGCTCTTCGGCGCGAGGCCTATCAAAGAGGCTCTTTTGTCGATTTACTCGATCGATGTAGGAAATAAAAAATTGAGACTCTTAGCGGCTTTTACCGTTTTCAACCGTCACCAACCTGTATTTTTTCTTTTTTATTTTACAATGTGACGGTAGGCTTTAAATATTCATAAGTATACAATCGAGACATCGAGGTATTCGGGATTATTAGCATAACATGCAGCAACACTGTTAAAATAAGGATAACAGCGAGGTGGCGCGAAGTGTCGAGGTCTCGTGGGAGGTTTAAAGCCGAGGAGGCACTCGGTTGGGCGACTAGCTTAAAAACTCTTCCAATGCAAGAGAGGAGAGCGAGCGCTTGTCGCAATGGCGAAGGAGCGGCAATGGTAAAGGACGATGAGAGGGGCGAGCCCTCGGACTGACCTGCATGTTCCCGGAGATGGTCTCGCGCTCGCTGAGGATCTCGTGGAGCGGCCTCGTGCCCATGGTGTTCCTCAGCGTAGTCTGGGCGAGGAGCCTCGTGCTGTGGTGGGCGTTCTCCACGTTGGCGATGGAGATGGTCGCGTTGTTCACGCGGTAGTAAACCACGGCGTCCACCGACACGGTCACGCTGTCCTTTGTCAGCACCTGTGCGCCCATCGTCCGTTCAGTTCCTTGTCCCTGCCTGGATTCTTTCGTTTGGGCGCGAGCTCGGACGCCCCTCGAAAGGGGCATCCTCCCTAAGCTCGGCCACTTTTTTCAAGGGCGCGTCGTACTTTAGGCCACGCGAGCCTCGAAGCCGCGATTAGAACAGCGAGGCCGACCCTAGCCATCGCTACTGACAAATTTAAAAGCAGCTGCTCTAAGCGAAGGAGGGAAAAGGTACTAGGAGCAAAACATTTGGATTATTTTCTTGTCGCCGAATAACAAATGCACTTGCAGTCGCACTTTGGGGCAGGGCAAATTTAGCACACCGACCCGTGATTTTAAGAGCAGAGACCGAACGTTGTTACGGTATGCTTCGGCCGCGGCCGAGCGAGTTTTATTCTTCGTGAGCAACAGCTGCAGTGCAAAGGCTCCCTTTCACCGCTCAAAGTCTACTTCGGTACTCGATTCCCAGTCGTAACGTTATGGTAAAATTAAACGAGAGGAAGGACGGGACAGATAGGACGGGAAGGAGCCCTTTTTTCGGACCAGAATGTACAATGCCAAGGGTGTGTACGAACCTCCTGGGGCGGCACATCGTAGGTCCGCGTGCGCAGGTCGACTCGAGCGTAGCTGTCGACGCACGGCAGGATGAAAAAAATCCCTGTGAAAGACAGAGTAAATTCGTCAGCCAATGCAATTTGCCAGCATGGGATTTCTAATGGGAAAAGCCAGCGCTACGATTTTAAGCGGCCGTCTGTACGACGAGTGGAGAGCGAGATAAACGTATTTAGCTCTTCTAATGCGCTCTGAAGATATGAAAAATTCATCGCGTTACCCTTTCCTCTGTTTTACTTTTGCGAATTCTCTACTTATCGTTGCTTTAGTACTCTTTTATCACATTTGTACGCATTTACGTTAAGGATTAACATCAATGAAATGCGGGTGGCTGTCTTTAAACATTGTTATCAGAGTTATGCGATTTTATGTAAGATTTTCTTTCGATGAATCATCATACATCATTAAGATTATAAAAATCTTTTTGCAAAGCACTGATCAATTTCTGTGAATCTTTACGAACAATCTCCATCAGGCTTAATTTTAGCATTAAAATACTTTTATAATATTGATGGGCTCGTATTTATAATATAAAATAAAGCTGTGCTATTTAAATGAAAAAAAAAGAAGGAGAAAAAAAACTGAGTCTTGTGAACGCGAAGGAAAAAAAAGTATAAATAATTCAAGAACGATAATGTACGTTAAAGCCCTTTGAAAATTCCGGCTCATAAAAGAAATAAAGCGGCTCAAAGAGTATTTTTTTTTTGCCAAAGCAATTTCTATAAATGCAAAATGACCCATTAAAGTGATTCAATGTATTTTAAATTCATCGAGTCGATACTAATAGACAATTGGCTTGATTTTATCATAGAACTTAAAAAATATTGAACGAAGAACAGCGTACGACTACTAAAAGGAGCTTCGTTTGGGGGGGGGGGAATGTAGGGAAAGCTGGGCGATAGTCTCGAAGGGTTGAAATATACGGAGGAGTTTTATCCTTCGGGCTACCGACCTCGGCTGCTGGGCCGAGGAAGTAGTAGGCGGAGGGGGATCAGAAGCCGAGATCGACTACTGGTAAAATGAGATTGCCGGCACCGGGCGACAGGTGGGATAACGTCCGTCAGCCCGAGCAAAGGCGGGGGAGCATCGATACCGTCTGGAAAGCCGGGAAAAGCGGCTCTCGGTCCGGACAGCCAGAGCCGGGCAGGACCACGGGAGGACTCGTTATTTTTAGCCGAAAATGTGTCGCGGCCGGGCGTGTTTGCCAATGCCGTCGGTGTCGGAGCTACGAGCTCGGCCGGAAGCATCGGCCCACGAAAATATGTTGGCCACGTCCGTTAAGGAAGCATCGGACACGAGCTCGTTGAGCCTTCCCCCTTGGGTTCCGATTTACCGTTCGTGGGCAAAACTCCTGGGCCTCGGCACCGCAGGATCGCTCCGCTTCGCAAGCTCGCCGGTCGATCGGGTAACGGCGAGCAGCTCGTGATCGAGGAATTCCCTGGGTTTCTACAGGAGCATGGTACGAGGCAGGGGCTGCATTGGCCATCGGCTCGTAGGCTAGAAGGCGATTCGGTCGGAGCAAAGAGTCGAGCGCGAAAAATGATGCGTGGACAGGGTCCAGAAGCGGATACCTGTCGGATAAAACGGTCCTGCCGAGTCCGCCGGGCTCTTCGCTGATTGGGACGCGTAATCGGACTGGAGCGAGATTCGCCGTGGATCCTCGGGCTGTTTTGCGAGCATTTCCGCCTGTAGCTAAAGTATAACCATACTGGGGACAGGCAGCGAATGGTCCAACTGCGGGGCACGCGATAGAATTCGGGTTCCGCGTATGAGAAGGACCTCGAGACTCGAGAGGCCAACGGGAAAAGTCGAGCTGAATGCCTTGGAGGATATTGAAGTTGCCGAAGCAGAGGCCGAGATCTCGTCGAGTCGGGACGTGTCTCGAGGTCCCTTTCAGTGCTAATCTCTTTTTTTACATATTGCCCGAGCAATCTCTAAGTGATTATATAACGGACTAATGTTCGATGTATTTATCATTCTTGGGTACGTCTGCCTTGCTTCTTTATTGAAATGTCGGTGATTGATTTTCTTACGAGTACTTTTTTTTTTTATAACTTCTTGTATTTTTAACGCTTCCGTTCGCATTGATAATCGAAGGATGGCCTTTTTTACAACTAACAACGACGCCCCGAAACTTTTCTAGCTGCTAATAGCAATGAATTTTTATTAGGGCAAACTCTCCCTACCTTTTCGCCTTCTCTAAAAATTATTGATAAACTTTTTCCTATTTTAATTATTGTCTTGGTTAATTGCTGGAAATTCCAATTAGTTCTTACCTGGTCCCTTGGCTCCACCCGAAAGAAGTCTGCCAAGGCGGAAAATAACAGCTCTTTCGTATTCTTGGACCACCTATAGTATATTAAGAGCGAGCAAATTTTTTTCGTTATAAGCATTAGTAAATATTGTTCTACGAACTACTGAATTTGGACCGTATTAATGAACGATTCAATTTCGAAGAAATTCAAAAGAGTAAACATAATTTGAATGAAATTAACGAGTGTGTGTGTATATTTTTAATTATTCATTCGTATCGTATAAAGAAGTTTTTTTTCAATTGTTCATAATATGCAATGATGATTATAGAATCTTAATACCTTGTCAAATATTTATCTAAATATGCAGCGTCATGAAATTCTATTTAAAAAATTCAGGCAATAAAATTCAATTGTATATTTTTTAATTGAATGATTCTGTTAAAATTGAAGCGCGCAGAGAAAAACGAGCATTGAATAAAAGCTGCAGATACGGTCTTTGTTATTTGTATTTGTTAAAAAAATATAATATGTAAATTTAATATGTAAATTCGAGTATTTTTAATGTTAAATACGTATAACTAAAAATATTCAATTATGAAAATACTAATTTAGAATAAAAGTGATATTGAACGAGGTATTTATACGATATTTCTTTCAATGGAGTATATTAAACATTTCTAATGGGTTGAATAAAAATTAAAAATAAACAAATGCTTGTCACTGATGAATAATAGTGAATGTATTTTAAAAAAATTGTATATTTTTTAAATCGCGCATAATGTTAAGTCTATTCCTAGACATTTGAATAGTACGTTTTATACCTTGAAACACACAAAGAGAGAAAAGGGCATCGTCATTATCACCAGTGCCCAGGAAAGTATGATAAGGACCTTTCCGCATGTTCCTTCATCGACATCCTTACTGTTACCATCCTCGGCTATAAGAGATAAAAGTTTTATATGCACATTGGAGTCCAATATAGTATAAAATATAATGATTATTACAAAGTGCTTGGGCTTTTACTTTTACCAGCTTTATTATGCTTAATTTGTTTTGAGCAGTTATTCATATTGATAAACATTTTTTATTAAAAATACGTTTTTAATTTTATGCAGTCAGCTTACGCATTGAATAAATTAATTTTTTTGCTTCTTTTTCCGAAAAAAGATTAACAAAGTTTTGTTATTCTATTAATCAATAGTGTTAGACATTTTAATTATAATGTATTATGACCATCAATCGGTGACTTGTTGCGTGAAAGAAATGTTCTTAACTTTAACACTTTTCTTCTGCTCAATTACAGCTTTTGAACCACATTCTTGTTTGAGCGGGTGTGAGCTTATTTTTTAGTGCGATGAAGATTGATAATATTAATGCTAAGTCATACTTATAAATTTAATGTAATGCTATAGGATTTTACAGTTACTCTTATGTAAATAAAAATTAGTCATTAAAGTTTGTAATTCATGAATCAATGCTTCATTAATAATATTTTAAATCAATATAGCATATATCTTACAATTATTTTATGGAAAAATTCAATTTTTCGGATTCCGACAGCGGGTTATATATATATATATATATATATATATTAATTTGTAATTGCATGATATTAATAATATGAAATACCCAACGTAATGTACAAATGCACATACATAATGTTCATAAAATATAAGCGTAGAAGTTCTTTTAAAATAGATTTTACCTTAACATAATTACAAAACATCGGTTATAGATAGTTTTATAAATTGTTCTATAAAATAGAGGTCAAATACATGATTATACTTGGGTATAATTTCCATAATTACATTACGTTTTAATTTTTATTTTTATTTTAATTTTTTTATTTTATCGATAAAAAAATAACATATTTTTTTATTGACATATAATGAATTTACCGAAAAATGAATAATTAATTTTGTTTAAAGTATTATTTAACGGATGAAGCTTTTAATTATAATAAGTTTTTGACTAAATTTATGTTATTTGTACATATTATATTAAAATTAAATACAAAAGATAAATTGGTTTTTCGGACAATTGGTTCTAAAAAAGATTCAAGTATAGTTATAATACGTGAAACGATAAGTTCTTAGACAAACATATGCTTAATATCTTAAGCTTAACGAAGTTTAACGAAAAGCGGGTTGTGTGCGTTAAAACGCTTAAAACTTTTTGTTCTAATTCTAAATATAACATGTATAATTTCGAAGCCAAGTATTTGATACGTACGAGCGATTAATTCTTTATATATTAATAGAAAAATTTCGTCGTTCGATTCCAGTCACTTGCAATCCTTGTCAATAAAATGACAAAATACGATGTAAACAATAATGACCCATTGGAAAGTACAACTAGTCATAAAATATGAAATCGTCTATTTTTACGATATTTGATCGGAAAGATTTTGACATTTTAACTTGATCATTGTGACAGTGCATGTATTAAAAAAACAAATAGGTAAGTATAAACGTTAACATTTTATGATTCAGATTTAATTGTAAAGTCTTATAAGTTTATTTCGCTTTAAAATACGCGGAAAATTATTTTCTTCTGGAAGACTAGAAGGAAACGTATATTAAAATGAAAGTTAAGCATGCTTTAAATAAGGTATAAAATCAAATGCCATCATTCACTCAATGCTGATAAACATGTATAATTTAATGTAGGAAAGTAATTATTTTTTTAATTAATGTACGAGGAAACGTTAATTTCAACCTCAATTTACGTATGGTAAGAGCATTTCATTGAACGCTCGTGAAAGTCTCACGTCTTTAAAACTTAACTGCAGTCGTAAAGATACGTAAATATTTTGAAGGATTTGAGTTTAGACGTCTAATGTAGCCACACTAGGGTAATGCGGCAAGCAGCGGTATAAAGAAGCTCTTTATACTCCTCGTGAAACGGAGAAGTGGAGCATCATAAATGCTTTAACGTCCACTAGCGCAAAATATTAAGGGCAAAACATTGCGCCGTTATAATGTAGTCAGCGCCTATAATCGATGCCTCGCATCGGGACGAAATCGCACGCCACTGCAAGATGAGAGGGGCCAAAAGGCGAAAGGCTTGCGATTAGAGAAAGCCAAGTCGAGTCCCTTGAATAGCGGACAGGGGATGCGACGCGTGGGTCGGGAGTCTTTCGAAGCGTCCGCCGATCGATAGCCTAGCGTTTACCTGAACCCTGAATTAGCGAGCGCCTTCGCTATTTGCCCTGTGCTCGCGTTCGCCCGCAAGCCGCCCGAATCGCTTTACCTCCGTGGAATCCTCCCCGGCAGTCTTTTATACGGCCAAGCGATACTCCTACACATGCCTACCCAACTTAACAACAGGCCTATCGAACAATTTCAACGAGGCTCCGAGCGATTAAGCCGATACAACTATTTATTTACTATAAATGGCCAAGAGCCAACTCGCCTTCTTCCATTTCGGTCTTTTATATTTAAAGCACGCGTTATCTTGACGAGATACGCACAGCATCTTCAGTGACTGTGAATTTCTAATTGAAGCTCCTAATTGAATAATTCACGTATGGAAAGGCAACTGTACGAACTATTAAGGCTTTATAAAATGTTATAATACGCCTTATAAATTAACGTGCGTTTTGTATGGAGTGTTCAGTGGACTGTTGGTTAAGCGATAAATTGATATGATATTAAAACCTAATGATGAATCATATCTACGTGTTGAATCAGTACCGTCCATTAAGCTACTCGAGTAGCAAAATATTTATCTATTGAGAAACCAAGGAACTTACACACACACACACACACACACACACACACACACACACACATATATTATTGTTAATCTGCATGCTTTCTAGCTACGAAATATTTTGTTTAATTATTATATTTATTATTTAATTACGCGCACTAATTAAGCGTTTTATAAGCCGCTCGTTAATTTAATTTATTGTACCTATTATTAAGAGTGTACGTAGTATTACGTGTACAGTCAAGAATTTTTTAAAACATTTTAAACTAACTTTGAAATATTGTTGCTAGTAACATTTATTATACTTAAAAGTAATAATTGGGACTTAAAAATTAAAATTTAGCCCTTGAACTTTGAAACAATTTCAATAATAGCGAATTTGACTTTAAAATTTTTACTTTACTTTAATTGATTACACGAGTGTTTTAATATAGAATCATTTTGAAATATAATATATTAGAAAATATACGACAGAAAAAGAGCCGTATTTAAAAAAGTCACAACTATAGAACCTTTCATAACACATTTTTATCTTAGACTAAAATGGCAACATTATTTTACACTTTTTTCCCTTTTTTTTAATTTGAATTATTAGCGTCATATTCATTTATAGAATTAGCAATGTATAATTGCTTTAAATAAATGAACTCGAGTAAGTTAAAAAGAATTACTTATTATATAGCTATATCGGATTAAGTTTTCAAGTAATTTCAATCTTTACTAATGGTTAGAGTAACATCGTTACAAATTTGTCAGTATTGTCGTATAATAGAATTTTAATCAGACTCAATTTGTATTTAAGTATTGTAGTACTATTTAAATAAGAGATTTCATTTTTCAAAATCTTTTTTTTTTGTCAAACAATTCCATCTTTGATACAACAGTATTTCAATTGCAGTTGAGGTAAATTTTTCTTTTTTTTTTTTTTTGAAAATCCGATATACGAATGTTAATCGATTGCTAAAATAATATGGAGTAGCGAACTGGTACTTTTTCAAGACAACAGATCAAAAAACATATTTTCTAACTCATTGACTTTGTACTGCATTTTAATTTCAATTTCGACCATTATAGTCGCTGGGAATCTGTCGGATTTATCACGAACTTCCGACGTTATTTTTTCTTTCATATGTATATGTATATTTTATATTTTATAAAATATATTTTATATATTTGGGCACGTTTTATTTGTTTTGGTTATTGATAAGAGGACAAAGACCTACCAGCAGTGGTTTTGTATGCATGAAATTTCATCCGTGCTCACTCCTACAATACGTTTCTCTTCGCTTCTTTCTTTCAATTTTACTTTCATTGCACAAAGTTGTTCGCTATTGTCGCTGTTCAAAGGAAACGAAGGTTACTGCTATTTGCTCTACAGAGTTTACCGCGTTCTTCGGTGCTACGTTTTATTTTTCTTTATTATAGAATATATACCGTGTAGCAGTAAAGTGTCTCTTCTGCGAATGCACAAATGCACTTTTTAAAGCGTTATTAAGTTTCGTATGCGGCTTATATTCTTAAAACAAAAACACATATACGTACTTTTTTTTATAACGCACCGCACCAAATTATGCAATTATAAAAAAAGTTACAACTTTTTAAACTCCTAGTCACATCGTTATATTTTTGCAGAATTTTATTCTTTAGTGGATACCGAAGAGACCGACAGTCCTTATCCTGCGAAATTGAATTTGAAAAAAATTCGTCTTAAAGTAAGTCACATTGTATACTCTCGGCACCTCTTTGGATTATAATTTAATCTTCTTAACCATCTTTTGTTATTAAAAAATGATTGCATCATTTTATTAATCTAATCTTTGTGAAAAGTAGTTTATTTTTATTATTATTTAAGAGTTGAAAAAAACCGTTTGTAGAGATGAATGTTTTATCGCACCTATACACAATGTTTTAAATTGTATTACTTTAATGCAAATGTCTCCGTAACCATAGCAGAAGTGGCAGATTTAAATTTGCTTTAGTGTCTTTTCAAAATTAAGAGACGAACGAACGGACCGATAAGAAATGACTTATTTTCCAATGATAAGTTTAAAAAAAGCCAAATTTTGCGTTTGGCTTTCTTAACTGCAGTTAAAATAAAAAACACGCGAAGGGCTGTGCAAAATGTAGAGAAGTGCTTGGAAGGCGTAAAGGGATGCTCCGAAGCACGGGGCAATGTAATTTATCGGAGTAAGGTACAAGAAATAAGCAGATAAAACGGCTGGGTGCATATTTTTATTCTACTTGTCAAAAGGAAGCACAACTTTTTAATAAACTATTGCACATAAAGCAGGCAGATAAGAAAGCACGGAGCGAGCTTTTAGCATGCTAACAATCTTGCGAGAAAAGCTCGCGTAAAGTCCGCCGATAATGAAAGGAGATGAGGAATTCCCGAGTTATTAAACAGCGAGTGTCATCCTGTTAGCTCAAAGTCCACCGAGCATAATCCCGCCAAACTGAATTATGAATCTTCCATAATACCGAATTCCACACGTCCCTGTCTCTAGAGTAGCTTAGCGGATGCCTTTAATCCCAGGGGAGCGACACACGCTCTTAAAGCTGCAGCGCAACAACATCTTCCTCGGGGCCGCATTGGCCCCTTCAATCAACGAGGCTTTGTCAGCCTCTAGTGCCCGCCTGCCACTCCCGGAGACGCGAGCCGACGACACTCCTGCATTTTACTGTCTTACAACTTCGCGAGGCTCTGAACAGTTTTTTCCACGGGGTTGGGCTAGCAGGGGAGAGTTCGCGGGGGCGATTCACGGGGCCGTCGTTATTATGATTCATTCTGTAATGCTCGATCGATTTTTGGATTCATCAGTGGCGGCACTGGCCCTGCTCTCAATGCTCCATTTGCAACCTATTGCGTGGCTATGGAACTAAGAATCATACCCTACGCACGTGGGACTTGTAATTACTGTTGGCCTAGATCAGATTGTTAATTCTGATAATTTAGAAGCGGCTTGATTTCTTTTGAATTGAAAAAACGCTTTGAACTTTAAACATTTCCGATGGAAATATTGTGCCTTTGAAATTTAATTTACCGCGAATGGAACAAGAAGGTTTGTCTTGAATTATAAGTTGCTTCGATGCATTATACGATTCGATCAACGAGCTTATATAACATTGTATTCCGAACAAGTATTTTATTAAATTTTAACCTCGTATTATTAATTACTATTGGGTTAATGATATTAAATTTAAAAAAAACTTTGAAAGCAAGCATTTTTAATTAACAGAATATTCAAAAATAGATACAACGAAATTTTAATGAAGCTTTATGCTTTAAATTTTCAAAACTATTATCAATCGATGTATTACGTAATTAAAAAAAAAAAATACTTTTCGAAGTAATTTCAATTTTTTTATCGTATGAAACAAAAATATTGAAAACAAACACATTGATTTTTATATTAGAATTGCTATGAGTTTTTCATTATTACCAATTAATATCAAAAAATAAATCTTTACAATAGCGTTTTACACCGTGGTTTTAAAAAATCAACATGAATTTCTTATCCCATTCAATGTTTGCGTTTTGTTCTCTATAACTACGATAGGATGTTTGATATAACTCATTAATATTCAATACACCTACTGCTTCTTCGTAGAATAATTTATATTTATTTATATAAATTATTTATATTTATTCAATTTTTTTGATCATATTAGTTTTACTAAATTTTAATGTAAAATTAATCGGTTAAAACATTAAAATACATTATGGTCTTCTATAATGTTTTTAATTTTTTTAACTATATTTGATTAATATTTGGTTTTAAGATATTAATATTAAAATCATTATTAGAACTGTGTAACAATCACGAAAAGTTATGAAAGTTTAATGTATGAAAATACAAGGTATCGAGTTAGTCATTTGTGAAAGAAAATTGATAATACGTCTAGTAAAATAATAGATATTGCAACATTCATGTTCGATATTATATATTTTATATATAGAAGCTTATTTTAAATAGTTAATATACAAAATTTCTTTTTTTAGTAGTTATATGTATAAATTGTCAAGATCCTAATTAAACTAATACTAACATAATAACGTGCATTAATGCGTTGAACCATCGTAGTATAAATGTACAAATATTTTCTGTTGCAAATTTCATATAAAAACCTATATATCATTCAGTTTTTATTAGTAATTATTTTACTAAAAAAAAGTAATCAATATTCAATTATTATCTAATATATATATATATAAGGAATATTCTAGAGCAGAACTAAATGTACTTGATAACATTTTTATTGAAAAATTAAGCAGTCCTTAAACAGCCATGTAAATAAAGTGTTTATGTGAATGTGAAAGAAATCAGTAAAAATATATAGACGCAAAAACTTTTGCTTATGTCAATAGAAGGGTACTAATTATTAATTTATTAAAATAGTATGTTCGCATGTATATGAATGTCAAGTGAAAGATGCTATACGTCGTTAAAATTAATTTGAACAATCTTATTTGTTATTTAATTGTAGTGTAAATTAGTAATGGAACAATATAAGTCAATATTAATAATGAAAGCGTGCATTGAAAAATGAATAAATCATGCACAAGTTAATATGATTATTTGTAAAACAAAGTGAAAAATGTAAAAATTTAAAAAAAAATCTTGATAAAATATACGTCGTAGTTTCCCAAAGGAAATATCCATTTTTTAAAAACGAAATTTAAATCAATTTAGAAACGCGTTAAAATTACGGAGATAGCGATTCATCGAGTGAAATAATATCATAACTTGATTGGTTATTTTTATTAATTTATTACGGTGTAGTCCCAACGTATATTTTTTTTTGTAATGTATAATAATAATAATAATAATAATAAAAATAATAAATATAAGGCAGAGAATACAATCGGAGGAGTAACACCAACGACTTGTACCGTCGTGTTGCGGAGCGATAATGTGAGAACAAGTCAGACATCGTAGCTAGAAATTACAGAGCGTAGCACTAGACTGAGAGAGAGAAAGCAAACAAAGCCTGGTGTTGGGATTGAATGGCTTGTACTCCTGAGCTCGACAACCGTTTATTAGTAAAATATTAGTTTGTTACTTAATAGTGCATAAAGGAGTAACGTCGTCTTAGGCGAGGTTTCTCAAAGACGGGATATTTAATTAAATAATACTTACAAATATTATTTTAAGTTTTTCCTTTTCTTTGTATTAAATTTTTTACTTCACAACTCTATTATTAATTATTCGAGAAATGTAGCCTAGCCGTATTTTATAAAAATTTTTAATATTGTGTTGCAATTTCAATTTCTAACATCATTTCATTAATTGAAAAACAATTTTATTTTACAAGACCAGCACACACATGTATATGTGTGTATATATATATATATATATATATATATATATATTTACAAAAAATTCAAATTTTATGTTAACTGTACTCATTATCTACTTATAAAATGTTATTATATTTTCAGTATACGAATTTGCGGAATATTATTGAAATGGAATTCCTATGGGTCGCAAATTTAATTTACCTTATCCAATTTAGTTAAAAGGGAACTTTGATAGCTTACATACTCGTATAAATAAAAAAATGAATCTCAAACTTGTTTTACTTCTTCATTTGTAAGAAGCTTTTACAAGCACGTATTATAAATGTTACGAAAGCAGCAGCTGAATTCTTTATATTTGTCTTTCCACCAAGCGTAAATTTACTGCATAAGTAATACAAGTTTTAATTATTTATATCAATCAACGTATTTTGTTTTTTATTTAATAAGTTAGAATATTAAAAGCATTTTTTTACTTATTTGTGCCATACAAATTATATGAAATTTAATTTTTTTAAAAATATTAAAAATTATATTTCTTTAAACAATATTATTATTTAGTATTTCAAATATTTATTATATAGAGAAAAAAATTTAATTTAAAAAATTTAGTTTTAAGTAAATATTTGCTCAAATTTCTATTTCATGTATTTAAACTCATATCGTAATACTTCTTATGTTTTTTTTTGATTTTTAAACATTTCGTAGTTAATTTCGTAGTTAGTTTCATATCAAATTTACAAAGAAGTGGTTTTCAAACCAATAGTATCAAAGATACTTTATTTATGATAGCCATTGATTGTCGTGCATAACTCGTAGGCTTTGAGTCAACGCATTATTTACATATACATATATGTATATATGCATATCTTGAAGGGTTTACATCATTCTTCTGTCAATAAAATATATTGAATATCAATTTAATACGGAAATAATGACATTACTCAACATTTTTTAATTTTTTAATAATTTGCGTTAGTTTTTAAAAATATTTATTTATTTATTATAAGTGTAATTCAACTGATATCCATTTTTTTAATTAAAACATCTTTAAATATAAATCGTCTAATAAATAATGGAAATTATTTCAAAATAATTATGTTTGGAATATACGAAGTAGTTATTTTAATAATTATTAAATTTATTTATCTAAAACTGAAGGAATATTTTTTTTTAATTTCCTAAATAAATATAATACGAAACTGCTTCACGTTATAATAATTAAATGAAATGTAGCAAATGTATAAGTATTGCTTTAATATTGTTTATGGTATATAATTCATACCGAAGGCAACATAACGAAAATAAATTCACTTATTTATAATATTGTTTCAATCAGTTTATATAATGGTTTATGCTAATCGTTATTAAAAGCTGGTATCAGATTTTCTATAAATTTTGCTATAATAAAATTTCTTGCATATATGATATAAAAAAAGTTTCAATCTGATTTCCTATAAAAATCGTTATATTCATGAAATTGAATAATATATAAGGATATTAATTTATTTTAATGAGTTAAACTTTATATATTAAAATATTTTCTAATTTTCATAATTTCCAGAAGCATGTTTTTTTTTTTAAATTGAACAATCATTAATTTTTTAAGTATAAATTCAGCACATCGTAAGAAACCATTAAAAGCAACTTTATTCTGTTCTTGAATAATTTGATAATGTAATTTTACTTAATTGTTAGAGTGACTATAACTTGTCAATGTAATAGTCTTGAATCGCATCAAAGGTAATAAATATTTATCAAATCGTCTTATCGTTGGTACGTAATGAATTAAAATTAACTTATTACAAAAGAAATTTTTCAATTTTCGAAACTAATTAAATCTTTTAAAATTTAGTTCCGATTTTCAGAAGGAAAATTTACTTCATAAATATCATAGTACATGAAAATTTGAGATGAAATTATTAAGTAACAGATCTTTCAATGTGTGCGTTTATGCAAGGAAAATTGAAATTAATTTATTTTAAATTCAACCATAATTTTAAATCAAATCATAAGGAAAATGCATTTCGCAAAATCGAATTTTTGATTGTTTGATTTACTAAAGCGAGAGATTATTCTTATTTGATTTTGAGAACGGTACAATTAAAACCATTGATTTTGGGCAATATCAAAGTTGAGTTTCTTTTAATTAATATTGAGAATGCGAATTAATTAAAATGATCAATCGGTGACTAAAATTGCCCATTTATTTGTTAAGCACGAATTGTGTCGCGTTTTAAAAGTGAGCCGAAAAACAGTAAGCGAATGGCCAAGCTATTATAATAACAGCATTGAGCTTAAGCACATTGATATAAACGTGACTACTAATTATTTTAAACGTTGCGGGAGTATATCGCCGACTGTAAATACAACTACAAACTGGATAAATGCTCGTGACAAATTGTTCTGGAAGCGTGATCTCGGCGGAAGTATTACATATCAATAATAATTTGTGTTTTTAAAAGTGGCTGCAGGGGCAAAATCTTGTTTAAGGATTTTTAAAAAAAGATTCTGCGTATTTTTGAAAACATCCTACGTGTCACTTAAGTAAACTTCGAATGTTTTTTTTTTCTAAAAGTTGAAGTTTCAAATCGACGACTAAAATTTCTCAAAGACGATTAAACATTTCCCTATGCAGTTCAGCATTTTTAATAAGAAATTCATCACTTGTTTATCGTTTATATTCAAAATGTTGCAACAAAGGAAAGGGCGGTTGGTTTGTGGAAGCTAAAATTTCACCGTCGCTCGCTGCCGTTTTAACAAATCCATTTATTTTTCATAAGTTTTTAAGTTCTTAAATTGAAACGCTACATTTTCAATACTTAAACTTTTATCAGTCGTTACATGCGGAGTATCTTTATTTCTTATTTTAAGCAGAAACTTGTTCTTTCAGTTTAACCCGTCTCTAAAGATTAGGGTTGTAAATGTTTCCCGATAATATAAAAGCTTTCTTTCCAATAGCTTACGTGAATAAATATGTATCTTTTTAATAAGTTTAATAATCCTGAATTTTTAGTGCTCTATAATCAGTCAATATAATGGAGATGCCGAGAGAGGTGATTAACACACACACACACACACACACACACACACACACATATTAGTCATTCTTTTAATAAATGATACGAATGTGCTCTTATCGGCCTCTCATTGTCCTCTGATGAAAAATTTGTTTGTACTGCAAATAGAATAACTGCACTTATTTCAAGCGTAAACACGAGATAAATTTGAGTTGAAATAGTAATTTTCGGTAACTTTGAGCAGCATAAAAGTTGCTTAAATGTCAGCATTAATAATTTAATACTCGTATTTTTAAACCTATCAGCAATGGAATATTGGACGTGAATCGATGAGAAAGTTGGTCAGGATATCGAATGAAGGGAAAGAAACCTATGGACTAAAACGATCTTCGACTGACTGTAAAGGAGAGTCCGAGTTTTAGGTTATTTTAGGTTTGCGGTGAATTTTCAGAACCGGGCACTTGCAAAAATATCCTACTCCCTTCTAATCCCATTAATTTAGCCCGCAGCTGTCAGGAAGGCAGCCTAGAATGTAAGTTGGAGCGAGTATAAGTTTCGCGACGGGAGATGTTTGGCGGGTGAGCGGCCGCGAGCCTCTATTGAAAAAAAGACAGGACTATTAATACTCGGCCGTGGCTTGTAATACTCGACGGCTCGAGCCCTTTAATCGTCCCCTCGTCCTTCGCGATTTCTCGCTAGGCTGGCGCGCGAAGGAGGCGATCGGAAACCACGAGAGCAGGAGTTACGCGAGAAGAGGAAAAGCCTCGAAGGAAGGAGGGTCCTTCGGCGGGTCCAGTCGGTGTCCAGGCCTGCTGGGGGCCCGGCCAGCCCAGGAGACGCTCCGTCCCCGTGGACCTGTCGTCTCCGGAGGCTGGCGGCTCCCGGAGGTCGGAGCTCCCGCGGCTGCTCGCCGGTGGGATCGATGGCTCTCCGCGCGAGGGGGTGGAATCGGGGGGGGGGGCGGGGGTGGCTCAAGCGCCGGCTCACCTTTCGTCATCTTGGCTCCCGGCGTCGGCTCTCAGGGGGGGCGGCGGGTGTCAGGCTGCTACGCGAGCCACTGTCGCCCAGGAAGTGCAGTCGTGCAGCCGCGGCGTCCTTCGTCGTCCTGGCGGGGGCGGAGCGCATGCGCCCGCGCCCCCGCGACCTGCGCACTGCTCGCCGCCGCCGCCGCCGCCGCCGCCGTTGCCTCCGGGGGAGGGCGGGTGGTTAGGCGGGGAGCCGGCTCGCCTCCCGCGGGTCAAGGCTGTCGGGCTCCGGGCCCGCGCCACCCCCTCGAGAGGACCGACGGCCACCGACGGCCAGGAGCTTCGCTCTCGGGTACGAGGTTCGAGGGCTCGATGCCTCCGGCCCTTCGAGCCGGTGATTACTCTTGCCAGTGTTACGGACCTCGAGTGGATCTCGAGCCGCCCACGCGCTGCTCAAGGGCGCTTTCAGACGCAATCTTACATCTCGAGAGGATCTAGCGAGGACGAGAGTCGTTGACTTGAAAAATCTCCCCTCTAAGCCACAGCTTCTTAATTATTGATCGTCCTTTTTTAAATTCCCCATTTAAGAGACGTTCATTCGAGCCGACCATTTGAGAAATGCGTTGGCTTAATTACGTAATTCGTGTCGGGATAACTTCTATTTTTTGAGTCGCGTACAAAATAATCAATGTCTTTTATGCGCTCGTTCAAATAAAGTTAAAGAAGGTCTTTTATTATCTAATGATGTAAAGCTCAATAATTGAATAAATTTTACTAATTCAGAATTAACTGTGACATAAAATTGTAAGTATTCTCGATTCAACGCATCTCTCGCATAAAATCCATTCATTTGTCATCTATTCGGAGCACGGCGTCGCTTAGATTCGTAAGTAAAAACAGAAAATTATTTGAATGGAGATTCGCATTATCGAATTAATGGCAATTACATTTATATAATCGGGAATGTACGTTCACAGCTTTCGTTCTTACTGTGAATTCTATCCTCTCGACTGAATCAGTCGATGGCTGCCATTCTTTATTAAACTTGTTCTAGTGTCTTAATTGCGAATTATAATGTTACACCCTTTACAAGTCACTCCAAATTGGAATGATTCAATTTATTTTATAACTCAAAATTTATTATCAATTTTAAACGATTGTTATTTATACATTTTCTATAGGACAAAATTACAATATTGCACTAAACGTATTTGGACAATTTTAGTATTGAAACGTTTTTAATCCTACGTTTTTAGGGCTTTAAAACTTTGTAATCCTCTATGATATAAAAATTGATTTTCATTTATTTTAATACTCAATAGACAGCGTTTAGCAATTCGCTCTTAATAAACTGAAAAGTGCATTTTTGGATACTTAAAGACTAAATTGTTGAATTCTATCCAGTTTTCTACAAGATTACGCTTTTAAATATTTTTTAAAATGTGCTATTGTGATTCAGAAATGCGTTCGATTCATTAATAGAAAGTTGAAAATCGCGTGAACTCTTCAACTGTAAAATGTCAAAGGGAATTGACAATGAAGAAACCACTTGCTGTTCTTTTAATAAAACTTGATCAATAATGGAACTTCTTTATTATTCTATAATTGACATTTTTAATGACGTAAGCAAAGATTAAATATTATAAAATCAAATTGACGAAATCTAATTAAGTAGTACTGGAAATTAAAAATGCCGTTCATTAAAACGGTCAGTTATTTTATTACTGCCTTCAATAAACTTTATCAAATTTTACGTCGCTTAAAAAAAAAATTGATTGTCTATCTTTATACTCATCAGGATGTACTGAATACGTTGAAATATAAATATCAGAAAACAGAAATTAAAGACTTCGTGTAAATGTACTACGCGTGTTTATTTGTAACTTTATTCGTAACTATTTATTTACATGGTTACTTAACTTTTTTATTTATAACCAAATTATAGTGTGACTGTAGAAATACTCTATTGATTAATATTTTCTCATACTAGGATTTATAGTTTTTTATTATTTATACGTAGCCACTTAGAAAATTCTTTTATTTATTAATCATCAGAAAATACCTTGTTATCATTTATATTACGTGAATTTTATATTTATTTGATGATTTTTTAATAGCATTGATAATAATATTTTGAAAAATAATCACTAAATGTTCATATTATTTATAAATGTATTTGTCATTAACATTTCTAAAGAAGAAATGGATACTTAATTTCAACTTAAAAATATCATGTTATGTTTATAATAAGCATTATTATTGTTTACATTTTTTACATTAACAATATTATTTCAATTATTGCAAAACACTTAATAAAATTGATGCTTGCACTACATTGAAGCTTCACCGAATGTAGTAATGATAAGATGGTCGATTGAAAATATGTATATTTTCATAAAATCATGGTAATGTTTACATTTATTTACAAGAAAATGTTTTACTCTAACCGATTTCATTAATAATTTTACAATACCTTTTTTCTATTGTATTTTTGGGTGCCGTAGTTTTCAGTTACTTTTCAATCATCGAATATAATTTGCGCCACAACAGTAGCCCAGGTCAAGTTATAACTTGTAATTAGTTTTACTTTCGAGTAATTGCAATATTAGTTTGCTTATGCATTTGGATTATATTACGAACTCATCATTGTAAGTAATAAAAAGTTGCGTATACTGAATTGATAAATGGTTTGTATGGTTTAATATACTGAAATCTAAAATAAAAATTTATTAATGGATACTAAAAGATAAATTACGTACGTGACTTCAGAAATATTTGATATCTGCTCATTAAAAAAACAACGTTTCTGATGCTTATTGTTCATAATGAATATAAATCATCGTTATAAAAATGGACAGTTTAAGGAATCAATATTGATTAGATATTGTTAATATGGAATAAAAAGAGTTTCACATATTCATTCGAATAACATTTGTATAATTTTCTACACATGTAATATTAATAAAATAGTATATATTACCATGCGATAAAACATTTTCTAAATCTACCGTTTCACGATATTTTATTAAAATTGATATTATCATGCAGACGATTCTGAGGTAAAAACAGCATCTATTTTTAAGATTAAAATTATCATTACTAGCGAATGCAGTTTCTCCTATCTAAATTATCTACATGAATATTGTACACTGTACGCTGTAACGTATCTGTACATTGTGTATTACATTGTACAATACGGCGTATTATATGAATAAATTAATCGTCGCAATAAATGAATACCAGCTATTTAGAAAATGCAATGTTACTTTAAAGGGATTGACGAAAGGATTTTGTAGCTCAACCAACGCTAGTTTCGATCGCTCGGGGAGAATATTTCTGTTCTGGTGGTATCGTAAGGCCGCCGGGACTAATTGACGGGCAAACATCTCGAGCTCTTAAACTCGATCTCCAACATTGTCCCGATGTTGTCCGCGACACTTGTCCATTTCCTAGCGAAAACAAGCACTCGTTCGCGTACTTTGGATTCGCCTTGCGTTCCATCGAACTCGAGTCAAGATTTGCTCACATTGGGTCTACTCGACGGAGAGAAATCGTACGTGCTGGTATCCGGGCGCAAAGTGTGTGCGCGTGTGCGTGCGCCTACACGGACACGTTTGCTCGAGGAAGGTCTGCTACTGTGGGCTTTCGACCAAGAGCTGATCATTGATTTCAGTTCGAATAACGAAGAAGTGCATGGGTGTGCGTATTACAGAGTGGCTGCATTGTTTGAATAAATTTCAGATTTGTCGCTGATAGGTGGAATTTAATTCTGTAAGCGATGGAAGAACGAGGAACGCAAATAATGGCAATATTGAAAACAGCCGAGAAAACCAATTGCATTATTTTATGCCATTGCCCATGAGAATTTTCTCAAGTTACTAGATACGATCTCCATTTTTCTATCATATTAGTATTACCATATAAAGCAATTTTAGTAATTTTACGATATTTATTAACTAACGCACTATTTCATGAATTTCTTCTTTTCCATGTCTACTTATGCACATTGTAAATTTGTGTTCGTTGAACGTACAATATTATGGCTCTAAAAAGTCATGAACTTTTGAGAAATTTTATCGAGTTTAAAATTTCTTGAAAATTTGCTACAATTTTTTTATACATAACTGATTTATATTGATAAAATATTAGTCGTGTCAAAGGTAGGATGGAAATACGAACGGTAAAGTCTTCGTTGTATATCTGTATTTATAATAAGAATCTGTAAAAGAAAGTCCTAAATATTTATTACAATAAGGGTTATAATTTTTTAACTATGGCGTACCCATTTTTTTTATTCGTAATACATAATAATATTTCATAATCTCTTTAGAGGCTTTATATTTTCGTATAATAAATTTTTAATGTACGCATAAAATTAAAGGAAGCTCTGAATACCAAATCTCCAAAAATTCATAAAACCATATCGTCAGAAGACTCTTAAATTTTTATACCAAAAAAAAACATTAAAAATTTAGCCTCGCACCATAATTACGCATGGATATTCAATTTACATGCTCATCGTTATATTACGATTTGCACTTAAAATTTTCTTTTTAAAGATCAAAAAAAATCTTGAAAAACTATTTTACAAATTACTCTATTTCGTTTAAGCAAATATTTGAGCTGATTCTGAATATAAAAAGGCTCTTATATAATTGGTTCACAAGTGTTTTCAAGAGATTTTCTTAAGTAAAATATCGTATTTCTCCTCCATAATTAAGATAATATTAAATAAGAGAGAAATCCCCTTTCTTTGATTCATGTCTTGTTATTTTAAATTTACTTTTAAATGAATTATTATGCTTAGAGAATTGATAATTGATAGCTTGAATCGTATTTGCACTCAAGTAATGATAATTTATTTATTTATGACAACGAAAAATTTTGTCCTGGAAAATTAATTTTTCTTTAAATAATAAGAAATTAGGAATACGTGTGAATTATTTACACAATATATCTTTGATAATATTATTATGTTTTCTAAGTACAAAAATAAAAATTTTCGATAAGTTGCTCTTTTTCTTTAGTAATGGGAAAATAATTAAAAATTTCTTATTTAACTTTAAAATTTTTCCCATGCTACTTATACTTTCTAAAAGAGCTAGATAAATTCTATTGATTACCTTTTTTTGTATAGATAAATATCTGATGGACATAATTTATTAGCAAATTGCAAATAATACGACAAACGCTGTAAAATCGATTTTCATTTGTGTTTATATCTTTAGACTTAACAGATCATGATGTTTTTATTTTAGTTGCGAAATTTTGAATTTTATTCAATTTTAGCAAGATCGAGTACGAATTTGCTTAAATAATTCCATCATTTTTGTATTAACTGGTCAGCACTTTATCAAAAGCGTATAAAAGATTTAATGAAATATGTGAAATATAACTTTATCGTGTCTGAAAAGATTTATTAAAGAGATAAAAATTTGTTAAAAATCACACGTGTTTGAAAACTTCCAAGAAATAATTAAACTATGTGTACAGTATATGTATTTATCTTAACGTAAATATAACAAATAAAACGTTAAAGAATAAATTTGTATTATAATGAATTAATTTAGATACATTTAGGCAGGCACATCGTTAAAAATGATCAATTTGCCTTAAATAAGCCTATGGCAGTAATGTAAATGTTTAAAGATAGTATTTACATTGTGTTTTCTTAAAAACATTTAAACAATATTCTTGTAACTATTATAAAAGATAGAGTAATTTGGTTATGTTTAGAGAATATTTCATAATTGAACAACAATATTAAATTTGAAATAAATATCGGCAATTTAAAATTGCTGTATTATCTAGCAAGTAGACCTTCAAATCGGCTAAGTTTAATATGGATTTATGAAACTTCATTATACTGAAATCAGTGCTCGTAAAATATTGTAAATCGTAAATAATTTTACATAGTGAATTGCAGTGTTGTTGGACTAAAATTTAAGTTAGATTGAAAGTAAGTAAAATTTTTTGATTTTCTATTATCTTTATACGGTTTTACAAGACACGGTTTAAGATAAACAAATATTAGCATAAAACAAAATTACTTAGAACTTTTTCATTAGAAGTTGTAAAATAACATTATACACTTTCTATAATGCTTATCGATTCGATAAACATTTCTGGCTTTCAAGACAATCTCTCTTACTAAATAATCACCTCCAGAACGGAGCTGTAAATTATTCATTACTCATAACTATTTATTCGCTTTATTATGGTGACCGTATTTAAACATTTAAAAGCAAAAAAAGTCATTTCAATCTAATTTATACAAGTTATTGATATAGACATTAGCTAAAAGTGGAAAAGTTAAAATTTGAATTTTTCAAAATAAATATTATTTGCTTTCTTATTAATGTTTTATCCGGATAGGGGTCTATTCGATATATATCATTATTTTCCCATTGTGCTCTCGACGATGCTTGGAAATTTCACGATGTATCGATTCCTAAACATGAGTGCTATCAAACAAACTTATTCCTAGCCCTATGGGAATATAAACATTTAATTTCGGTTGCAATACGTATCCGAATACTCAGTTTAACCCGTAATTATTATTCGTTTACAATATTCTCCTTCTCGGTGCAATCCATACTGGGGTATTGAGCTTTATTAGAAAAAAAAAAAAAAAAAAAAAATGAGAGCCGCTTATCAATTATGCAATTTTTGAGCAGTCAAAGTCGAGCTAACAATTAATTGTTAGCTCTATTTTCGTTGTCTTTCGAACTAATGCCGGCATTATTGGACATAGGCCTTAACAGTGCCTCTCATTCTAATATAATGAACGGGTGAATCGATTGCTTTTGGAGGCACGGGGTATTTTCTCCAGAGTGCGATCGATGCCCGTGTGTAGAAATGGCAGCTGTGCTCGGCGAGAAAAATATTCATGGCCGAAGATTTAATACTCTCCCGACGATTATCCATTGAATTGTGGATCCGAAGGGGTTATCTCAACGAATTGTTTATCTTCTTATTTCACAGTATATTGAGAATAAGTAAATTAACAATGGACGAAGACAGTATTTCCAATGCGTCAAGCATGCATTTGTCAAACATTTACGAGCGACAATTAGGACAATGGCAAATGCGTTTGGCCGCAAATATGCTTCGAAAAGTTGGATTCTTATTTCTATTTTCGACGTCGTCTAATCACCTAAAAGAATCATTATCCCGAAGCACGTAATTTTTGCTCTTTCCAAAAAGATAAGGATTACGTTGAAATGCACAGCCTTTTATAAATATTGCCACTTTGTAAATATTGCCGGGCAGAAGGTGCACTCCAACACAAAACGCAAGCTAATGAGTTGGCGATGCGCGAGCAATGGCTTTTCGAATTTAAGAACTTTTGATAGATCCCCATGGTGAGCTAGAGTAAACGCTGCCTTCCATTATAAAGGTGGAGAGGCTTGTTTTTTGTACCCTACTAAGGGAGAAAAAGTACACGTGCGAAGGATGAAGGATCGCGTACTCGTGGAGGTTGGACTGTTTCGCACAATGCCGAGAGGGCCCTGACCAGCCAATGAATCAACTATTTATGACCTCCGTAAAATAACTCGGCTTCCGTATCGAGCGACTCCTCCTATAAATTATCCCGGGAGGAGCCGGCCTCTCCCAAGAGGAGGAGGAGGAGAGCTGTCCGCTCGAGGGGCCTCGCGAGGATGAGCCTTGCGAGTCCGACTCGACCTCCAGGAGCGTAGCTTCCATAGTCGGCATTGCGATCGCGATCGATGCTGGCGAGCGTCGCGCAACAAGTAAGAGAGGTACCTAAGCCCATCGAGCGATGAGTTGACGTCACGCGACTCGGCGAACCCTCCCTGACTCGTCGTCGTCGGCCTCTCCTCGGCTTCCCGACTCTGCCCTCCCGAGCCCCGCCGCCTCGCCGCTCATACCCCGGACTCGGAGCTTCGTCGCGCCGGGGAGGAGAAGCTGTGCTCGGGCGCAGAAGCGGTGACGAGGGCTCCTGTTTACATCGTGACATTGTTTCGCTTGCACATGTCGCACCTGGCCTTAAATTAATAATTAATCCGCCGGGAGTCGTCGCGCGAGCCGCCGATTAAGCCCCGACTACCGCAGAAGTTTGAGACTTTTGAGCGGCGCCGCGCAACTTTTCACTCTTCGGTTCAGTCGTCCTTTTAAATTTGGCTGCTTTTGCAGACTTTATCCATCGAATACGTACAGATTTAGTATGGCAAGAACTAGTCCGATTTTGCTTTTCTCAATAATTTTTTACGATACGATTACCTTTGGATTTGAAGTGGCGCTATGAATTATTGCCCCCCCCCCCATGATATTGTATTATACTAAATTCAATGGTGCATTTCAATAATTTTAGGATTCGAAATTGATTTTCATGAGCAGATTTTATTCGGCAGCTTATTATTAAATTATAATGCCGAAATAGCTTAAATAGCATTTATCGCAATGTTTTAACAACGATAGATTTTGAAATGTGGCTCCCTCAAAGCATACAATTCTAATGGCTTTAATTGCCTTTCTTAAGCTCAGCCGCCCCTTTAAAGTTATAATTTAGCTTTACGTTTAATGCGAAACTTCTTTCATAACTATGTAGTTTTTAGTGTACTGCATTCATCGATTGCAAAAATGTATAAAAAATTAAATAATCCATAAATGTAAAGTCTCGTTGTAAAAATTAAATTTTTTGACTCTTGGACTTTTATACTTAAATGTACGGTTTGTTTTGAATTTTGTTTGTAAACAATTTGCTTTACTTAATTTGTCTTCTACTACTTTTGTCACTGTGTACATCGATATTAAATACACAAGTTATGCACGATGATTCAATGTATTAGAATGCGGTATAGGATTCTCACACTTTATTGCACAACCATTATCAAACGCTATTTTATTTTACATTTATTTCATTGAATTAGATTGTTCTTCAAGGTTTTCTTTTAGGTTTAAAACGATGTATATCGCATGTACGATGCAATAGAGAAATGTGTTTTTTGTTTTCGTAGAATTTATTTCACATGCATAATTCTTTAAAACAGTTCATGCAGTTATTAAGTTATTTTAATTATTGTATGCGCGATCGTATGCATTGTTCCTATTAGTTGAAATAATTGAAATACGTGCTTGCAGCTTAAGGAAACTTGTGTGTCTCTTTGAAAATGTAAATTATTATTTTACAGGTCAGCTAAGACAAACCTTTGATCAATCGATTCCGGATGTCATCGGGCCGAGAGTTGATTTGTACTGTCGTTGTCCCGTTAGCGTTCATATTCGTCACTGGAATATTTGTCCTTAATGGACTAACACGTGCCTCGAATACCGCCAGCTATTAATACTTTCAAATAGGGTATTTCTACTATTGTTTTGTCAAAAGTTTCAGTATTATGAAGAATTGATGATTTGAAAATTTATATAATGCATTACTTACGTTAGATTATTAAAAATCAATTTTAAAACAAACGTCTATGATTTTGCTTTTTAAAAGTATTTATATAATTTATTTTAAAATTAAGATGTATCGGAATTTTTAATTGTTATTGTCTAACAGTAACAATGATCAATAATTCATTAATAATAATATATATTTCAATTTGAGCTGAAAAACGTTTACGTTATCTTTATTAAGTACATATTGTAATGCAATAAAACATGTCTCTTTAGCAAAGTTCCATTTTTAGCAAGGTCTCAATGCCTTGAAAAATTTCATATCCGTTTGCATCAAGTAAATAAAAGTATATTTTCAGTCACATTAAAATTCAATATAGATTTAATCAATTTTTTTATTCAATCATCAGAATTTACGGATCGAAATTTACGAAAATTATTGTGCACATTAACATTCTTGTATTGAACATTTAAAAATATTAATTTATGATAATTTCTAATAAAAATCGTACAATTAATCATGATGTAATTATTTTTTTTAATGTAAAGCTCAAGTTGAGTACTCTTATGATTGTGCTTTTAAACGCGCTTTGAAATTTAGAATAAATATTACCTTAGTTAGTTGATTTTCCAATTAGAAGAATTTTAAAATATTTTATTCGTTTACAATGAATGTTAATGAAACTGAAGTTCTTTTCTTCATTTCGGCATAAGGATCAAATATATTCTGAAAAAACATACGGAGTATTATAACTAGGTACGTTAATTGTACTAAAAATTAAGAATTACATTAGAATTGATATCTTAATATGTCTAAACGTTTGATTTTAAAAATTTTTAATTCTTATAAATTGATATAAATAGTTTTAATTAATTCTTAAAATCATACGTTTTTATTAACTAAATATAACTAATGTTGAGCTACTTCGAGATAACGAATAAAATTTTTTTAAAAATGAGCCTATAACCGAATAACAATTTACATATAACTACAATAAAAACTCAACAAACACATAAAGATCATATATTTTTATGTAAGTATTAATTTGAATCGTATAATTCTAGAGTTTGATCAAAATATATTAACAACAGAAAGGACAAACTTTTTCGAATTATTATACGAACTTTCTTACTGTATTGAAATAATAAAATGTGTTTTATTCATCACTAATAAATAAATAATACAAAAGACAAACTTTTTTTGATTAGTGAAGTAAAAACTTGAATTAAGGCTAGATTAAATTTAAAAATTATGCAATGTATATAGTAACAAAGCTATGAAAATTGACATAATTCGAATTTGTATATTAAATTCATAAAATGTTTTATAACTTCTGTAATACATTGAATTGTTTTTATAACAAAAACCGAAGGTTAATAAAACTTTACAGAATTCAACATTAGCATTATTCAAACTATAAAGTTCGTTCCGCATTGCGAATAATAAAGAATTTTAAGAACAACAATAAAATATTCCAGCGACGTTATTACTTTTTTAGAGGACAGAAATATGTAATGTTTTTATTGTTAAAGGAACAATGTAACATTATAAATAAGGTTTTATATGTACAAAAAATGCGCGTAATAATACTAAAATCAATATTACACCGATTGCTATACGTTAATTTGTAATTAATAACAATACTGTAATTATAAAAATGAGTTAGAAGTATCATGATAAGGATGCATTTAAAATTATTCAAATTAGGCTTAAAAGTATATCTGGTCCATTTTATAAAATTGTATCTACATCTTGTATTTATTACAAATAACAAAACGAAGTGATGTAATTAACTTATAATTTTAGTTTAACGCAAATATAGATAAAACATAATATATACATAAAATTTGTATTAGAAAATTTGCAACCGTATTTATGGGATCTATATTTTAGTTAATTAAAAAACAGTATAATATTTATAATCACGAATTCATTTTAATGCAATTTCAGGTAGTATTATAGATAGGACTCATGAAGGAAATATTAGCAGTTATATAAATTAAGAAATTCATGAAAATATTAAAATGCTATTATGCATATTACTTATTTATTACATATATTTTGAAATGAAATATAAAGGATTACTTAGATTTCTTATTGCCATTCCTTCCTTAATTATTTATCATAAAACAGTCACCGTAACGAATTAAAATAATTTTTGAAAAAAATTCTTGTAGCGTTTCTGTTTTGTCTTCGTGTAACAAATTAATACAAATTAAAAAATTTACTCATACAAACTAAAATTAAATTACGTATTTCGACCTGAGATGGAATTTTTAAATTATGATTAAATGTAATATTTTAAATTTAAGCTAGCCAAATAACATTGAATAAAAAATTCATCATGAATTCAAATGAAATTGGATATTGGTTTTCATAAAAATGTTCTGCGTTCCATTTCATGTGAAAATATAAATCTGTGTAATATTGTAAAATCAGATAAAATCGAGTACCTTTATCAATTAAAACTAGTAGGTTAATTTTAATTTTTTAAGATTTAATTTCACTTAATGCTAAATTACAGGAAAAATGTAATGATTAGCAAATTTTATATGAATCTTTGTAAACGAAAAATTATGAGAATTTGTACAATATATATATATGTAAAAGGTATTAACAAAACAAAAAATTTTTAAAAAAAATTAAATATAATTTGTAGCTAATTTTATGTTACGAAGGAGTCACTTCTTAGTAATTTTGTTTTCAAATGAAAATAATGCGAAGAGAAATTAATGTGCTTGTGCGGTTAGATGAAAATTGTATAATTGTCATTAGCTAAATTAAATAGATATAAATAGAGAATGTAGAAAGCACTTTTAAACGTCAACGCTTTAATACTCTGTACTATAGTAGTGAGCTCAGCGATCTCACTTGTCATTTATCGGATATAAAACGCTTTGAGATCCACTATTATGCCATATATATATATATATAAAAAATAAGAGTTGTAATGGAGTAATAATAATGAACGGTGATCGAAGGTTGGCGGTAGGTGTAAGCAAAGTAATCGCGGGCCCGGGCGAAGAGCCAAAGCCAACCGGGGAGGAGCGAAGACGAGGTGTTGGAGTCCGGAGTGCGGGAGTTTACCGGGCGATCGGAAGTCCGGGGTGGACGAGGGCCGTGGACGTCGCCGGGGAAGTCCGGCACTCGGTCGGCGGAGCCCAAGACGTGGCCCCCGATGAACTCAGCCCGGGTCCGGCACTCGGACACTCGCGGACAGAAGCGCGAAGGGCGAGGCTGCGACGTCGGAGAGGCGTCGTCGGCGGCGGTCAGCGGTGCAGTGCCGTCGGGCGGCACCGCGACGCCGGCGAGTGGACGGCGGGCGCGCGCCACCCCTCGCCGCCGCCCCCGCCCCCCGCCGCCGACCGGCCGCCAAGTCTAGGCCACGTGTGCCGTGACCTACGCGGCCCGGCGCCCAACCCCATGCGAGTCTGCCCCCGCCGCCATCGACCGCTGCCCGAGTCTCCTCGGCGATGGCTTTGGCCACGGCCGCCGCCGGAGGGCCGGGGACCTTCCGAAGCCTCGGCACTCGGGAGGGTCGAGTCTCTGCGACTGGCGCGACCGGCAGTGCCTAAAGAAAACCGAGACCCTCGGTATTACTCGATTGTTAGCCTTCCACCCTCGGCAGGCAATGTTACTTGTCTCGAGCACCTCATCCTCGGCTTCCTTTCCAATTCCGACGCCTAAGGCTTAATGTGCAAGGGGAAAAAAAATCATAGACTGCATTATGAATTCTTCGAGTTCGCGAGTTCTTTCTCCGGTAGCCAATTTCTACGTAAATAATCGCTTCTAATGTTATTTTCCTTTTAACATTTTTCTTTACCAACCTTATGAATAATTTAAAATCCGACCTCTGAACTTTTGAAAATCACGATATTCTACACTGTATTTTCAAGATGCGCTATTACTACCAGTGGCGTTATTATAAGGAAAATACATTACGGTTCGTATTGTTTAGAATATTTACTCGACCATTTCGTTAGAGCTTCCTTAAGAAAAAGTAATTGCGAAGCCTCGCTCAACTGCTTGTCAATATCATTAACGCAAGTTTTTAATTCGTATAATTTAATTAACAAGCTATGATGTTCAATCGTTTGAATTCTAACGATAACGTGGGTGATAAATTTCGTGACATTGAGTATATTATTTACAATGTCTTGCGTATGAAACATGAAACACGTTGAGCGAAAGTTTTGCTTAAAAGTTTAATTGCTCTAAAGATAGCCTTGCTAATGTTTTTATATGCATGTCACGATTCAGCGTTAAAGCTTGTGAATTTTTTAAAATTCTCTAGTCGGATGAATTTATTAACGCTACTTCTTATAATATAAATCAATGATTGTAAATTATAAATAACGCGATTAGCTGCTTGACACGCAATTATTTATGTATTTGTGTAATTGGCAGATTCGCTTATGAATCAACGGATTATTTTTAACGGGTCGAGAATCGCGAAAGGGGAATGACGGATGATCGATAACCAGGCGATGTTACCCTGAATAATCGTGTGAGAAGCAAAGGGAGGGCAAAGAATTGTAATTACGTCAAGAATCTTGAACGCGATCCTTTCTTATCTCGAATCTAATTTCAGTAGATTTGGAGCGGCACTCGAATGGAAATAAAGCGCATTGTGGAACAAAACAGACTCGGTATCTCAATGGGTTTTACGATAAAACGTGTTTCCGGTGTGATTCGACAATCAGTTGTCACATGGTCGACACATTAACGTTCACAGCATCCTCTACTACTGAATATTGTAATCGGCATATTATATGCCTAAGATTGAAAATCATTTTATACATAAGTATATAGATATACAACGGCCGTAGCGGTGATAAGTAAATTATCAATTATCAAACAATTTTAAGCGGAGGTAAAAACGAAATACATAGAATTTTCTTAAAACTTAATAGAATAAATGTAAAAAAAGTATGCACTTTTAAGTATTATGCGTCTTCATAATGTTAAATATTAAGTAAACAAAGCCAATGTGAGTTTTAATTCTACCGGACGTACAGTCAAAACCATTCGAAGAAAGCGTCACAAATCAACTGTTTGTAAAAAAAAAATTTTTTATGTACCATGAAAATTCATAAACTGCAGTAGAAATAATTATAATAACCTCTGAACGTCATTTTTTTCAATTCGAAATATTAGCTTCGACTCGCCTATACAAATTAACTCATTCAAATTAATCATACAAATATTCATACAAATTAATTATTGCAATGATTTTGATTAAAATTCATCAAAATTTGCAAATTTGCAGAAAAGTTTTCAAAAAATTATTCTTGACGACGACGTCAAGTGAAAAATTTAAGCGATTATAATAACAAATCAAATTGTTAACGATCATTCAATTGTTGTTATACTAATTTTAATAATATATAGTTTTGGTAATTTTAAATAAAATAAGCCTCGTTGTATTTCATTAAAGCGTTACAATTCAAATATTTGTTTTTTTTTTTAAAAGAAGATACTGCGATGAACGCTAATGCTCGTCTTTTATCATTGTTAATTTTTAAAAAATTATTCTGTAACGATACTTTTGGAGTTCAGCCTTTCGAGAATTGTTCTTTGCTAACAAGTTTCTTCGATAGTATTGATACACTTTGACTATATTTCGGCTCGACTATTTGGTATACATGTAAAGTAGCGTGAACATATCAATTATCAACAGCTATGAAAGTGTTTTTTTTTATTTGGATAAATATATATAAGACATTAGTTGTGCATTGCCTTTGTGTTTAAAATATTAAACACACTCAAAGATGAAATTGTTCACTTCGATTGCTTCACTTCTCTTGAACTTGCTATAAAATCTTAGTCGACCACACGTATTCATCATTTTATTCCTTCTTTAAATACAGTTAATACGAAATGTAATGGCGCAATTTGAGGAGTCGATTTTTTTATCCGTAACGTGTTGTCGAAAATTATATCTTTATTATAAACACATGATTGTATTGTATTCGAGTTGTATCGCATTGACTCATGTGAGTGAGATTTCATCTCGACGGTACTTGTCTACTTAGTTAGCGCGCATTGAGGTCAGTTTGTAAGCTTTGCCAACCTTGTTTGCAAATTTAAAGTTTACATTGTGAGGACGCATAAATACCTAAAATAATTGCTCTTTAAAAACAAATTGTCACTGCGGTCACTAGAACCCTATTCATTCATTATTAAATACCCATTGTAGGAATTTTTATCTATATTTAATAGTGGAACTATCAACTATAATATGACTAGTTGAAATAACATTGTTTTACAAGAAACAAAAATTAATCATCTTGATTTATACGACAAACTTCGATATATTATTTAAAAATCAGGTAAATTATGTACTCGAGCACAATAGAATACACTCACAAATGGATTCTGATGCAGTTATATTTTATAATAAATAGTGATAAATGTTTCATTCAAATGTTGTTTAAAGCTAATAATTAATTGTATAAATATTGACATTAAGAGCTCAATGAAGAGCGAAATTCAATATTTTAATATTAATTAGTTAGGATAGAGAAAACTTCCTTGTAGATTGAAAAATTCCTTCGGGACCTTTTTTCATTTGGATGTGCCGCACTCAAGTCATAAAAAAAAGGTTGTCGGAGTTTACTTCCTTAACGCCTTAAAGGAGGCACTCGACGTTATTCTCATACTTCTGACGATTGTTCGCATAGGCCTTTCATTGACTTAATCCCTCGCATCTGAAGGATATTGAAATCCCATCGGCAATAAAATAAAATACATTTTACAGTTATATTCTGATTTTAAAATCCGAATTGGCTACATTCAAGCTACTTATCATTTTGCAGTAAGTAGAATGAAATACAATTGTTGGGTAAATGTCGATGTACATGTAAATCGATTATATTTACGAATCCCGATTGGAATAAAAATAAGAATATGAAACTTTGCGAAGGAGTAGGAGTTTTAATTATCTTGAAAAACTGATTGCATAGAAAAATTGCTTAAGCGCGGCGTCCTATAAATTATTCGAGTACATATAGCGGCAAATAATTGCCCGGAAACATGAAAAGATATGGTTGCTCGGGTTACTAATATATTCAACGTCTCGAGTTTAAGTTACCCAGGTTCGCATTGCCGCAGTAGGTGCAGAAAACAACATCATTCGAAAAGAAGAAAAGCGTTTCAATATTTCGAGGTCGTGGTGCGAGTATGAAAAAAACGGAACTCCAGAAGTTGGCTGTTAAGTCTCAAATCAAACCGAACGTGGAGAAAACATTAGAAAACAAATACTCTCTCTCTCTCTCTCTTTCTTTTTCTTTCACTCTTCTCTTGGCGCGAACAAGCAGATTGACGAGGGAAAATGTTCGAACGTGATGCGATAACGAGCTCAAACCTTTTTCAAATGATTTAGCTTTTTATTTACCACACGGTATGCGTTTGCAGACACTTAAACTGATTCTTACGAAAAAGGGGAACACTTTTTTACGTGCAATTTAGCGGTTTCTATTGTTTACTTAATCGGACATTTTTTTTCCTTTCTCATTATCGGTCAACAACAATATAGTACTTTGAGAATTTAATCGTCGATCTCTAAATTTTCTTTTCTTATCTAATTATTAAAATTTTAATATTGTCCCATTTTCATTATTCTACTTTCATTACTCTTTATTCCAACTATTCGTTGGTTGTATGCTCAATTTTTCATCTAGTTTTTTGTTCGCTAATGCATTCTACATGCGTAGCATTTTAATCGCCGAAGTTTACGCTTTCTTTTCGGATTGAAGAAAATTGGTTTTGAAATGCTCTTATTATTTTTAAATTGACGTCTGCTTAAAATCGAAAAGCAAATCTTATGAATAGAATTCTTTTTTATTCAAGACGACGTAGATTGAATTACTTTGCTCATTATTAGGTATTTTTTTATAGAATATTTGACTTTTGTTGTTCAACGCTGCGGTACAATTTAAACAATATTTACCATAAAAGCTTTTAACTAGTTTACGTAAGTATTTTTTAGTATTCATCACCGTACGTCGTTATATTCATTGGCATAGTTTCAATGCAGTAAAGGTTACCATTCTGTAATTATGACCCTTGAGTTTCAATGTAATTTCAAATAAAATTTTAATGACAAAAACGGTAGGTATAGTGCAGAATGCTATATCAATAATTCCATTCACTTTTGCAAAATAATTATTTTGTAGCAGTGCGCATAAATACCTCAGTTTTATAATTAATGAAAAGTAATTTTTCCCAAGATGGTAAAATCTTTTTACAATAGATTGCAATTTAAGCTTAAAAATTAATTGAAATACTTCGGTACTCGATTTTCAAACGATAAGGCCAAGTACAGTTAAGATTAAATAATTAAATTGAATTGGCGAATTATAATATTGGTGTTGAAAATTTAATAAATCCATTATATTCGTTAATATGTTTTTTACTTAATATTGGGGTCGAAGTTTGGAATATTGTTTAATTTGTACCTATCCTCTAATATTTTGATGAAAATATATTTGTTTTTTGCACCTTATTTGGTAATATTCCCAAGTCAATATTGTTTTCATAACGTATAACAAAAAATGTATAAGGAAATTTTTATGCTCCGAACTTTTTAAAACTATTTCAACTAGATTCAATAAACAATAATCAACTTTACAAAAGATTTATCAGTGGGCACAAAGTAAGAATGTCTATTATGAAGGAGTAGCTTTGCTTACTCGATAAGATGTTTTGATAAAGTTGCGCCTATTGTCAAGTAATTAAGAAAGTACGTTGCGTTATGCTCGGGTGAAAATTATTGACGTAGCTTGGAAAATAGCGAGACAGATATTCTCATGGACGTTTCTTACGAGCTACGACCAACTTGATAACTGTTTTCTAGGTAAATATTATTATCGAGGATGTTTGAAAAACCAAGTGGTAGCAGTACATTTTAAAAAATACATGCAGAATTTCTAATTGACTCGGCAGCGATGCGGCTTAATTATTTAATCGTTAGTCAGAGGAGTCAAAATTTGTGGAAAAAATGTTATCTTCGGACGAAGGTCCGAATCCGAAGGATCGCATCAATTGTGCTAATTATGAAGGACATAAAAATAGGCAATGGAGTATCGCATAGCCCGAGACTGCAGTCAGAGGCTGCACACGCGCAATTGCGTGTTGCGATGCCGACAGAGCGATTTATCGAAGAGCATAACAATGCTCTCGTTCCTCGTGCCAGTAAACTGTTGGATACGGGCTTGGCAGAATAAAGTCATTGAAAATAGAAGCCTCGAGGAGCTCAGGAGTCGCCGAGGATCAATCGGTAAAATAGAGAAGGAGCGAGAGGGGAGTCGGAAGCCCCGAGCTCGGCTGTAGAGCCAGGGCAGGGAGGAGGAGGAGGAGGGCTCCCCGTGGAGGAGCTTCATTTGTTTCCAGCGGCAGGCGCGCGAGCGTCTAACCTCCGAGGACGATGCAGAGCTCGGGGAGCCAATTGCTCTTTGGCCTCGCAGTCATGACCGTCTCGACGCCCCAGCAGGGGACGCAGCTCGAGCTACGGGAGCCTCCTCGTCCACGGGGCTTCATCGGGAGCCTGGCCCCGGTGCCGAGCCTCCTCTGCGGCCTCCTCGCCTTGTCCCTGAAGTGCGTCCTCGCGATGCTGTCAGCCTCGGTCAGGGTCCTCGTGCCCCCCTGGAAGAAGAGCCTCCGCAGCGAGACCGTCCTGGTGAGGCCCTCCCTCCCTCCTCTCCTGGACTCGCCCTCCGCCCCCCCCTACCGCCCGCCTCCCCGCCGACCGGCGCAGTCGGAGAGGGCCTGAAATTTCCGAGTCTGCCGCAGATCACCGGCGCCGGTCACGGCATCGGACGAGAGCTCGCCCTCCAGTTGTCGGCCCTTGGCTGCGTCGTCGTCTGCTGGGACACCGACGCCGAGGCCAACCTCTCGACTATGGGCGCCATTTTGAAGGAGGGTGGCGAGGTACGATCGGAGCGCCCGACGATGCTTTGCCCTATTTTCAATGGGCGAAGGAGATCCTCGGCCGCTTCCTATGACGGCCTTATCTCTTAAGCTTCCTTGTCCCTCTGTTATTTCGTAACGCAGGGCCCATTTCACGAGCGATGCTCGTGCATTAGATCGCAGCTTTTGCCACCGATTCCCATGGATCGGTTTACCTTGCTTCGGGAAAATTTTCACTCCCGGAAGCAGAAAAGTAAATTCAGGCAATGCGAAAGAAATTTCGAAAGGCGATCATCGCAATGGCCGGACCATTGCGAATGAGAACTTGACTCTTCGATGCGGTAGTGACTTTGTGCCAGCCGAATGGAAAAAAGCGAATGCCTTGGTCGAGCCTTAGCGACCGCCCGTAAATATTAATTATTCAGAATCCTCGGCCGCGTTCGCGACCATCGATCCGGGCGTAGCGCCGTCGTAGGGGCGACTCGCCTTCCCGAGGAAGGCTCAAATTGTCACTATTAATAAGGGGCCCTTCCTACTGTTGACGCACAAGGCCCACGGCTTCGCAGTCGACGCCTCGAAGCGGCTGGAGGTGCGGGAGGCGGCCCGACTCATGAGGAAGGTCGGCATACCGGACGTCAGTATTTTGATAAACAACGCGGACGTTCTGATCCATCGGCCGTTCCTCGAGTACAGGGACCAAGACATACGGAGGACCTTCGACGCCAACGTTCTATCGCACTTTTGGGTAAGGCCAATGTTCCCGAGCCCATCGGCCGACGGCCCTCGAGTTTGCCCCCCCCCCCCGAGTATTAATTACGCGAGCCTTGGCGGCAACTGCGCCGAGGGGCGAACCTTCCTCGCGACCTGGAGATCCGCCTCGACTCCCTCCCGAGAGTCCCATCGGGGCCTCTCAGTCCGGTTCAGCGATTTGCTCCGCTGAGTCGCGTTTGCCCAAACTCCTGGCGATTCAGGCTCCCTGTGCTTCCTCATCTGGCTTATCAAACATCCGGAGCTCCATCGCCCCCATCACCTTTATACAATCTCGGATAGTTTCACGGGCCTCGAAGGCACAGCTCGCCAATTAGCCACACACTCTGTATCTTTCATTTGTAATACGCTCTAACGATGCATCCACAAACGATATAACCACTTCATTCGTTACGCGATCGTGGATACTTGTCGCTTTTTTATACAAGCTGTAATGCTGTCGGATAAGATGTGCCCATCACGGGTGACGGGGTGTGGAAGTTATGTGGCAATCGCACATCAACTGAAACCCATAAACCTGCAAACTAATTATCATACTTATGATTTACGTGGTAGGAATGTGCAGGACGTATAATACTTGGACTTTTTTACTCATTTATTCCAGGCTGCTCCAAGTCAAAATTTACCCCTCATGAACGACTAATCCAATGATTCTTTTTAAGATCTCGGGACCAGCAAACTTACGCATCTATTTCAATTTTTTTTTTTAACCAGTTTTTCCCAACGTGTCACGCGGTAATAGGAAAATGCTTTTTATTCTACGTACGTAGTTCGCTTTTACAGAACATAGTGTACATTTGTAAGGAATTTTACTAAAACAATTTTTAATCAAATAAATTTTTTTTCCAATGAAGTTAAAAGCCACATAGAGGTTGGAAATTTTCATTTCATAACTATTTCATAAATTTCTATACCCATAAAAATATACGTTTAGGAGTGAAAAGTATTGATTTAAATACAAAAACACCTCAAAATAGTTTAAATGCGTTCGATAAGTGACCAATGAATAAAAGCCGGGCATACGCTTCATTTAAATTTTATGTGCAAAATTCATTTCATACTGATTATTACCACTCAATCTCTCGTGCTACATTTACTAGTTAATCTGATCGATAAATTTTAATTAAAACGTATCACCAACATCATCGTCGAAACTTATTGAGAGAAAAGTTGCTGGGACATTTTGTACTTTTCTCATAGTTTTCTGCACATATTGGTATGTACACTATGCAGTTTTTCCGCAGTATACTCATATTTATAATTAAATTTTAATGCAAAGTCATTTTAAAGAATATTTGTTTAAGAAATTCATTAGTGAAATTAGCATTAGCGATTAGTAAAATTCACTGATACTTAAGTTCATAGCGGACTTTATTTGGTCATAATTAACTAAAAAAATATTTTTATACATCATCGAAACGATTATTTAAAGGCATTTAGTAACGCTTATTTAGAAAAAATATAATGTGTAAAGTTCTTAAAAATATAACTAAAAATCAATTTCAATAGATCCGTACAATTTTACTTCCAGGAAATGTATTTGATTATGTACTTGACGTACTCAAAAATTCAGTTATTAAAATTTAACTGCGTAGCACATCTCAATATTCTCAATTGCGATTGACTTGAAAGCTTTTTTCAATGCTCGTTTAATATCTCTTTCAACCTTCCAGACAATACAAGCATTTTTACCATTGATGTTGCAAAATAACAATGGTCATATAGTTTCTATAAGCAGTATGTGCGAGTTTAATGGACTAGCAAATAAGATTCCTTACTGTGCTACGAATTTCGCAGCGAGAGGTAATTACATTATTTTATACACATGTAACTTAATATCGTTTACGTGAAGATATTATTGTTCGTAAGAAAAGAAACCTTATTTATTAGAAGAATGCGTCTGCATTATTACATTTAAGGTAAAATTTATTTGCATTTTGGACTTTAGCGCACATACGACTATACAGGTCGACTTTTAAATATGCATTTTTAAAGGACCGTTAAATACTTACTACTAAGGATACTGAGAGCTAAGAAGCTTAAAGCAAAAAAAATTGAAATGTTGTCTTAATAAGAGAGCGCGCGAATTTTAATCAAAGATGTTCTAATCCGATTCCAGTATCAAACCTGCGTTCGTTCATTACCATAGCACATAAATTATTGGATTTCCTTGCAATGCAGTCTATGTTGGAAAACTCGTGTTTTATTTTTTTGAGCAAACAGTAACATCGAAAGCATCGGAATTAACGCAAGTTCCTTTTGTCGAATAAGACTCTTTTAATTATTCGACCACTTAAGGCCTTTTAATATACTTTTAAAGATTTAAAATATAATTTTTCGTTTCGGACTAATTTCAATTAAAAAATTATTTTATTGTATACGCACGAATGGCAAAATTAGCGAACAATTATGTTGTAAATCTAAATGAATTTTGTTATAATTTTGTGAACAAACAAGTGTAAAATGTTCTAATATTTAGGAGCTTTTTTTATACTAAGATCAGTATAGGTTTAAATTTGATCTTATTTTTGTATTAAAGAAAGTTATTATTTTGAAACATATTAGCACCTAAGAGACAATTTTAGTTTAAAAATCATGGACTTCTTTTAAAAATTGAATAATTTTACTTACTCATTTTTCTCCTTAATCATAATAAGAATATACGTGTAATAATTATTTCGCATTTTTATTATTCTTGTAAGATTTTGAACGAATGACCAACAGATACATCAATGTATTTTTATAATAGCAAATTAAAATAAAATGTTATATATATATATATATATATATAAACATATATAGTAAAATAGTATATGTAGTAGTAAATATCTTATAGAAAAATGTAATACATATATAATTCGTAATCGAAAATAATGATATAAATAAAGTGATTAAGCGATAACTACTTAGATAATGCATGTACTTATGTTTTAACAATAACTAATAAACCAGAAAAAAACTTTTTTTTAATTAATTTTGTAAACTCAGTAAATGAATATTTGTAGGATTAATGGATGGTCTATACGAGGAGATAAAATTAAAAAGAAAAAATTCAAAAATAAATTTCACTACAGTTTATCCATTTTACATAGAAACTGGTTTGGATTATGATTCTCATTATAGGTAATAAAATACGTCAAATTATATGTTGTTGTGTATAATTTTATCACAAAAATGTCAACTAATTATATGAGCAGATTTTCATATTTTTTTGGCGCCGTATCACCGAAATACGCTGCTAAGGAAATAATCCATGCTATACAAAGAAATTATGAAGAATATTCCATTCCGCGATGTCTCATTTATATCAATGCTATCAATAGGTATGGTTTTTTATTTTGCAATTTATTATCCTCAATATAGTAACGACTATTTCTTAAATTGTAGACTTCTGCCAAGAAAAGCAACGCAATCGATCATGCATTTTTTCTATAATTTCAGGAGTGACGTAAATATTGAAACTGATTGACGGACTATATATAAATAAAATCTTTGATATAATTATAAAATAACTTAGATATAAATATTTAGATTATATATAAACGTACATATTAAAACTTTTTTTGTATGGCAAATAATTTATGTTTTTAAATTATAACATGTGTAATAGATTATAATATATTATTATAATTAAACCGTTGTTTATAAAATTATTTTTAGATGTTATTAACTTACGGTTAAAATGTATTGATAATTTTAAACATTTGCATCAATTTTAAATCAACCCTGTTGCCTTTAAAATAGCTTCTGCGTAATTATACTACGTACTAAATTAATTATACCACCTACTATAAATATAATACGTGATAATGTGAATATTTAGGATTAATACTAGGTAGAAATTTGTTTTACGAATTAATACTTGAAAAATGTTCATATCTTACAACAATGAAAAGAAATAACAAAAAAAAAATGTAATACAAGAAGTAAAGTAATAAATGTAATTTAATATAATTTCAATTTATGAAGTAATGATTGAAAATTCATAATAATGATCGGAAAAATGACAAAGTACATATTACTTATTATTATTAGTATAATTATTAGTAGACATTACGAGAATAACCATATTATTTACTGCAAATAAATGTAAATAAAAATGTTTTCAACATTGCGAGACATCGATCATCCAATTCCAAAGAACAATGAGTACAACTAAAAATCGATTCGGCTGAAGCTGTTTTTTAAACTGGACATTTTAGTTTGTCGACCGCAATAAATGTTGGTCTAGTTCGGAAACTTTCATAAAAGCGAAATGACGGACGCGGTCAGCCGAGTCTAACCTGAATATTTATTTTGCGCGATGGCTATTATAAAAACGGCTCAGATTAACGTACATGTCTTCGTAACGTATAGAGAAGCGTACAAAGCATTTCCATAATCGAGAAGTATGTAGGAATTAAAGGCTGACATTACAAGCGAATGAGTATGCATTCGTGTATATCGGCCCAGTTTACGGAATTCGAGCTCGTGATGTAATATAGCGTGTGGATAGGATTACAGAATATAATGACGTCTTAAGCTACTGATCGGTTATTTATAAATTTAGACTTATAAGAGCATTGATTAGTTTTTGCTTTTACGTAAAATTCGTACAGGAGCCGGATATTAATATTACTTGCATTATACGCACGCAAGTAAACAAATATTGTATATTGAAAGCCATTAAAAAACTTCGATACAGCATTTTTAAAAACAAGGCTTCGAGTCTTAGGCATTGATTATTTAACAAGGAATATGCCAGAGGGCAGATGTAATAAGGATTTAAATGAGACGACCAATGTTTTTTATCTAATTTTGGTAGCAAACTCGGGAAGCCTGCAAATTGTTTTTATATATTTTTATTCAAAATTCAAAAGAATTGCTTTGTTTTAATGCAATGGGAAAGCCAATATCACGTAACGGTATTTAGCTGTGGAGACGTAATCTATTGTTCAAAACTATACAAGATAGATACAAGCATACAAATGTTTGAAAATAGGAGGCTTGAGAGGCAACGCGTGTGTAGATATCAGAATTACGTTTCATACATGCGAAAAGTTGACGAATAAAAATGAAAGGACTCTGTTTTCGTTATGAAAAATTCACTGAATGGAGAATTCTGAATTTTAAAATCAAATAAATCGTTTTTTTAAGCTTATTGCTTATATTGATATAAGCCACACGAATAATATAATATATATATATATATTCTAAATTGTATCTCTATTTGGGATTTGAAGAAAAATTTCAAACTTTTATCGTCAATGCATATATTAATGATATTCAGAAAAATGTTGATTAGAAAAATTTTGTATTCAACGCTAGAAGTTTCGGGAGGTTTTTTTGGAAAGAGATAACGATGGGTTTTGATTATCATCTAGGCTACGGTCGGATGATATTTAAATTAAAAACCGAAAGACAGGGTGAATTAAAAAGCAAGAGGGAGGCTGTGGATGAGACTCAAAGGAGCTGAGAGTAAGAATGGAGTGCACGTGTGCAGGAGAGTCAGAGAAATTGCCAGTGCCCGACTCCAGATCGAACGAGTCCATGGCTGAGTTTAGCTTTCATTGTCATCGCCCATAGCAGAAGCGAGGCGGTCTTTACTCATCGTAGCGTAAAATCGGTTAATAATAGTTTCACGACACACTTGTCTGCCCTCATCGGTAATCAATACGCCTTCGATTTGTAAGCGTATGAGCTGATTTTCTTCATCTTTCGCGCGACTCGCATCCCGGAACGAGTGACACGATATTAAAACTCGGAGCGGTAACCCGAGGGAGGAGCCAGCAGACTCCAGCTCGAGGGGGCGCCGGGGGTGAACCGAGGAAAGCGGAGCACATTGACGTATTGGTATCGGGATTTCGTGATAAAATCTGGCGCCATGTACGCAAGCATTGATATCAAATGCGTAAATTAAGATTTTCAAATTAATCGTAATGATAATGTAGCTTCGCGTAATTTTAACTCCATTGATTATTTACGGGTTGCTAGTTAACTAAACGAATAGAATGCATTTATCTGGGCTAAGCTCGCATTGGTTTGAGTATGGGAATTACTGCAATCGAATAATACTGCAGACGAATGAAAGTCAGCTTGCGAAATTCAGACGAATGAAAATTTATACGAATTTCTTCTTTATTTTTATGATACATTTCTTATAGAATAATTATCGATTTCTTCCTATTCGTGTATTTATAATAAAGATATGGTAGACGTTAGTGGCTTATCCGTTGATGTTGTCGAGCAATTAAACACATGTAGCATGATGAATAATTTGAGATAATATCTTGAGTGGTTGTTTACATGTGTCGATTATTTATAAACTAAATTATATGAAAATGTGTAGTAATTTATTTTCACTTCTAAATCATATAAGCTATTCATAAACAAATAAGTTAAATAGTGAAGATACACATGATGCTTCAAATTTCAGATCGATCAGCACGATTCTGAATTTTTTACGTGTGTAAATACTGAGAAATGCATTGTTAATTAAGACGTTTGTGAGTACATTGTTTAAGGGATTGCATTGTTTTGTGAATAGTTTTTTTTTATTTATTCCTCTTATAGTTTCCATAAATATTGTAAATTTCAAAAAATAAACGAAATTGAAAAAAATTTTAATTAAAATTACTTTTACAATAAGTAAAATTAAGTAAGATTTAATTTATGTAATAATAAAATTTTCTGATACGGTGAATAAAAGGTAGGTGTCGGCAATAATTGCACTCGTTATACATGATTATAAAAATACATACAGATAATAATAATACTCTCACTTTTTAAAGGACAAATTTAGTTTTAAATTTTTGGACTTACGAGTAAATATAATGCATGGATAAATCAATTTGAAAATTCATTGTGAAAACCAAATAATACTCTGTTACAGTTTTTTACCCGCATTTATGGTACTTTTTACATTTTATTTTTACGAATGTTACCTATATTTGATACGTAAATATTATTTATATAAATAAACGAAACAATCGCTTGTTTCAATATTTATAAGAATACGAAAAACTCAATCCAATTTACTAATGCGTTTACCTTATAAAATAATTTTTACATTTATTCTATATTTTTTAATATTAAAAAACATGTAAAATATGCTTGATTAATTTATTAAATTGGAAAATTTATAGAAATCGTTTTTAGCGTTAAATATAAGTTTAAAGAAATTTCAACAGTTCCAGAAATGATTTTTTATTTTATTTTAAAATTCAGAATTCTCAATTCATTGAATTTTGAATAAAAATATATAAAAACAAATTGCATACTTCAAGAGTTTGCTTCCAATATTAGATTAAAAATTAGTCGTTTTATTTAATGTATTATTTAGTACATGAAAACACTGTGAAATGTATTCCAAAGTTTCTTTATTTTTCTATACAATGTTTGCTTAAGTCTTAATTTACAAAAATTTATAATTTTTATAATATATTATTTTTTATCGATTAATGTATATGTTTTAAAATATATTACGTAATAATATGTATTATTAATATGAATAAATACAAATATGCGAACAAAGCATGTATGGATTTATTTTTTAATTCAGTAAGCTGAACATAAAATTATACATATTATTAAAATTTAATTGTTTATAAATAAAATAATTAATAAACTAGTAAATTACTCGAAAATTATTGCTTAATAAATGCGTTAATGTATTTTACATTTGAATGGATATTTATCAAAGTATTTCTCGGGGTGCATTGAATTGTCAAATCTAAGATTAATCTGGAAAAAAATTTTTTTAAGCATACGTTCTCTATATAAAATTTTCCAATCCAGATGATAAGGGTCGACAGTATACAATAGAGAAAAATTCAGAATTTTTTTCTCATATGCAAAAAACTAGAAACTTATAAAAGTTTAGGATCTTCTTGTCATTATTAAGGAAAATAACAAATTTCGCACATTTTTTAAGTAAATTGCAATAACTTTTTAAATCAAATGATTTTTAACGATAAAAAATATTTTATATAATATAAGTAGAAAAGTCTTATTTAATGAAAACACAGTTTATTTATAAACATATTTGCACAATTACATACAGAGTATTATGATATTTAAAAAAAAAATTATCCTATGTAAAAAGTCTCCTGTATTGAAAATTATTTAACTACAATATATATATACTGTATGTATATATATATATACTTGAATTTAAATTCATACGACTTTTATATGCATTATAATAAAGTTTAAAAGTAGACTCTTTATATGGGCTTATACCTTCAGGATGGGCTTCAATCAAACCGTTGAAATTTTGTTATACCTTTTTTACGTCAATATATTCTGTACTCACGCACTCAACGCTACGTCAATAAAAGTACATACGCCCTAAATTGAGTTTACAGAGGCAGTAATAGTAGCGCCAAGGATACAAAATATTAATAAAACTAAAATAAAAAAGTAGTTAATAATGTTTATATGAATTATAACAAAAAAAGGGATTTTTAATTACAAAAAGTTTTTAGACAACACCGTTCATAAAAAATGTAAGCTAAATAAATACGTTTCACGAAATGAAAAGCTGCCGTCATAATACATTCATATGTGTATTACTTAATATTTTATATAAACACTATCCTAAATACCATTTTTATTCCACTGCCTATACAGAGAGATTTTTTATAAAATAGTAATGATAAAAAAATTTTTAAATAATGGGTAAGTAAAATATTCTTAAAAAATCACATCACAATTTATATCACATGAAATTAGCTAGTAAATGGCCAAACAACCAATTGTCTGATTGTTGCACCTGAAACTTTCTTCGGTTCGTTTACACTGTGATAATTTAATTTGGCTTCTATCTTCTTAATTGCGCAAACGTAGATATTATTGACTCTTAAAAATCAGCGGATGTGTAAATACGTGTAGGCTTCAACTTTAGATCCAGAGTCTACATAAATATTATCATTAGTAATACTATCTGTATTTGTATGAAGGTAGTTGTAGATTATATATGCAGTTAATTAGTATTAAAAATTATCGTGTATCGAATGATGGTTATAATATTAAATAGATTTTGTTTCGTATAACTTTAACTAAACTTGCAAGAGCAATACTATTTAATAATAACTTTAAGCAATGAAATAGTTTTGCTACAACGCATTAAGAACGCAAAAGAATTTATTCGCTTAAAATTGTAAGCAAAGTTTTTATTTATATAAAAACAAAGCAACGATCATTGATCATCAATTATAAATTTTAATGTATTTTATTATATAGTGCGAGCGTGAGGGATTATTTTGTTTTAATTATTCACGAAAAAAGAGAGGCATATTGATTTTGCAAATTGTCATAGTTTGACATTCTGAAACAATAAGGATTTTTTCAATACAGACGACTTACTTTAGTTATAAAAGCACATACGAGTGCAGAGGCGATTTGGTACAAAGGATTAATATTAGAGAGACCTTCCGGTTGAGAAAATTAATTTTTTTACACAAACAGCAGAATATTAAGTGACTGCATTTGATATCCTGTACAATAATTCCTTTAATTTATAACATATCGCTAATATTAGAACTATTATAACTTATGATTAAATACGTATGGCTGACATTCAATTTAATCATTGAAATTTATAATGCAGCAATCTTAATATAAACGTCATAATATATAACTGATTTGCAAAAAATTATTTATTAATGTTCTAAATATGAATAATTATCACAGGTATTGGTGCATTAAATAGAATATTTTTTCTCGTTATTATTTTTACTGCTTAAATTTCATAGAAGGTGTTGTGCTGTAATTTTTAAATATTCAAAGCAGGATAGAAGTGCGACACTCGATGAATAATAATTAATTAATAGGCTCGTTCTATTAAGATAACATTTGAAAATTTATAGTCTTGCGAGTAGTGTAATAAATTGTAAACTCATGTATAATATTATCGAGGATTTATAAGCAGTCTCTATTACGTGCAAGAAAAGGTTGTATATTTTTATTAGGCTGTGTTGGAGTTACTTGGCATTGCGATACATCTGCAGCGCCTTTAAGACAATACTAATGCGACAAGTAAGTAGTTTAGGCACTACTAATCAATTGGAGCAGTGGAAGCCCTGGCTCCTCGTATAAAAAACACTCACGGATCGCAGGGGAACTCATCGCTCGATCACGCATTGGTAATTCATCTCTTCGAGGCAGGGGCTAATGAGCAATAAGTACTCGGTCAAAGTTTCGGATATAGTTCTATGAAATCCATAAAAACCTTGCGACTGGATAAAAGTAAAAAATAACGGCGCTGCCGGAGTAATCGCATCGTAGGGGGGGGGAGGAGAGAAGCTGTTACGTAAGTTGCAGGCCTGCTCGGGATCGAGGAAGGCGGCCACTGATTACGGAGGCTCCAGTTGAGAAGGCCGGATATCAAAGGGCTCGAGACCGCGACGCGCTTTCTCGGCCGCGTCTTGATAAAGGTACCTGTTGCCCCGGTTACGATCGCGGGCTGCCGAAATATCGGGAGCGGCCCCTCGACGCCGGCCATGAATGACGAATCGATCCGAGAGGAGAGACAAGCCAGGTTGCGCAACGTCCCGTGGAATTCGCGCCTCGCCAGTCCGAATGAATGGCCCGAGACGGAGCCCCGATCAAAGACGCGTGAGCGAATCGCCGCTCCGACCTTGAACCTGAACTCACCCGACCCCCTCCCCGGGAGGTTCACTGCACTGAACTCGCGTGCATTTTCGCACCGACGCTTCGCGACGTGACTTTCGTTTTCTCCTGTCTCCCCCAGACGCTGAGTAATTGTAACCTCGGCTCTAATTTGCAACCTTCCCATTGCCTCTACAATACGAAAAGTACGCGCCCCGCTTTTGGATTACCGAGGCGCGCAACAACTTCGGAATCCAAACTAACGCTAAATTTGCATTGGTAAATAACACGAGGAAGTTTACAGACCGGATACTCGGGGCACATTTTAAAAAAGGCTTTACATCTATTATTAATTATCATATTAATTCGACGGCCTATTCGTTTTCTTTCAATTGAAATAAAATTTCTTACCGAAATTCACAATGATAAAAGTCAATGTTAAAATTAAGAAAACCTATCGGGATTTAAAAGAATGGTATTATAATATTCGAAAGAAACATTCATAATCTTGTACTTTTTATTTGCATAAACATATTTAAATACGAAATTATTAGAATTTATTAAAAAGCGAAATTTTACTCTAATAGAGAAATTTGTTGATGTTAATTGTTTTATAATTTTTTTTTAAATGTTCAATAAATTTAATAACTAATAAATTCAGTAAACCAATACGATTTACACAATTTCATCACTGGTATTAATTACAGCTTGATTTTTTCGTTTGATTAAATTAGAGCTAATGAATGTAATTTAATGTAATGAAATCTTATTGGTTGATTAATTATACAACATTCGTACTTATTTATTAGACTCGCTATTTCATATTGGTTTTAATGTATTCTTACAAAGGACAACATAGTAAATTATCTTTAAATATTATTACTATTTACATTATGATGATGCTTTTTGAAAATTTCTCTTTCAGGTTTATTGGCTAATATCATTATCGCACATATCGCATAATTAGTATTTTGAATTTTATTTTTTTTTCAATAATGTAGATTTTAACGCTGATCCGAAATTGTGATTTTATTTCTAATAAATTCATTACTTAACATTGATTGTTGTACTTTGATTGTTGTACTTAATTGAAATTGTTGTAATGGCTCACAGAAGTTTACTAAAATCATATTATCATAATTTCAAGAAACTTTGTAGAATAAAAAAAAAACAAATGGAAATGTATAAATGTGTACAAAAAATTAAATAATCGGAATGCATAAGTAAATCTTGTGAAAAGATGTGACGAAAGCTGTCTCTAATAATGAAACAATACTAATAACGTATAAATATGTCATTGACATGAAAAGTTGTGCCAATAACATAATGGTAGATTGAAACATGTTGCGACTTATCATAATAGACCGAGATAGGGGCTCAACTATTCTAATGACTCTAGTCAGCTTCTTAATAGGCGTTGCTGGAAGATTACGTTATATCTATGGCAAAGATAGTGCGTAGCTAATTTTCCTCTCCATAAGAAAATACATGTTATATATATATATATATTTATACATGTATATATATATATTGGTTTGAGACTTTGAAAAAGGTTGATTTACTATAGCTGGTAAAAAATGGAGAAAATTGGAAAGATAACGAATACAATAATTTTTTTTATAAATGAAATAAAATTGAATAAATAAGAAGGATTAATAAATATTGCATTCATTAATTTTCGTACAGAAAGTCAGAATGAGTAATAAAAGCGTTAATATAGCAGAGGAGACTGTTTTTGTACTTTTTAACGTTAATATAATTAAAATAAATAGTAAGCGTATGGTGATAAGTAATACTATAGTATAAGTAATTGTAGTTTTTAAAAGTTACAAATAATACGAAACAAAAGTCATTTCTTAAAATTCTTTAAAATTTGATTCGACTCTTACCAAAAATAACGCAGTCTTTTTATTCGTCTAAGTAGAAAAGTTTTTGATCACAGTTTTGGTGCCTTAAAATAAACTTATTTTTTCTTCGCAAACACTTATAAATAGGATGAAATTAGTTTGTAAAGTACAAAGAATATAACGGCGCATCCTCTTTAAATATTACAAAGAATAAATACTCGGAAGAGAAACATTTTTTCGAGGAAACTTCATTAAAAAAAAGACACGAAATAATAAGTAAATGAATTATAAGTAATATGAATTATATAAAGGTATTTGATTTGAAATACTTAGTTTGAGATTGAAAACATTGAAAATAATTAGTGACTGGGAGAGGATAATTTATAACAGTCTAGACTTGTATTTTATGAAATTATCTTAAAAACGTAAAGCGAGAAAACTCTCATGTTGAATACACATTAATCAGTTTTTAATATATTTTCGTTCATTATGTCATTTGGTTCTTATGTACTTCCTCTAATCTGTAATCGAAGCGAGTGGTTTCTATATTATTAAGCAATTTTCCTGTGAATATATAAAAATAATTTTTCAAATGTTAATATTACATAAGTCGAGTAGCTTGGGTAAAGCAACAACAAAAAAACAAAAAAAAAAAAGAAAACAAAATTGTAATGAAAACCGCTGATCGGGAAAGGAGCGGATTGAACACTATAATTACAGTAGTTAGCAGTGGCTGCTGTGCAAAAGTGCGTTTTCGAGAATAAAATATCGTCCGGTTGCGCAAGTCTATTCGGTAGTTTTCCGAGCCGAGCAGTGGATCGGGGCCGACTTTCGAGCGAGGGGCGGCGGCGGGGCGGGGGCAATTTAAAATAATTTCGGCGGGCTCGGTGGGAAGCGAGCGATGGACGCGTAGGAGCCGGTGGCCGAAGCAGAAGGACCGAGGCTCGGGGTGCGAGGAGTAGCCTCGGCTCGTCCTCCGGTCGGAGGCAGCAGCGAGGAAAAGCTCGGGCTATCGAGGCGAGGAGTAGAAAACGGCCGTTAAAAGGATTTCGCAAGCGCCAGGGAAGGTTTCTTCTCCCCGCTGCTCGGGTCGGGCGCGCAGTCGACCGCGGCCCCTCCCACCGAGGCCAGGCCGCGTCGCCTCCCAGTGCGAGGCCCAGGAGTCGATAGCCGGGGACCAGCGGCCGCTCGAGGTGGAAGCCAGCCGCCGCAGCCTCGGGCTCGCGAGTCACTCGCGCTCTACCCACGCCCGAACGCGGACCTCCTGTGAAATCCTCGACCCTGGGCTCCTCGCCGACATGTGAGCCTCGTCCCCCGGAGGCTAATCCAGGTGAGTGCGCTTACTCGGGCCGAGCGAGAGCCCTCGAGAATCCGGCTTCCGGCTCTAGCTGGAGCGGCACCGCGATTTTCCTTACGAGCCTTCAAAAGCATTAAACCTTCTCTACGCGTGGATACGATATGGAGTCCTTCCTCCTCCCGATAAAGCATACGATAATGTAAGGGCAATGCCGGTATACTCGATTCGAATTTCTGTAGATCTTCAGTAAAGGGCTTACTCTTGGAGCATCGACTCCAATCACGTACTTAGCATTGATTGATAATTACGTTAAGTACGCCAGTAATGGCATTTTCATTCTTTCGAAAAAACATATTAAACTCGGAAGAAGATGACGGCTAGCGTTCCGTTGAACATTGCTCGAAATATTGTGAACAAGTTACTTACGCTATTGCGCAAATGTTAAAAAAAGTAACGCAAATTCAGTATGTTTATTCAGGATAAACACGTGTATGAATTTCGTAAGTAACAACCCAACCATCTCAAAATAAAATATTTATACTTAAACATTAGTAACTTGATTTTTTAAACTAATTTGCCTTCGATATCGCCAAAATATATTAGGTCCACTATTTTATAAATAAAAAGTATGCTATGTAATGATGTTTACATTTTGAAGTGGCTTTGGCTATTCTAAACCCGAAAGTTCGTGCAAAAAAATTTCGAGCAAAAAAATTTGAATAAAGTATGGATAAATTATGCACGAACAGCTTCTAGTCAGAGTTTTTTTAATCTAAATGTATAAATATGTACAAATTTTGATTGTGTAATAAAACAATACAATCACACATCGATGATTCGATAATTTGCTACTATGAGTGTTTTTTTCATTATTACCTTGATTAACACGCGAAAAGGTAATTGAAAAAAATTATGATGATTACTGATTTGTCTTATAATAACAATTAAAACTTTTGCATAATTTATAATTTATGTGATTTGTGTAACTATTATATTATTTTCCGTTAGTAAAGCAATAACTTATTGTTCAAAATAATAATAATATGTAAAGAGAAAACATAATGCCGTGCTTTGAACGTAATTGCAATTATTATTTTTTTTAAATAAAATATAATTCTATTACTGTCAATCGACATATATTACTAAAAGACCCATTAAAATTCTATAATTACGTGTTTTATGCGTACTTGTACACATCCAGATAAAAGAATATATATCATAGACTTTAATACTTATACACAACAGATGAATATAATACACAAAAAATTGATGCACATTATTTAAAAAAAAAACAGACTAAAAGTAGAATTTTAAAAAATTTCAATATAGAATAATATTTTTGTAGCCTTATAAATTTAAATAAATCGATAAAGTCAAGATTGAAGAACTAACCCAAATCATTTAATTGACCCGTTTGTTAAGATATTTAAAAACGTTTTCTTATATTTATAGTTTAATAATATCAAAATTAACCGTAAATGGAAAAATTTTAATTTAAAAAAATGTACTCTAGTAATCGGTACTAAATTAAGAAAAATAAAATTTCAAAAACTAAAATCTTCTTCTATATAAGATTTGCTTTGCATTTTGTATTACTGACTTCCTATATTAGTTATTATTGTTTCAATTATAAATAAAAAACAAACCTACGATATTACCACACGTGTAATTGAGTTTTTATTAAAAATTTTTTGTGTTTATGGTTTCGCAATAATTTTTTGTACAATAAAACAAATCTCCAGTTAATTAAGATTAAGTATCCTGCATTAAATTTTCTGAATTAATAATAAACAATATATTTCATCCATCAATTATTTTTTTATTATGCTTTTAAGTTTGCAAAGTACATAAAATTGTATTTAATACTTTTGAAAATTAAATGATTGCGTTGGATGGATTATTATTGTATGAATTAATGAATATTATATTTGTAAAATTATGTATTAAAAATTAATGATACAGCGATTCAGTAATTGACGAGGAGACAATGCCATAATCTACAGATCTGTTTTTGATCTTAGTCATGATCATAACAAGTGCTACCCATGTCTTTAGGTAATGATAAATTGATAATTGATTTGATGACGATAATCTTAATGTATACATTTATGAATGTGCGTTATATTACATAATATATATATTTATTTTAAATATTATTAACTCGTTTCGATATAATCGAGCTAAAAAATAGTTCGCCTGGTAGTCTTTTTAATAAATACGAGTGCTTTCATTAAGATTTTAAGACTGCTTTTTCTCAATTATATGTTGAAACTAATTTCTTAGTACCCCAAACTGTTTTATGCGCTCATTCATTTCAAGATAAGACGTACGTAAATCCGAGCAGGCAAACATTTAGTTTATAAAATTTCTTAATATTGAAAATTTGCTTATTTTAAAATATTACCTTTGACGTCAAGTCTTCATTTATTGCTAAAAAACTATAAAAACAAATACTTTTTAAAAGCTATTGTAGCAAGCGAATGATTTTGTAATGGTATTTTGCAATTGGTGTCAAGCTAAAAATTTGAATTGTCTTCTATGTTAAGTACGATTTTTTTATGTAATTTTTGTATCCTTGATATGATGTGTAGGAAGACTGAATAAATAATTATGATGATTTTTCATTTGCTGCTCATTAGAGCTTCGTATCAGTACTGATTAGAGTACTTATTTAATATATATACACTTATTTATAATAAGAATAATACATTTACATCTTGATTACGAAATATTTATGTGCGAATAGTAGGCCAATTGAAATAGTTATTGAAACACAAATCTTCATATACAGATAAAGCGCGAAAGAAAATAATGAATTATCATTGGTTAGGCATAAATTGATATCTTTGTAGCGTAAGAAATATTGCCATTATTTAGTTTAAAAGATGCAAAAATCAATTTTTGATGAATGTTAGATATATGAGATTATCGTGCTTAAAAGTATTTATATCCTAATGAATCTTTGACAATAAATTTGAATTTGAATTGGTCAGAATTTTGTAAGCCTTGCGCGATTATGGAAATTTTAAATACTTCTTTTGACCTTTAATCAGATACGGACCTTCAACTGTTAAAAAATGTACATTACTAAAACTTAAAATTAGGTCTAGCCGAAATAACTGTTAGGCTTATGAAATCTATCAAATGGCACCGACGTAATGTTTAGGAGGACTATTTTACACTTCGGCAATGGGCCGATTTTAGCGTAGCGAGGGGGGGAAGGAAGGAGGGAGTCTTAGAACAAGAAGCGGAGGTAATAAAGGCAAGGCAAAACGCACAATTGCAGCTAGATGAGTGATGAAATGCGAGCTCCGAAAAGCCCCTGCCTGGAAGGGAGAAAAAACAGAATTAACAGCAATGCAATTATTTGCAAATAGGTAAGCCCGCGCATTCGCCTTCGAGTACATAAACGCACTCATCGAGCTCTCAGGGCTCGGGCTTGGCTAGGCCCCACTGACGGCACCACCTGGAGGTGCAGGGCTTGCAGGGAACGAGGCAGCCTCGACTCCGGTATAGGCTACCCTGGAGCCGAGGTGGGCTCCGCGGTGTTCTCCCCTCCTCCCACTCGTTTCGCGAGACTCGCCTCCCCGATCGGTCCTCTTCCTCCAAGTCTCGAGACTTGCCCCTTCCGTCTCGACCTCTTGACCCGGGAGCCGGTGCTTTTCGGCCTCCCACCTCGCCTTGCCTTTCTTACTTCTACGCGGAAAGCCCCGCCGTTGTTCTTTAGCCCCCCTAACGTCTCGGCCAAATCTGTTCCCAACAGATTTCCCCATTCGTTGTATGGATGTCACGGTTCCATCCAACTAGATTAGAAAAGTTCTTACAGTGGAGGAACAACATTTATGTACGAGAGAGCGTAAGCTGCACTTTGTTTAAAGTAGGCTATTCGATCGACAACGGAAGCTTGTATCTCTACCAATAGTTTTCACGAGCCTGAAGCGGACGAATAGTTGATGGTGACTTCACCGCGTGAAGTGTACTAAGTCACCACATATTGAACTTAATACAGTTATTATTAGCTTTTATTAGCGCAATAATTGTCAATTTATGCTTAAATTTATTTATTTTTAATAATAATTTCGATTAATTGTCATATGCCTACTCTTCCTTAATTAAGATTTACAGTGAAGCAGTGAATTGCAATTGTTAATACATTTATCGAACAACTTATTTCTACTTGAACGTCAAATACCTTTTGAGAATTTCTAAAAACTTTTATCTACAAATTTCAGATAATATAACATCTATATTTAATACTACTGTAATTATATTTTGAATTAATTAAGTATTGGCTAATAAATCGTACAATTTTTTTAATTTTTTAAATCATTTTCAAAGGAATTACGAGGTTAAGCTTTTGTAAAAAAAAAAATAGAAAGAATTACAATGTTTTTACTCAACATAAATATAGAATTTTAAGTACACAGGCATTGTGAAACATTAAATATTTGGCATTTGTAAACGTGTAAACTGATTTAATAATGAATAATTTTAACTTTGAATCTTTTGATAATATTGTTAGAAAAAATTTATTTCATATCGCTGCATATATTAGTTTACTTTAAAAAGAATATGTTGAAAATATAAACAAAATTAAATTTTTTTTACTTCAATGCACATCAGAGTTAAATAATAGTACCTGTAAAATATTTTTGCATGTTTTAAGAAATACTTTGATTTTACTAAATATCTATTGTAATATTAATACAAAAATAAAAAACAAAATAGCATTAACTTGCACGAAATCATCATTTTAATGACATGTTATAGGTATACAAATTGTTCAAAAGGCAAAAAATTGTGCTTTAAATTTTACAATTCATTGTAAATAGAACATGTGATGTTTTCAATATCATGTTAAACAAATGTAAATCGCATTTTAATTGATTCATCATAAATATTTACATTTGTAATTATAATAATGATTTACATGAAAATGTTGTAGACCTTTTACAAAGAAAATTTGGTTACATAATAAAATAGTTTGGTGGTTATATTTCACATTAAAATGAACAAATTTACTCATAGAATGCGGCAATTATTATTACCCTAGAATGAGGCTTATATCGTCTTTTATCAGTTAACGGTGAAGTCAAGAAAGACATGGACTTCTCATTTTAATAATTCGCGATGCCAATTAAAGCATTTTCGATATTTGAATCGCTATTACTGAAGAATACATTTTCATTGCTATTTATTTGAATGGCAATCTTTATCAATTTAATTTGTAAGTTAAAAAAGGAGGATAAATATAAATTGCCCTATTACCAATCTATTTTAATTTTGATCCATTTATTTTATTTTAAACTGCTGTTCGCGAGTCTTTGATAAATATAAGACACTTAATTTTTAGGTCGAGTTTTTCAATTATTATAATAAATCTACGTGATTCGTGTATTGTAGTCTTATGTTTATTTAAAAAATATATCTTTTTTCGATTAATGGGGTCTAATGCTGAAAAATACAATATTTATGTGAGTTTAGAAAATAATTATAAAATTTGTAATCATTCAGGTTCATTTAATTGCCGTTGTATTAATGAATAGCACTAAGTGTGATATTGTTGTAATACAAAGACAATAGCGAATTAAATAAAGACGAGATCCGTTGCTATTAGGCGGACTTAAGAAATTCAATTAATAAAATTAAAATTAAAAACAGTAGCATTATAATTCGTGAAATTATTGTACTAACAATATATATTGGTTATAATATCAGTATATTATTATCGGCATTCCATATTTTGATCGACACTTGAAATGTGAGCATCGAATTTTTTTCCCTCGAGGCCTGGAATAAATATGTTCGATAAGATCGAAGAATGAACCGCGGAAATCTGGAAGAAAGACGAGCTCACCGACCATCGGTAGATTAATAGTTATTTTGCAAAGACTTATTACAGCTTATTTGAAAAATGAGTAAAAAGCCGTCATTAAGTTTCCACAATTTGTGCTTATTTTGGGCAATGACATGTGGACTCCTCAGATTGCGTGACCCGTTCGATGCTTTCAAATCCGTAATTTGATGTCTATGCACGCTGCAATTTGCCATTAGCTTCCTAGATATTTTGATAATTTGTCACCGACTGTAAATACAAAAATTGCGTTTAACTCAAGAAATATATTTTTTTATTAACTAGTACTTTCAAATGACAAGATCAATATAATATATTAATTATATTAACTCATGTGGACTACAAACTTTACTTCTAACATAATAAAAAACATCTGCCGTTTTTTCTTTTATAAACTACATTAATTAATTAATCTTGATAATAATTTGATAAAATATAAACAAAACGTAATTACTTATATGCTGTATTTTAATATTTAAAAACCTAGTTAAGTAATAATAGCAAAACTTAAAGAAGAATATCGAATACATTCTTTTTTTCAAAAGCATTGAAATACCAATGAATATGGATACATTATCGAAATATGTTTTATTTTATCAGATTGTTTCAATACTTATATTTATACTTTGATTTTCATAAATAAAGCACTTATTAGTGTAAAAAATACAAAAAAAATATTCATTCAAGATTCGCAAAAATCGAGTTATTGAAATCGTCTTTTCAAAATTTTTCAATGCAATGCGCTCACTGGCACTACTACTAACGCAAATATCAAGAATATCGCATCTCCAATCCTCACTCCGATCTTCACAATTCTTACCTAAACCCGAAACAAGCGATCGTCTTTCCGACGAGCGCGACAGGAAAAGCACGAGAAGGCACATGTAAGGCATTTGGAAAGAATGATTGGAAAATTGTCTATCCTGGTATTTGCGGCTTAACGTGCAACGCTTTTACGAATCGGCACGCGAATCCGATTCAAAAGAAAAACAGTTCGTGCACACGTGTGCATTATTTATTCCGGTCGCGTGCCTCACTTTTTCCTCGTCATAATTGTATACGAAATGTAAAAGAAAGGAAAGGATGACAAGTACACGAGAGAAATAAAATAGGAGCGAGTTGCATAATTTACACTGCTTTCGATCACATTTTGTGTTATTTTTCATTGCATAATCCCTCGTTGCTTATCTGCACCCGAGTTATTAACAAAATAAGAAGGCGATGACAAATTTTATCATGTTTGGCGTACGCTGATTTTCTATTGACTCATTTTCAATTTTATAAATCATAGTAATTTTTAAGCATTTATCATTTATTTTTCAATATATATGAAATTCATTTGGCAGAGATTTTAATTTTTCAAATATTTTTCTCATTTGTTAAACTCCGCGTAAACATAACCAATCATTTACTAATTAATTTTGTCAAAGGTAGCATTTTCATAGATGTATGGCAATTTATTTTTTTATTACTGTATAAATTATTTTTAATGCTGTAAAAGCAAAAATTACATTTATTAAATATTATTATATCTGCAAACCAGTAAGAACGCTAAATTTAATTATTGCAATGCATTTACAAGAACATGCGAAATTTCAAAAAGAATTTGACAGCTTTGAAAAAGTTTTCAGAATATATATATATATATATATTTTTTTTTTATAAGCAAAAATAACTATTATTTATATAGACATACAATGAAACCTATTGTACGCAACTGCGATTAAGATGAAGAAAATCTTTGTGCAGTACGCAATAATGTAGACATGCGTAGTTAAGTTGCGCGTTCTTTGTCAATAATCGTAAAATTTTACTTTAGAGAATGGGCCTCGGCCATTTATAAATTTCAAAATGCGTTTACGTTGTTTTACTACTTCTATATTAATTTTAAAACTCAGTCCAATTAGTATGCGTAGACAGTACTTTTTGTGAAAACTATTTTAAGTTTCATAACAATTTGCATAATCGTGTGGTGTGAGAAGGACATTTTTTTTCGTTGAAAAATCTAACTTAAACTCAATGGCGATAGATTATTAAAGTCGAACGTAATTTTTGAAATTTGAACGATTTTAAATACTTCTTACACACTTTCCAGTTATTCAATTTACTCCTGTCCATGAATTACGGATGCTTTCTTAAAGTATGATAAATGTACATAACGCTCTTCATTCGATGCGTATGCCCTTCTTGTGTCTTCAAGCCTTGTATTAAAAGTTTAGGATGGATAGTAACGAGATCATTTAAAAACTAATTTTTACCGTTTTTTTAATTCGTTTCGACATGTTGGCTTATCTTAGTTTTTTACTTTAAAGATTGACTTCCATTTTGAATTTTTCTAACTGATTCAAGATAAAAAAAAATACATCTAACCTTTACGAGTGAAAATAAAATAGCGAGCAAAAAGAAGTTTATAATTAAATTTTTTTAGGGCAATTATTAAACAAAGAAAGACATTTTTCAAAAGTCTATAATTATTGGTGAATTGGTCAATCGGGGCAATCGTAAGATATAATATAAAACTGTATACCATCTGAATTAATTAAATATTGTGTGTCCTGCAAAATTGATAACATAGCAATTAATTCATACTTAAAAATTTAAATGCTTAAAAAATAATTTAATAAAAACATTAATAAACATCCTGTACAAAATGCACCAGAGATTATTGACTATTCATACGTGCATAAGCATAATCAATATATTAGCATATACTATAAAGCAATAGCCTATTCCTACGAATTATATTAATAATTATATTGATAAATATTAATTTTGTGAATTAAATAAAAATCAATTGTGAAAAATTAAAGCCAATATTATTTAAATATTTATGTTCGAATTCAAAATTTTTCATTTAGTCACAAATTGTACAATAAAACTATTGTCAACAGAGAGTTTACAATATCAATGCTAAATCACAAATCAATACCAAGTCAAATTAAAAATATTCTTTGACTAATGCAAACTTAACTTTGGAGGTAAATGATGAATATCATAAGTTTTTTGCTACGCGTATAATAATATACCAACTTTGTTGCAACATTATAGTTTCCTCTATTCCACTTATTATTTATTATGTATTTTTATCAATTACATGTGATTCTAGTAATTTGAATGAATTTTAGTAGTTCGAAGCAAATTTAACAAGGCTTTGTAAATTATGTTTTAGCCATTAAAATTATCAAATATAATTTTTGATATCGTATTTATAATGTCAGGATGCATATTGTTGTAAGTTAATCTAATAGATCTAGTTTTTTATGGGTTAAAAGTTTCTTTTTTTGTCTCTTAATTATACCTTGTCTCGTAGATTATTTCTCTCTCTCCCTCTCTATCTATACCTACCCATCTACTCCCCCCCTTTTACCTTACCCTCTCGCCCATTACTACTCCCCTCTCCCTCTTTCTTCTTTTGCTTTTCCTTTTCTCTCTCTTTCTCTCACTCTTTTTCCTACAGTATCATAGTATTGTTTTTTTTTTAAATAAAATTTAACCGCTTATGTTTCTTTAATAAAATATTCATATTTATGACATGTAATTTTTTCACAAAGAATTGATACATAAAGATTAATTTCATTGCGTTTTAATTTTTATTATTACGTTTCTAATATACTTTATTTGACTCTTACATAAACTAAGCAAATGCTTTTATCGATCCTCAAAGATGATGATATAATCTACATAAACGTTTGTATTAATATTGTCAAACGTTGTATTTTTAAAGATAATTAACATAAGTTTTATACGTACTTAAATGTAAAATACGTGTCACATATAAAACTAAAAGAAAATCCTAGGTTTAGTATTTTTTTACATAAAAGGCAAAAGCTATAATTCATTGTTCATAAGTCATTTGAATGTATCATTTGAAATAAATTTAATTGGTGATTGTGTAAATATATATTACTAGAAATATGCGAAATAAATTTATCATGGTAATAGAATCTCATTAAATATCTATAAATTTATGATTTATACCAATGGAAGCTATTATATTAGAAAAACAATAAACTCCAGATTATACTAATAGACAAATATCAGCTTAGTTTATTTTCAGCTAGTTTTTAAATAATTCCTGTGCTGTACTTTGTCATGGATTTGCGTTCTTCATTCCTCACGTCATTTATGAACAAAGATTCTTACGAAAATTCTTATGAAGATTTACCTGTTTGACTAAAGAATAATACGCGTCGGGATATGCAAAGCTTGCATGTCATTGTCAGGGTTACAAGCTGTGCACAGTGTACGTAAAATAATTTTTTGGCTAGAATTTTAATCAGAAATTGATGATGCGTTGTTATGCCAGGATTTGCATTCGGGATTATTCCTTCCAATTGTAAATACACGATGCTCGTGCCTTAGTTCTTAGTTGAAATGGTAGTTTTTACAATCGATTAGTACGTTATTGTGAATTAGTAGTAAGCGAAAAAGTTCTGCAGAATGCTAAAATTACTCGCTCCTATATTTTACAATGTTAAATACCTGTACACTTGTGCGTTAATTTTGTAACACAATATTTGGTGTTTGCAAGGTTTGGCTCAAATTGTACGGTTTCAATTACAATGGAAATTTCAAATTTCAATTTCTTTACACCATAAAATACACTTATCGTTATTATTGTATTTAAAATTTTTTAATATAAATTTTTCGAAGACGTAAACGGCCATTTAACTGTCCTAGCGTTGGTTATCCTGCATTATTTATGCTTAATTTTACATTAAATATTATATTTAAGTAGTTATTGCGACATTCTATAGTTGCAAATAATTGGTTGAATATCATAGCTTTTAATTAGATGATCGAAATACCTAACATTATACATTCTACATATTGTAAGGTTATAATTATGCATTCGGTTAAATTTAAAAATAATACAACAGTGTATCATGTTGTTAAAATTTCAAAATAAATTAAAACAATTTAACATTTAATTTTAACATTTTTAAAAATGAAAACTATAATTTTAACCAATTAAGTTAAGAGCAGAAAAAAGTGATGATAATTATTATTAGACATAATAGATGCTCATCAATCTTAAATGCCATTAATGCGTTATTGATTCGTGTATTAAATCGTCATGCTGCTACAGATATCACAACAATTGACTAATAATCAAGCTAAGATTCGATATTGTATACGGATTCATGCTCAGTGCTATTATTTATAACAATTAACAGTATCGTAAAAAATTGGTGTAAAAATTAACGTAATGAGCGAATCGATAAATCACGAGAAAGTAAAGATAAAAGATTTTGAATTATGCAACAAGCGCGTAATTAATCTTTCTTAAAATGGAGATAGCTATAAATTAAGCACAAAGATAAGAATAGTTCAATTATTATCTCGTACCTTGATATTCGGTACCCTCATTACCGAACAATTACTTATAGGCGCTTTAGATGCTGAGGCTTAAGAGCTCAAGTATCTTTTGACAAAACGCACTCGGTTACGTAATCAAGGCGTACGAATGGCGCAGTAAGGGTGCAAAGTTACAGTCAAACTATTTGACGAAGGACTTTGATTCGTGATCATCAATAGAATGAAAGGGATCCGATGGCCAACGTATTTTCTGCCCTTGGATGCTGCGCGTTTGGCTTAAGATTGGGTTGATTTTTCTCGGATTTGTCAAACGTATATTCGTAGCATATGATTGTTGTATTATATGTACGCTTTGACATTGAATTTACGATACTGACTTGCGGCTATTTACAGATTATTCGGTATGCTGTGCAAAGTCTTTTTTTCAACAGACCTGCTGATAAATAATAGTTCAAAAGCATTGTATATAATTATTGCAACACACGTGAAATTATAATCCGTAAAAAGGATATAAGAAAACAGGTGAAAGTCTTTTTAGCCATCCACATCTTATAAATGTACTTTTGATTAAAGCTTTCCATCAACTGAGTATATGACATTAACATTTCAAGACCTTCCTCTTTATAAAAAATATACACACATAGCCATCTGGTATTTTTAAAAAGAAAAGCAAAATATTTTCCAAATTAATACATGTTTTTTCGATTCTCAAACCATATGAAATATCGCAACCGATTATATAGCCTTGCACGAATGAGGATTTTCTTTCTAATATGGTTACAGAAGGCGATGCTGTCTGTTAAAACCGAATCTATAATAACAGGGCCAAGGATCGGAACTCCGTCGTTCCTAGGCTGGCTTTACCTCAATTTCGGAATATTTCTTGGCCTCGGACTTTCTGGACTTCTTCTCTTCCTCAATATCGTCAAGTCATACCTGCCGAAGCCACCGCGAGACTTACGTGGCGATATTGTACTGGTAAATACTTTTATTAATCCCATAAAATTGAAGTTTTTCCTCGAGCTTTGCACAATGAAGAATTTTCAATGCTTAATCGTAATTTCAATTTAACAAGGAATAAAAAGTTTAGTATAATAAAAACACAATTTTCTAATAATATCGCACTGTTGCAAGGCAATAATTTTTTTTAAATTTTTATGAAATTAATTATTAGCTGTACAAAAATGTACAAGTATAGTTTTATTATTACGGTTATTTTATTAACGTTTACAAATGTGCAAAAAATTAAATCATTATTTTTTCAACCTACACTACAACGTATCCGAAGGTGCAACTCAATGACGTACTAAACAAGAAAATCCTTTAAAAGTTTAACTACATAAGGCATAGAAGTTATTAATGGCTTTCCTTTAATGGCCCTAAGTAAGCAAGAAAACGCGCTATTCGTTGCGTTTAATAGCATTTTATTTTTTTATCTGTAACTTTAACACATAATCATTTGATAAGATTGGGTTATTTATATATCAAAGAGGCGCTTTCAAATAGATTATGTCTTTTAATGCTTCTTTATTAAATACTTGATGCGTGTACATAAATCTATGGTTCTGTCTAAAATATTTATAACTTGATGTGAAAGAAATCGTATCTGTATTGAAGAACGTTCCGTACATTTTTTAAAAATTTGGCCTTTATTTCAAATTCCGCGATTAAAATTTTTCAATTATTTTTACGGCATTTGACAGCTAGTGATGTAATAAACGCATCGTCTTGGCATTATTTATTATGAGTTATTTTTATTACGATGGTAAAATGTATTTCTGATGTTTAAATTATTCAATATTTTAATACCATTTTTAATTAATTTATCGTTATACGTCATACTTTAAGACTTTCTCCGACACACTCAACGTTATAAATGTCTTTTCTTATCTTGCTACGTAATTATTTCACATTATATTGGAAAATATTATTATATATTTTTTATCGAAAATGCACGCTAATGTAAGCCTACAATAACGCGTTATAATTAATTGGAAAGAATTGTAAAAATAAAAACCATCTGCCCGTCGAACGATTCAAATTCAGATTAGTCATTACGATGCTTAATTATGACTATCGCTTAAAATATGGAAGGATATTTGTTTACGCTTAAGGGTAAAAATGAAAAGGAGCTTTTTTTAGCAGCCCGTAAGTCGATACTCATTAAGAGTAACAAAAGCACACTCTATTAAAATCTTGGGCGAGCTATCGCGGCCGAAAATATAATCTAGACTTTGGAGATGGAGGGGCGCTGAAAAAGAAGCATCAAACAGTTTAAGAGGGAAGATCAAAGCCGCGTTTTCCCTTCATTATGTCCAAGAGCCGAGCCTCAGGCCTTTGGCTGCCGCAGGTGACCGGGGCGACGACGAGCCTCGGGCGCAGCCTGGCCGAGGAGTTCGCCTCCCGGGGCTGCGCCCTCCTCCTGGTCGACGAGCCCAGCAGCGGCGTGGAGTCGCTCGCGCGGAGGCTGTGCACCGGCTGCCCGAGGATAGAGCGCCTGGACCGGAGGCGGCCCAAGTCCGAGGCCCGAGCCCCGGCCGCGGCCTACGTCTGCGACCTCGGCAACAGGGAGGAGGTCCGCGCCCTGGGCCGGCGCATCGGCGAGGAGGTCGGCAGCCTCGACGTCCTCGTCACCTGCCCCCGCACTCGGCCCGGGCTCGAGGGTCTCCCGGCCGTCGCCCGCACCCTCGCCGCTCACTACTGGGTCAGTACTGCGGAGGGAGCCTCGATCGACTCCCGGCGCTCGGTAACCACCGCCTGGCGAGGGTCCGCTGCCCTCGGCCTCGACTCCGCCTGCATCGAAGGAGGCTGGCCACGCTCGCGGTTCGACCCCAACCTTTTCCCCCTTGCCCGGCCTTCCATTTTCAAGGTCAATGGCCATATTACCCCGATACGACGATACCGCAGCGAGCCTCGATGCCAAGATGGGAGAATTCACTCGTTAGTGCAAACGCGATATTGTTGCTTTGCTCTCTAGGCCGGATCGGACAATTGTTTGAATCGGGACAATGATTGACGGGAGAAACCTCCTGGCAAATAATGTGCCTTTATAACAGACTTCCATGTTAACACTCTCGTATGATTCTTAATTATGATTTCATAACTACAAAGTAACGCCATTATTTCAGTTGTAGTAAATTTACCCACTTAGGTTGCAGCATCATCTACCAACTAATGATTTATTACGACGTGTGCCATTTCAAAACCATCCCTTCTCATTTTCACGCTGGAAGTGTTTTTAATATTAAATAACAATATGCTAATCTTATATGTCATCAATTTTCTAATAGCAGGGTTTTAAAGTTTTATACTTTTTCACCGGCACTAAAAAACATTGATTATTCTCGTATTACAGCATCGTTACTTTCATAATTATACAAATTATTTCATTCTCTGATTATTTGACTGCGTTGAATTAATAATACGATATTCAATATGCACGACAAATACAAATGAGATAGTAATTGCTCAGCACTGCAATCATCCTTAAGCGATATCGTTATAAATAATATATAGCTTCACGTGTCTTATCGCATCTTACACGTAAATGCCTACCGAATACGGCAACTGTTAATTTTACTAAAAGCAATAAACAGTGTAAATTATACAATTTAATTTAAGCTCCACGTGTGCACTTAATTTGGTATGACTAAATTAGGCAAATGCCTGTTGCATTGCAAACATTGTACAAGGCATCTCGAATAATGCGGCTTTTGCATTGTTCTTTTGCACGCATGCTGTCGGTTGGGAATTCAAAAAGGCATAATAAATAAATTATTAGCTAATTAATATTGTAAATTGTCTTGAATAATTTTAAAAAGTGCATTTCGGTTAGCGGCTACACGCAAGAGGATGAAAAATTTCACCGAGCGCATAATCGATCGGACAATAATACCGGGTGTCTCGTAAATTTGAGTGGCCCTGGACTTTGCATAATTGCTTCCAACGACTCGACGCACGCACTTGATGACGTCAGGAGTAATAATCTATTTTCCTTCGATAGCCCAACTCGCCTTACGCGTCTCGATTGGAATATTCAAGATTTAGGAAAGAGCACGATTCCCAATACCGATTCGGTATTTCAGGAGGACAACATTTTTATTGCTCTTGCTTTGATTTTTGCTAGCAGGCGGTTTCGACTCTTTTGGCTCATACCTCACGGATAGTGAAATATCCACTTTGGGGCTTCGGCTTTGGATAAATACGATCGATTTACCATTAGAAATCGCTCGTATATCTTATTCTTATTAAAATTCAGGGGCTGTGACAACACGCGTTTCATGAAAAACCATAAGAACACTAAGCCTTGTCGGCATTTGAATAAAATAAGAATAATTAGAGCGATACGTTTCTATTTTAAAAGCTTGCTCTTTGCGAGAGAAACCGCTTATTGTCCCATATGAACGAGAAAAAAATTTACCTTTCAATGGAAACGCCCTTTGAAAAATTATGCTAATGTTTCTAAAAAAAAGTATAACTCGATCATACATTAAAAATATATGACTGCATGGGGATTATGTACTACGCGCGCACACTAAACGTATTCATATGCATAATACATGTATATATACACACACACGCACACACACATATATATATATATAGGTATACGACAAAAAATACCGTAAAAGGTAAATGCACGCAAGATGCATGAGTAAGTAAAGTAAATTTTAACGGCCAGGGATTATTGTCAAAGCTTGGTAATTTTCCGGAGAGGGGTAGGGTTCGGTTTGATAGGTTAATTTAATTAAGGTGCATCAAACGCAGGCTATAAATAGTCGCGTTGGGAAGCCTTCGATAATTCACGATTTCTTTGTCGATGAATACCGAATGCAAGGGATAGATCTCATTATTCCTAGGCTCGCCTAATTTACAAATGGGCTTGGGCATCGTTAAGCGTCGTGTTTATTGTATACCGGATGGAAAGCGGGAACGGCGCATTTCAGGGATTATAAATATCAGAATGAAATGCTCGAGGAGGTTAGCATAATTAATTCGGCAATGTGAATAAGATAAACGAGGGTCAGCCGAAACGAAGAGAGAGTTTTCGAGCAGCGGGAGCAGGAGATATTGAACCTGATGTATTTATAATAATAATAAAAGCATCCGCGACATTATTAAGCGAATACAAAGTGCAAAGGAACTGCGTTATTTTCGTAGACGGTGTTGGCATTCTTACCAGCCATGCTGCATCGCGAAAGAGCCCACGTTATTGGAATAACGCCAGCCAAATCCAGAATTGATGCGAACCGAGGCTCTCAAGCGGCCGTTACAGGTTATTAATACTTCCTTCTCTACTACTTTCACTGGTTAATTTTGCGCCTAGTCTCGCCTTCGCGATGCCATGCGATCTTGAATTCCTCCCTTGTCCCGAGCACATTTAACGTTATAATTTTCCTTTCGCTGCAGGACTAATGGACAGCTTGGCGCGACAGTTTAACGCCCGGAGTAACCTACTGACGTTTATGACGGTTGCGCCCAACGCCGAACCAAGGTATCAGTTTCGTAAACAAATTTACGATAAGCCCAAGGCCTTTTTGTACTACTCGGTTCGATTGTGCAGACATCCTCGGCTCGATAAAGAGCTTCTGTCGAGTGGTAGAGCCGACAATCGCCACCGACGCCTTCCGACTCATCCTCGCCAACCCGTCCATTGCTGCAATTGCTCGTCTTTCTCTTCCCCGGCAAATCATTATTATCTATTCAACAACGAGATGCGTCTCGTTGCTCATAGAAGAGCTCTTTAATTAATATTCCATCGCTTGCGAATCTGCTCGATTTCCTTATTATTATCGCTATTCCATATATACATATATATGTATATTTGTAATTCTTGATTCGGGTATTGAAAATACACGAATATGCGAAATATCTTAATCGCCAATTTTCCTTTGTTTTGTTAATACAAGAGTCGTTTGTTTTCAGGTTGATGAAGCATAGCGACCAAGAGATAGCGAGAAAAGTTGTACAAGCCGTTCAAAGAGATCAATCCTCTCTTAGCTTAAGATGGGATTCGAAGTTGCTTTACTATTTTAGGTGAGCCATTTTAATACCAACACTATTATCTTCTTCTCTCAATTCCTGTACTTGCACACTCGTACATACCCAATATTTGATAATCAAGGGGCAAACAGTACCGGACATTAAATAAATTGTACCGTTTATTCAATAAAAGACCTTACTTTATTATATTTAATAATAGATATAAAAGAAAATAAATGGAATAATGGCAACTGCAACATAACGTTGACACAAATATTTTTATTAATTTTTTTTGCAAAAATTTATTACTACTCGTACTACTTACCTGTTAGAAAAACTATAATTTTCAAAGCCTAAATACTTCAAATGTGACTGTTGAAATTTATTAAAAAAAAAAAACACACGCACACAAGATATTATAACGTTTATTAAAATTAATAAAAATTAACACAAGTTCTTCTAAAAGAGCATCCAATACTAATGGATTATTTTATTTTGTTTTGTTTAGTTGCAGATTATACAGCGGAATAACAACGATCTCTAGGTGGTTTGATACGTGAAAATATATTTTGCGATTGAAAAATGTATTATATTTATATATAGGATCAAATTACAATCGCATCAACGAACATTTCTTTAAAATTTATTAACAACATTGCCATAGAGTGGAGGCAGGTCGATTTGCATTCGTGGTTTTTTTCTCTCCTATCGAAATCCAATATTTATAATGTGACTACGCACACACACACATGTATATACGTATATACATGTGTGTGTGGGTGTGTATTTGTAGCATTATAGATATTTGAAAGAGATCGTTAGAAGTATGAGTTGCGTACTTTGGGAGAAGTGTAAATACTGAAAAACGAATAAACGAGCTTAATACATTAATCTGCAACTATTGCATGTACAGAAATAGACAACGTATTTTTGATTTTTTATTTATCGTAAAGTAGGGTAGGGTAGGGTTAAATACGCATTAAGATAGAGGGGGCGGTAATTTTTCAACGATGGATTTAACAATCTTGCTCAAGGGGTCGATGATCCTTCCGCTGGTCGGGGCAAGGGAGGGCAAGCGAAGAAGGGCAGCGAAGAGGAGGGCGACGATGAATTTTTAGTCCCGCGTGCGGAAGAGGGCCAGCGGCGAGCCAGGGGCAGGAGCGGAGTAGTAGCCGGGAGGAGTAGCCGGAGTGGGGGGCGGCTCCAGGTAGGGCATCAGCGGCCGCTGGGAGCCGAGCGAGGAGCGAGGGGGAGGAGAGGCTCGCCATCGTCAGTAGAGTATGCGGGAGCAGGCGAGGGCGGCGACCACGAGGCAGGAGAGGACGCGCCTGGTGTTCAGACTTGCACCAAGACGTCGTAGTGGCCGTACTCGCTGTGCCCGCTGAACAGGAGGTTCGCCGTCCTTGCGCTTCCGCTGTGCTGGCTGTGGAGGATTCGCCTGAGGCCGTCGGGGCTGTCGGCCGCCCGCCTGTAGATCGCGAGGTTTAGCCGGTTGAGCTTTGTGGCGACGACACACTCGAGCTCGCTTGCGAACGTTCCGTCTGCCCCCATGAAGCCGACGTACTCGTCGAGGCTCGACATGCTCCACTCGGCCACCACGAACGGCTTTAGCTCCCGCCACGAGTCCTCGATATGGCTCACCACCTGCAACCGACCCTCCGGTCCCCCGTCACTATGCAGCCGCCCCGGTTATCTCTCTCTCTCTCTCTATCAGCACCCCGCGAAGGAGCCTCGCCCGAGGAAGCTCCCACTCGAGGCTTTTCTCTACCGGGAAATCCAGCCGCTTTGGCAGGGCTCTTTTAACAGGATTGAGGAAGAATTCTGCCCGAGAGCTTTTTATCGCAATAGTCGCTCTTTTTAGCCTCTGACCAAGGCGCGTTTCTTTCGTCTCGATTATTTCGCGGCGGAGGATTACCAAAATGGAACTTTGCTCACCAAGGAGCGAAGATATCTATGTCTGCTCTCCGTTCCCCAAACGATGAAGCTGATGGCGCGGAACATGCAATTTCCGTCACCATAGATTTCGTGCAATCGGAATTCTCCAGATGTGGTGTTGAACTTTCGTGTCGATCCTTCTTTAAGAGCACAAAAGAAAATTTTATTCGTTATAATTTTTGTATATTTCAATTGCAAGACTAATCGCGATTATGAAATGCTACTCTTAATAATTAAGCGAGTTTCTCCAATTGCGGGCTATTTATTTTTATTAAAAATTTCAGGGTACAATTAGACTCGCTGCTCTAAGATTAACGGACACTCCGAAATTGGCTTTGTCGGCTAATGCAATATGTATTGTAGTTATTAATTGCGCGCTTCTAATGTTCCAAGTTTGAGAAAACTATGCATTTATAAATAAATGGTTTTCGTAATATTGATGAACAATTATTTGGATTTTGAAAAAAAGGCTTTTCTTTAAATTTTCGTTAAAAATTCAGCTTCTGTCAATTGTCAAGCTTATTTATATGGATTGCAATGTCTCGATACAATTACAAAATTATAAGATACATTGGAAATAATAGAGATTTTTGTTTTTTAATTTACCAACTCGTACGACGATACCAGTAGGTCCGATATTAATCGTATTAACAATTAGGTTAGAAATGCAGTCGTTAATGGCCGGTAGTGAGCAAAAATCTGGTGTAAAAAATTGGAGCATGGACTTAGGAAATTAATAAAATGACGCCTGGCTGAGAAAAATGTGACTATTAACGAGGAAGGAGATTCGATGGAAGGCATTTAAATCAATCCATAAATGCAAATGGCGGGAGGATGAATCGTCGATGGAGAAACGAAGAACGCAGCGGAGCGTGCGATAAGCCAAAGCTAAATGGCGGATTAAATTGACGCGAAACAGCGTACGGGCGGGGGGTGGTGGGAGGGAGGGAGGGAGGCTAGCGAGCCGGCCTTACTTCGGCAATGGGGAAAAGGGGGCAGGATATCTCGGGACGGTCGCGAGCCTCGTTCGGAAAGGACGGAGCGTGCAAGAGGACCTTCTCCTCGGCGTCGTCGGGGGGCCGGCCCTCGGCGGCAGGGCACTCGAGTGCGGGGGTGGGGGGAGAGGAGGCGAGGTAAGAGCGGTCTCGGGTGAGCCGGAGCCGAGCTCGGGGGGGCCCGGGAGGCTTCGGGCGATACCTGGTTTGCAACTCTCCCTGGGCTTCCTCGGCCGCTTCTTCTCGGCGCTAAGCCGGCGGCCGCTCGACCTCCTGGACCGAGCCTCGCTCCTCTTGGGCTCCTCGCTCGGGCTCTCCTTAGCGCGGACGCCCCTCGGCCGACTCGACGCCCTCCTCTCGGACCTCACCGGGCATCCGCGCCTCTGGCTGCCATCCTTCGGCCTCTGCCGCTCTTTCCTACCGAGCCGAGGATCTAGGCGAGTCAGGCGCTCTTAGCATCTCCCCATCCTCCCGCGGGCCTCCCCGCCCCCCACCCAACCCAACCGTAGCCCCTCCGGCCCCCTCCGCGCACACTAGCAACTCCCGCGGAGGACTCGCCGCGGCGCCTCTCCTCTCCTGGCCGAAGCTCGGCCGCCGCCTCGATTGCCTCTCGCCGATCGATTGGAATATCGATTCACGCGGTCTTGGCCGAGTCTCATTGATATCGTTTGCAAAAACGAAAGCAATGGACATTGGAATGGCATTTGACGCGAACGAAAGCTCGTGGCTCTTTTTTTATATCGCTCTTTCGATTTCAGCTTTTCCATCAGCGTGACGCTCAATCTTGACCACGGCTTAGCGTTGTATTGCCAGAATTATTTACCCGTGACTTTCAGCTTTTTATTACGTACATATTAGATGTCCAAATAAAGATATCTAATCGCTGCTAAATTACAATTGACATTGCATTAAAACCTAATTAATAGTTGCTGGACTTTTCTCCGCAATAGCAACCATCGTATTATTATAGCAACAATATCCCAAGCAAACTTAAAATAAATCATTTTAAATTACTCACTGTTAAAATCCAAAGTATCGTCGTAGAAGTCGATGCACCAAAAACATGGCAAGAAAAAAGGCTTGAGAAGATACAATTTTTTATTTCGTTTGACAAAATCTGTTTCAGTCTTTACAATTTACATTCAATTATTGCGACAAATTTTCTCCGTTCATTTTAGCATCGAACCAATATAAATGATAGATTAGCTTTTTTTAGAAGACAACATTTTTTCCTGTTTTATTATTCATTAACCCCACTAATTTCAAGTGAACAAATGAATCGATATTATTTATATTCATGTAATGAATGCAACGGCACCAATACTCGCAAGCGCAAAATTTTGTATTCTTTTATTTCATTTTATTTGTTAAATTTTTTTTTTTTCTTTCACTTTCAAATTATCAATGATAATAAGCAGGATTTATATTCCTCGAGAATATTTAAGCAGCGCTTCAGATTTAATACTTTAATAATTGGATATTTGTTACAAGGGATAAATATTATTCTTTTAGCCTTTTCTTTTCTTATTCACTTTTCTCTTTTCAATATTACTAGTTAAAAATTTAATTATTACTGAAAAATTAGAGAAAGTATTTTTACGACTGTAATATTTATTGTTAATTATAGTCTTAATACTTGAGAAAATAAAAGTGATTTCATCTTCACGCGCCATTAATATATAGAAATCTAATTTACAAAAAAAAAAAATAATTAAATTCTTAAATTGAAAATGAAAAAAATAACTGCCTTTGTTGTACAAATATTATACACTATAAAATTATCTTATTATAAAACTCAATTGAAATTATGTCATCCATTTTTAGATAACATGAATACAGCTTATGATGTATATGTGCGTTGCTCATCAAAGTAAACATAATCATCAATTTATAAAACCTAATTTAAATTTGATAAATTATACTTTTAAAACAGTAAATTAACAACATGAGAAATAAATAATACATTTTATAAAAAAAATACTTTTTACATTATTAATTGTTTATGTACAGATTAACAGAAATCCCATTTGTTTCATAATTATTAGTTGGAAAAAAAATCTTCAGATCGAATACTAAATAAAAAATTCTTATTTAATCGAAACTTGCTATTCTAAATGAAAAGGACTGAATTTTTACCATTTAAATTATGCACGTGTATGAAAATTAAAGCACCTGCAATGAATAAAATTATTCGTAAATTATTTATGAAGGCACTATTGTATGATCCAATATTTTATGCATTATTAACGCCTCTAATAATTAACAATAGGTTAGATACTTTTTCAGTTAAAAAAGACATTGCGTAATCTTCCAAAAGACTCGAAACGATGTCTACTAATACCAATAAATATTTACCGTACCGTTATTATATATTAGTTAGTGACTCTATTATTGAATTAATAAGCTATCGATAACGTTATGCGAGCTCTAATGGGATGGAGTTAGTTATGAGAAAAAAATCTATTTTGAGTCAACGATGCATTTTTATACTAAACGATAATTGTATTTACTATACTTTGGTTAATTACAGATTGTTGCTTGTTACAATCGGACTGATGGTTAAATGTTACACGTTGCTCGGTACAACTCGAAAGAAGAATCGATCATTAGCTACACAAAACTCGCATCCCCCTTGCAAACGAAGAACGAGCCGCTTATGAAAACAAAAAAGGAACATTTCGCCACATGCATGCGATAAAGAAAAAGAACGAAAGTAGAAACGTAACGAAAATTATCGCTCTACATAACATAGTGCTCTTGCTTCGGGGAAAAATAACAAAGCGCCATCGCACGCAGAGTAGCAAATGTACTAATGTGGAAAACAACGAGATCAAGCGCAAAGGCTGTTGTTGCGCGTAAAGAAGCATTGAATTGAATTTCAATCGAATGCTCGAACCAATTTATCGTGTTCATTAATCGCGTCAAGACATTCCAACAAAATCTTATGCACGCGCAACGACAAGCTAATAATTAGCCGGGATTCGGTGGACGCGCCAAGTGGCTTTGCTCGCCAATATCAGAGCTCGAAAGGAAAATAATAGACGGGGATACGCTCGCAGACGAATGTACGGCACAATTATCGTCGGTGACGATAAAATCGAGTCTTTTTCCGAAGAGAAATCGATAGGGAGTCCGGGCTCGTCGAGCAGATGCCGTCCGGCCAATGATTTCAACGCGATCTAAGCGCAAGGTTAGAAGGCGCAAAAAGTCTCTGTCGACCTTCTCTGGGGAAGTCGGCAGCGAGATCTCCCGTAAGCGAATAGTCTTGGCGCGCCTGAGTCGAGCTCCCGTGGGCCTCCATTGCTTAAGCGGACAGGTGAAGCTCCTCAGCCGGGCTCGGACACCTGCGAGGATGACGAGCTCCCCTCCGGCTATTCTTCCCCTCGTCCCCCGAGCCCGCGAGACGGCGAATCCCTGCTTCTTCTCTCCTATTTCTCCATCTCTCGTGGCGCTCAATCCTCGGCGGAGCTTCGCTCCTCAATTAAATTTGCCGGATATTTGGCTGGCGCGAGCTTAACGAGGACGCCACCACTGGGAATTAAATAATGAGATTGCCAATCAGCGATTCCCGTAAAAGTCCTCTGATATAGATTTATTTGGTTTTACCGGGGCCAGTCGATGCTTTTGCCCCTCCTTATCGTCTGTTTGCATTTACGTTGCAGTTTAGTTTAGTCGCATCGAAATCGCACCCCGACCGGATTTTCCTCCGTAAAATCGCAACCGCCTCTACGAGGCCTCGTCATCCGTAGCCTCTCGGTGCAATGCGTTTTGAAAATAAATTTAAACATCGACGAACTCGAGCCGCGGTCTCGAGCCATCGCCTCGGCATGAAAATCTCCTCCTCGGTCAGGACTGCGGTGAGGTCCTCGGCCGAAAGCCGCCAAACGCCGGAGGGAGGAGGGACCTCGAGAGAGCAGCCAAGCCTCAAGATTGTTCGCTTAGAACACGAGCCCCGGTGGCTTTGTCCCGCTGCTCGAGCGATTTCACTCCGTGGCAGCGGATAAGGGGCCTTTTTAACGAGTGGCTGGTTGGGGGGGGGGGGCCCGGACAAAGGGCTCCGGGCTCCAGTGGCGAGCAGGAGCGCGCGACTCGGCTCGAGCTAATCGAACCGAAGATCTCCGTCTCGATGAATCGCGAGCGCGAGCCGTCGGAGGAAGGAAAGCTCGCCTCGGGAGCTCGGGGGTGTGCCAACGGTGCCCCGGCATTATTATTAGACGCCTCGCGGATGGGCTAGCGTCGCTCTGGATAAAGATGCCGAGGAATCGCGATTGCTCGGGGTATTTATAAAAGCCACGCGGACAATGTGAAGCCGATGCGCGGCTCGCATTTGTCGGAGCCGAAATAATCTGCAAAATTCACCGGAGGCCGAGCTTACTTTTGCCCTTACTCCGGGCGGCCGATCTCTCCCCGAATTGTGTATTGCTTAGGCCCACATCGCTCGACCTTTCCGAAATTGCTTACCCATGGCACTTTGGGGGCCAAATCGGCTGGTGATTCACTTTGAAGAAGAGTATTTGCTATATTTCTAGCTGAGGAGGCAGAGGCAATTATCTAACGAGCGAGCGACCAAATGCCAGTAGATTATGCGAAAATGATAATGGCACGCACCGTCAGATGTAACAATAATGACTTTGCCTTCGCATTATTTACTAATTTGGTAAAACAGTCATCGGCTCTCGATCGATATCCGAGCCTGGCGGAGCGATGGCTTGTTCATCGGGACGGAACCCAGTGGGAAATATACTCTAAATATATTATTATCCTAAAGGTGCTGATTATTTGCGCGGAGCTGCGTACGCGCGAATATCCTGCCCCGAGAGAAAAGCCACCATTGAGAGACTTTATCCTTCCGATTCACAGCCAGAGGCTCGACGAGGAGTACCGAAAGAAGTGGAGGAGTTTTTTCAAAAAAGCTTGGCTCCGCTCACGGCTTCGGATTGCAAATACGCTTGAGGCGTGGCGCTACATACTTTGCTCTCAAAATTAATGCACAATTAAAGTGTAATAGCCGGAGAGATTTACCGCTGGTATTTTATACTCGCTTTCGACAAATTCGAAATCAGCTCGCGCTCTTAGCTTTTGCCGACAGACCAAGGAATCTCTCGACTCTGTTAAGAGTATGCTTTTAATCAATTTAACGATCATTTGATAATTTAAATGACCACACGTATAGCGGTTTTGTTATCAAATTCATCGCTTCCCTTTGTTTGTTACATTCTTTGAGCGGCTTGTTTAATTTGAGCTGTATTTTTTTCTTAAAGCAAAACGTTGGCGAATTCGAAAGTTTCGCGCTCTTTTTATTTAGTATTGAACGATGATGATTCACCTAACAAATATCGTATATTATATCGTAATACAGCACGAACTTTTCGTTTTCAATATGTAGGGCTTCTTAATTAGTAATACGAATATTTTTAGAAAACCTACATTAAAAGTCCGAATGTTCTATTAAGATACAGCGTTTATTATGTAAACGTTCGTAACAAGTATGAAATAAAAAAAAAAAAAGAAGGAAGTAAATTAAGTATACATATTATCAAGAAACATGTAAAAGCAATGCGGGTAAAAAATTGTAAAGAGGTGTGAAAAGGCGTAAAAATATAGGCCATTCATGCATGAACAAAACAAAAATAAGAGAAAAAAGTTGCAAAATGTATTGAGTGAATTTCTTATGAAGTTAAGGGGAAAAGTAATAAATGAACAAGTCCTTGTTTTTTTTTTATCCGACATTGTTGATAAAGTTTCTTTCCTGTTTGCGCGTAGATGAATGTGCACAAGTATGATTTTATTTACTCATCAGAGTGATTCTCGATGTAATTGCAATGCACGGGGAAGATTTACGATCGACGATTCATATTCTGTGTTTGTTAAATTTTTATCTTTATTACAAAGCGCTTCTTTGTGATTCCTTTATAGCGAGCGCAATTGCTTGTTAATTTGTATTAAAAAAAAAAAAAAAAAATACAATCATTCCAGTAGGATTGTTTCGACAGTACAGCGAGTACAGGAAATGCAGGACAAGGCTCGAGGCAATTAAAAATCCAATGGTAATTGTTTCTCTAATTTCTCCGGGCCGCGGAAGGACTTTCCAAAGTATTGCTTGGCTTCGCTGCCGAGACGAGAAACTTTGAAGTTCGCCTAATGGGAGCAGCGCCAGAGGAGATGGCAAGAGGGCCGGTAAATATCCGAATCGAGACGAGTTTCAAGCTCGTCCAAACGCTCCTCCGGCACCAGTTCGGATAGGCCCGAGATGGAGAAAAACACAGGACGGGGCCTGGGGGACTGGGAGGACTCGTAGGAACGGGAAAGTCAGCCTCGAGGCGCTCCGAGTGGGGAAGAGTCAACGGCCAGGAGCGAGGAGGACAAAGCCAAGGTGGGCGCGAACGGGAGACGGTGTCGCCGTCGGGTTTAGGGTCAGGGTGCGCCGCTAATCCGAGGGCCGTGGAGGCCCTCGTAGTTTAAAGCCCGAGAGCCTCGGCGCCTGCTGAGGGGGGCCGGCTCGGCCGAGGGTCGTAAACGCGGGCTCAATTATCCGGAAGGCCGAGTTCCAGTTAAAGGGGGCAGGACGGGTCAGGAAGGGCCGCTCGAGGAAATCGACAGGTAGCCGCCGCAGGAGGCAGCGGAAAACGGCTGCGGGGGTCGCGGGTGCCGACCGAGGCACTTGCAGCGCTCGGGAGCCCCTCGCCCCGGCGGTGGTGGAAGCGGCGGCGGTTGGGCTCGGTGGTGGGGGCCGGCGGTTGAGAACGGCGGCGCCGGGGGTGGGGGGGGGCCGACCGGTGCAGGTCGGGGAACGCGCGCGACGTCGGCGGCGGTGCCGCTGCACTTGTTCGGTGGGCTCCCAGAGTGGAGCCTCGTCCGCCGCCAGATCGAGCGACCGGAGCCGAGAAGCGCGGCGGTCTCCTCGTCGCCTTGCGTGTGCGCCGCCGCCGCCGCCGCCGCCGCCGCTGCCGCTCGCAGTCGCGGTTCCGCGCGCACCAGTTAAGCTTCCCTAAGGAAGCTCCGAGGAAGCCCCGCGCCCGGGCTCGGGAGTCGCGAGCCGAGGAGTCGAGCAGCGCTGGCGCGCGGCCGCCGATAGAGCCGCTGGCCCTCGAGAAAATGGCGACGAGGCGGCGGCGTCGGCCCGCGGGAGCTTCGAGCGCGTCCTGAGCCACGGGCCGGAAGTCGCCGACGGCGGAGCCAGAGGGAGGCCCCCCCCCGAGGGCCTCGACCGGGCCGATGACATGGGCCTCTGCAGCAAGAGGCACTTCCTCCTGACGATTTGCACCCTCCAGCTCGTGAGTTCTCGCCTCCGGTCCCCATAAGAACGTCTCTTTCTCTCTCTCTCTTCTCTCGCTCGCTCGCTCGCTCTCCCTCCCCGACCTTCCGGCCACTTGGGACCGACTTCCCGGGCCTCTCCTCCTCCTACTCCTCCTCCTCCTCCTCCTCCTCCTCTCCGCGTCGTCGTTGTCGCGGATGCTGACCGACTCTTGACGCTCCTCGCGCGGAGGAAGACATCGAGATAAACCTGACCCCATCTCCAGGATAGCGTTGCACGAGCAACGTCCAGTCCTCTTTCTTGTCTTGGCTAATTCGGGCAACATATTTTATAAATGCACGCTTGTGTTTATCTACGGGATTTTGAAGCAAGAAAAAATAGTTTACACGATACCCCCCCCCTTTTTTTTTTACTATTTACCAACCTCTCTTGGTGCAGTTCTTAAACTTTTACTGACACGTTTTTTTTTTTTTTTTCCCTTTCGCCTGCCCAATTGAGATCAATCGACATTTTCCATCAAAGTTCCAACTCGCTGCCTGATTCACTGTGAATCACGCAATCTTGGAAAACTATAATTCATTCGAGCTTGTTATGCTTCTCTGAGTTCTGCCTCCTACGCGAATGCAACTTGAAACATTCTGAAATAATTCAAATCATACTTTAATCTTTAACGTCGTTCTGCTAATTTATTCAAATATTTTTGCTCTGTTACTCTGACCAAATTTACTTTCCCTCGTGAGCATAATTACAGTGCTTTACTATCAAGATCTGATTTACTCTTTAATACTTTTTTTCCTTCGAGAGAGCCAATTTTGTTGCATTTTGCTTCCTTGTTTCATAGGAATAAGAAAGTACATTCAGTTGTAATTTAATCATCTAGGGCTTTATCGTTAACAGTGCAATACTTGCTTCAAGATCATGCTTTCATTCTTTGTTGTTATTTTTTTTTTTTTGAATCTACGATGATTTAAATGAGATCCCTGATCAAACTCTTTATTTTGTCCAACTTAATAATTGTACGCCAACCTTGTCTTAAAACCCATTTGACATCTTTTGCAATTTGAAATATTATAAGGCTTAATTAAGATAATCCGTTGACTCAGAAGCAGTTGTATCGTTGCTATGTGATTAGAAAATACACGAAAACAGCTTTCTTCGGTGTATGTTTACTCAACGTTCTTTTTAATGTTTATGACAATTAAGACGAGAGCGAGTAGTGGAACGCTGTTATGGATTGAGTTACAAATTGAACTACAATTGCCTGAAGTTTATAGTTCAGCCAGTAAAGATTTGTTTAAAATTTAACAATTTCTTCAATGTACTAATTTTTTCAATTCAATCTAATGTTACAGATCACAACCATAGAGCGCCAAGTGTTTGATTTTCTGGGATTTATGTGGGTGCCAATACTGGTCAATTTTTTTAATACAATCTTTGTTATTCTTGGATTTTTTGGAGCTTTTCAATATCGCCCTAAATACCTCATATCAGTAAGTACGATCAAAGGAAATTGCTAATTAAGTCGAAGAATATGTTAAACAATATAGAGTAATGCAGCTTTCTCTTAATTATACCTACTGAAACAGTACAACAGATGCAATTTCTCTTACGAGCAAATTTGATATGCTGATTGCATTAAGTGGATAGATTATACAACATACTAATTTATAGGAAATGTGAAAAAGCTTCTATTTATATGTTTTAAGAGAGAATTCGAATAATTGTTCGTGGTAAAAAGTAACGAGCCTCCCTCAGCTCTCACCTGTATAAGTAGTTTTAAAGATCTTGTACGTCATAAAATATATCTGACAATGCAATGCTAAATTGAGATATATTTTTAATTATTTATTAAAAACGTAAAGATTTTCAAAACACCTTTCGGTCGAGGGAAGAGGAAAGCATTTAGTCATAAGCATTTTAAATTACAACTTTGGACCACCTGGGATCATAATGTTGACAAAAATGGTTTTACTCAAGCATTGTTTATGAATATAGTTCGATCGTTTACCGGTTATCCAAATGCCGAAAGCCGTAGAAATTTTGAAAGCATTGGGTTTTGTATAATTGTTATGAATTAAATTACATTTGACACGAGCAGCAGCCTTCATAATCATGATGAAACGTCGTGTTTAAGAGCTTATAATTAATGGCTGCGCCTTAGTTTTATCAATGGATTACATAAAGTTGAAGAAAGTATCTAGTAAATAGCTCATGAATTTGATCCGATAAAGCGCGAGACATTGTGAAAAGTGCTCGAGTTAAAACGAACAATAACAATTGTCGAGCCTTGGTACTAGAGAGTTAGCTCTAGAGAAGGGGCTGGGGGTGGGGAGTAAAGAGCAAAGAGACACAGGGATCGATCGGAAGAATTTTAAGCGCTTATACACAAATTGCCGAGTGATCGCGGCTCGAAAGGTCGCCGCGATCCGAGAAAGTACGGATCGCGATTGTGGGCCCCGGAGTCGGGGCGGAGGGCCCGAGCGGGGCGATAAGCTCGATAATTTGGACAAAGCCCTGGGGTGGGGAGTTGCGTAACTCGGGCCACGCGTCCCGTGGACCGACCGCTCGGAGCCCGGGCAGGGGGGGGGGGAAGGGGGCCATTTAACGAGGAGGCACAACAACACCGCGGCCGTTGTCGAGGCCTTTATCGGCTTGTAAAAGCGGGGCTCGGCCGCGAATAGCGCGAAAAAGGCACTCGAGTCGGCTCAGAGGCAGCAACAAGTTTCATTCAGACTCCTGTTGCGGTGCGTTGACCCGTTTTGAGAACATTCCCGGGGCGTTAGTCACATTTCACTTAAGGAAACGCGGGCGCGCGCGAGTCTCTCGCCGACTCGTCACCATTAGGCGGCCGAGAGCGCGTCAACTTGGTTCCCGTCGCTCGGCCTCATTGTCGTCGGCTCGCTTCTCACGGCTTTTCCACTAAGAGCCCGGCTTATTTTCCGACCGACTCCCGGCCGCCGCCGCCGCCCCCCACCCTCCAATGCCTCTCTCTCTCTACTGTTGCAGTACTGCGTGTGGAACGTGTTGTGGCTGGGCTGGAACGTATTCCTGACGTGCTTCTACCTCAGTGCCGGTGCCTTGGATAAGGTGAGTCACAGCATTCCCGATACTCTCGATCTCTTTTATCCGGCACTTGACCCACAGCCCGGGGATCTCGGCCCCTATGGCTTTGCCCAACAATCTTTATGTTAATCGATCGCCTATCCCCTGAGCCTTTGAAGACGGGAATAATGGAATCGACTCGTTATTTTATAGGGGCTCCGATCGTTCAATTGCACAAGTGGCCATTCCCTAATCGTCTCCTCCTGATCAAAAGCACTGCTCCTCCCTCCCCCCTCTGACTATTATTATGAGTTATTCGTTTGAAGCTCCATTTCAACGGCGAGTGAGTTCTGTATCTAGACAATAATCTCCGTATCGGTGTTGGCCGTTGTTGTTCTAATCGGGAAGAAAAAGCGGTAAACCGATGAAGCTGCTCCTTCCGCTCTCAAAAATCGAGGCTTATTTTTATCCGCGGTTTCCTATTACGATACCACCCCCCACCCACCCTATCTCTCTCTCTCTCTCTCACACCTGTTTTTCCTTTGCATTTTTAGAACAGCGACCTATTAAATTTGGGCACTGGTAGCTTCTCTTGGTGGCAAGTCAATGGACCAGGATGTAAGCCGCATCGTAACAATACTATGCCAGACCCACCAGATGTTTACAGGCCCGATCGAGTTACAGGCTGTGTCTTAGATTATGAAATTATCGAAGCTCTGCATTCGTCGACCCAGTGCCTGCTGGCGGTAAGTAATCCTCCCTCGCTTCCACGAGACCTCGTTGTCACACGAGCCAACTGCTTGAGGCCGTCGCTCGTTTATCTTCGATCTTAGCGAGCGACCTCGGCTAAAGTTCTCCCATCGGAATCGCGCTCAATTTCAAGCTTGCGAATGCAAGGCCTACCGTCCCAAGCGATGGCCTGCCTGCGCTCGCTTTGCCTTTCAATTGAAACGATAAATTTGCCGAGCCCGACGTCGCGTTCCAGTCATTTACAAGCCGATCGCTCCTTCGGAGCTTTAGCATCCGACGAAGACGCTCCTAAGATCGACATTGAGCTTATTTCGAGACGCGAGCAGTAGATTGAGGCTCCGATTCCCGTTTGCCTTTAATTGAATGAAAGGAAATAAATTGACAATTGTTATTATTATTGTGCAGGTCATGGCGGTCATCGGCGGAATTTGTCTGAGCCGAGTGTTCTTGGAAGAGGACGATAGCTGTGAGTAAAATGACATTTTCCTTTTCTTAGATGCGCACAACAATTGATTTAATTGAGTAACTTTTGTAACACGTATAATTCACACCTATCCGCTAGAAAAAAGCCACATACTTTACCATTAACGGTTCGTAAGAAGCTTACAAACGAGCTTTAATAAAGCCTCCTGTAGTTGTACTTATAAAACATAACTCTTACCAAACATTACTCTTAATGATCGTTAACGATCGCTGAAACTAACATTTACTTTGACTATGGTATTATGAGTTGAAAAACGGGTTATCGGTTACAGTTGATTTCATTGGTGGATTTGACCCTCCATTCTGGTAAGTTCTTTGAACTGGAGAGAATCTGCATGGTAATCTTGCATCCAATAGAATGAATGTTACATGTATTGATCTAGTAGAATTATGAACGATTTACAAAAATTGACATAAGTAATATGGTGCCCAATTACGATAGACTTATTAATAGCCGTTCCGTTTAACTTTTCTTATCGACATTTTACGAATTTGATCAGAAGTACTATGCCCGATGAATTGAAGTAGAAGTATAAAACAATGCTTTCGTTTCTAATCGAGTCGAAAATTATCCCACTGTGAATTTATGGTTGTGAAAATTTATATTCGTTATTGATTTTAAATTTGTTTAACAAACGTAAGTGCTATGGCTATTATCTTTAGAATAATAATTATATTAAAATAGTAAAAAAACTGAAATGAATACTTAAAAAAAAAATTTTTTTTTAACAAGTTTTGTATTCGTGAGTGTTGTTTAAGAAATAAATAGTATCGAATAATTGGATTGTTTGTAGATTCATGGAAAACTTTAAGGAATCAATACAAAGCATGCACAAAATTATTGTAAATGCTCTTGTAGTTTGCTTTTGCTTCTTCCTAGTACAAGCCTTTATATGGATTATTAACGATGCTTATGTTAATAAAATAAATAATAAGCTATTTTACAATTGGAGTTGTCATATATTTTGAAGTACAATATTTAGATTAATTTATATTATTTGAAAATTTTGTAAATTTCATTTTTTCTTTTTTTTTTTTCATAAGATCAAACTCAAAAAGGAAATTAAATTCACAAAAATACTAATTTACGAGAAATTAAATATATAAATTTTAAGAAACTTTAAGAAAAATTAAATTATATATGAAACAATTTTTAGATTCGATGTTAAGACTTGCTTCTTAACATATTCATTTTTATATTTTGAAAATATTCATTATTATTTTTCGACGCAAAAAATAGTTTTGATGTAAATTTGTTTTTTTTTTTTTAATATATATGTTTCTTGTAATATTGTATTTTTTTATATGTGATTGCATTGCGGCAATTAGAATTATTTATTTTAAAACTGTTTGCGCTAAATAAATATACGATATTCTATTTGCTTGAAATCACAATTGACACGAAGAAAAAAATCTACATTAAATAAATCAAGCGTAGTCATAAAAAATATACAGTAAAATATTTAGTACATCCAAATATATATAATTGAAAGTGCTCGGTTACGTTCAGTATTGTTTTAAATAACGAGACTATTCGATATAATGAAATAAAACCAAACTTATTAACAAAAATTGATTGATTTTGAATTTGAAAACGTCAAATAGAAAATAGATTGGCTTAAATGTAAGTTAGACTACAAATTTAGAAAAAAAAAAAATCGGTGCTACAACGACGTCTGAGCAAACTTGTTTGTAATCTTTGAGAATACAGTTACAAAGTCCTTTCGCTCCTAATGTGATATATCTTTAGAAACTTTTATCAGATAAAAAAAAAAAAATAAAATAAATAGTAACGCGTGTGATAAACTACTCATGATAGCAACGTGCGTCGCATCTTGGACTTGCCTTTAATCGGAGTTACGTGCTTTCCATGCGACGAAACGAAAACATCATAAAGCATTCGTAAAATTAGTATTCGTTAAAGGATAGAATTGGACTATTGAATTCCAACGTAAAGGCAGTAGATCAGGAAAAGGTCAGGTGCGAAGGAAGGACAGGTCGTGGTCCTTCGTAAGGGAGATTTAATTTCGAAGCTGTGGACGCAACGCATCGGGATGGGGGGGGGGGTGAGTATCGGAGAAAATAAGAGAGGTCGAGAGAGGGAAAGATTCTTGAAAGCCAAAGGAAGCGATGGTGGTGCGCCTGGCCACGTCTACCTCGCATATAAGCACGTAGATAAGTCATTAATAAAGTAAACGGAGCGCGAACTCGCCGGACGGGACATGAAAGGGAAAATAAGTAGGGGAGAAGAAGAGCGCAGCAAGAGTTAAAAAGGAAGCTCCTCGAGCTTTTCCACGAAGCAAAGGCCAAGACTCGAGTCGGGCACTCGAGGGCCGCCGCGCTTAGGAACAAAAATAGGAGGAGGGCCGAGGACTCGGCGGTAGGGCACTCGGTGCGGGGTTGGGCGCGGATGGGCTTCGGGGCAGGAAGCCCGGAGAGGAGCAGGAGATTAAAAGCAGGCATGAACCTCCTTTTGCAGTTGACTTTGTCGGAGGTGGTGACTTTGGCATGGCGGGCCACACGTCGCTGCATCCAATGTACGTTAGCTACTCGGCACTGCCGCCGCCCGCCTACGTGCATAGCAAACATTCCGCCACCGGCGAAAGCTACTACTACCCGAGCAACACGGGCACGACCTCGGGCTCGCATCGCTCCTCCTCCACGACCCTCATAACGCCGGGCTCGAGCGACACTTACGGCCCGTCTAAGAAGGCGCCCCCGCCGCCGCCGCCGCCGGCGCCCCTCGGCCAGGCGATCCTGACGCCGAGCCGCGCGAAAGCCGCGCCGCGCCGCCCCGACGACCGGGCCCCGGGGGCCCTCGGCTCCCCCCTCGGCGAGCGTCCGCGGCGCTCGCGGCCGACGCCCCCCGAGTACGCGGAGTACGCGGACTACTCGAGCCCGCTCGACCAGCTGCCGACCCCGGAGCAGCAGCAGCACCAGCAGCAGCAGCGTCGGCGGCAGCAGCAACAGCAGCAGCAGCAGCAGCAGCAGCAACAGCGGCAGCAGCTGGACTACGACTCCTACGAGGCCCGGAGTCCGCGGCTCGGCGCCGCCCGGCAGCAGAGGCACTACCAGCGCAACCTCGGCAGGCCGCCCCTCGGCAACAGCCCCCTCATGAGGGCGCGGCTGCCGGCCAACCGGCCCCCGAGCGGCCCGCAGCTCGAGTGCCGGGGGCCCGAGTACCGCGGGCCCGTCTGCCAGCAGCAGGGCCGGAGCGCCGGGACCGGGAGCGCCGGGACCGGGAGCGCCAGCAGGAACAGGAACTCGTACCGGCCGCGGATGTACGCCGACCGGATCAGGGAGCGCAACCAGCACGGCCAGAGGCTCAGGTCCTTCCACTCGGACCCCCGGCTCTCGGCCGAGGAGCAGAGCCTCCAGGCGGGCCCGCGCGAGGACCCGAGGCCGGCCCGGGCCCGGGACGCCAGGCCCCTCTCGATGTTCGTTAGCAATTACTGAGGCCGGCCTCCCACCCCCTCCCACCCCCGCGCGCGCGCCGCCCCCGCGACTCTCGCCGACGAGGACTTCGACGCTCGATGCCGCCAACAACCCCTCGCTGGGAGAATCCAATGTTAACCGTATCCGGGCCTCGCGGCACCGGCCGACGACACCTGCCGAACTTCATACGCGGGCCAACGCGGACGAGCGAGCGCCTCGAACTTTGTGAAATCATTTGGAAACTGAATTCACTCGATTAATTACTCGCCTTTAACCTCACGCTCAAAATGCATTCTTTTTTCTTCCTTTATTACTCTTTTTTTGGGATAGCGTTCGAAAGTAAGAAATTTACTCCATTTATTGCTTTCAATTTGGCTGTGAAATCGGTAAAATTACACTTTTTCCAAGGCTTGTCTTGCTAATTTCTCGAGTTCGCTTTACTTCCAGAGTTACTGATAGTAAAAATTTTGAAAGTTCTATTTCTGAATGATTTTTCTTTTATGCTCTCAGGAGCGAAAGAGAGAGAGAGGGAGAGAGAGACATTTAATAAGTCTCCTTTATATATTTATAAATAACCTAATTTAACGCATACTTGTTACGAGGTTCATATTTATGATTGTGCAAATCAGTACATTTAATCAGTGAATTTATTTTTGTTTGCGCATTGTAAGGAATCAGTTACATATTGTGGATTTTATTTATTTAAAGTTCATTTTTTTAAATATGTATGGCGGTGAAATTAAGCACAAATGGCATTTTCATGATAATATCTAGCGTTAAGTAGATAGTAATTAATTTTTTTACGTTTCATTTAAAAATATTACATTTTACAATTCTTCAAATTTTTCATAACCTCAACGCACAAAATTCAAACGCTTCAAAATCTATGGTATTATCAATATTTGTTGCCCGATAAAAATGTAGCCCGTGTTCTATTCATTAATATGTTTTCGGATTTAAAAGCCTCTTAATTGATAACGGTGTTTGATGATTGAAGAGAACTTCTTAACGGGTACTTCACTTTAATATTTATTAAAAGGACAAGAGATACAAGTGATGACTTGTTTCGTTTTGTCTGACATTCATTCTGATTTATGAAATTTCATCTATTATAGCTCGTGAACAAATATTTTAAACAAATATCGGTTATGTCACGATGAATATCCATATTGTTGTTATTATTATTCTTATTCTTATTATTATTACTATTAAAATAATTATTTAAGCAAATTCATCGTTGTTAAATATATAATAACAGTAGAAAGTTATTAAAAATATCATTTAACCATATTAAATATTCTTAATAAATTTTAAAAGACTTTTTTATTTTATTTTTAAATATTCAATAATTTTTTTTATAACAATGTAAAAATTTTACCGTTCGAAATACGAACAAAAATCTTTTCTCACGTGTTGCAGCATATATTTCATTGTTGCATAGGTGACTTCGTTAATCCAGTCGATTTCGTACAGTATTTTTTTTTAAACTTAACCAGTGTCAAAGATAAAATCCTTAACGTTCAATAGAAAATAAAAATAAAATATATAATGCACTTCTCTGATCAAACTTTGTATTCCTGAACTTGCCAAATAGATAATATACGTATATTGTCAAAACGCGGAGAATCTTTATTTTCAAAGAACTTTCAAAGGATTTTCAAAGTACATATTTTTACTTTTTAAAAGGTGCAATTTTTTAAAATAAGTTCGTTTTCGTTAAAGTTGCTCGTGCGAAAATTTAATAAGTGCCTTTACCGATGTTACGCACATCGAGACTGATGAGCAATAAGCACTTGCTAGTTCTTTGATCAATTGTAAAATTGTCTCTATAATCTGCATGATTTGAGAAGGGGAAAACTCCGAAAGTCTCAATTAAACAAAAAGTAGAATAATAATAATAATAATAGATATCGATAGCCTCTCGAAAGTAAAAAAGGATTTGTAAGAGAATCGATCGTGCTGTAAAAGAATTGATGAAATGATAAGAGGTATATTTTTATTTGAAAAAAAAAAGAAGAAAGAAAAGAAAAAAGAAAAAAAATGTAAGCTACGTGAGCAAAGACAACGATTATCTGTAGTGAAAAAATACTTCAAGCGCTTTTCAAAGGGAGCACTGAAATGTCCCTTATTTGAATAGACTTAAACAACGATAAACGCACTGATAGACTGTGATACGTAGGTAAGCTACGAGAAACGCCGCGGCGAATGTGTTTTGTTTTCACGCAATAAAAACAAAATTTTCATTGGACCTCGATTGTATATCAAAGCGCAGGCGACTTATCGTAGTGTAGTGTTATTGATGAGAATATTGTTTTTTTTGTAAAGTGATTCAACAAAGTGGTTGATAATATATATATATATATATTGCAGCGTTCTAAATATATACTATTTTTTGTACGAAATTTTCATCGAAGAATTCATCAGACTTTTAAATTCTTGATAAGTGACAGTACGCGTAAGTACGCACGCACGCACGCACGCACGCACGCACGCAAGCACCCACAAAATATATACTGCCCGTCGAGTCGGTGTACACTTGCTGTTGTACACTTCGTAGATTCGTAGAATTTATTTAAGAGTGAGCTTCAACGAGACGAATTTCAAAGCAATTCACTAGCTTAGGCATAAAGGTTTAATACGATATTGGTACAAACTGGATAACGCATTATTAAAACGAATCAGCGAATAATTGTCAAGCTTGCAAGAGGTCCGTATCGAGGCTTCGATAACTCGTTTATGCACAATATCGAAGACGATGGCCTCTTTCGCTTTCACGGATTAGCCGTGCCTTCGGTGAAAATTGCAATTGCCGAATGTAGCAAAGAGATAGGAGGAAGTATGCTTAGTATTTAAGAGATGCTTAAATCGACACTTCAATATTTTATACAGAAAGTTTGAGAGAGGATTATATATTCGGAGCAGATGCTGACCGTAGCCTTCCTTGAAACATCACTTTCTTAGACTGCCGTTGATTGCGTTTGCGCAAATGTTAATTTAATAATTTCACTCCTTCGTGGAACTGCTTTATTTAGTAATCCTTGGACTTTTGACGGTGCTACGGAATGCCCCTAAGACTTACGGTAATTTTGGATGCTCGATTATTGTTTCGCGCCAAAAAGATATAGGATCTATATCATTCGTAAGATCGTTTTTTTTTTATGTTTTAAGAATCGTCGCAACGACTGCTACAAATGAATGTTAGCAATTTTCTTTTATACTCTTCCTCAAGTTTTTGTATAATTTAATTTATTTCTTAGTCTCATATGTGTTCTTCAATGTGTAATTATATTATTTCGTTTTTTACATGATTATTTTGCTACTCGGCACAAACGTAAATATATAAACAAATGATTTAACGTCAGTTCCGTTTATTTGCAATATTCTGTAATAAGATACACACGATATATAAACTAAAAATATTTGCTTTATGGTGGAAAATAAAATTGCAATATACAAAATATACAAGTTGCTTGCTTTTTATTTATTAACCCTTCACTTTCTTTTTTCTTCCTTATTTTAACACTGGTTTCATGGTAAATACTAATCAATCTTTTGGGTTTTCAATCTATGGGCCTTTTACCAAGTTATTGCTTAATTTATACTTAATTTGAAATTTCTATTCAATCACCATTACTTTACAATAAATTTTTAAATCATTATTAAAATATAGTCTTATATTTAGGTGTGCGAGGCAATTAAATATTACGATTTTTGGTTAAAAGTAGTTGAATTGCATTTAGTCGTAATTTTATTGCGTTTATTCTATTTTAAACATATCAATTCATACCTAACCGGAGCAATTTTAATATTGTTTTATTAAATTTTGGAAATTATCATTATCCCCTTAAACGTAAAAATATTGCACATTATACGACTCGTATCAAATAGAGAAAATAAACGCGAATGTCAAGAGTATGAAAAAATACGGAATACGTAAGCCTAAACGTACGGTTGACCTTATTCATTTTCCCTCAAGATAAAAGAACAGAATGCATTAGGGAGGGGGGGGGGAATTTGTAATCTAAATCTTACTTTTGGCTCATTAAAAAGCAGATAATAAGTTGGACATAATTTATAAACTACGCATGTTATGTACAAGCACGAATGTACGGACGTATCAGCTTTAATAAAAATATGTGTTCTGCGATGTGAAAAGTACAGATTGGAAAGCTGAGTGGATATTTAAAATACGACTTTAAATTACTTATCCAAGGAAGGCAATTATTTACTCGCACTTATTTCTAGCTGCTTTTTTCATTCAATGTCGAACGGCTTTTGAGGTTTTATCGCTGCAAAGAGAGAAGCTATGGCCAAATAGCGAGAGAGGATGAGACCCGCGATAGGCATTTATCATAATGTAGATTGAATAAATTAAAAGAACCTCTAATTTATCGAAGGGTCAGCGTCTTTGTAACGTACGACAGATTTTATGTGCCGAGGACGCGAATCTCCGATGAGGCTTTAACTTTTTTTAATCGCTTTAAAGGAACGGTACGACAAAATAGAAAATAGACATAGAGTAGAAGCTTAAAGGCTGTTGCCTCGCAAGAGAGAGAGAGAGAGAGAGAGAGAGAGAGAGAGAGAGACGGACAAATGGAAAGGAGACGCGAAGCCAAAGGTCGGCTACGAAAGCTAATGAAAATATACGGGCTTTAACGGCGGTAAGATCCGAATCGTTGATCAAAATCCTCGGGGGCTCGGGACCGCGAAGTCAAAAGCCGCGGACGGTGAGCTCTCGGGTCGACCGGGAGAGAGGAGCTCGGCTCCATCCTAAATCAAAGTACGCGTGCAATGAAAGGCTCGGACACGAGGGAGGCGCGGCCGGGAAAGCCAGCAGAAATATCCACGCGGCTGGAGGGTCGGACTTTTCACCGGGAGCTCGCCTCCCTCGGCCAGAAACTGACCCAATCTTGTTCTGTCCCCGGCCGGTCCAGCGCAAATTAGGAAGAAGAAGAAGAAGAAGAAGCAGCCGCGGCCGCTCTACAGCATCGAGTACTCGCAGCCGGAGCCGCCCGCGGTCCAGGACGACAGCGTCTCCCCGAAGCCGATGACGCCCCGGAGGGTGAAGCGGCGCTCGGTCATATCGAGGGACGGCACGCGGCGCTCGAGCCGAAGGAGCTCCGTCAGGCAGTCGAGGCGCAAGAATCCGGTCAACCGGATAATCGAGCACCAGGAGAGCCTCTACGCGAACACGCCCCCGGCCCTCGGCAGCCTCGCCAGCCAGAACATCGGCTCGCTCTCGCACGGCAACCTCAACTACGACCGGATATCCGGGCACTGGGAGCGCGAGCGGATTCCCGGTAAGTATCACGCGCCTCTGCGGGGTTTGTGGGGGGGGGGAGGAGGCCCCGAGGTCACGCGCACTCGAGACTCGAGGAGTCAAGTGGACGCCGCGAGGACTCGGCTCGGGTTCGCCTTCCTCCCTCGACGCCCCGGTCTCCCCGTCCCTTACCGAGTGAGAATTAGCGAGAGTCTCTCTCTCGCTCCTTTTCCCCGCCTGCCTGCCCGCGCGTGAGAAAGAAATGCAGAGCCGAAGGAGGCCTTAATCGGCCATAGCTTTGCGTATTCAGCAGAAATTTACGTTTCATGGCATTGCGTGCTATTTAACGAGCAAACCAGCTCTGACTTGCCACTTTCATTATTATTTGCACTATCTTTTAACGCGCTCCATACCCGCTCGCTTAGAAAAGAAATAACTACGTATGATTCATAAGCACAATTGTCGCGGATGCTTAATACTTTTCCCTGAATCTTTATTCAACCAATGGCCTAATGGAGTATATTTTATAAAAGGAAATTCTTATTTTTTATTACAATCGAACGATAATGTGATTATTGAAATGATAAATTTTACTTTATGCTATCGGCACGTGTTTCTTCCTTAACGTTGATTTTTGTACTCGTGACGACTGTAAACATTTATTGCATTAAGAAGCCGCTGGAAAAAAGTTTGCCAACAGTGACTTCATCCGATACTATAACACGTACCGTCGTTTAATCACAATTTATAACATAATTGGCCGCTTTTAATGTTTCCAATGCCATTAAAAACACTTTTCTACATTTATCCAACGACAGCTCTAAAGAAAATTCGCCCCTATTCGAATGCTTTTTTCTTTTTTTTTTTTTTTTTTTTTAAATAAGGAGTAAGCACAATTATTACGATCGTTCGATTTATTTTCACATTGCCCTTATTTATTTAATCATCGTGTTCCCGATGAGACGTGGGACAGTGTTTATTACTAAAAAAAAGGAAGCTCACGATTGTATTCATTGCTTAAAATGCTTCTCAAGGCAATAATTTCATATATTTTGGCCTAATATGAAGAAACTACATTTAAGTGGAAAGAATAAATTACAATTTGTATTAATGAACGTTTTGTCGCGATTGGTCGCCCACGCATCGATTTCAATTGGAAAATTTTAAAGAGGCTTCTCAAAGTTATTCACCGCTTCGGCAATCATCAAAAGCAGCCGAAGGCCAATACTATATTTTCAATTATCATTGGAATACGGGAGGGAAGATTAAAGAATTTTTTAAGGCTCGTTCCCCGGGAATTTGCGTCCAGGACTCGAGGCTTGCTCCGGAGCCGCTGACTCTGGCTCCTTTTGCAGGTAGTCCAGGCTGGCAGCCGGAGGGAATGACGATGGCGGCCTCCTCGCCGAACATCTGGAGCCCGGAGTGCAGCGGCGCCTACTCGGCGATGGCCTCGAGCCTCGCGGCCTCCAACTGGGAGAGCGCGAGCTCGACCCGGAACCTCACGGAGAACTGGCAGGGGGCCGGCCTCGGGCCCGAGCTCCCCGGCCAGATGAAGTGGCAGGGCCAGAGCAACCCGAGCTTCCAGCAGACGAGCACCCAGAGCCTCAACGGCGAGGACCTCGAAGAGCTCTACGGGAACAGACCGGCGAGCGCGAGGTCGAGCTACAGCAACTACCACGGGGTGCGGGCCACGCCCCAAGTCCCCAATAGGACGGACATCGTCAGGCAGAGCCAGAGGCAGTTCGTCCTAAGCGGGCCCCCGGCCTACCAGGACACTGTCATCTAGGGCCCGGGACTGGGGCTCTTGCCTCGGCCCCCAAGAGGAGGAGCCGAGGTCACAGCGTTTGTACATACTTGCCCTCGTTGAAGTGGGCTCGAGGGCTGCTCCACCCCCCCTCCTCCTATGACTCGGCGCTAACCTCGAGTCTCCGGCTAAACTAAAACTGATCGCGGGAGCGATTAGTGCCGGAATCACCCCGCGAGCAATTAATCTAATGCGTCCGACGCGCAGTGGTTTGTCGTCTGCGGTCGACACTTATACAGCATCTGCGTATCTATAAGATTAAGAGGGATCGTACAAAATATCTAATACAAAAGCTGCGGCATAAGCGAGCGACTGTTTTCATTTCACACCTTAATTATAAAGCTGCGTTACGCTACGCTTAATGGCACGCGCGGCCTGTTTTATTTTAATAGGCGAGTTCGAAGGGAGGAGTTAGAGGGAGATATTTTTAATAATGCTAATACTACCTTTCGACACGATCATTAAAGCACTGATATTTTCGTAATTATTTTTAAGACTTGGGTCGATGAATTGTCGATCGACCTGCTGTCGCGATCGGCAGTCGCGACTTTCTTTTTCAAGGCGTAACATTGTAGCGTAATTGTATTCTTTTAAGCGTGACTGGCAATGCAAAATTTCAGACAACTTTTTCAAGAGCGTCTAATACGAGCGCCAACCGGAGTAAACTATAATTCTTGGATGTATTGCGGCCAGGGATTTAATGTCTATTTGTTTAAATGCTCTTTTTAATCAGTGCTGACCGTATTTTCAACGAGGTCAGATAATATTAACGTTTTAATCTTTCCTGCGATATAATAGGACGCGTATAGTCAAGATAAGTTGCGGACAATTATTCTCTCATAAGTTTGTTGTAAATGCTTGGTATGAATACCATTGGTATTGAAATTAGTATTACAATATTTGTAAAGCCAAATATCAATTGCAACGAAACTAACTAAAATACTTTCGTAGATTTTTAAATGTTTGGTTTATTGTTGTAGAAAAGTATACTTTACAATTTCAAGTATTAATAGTTTAAATGGTAGCTTTTTTAATTATCGATTAATCAATCGAACTGACCTATCAATAAACTAAGAAAACTGAATAATTATCAGTGGGAAAATATTATCTAGCAATATTATAAAACTTGTGTTTGAAATTTTTAATATTTGTCGAAGAATTTTAAAAGTGGACCGTCTTTGAGCCAAACTAATGCCTTAGCTCTGATCTCAAGAATACTCGATAAAATTGCTTTTCTTCTAAGCTGATTTTTTGTAGTCACTGAACAATTCCCACTTTTAATCAATGATAATCAATTTAAAAAGCCTTTAGCTCGCACTTCATAAGCAAACCTTACATTAGTTGTATAATTTTTATAATCAAAAGTATTTTTTAGTAAGGCTTATTGATGTAAATATTTAAAAAATGTCATAGTAGTATATCGTGATTTTCTCAATAATGAAATCGGTATCAAGTTAATGATACACTCGTACTTGAAATATTTTATAATTGTTAATGTACACTATTTTATAATTTGAAAAATCTAAAAAATTTAGAGATCATTTTCTATATTTTTTATTAAGATTCATTATAATAGATAAAATAAGCAAGACAATTATATACAATCCAATTAGATATTTGACCATTAAAATTTTTGTATAATTTGATAATTCATCAAAATTGGTAAAAATTGTCGTTTGAAAAATATACTCCTTATTAGTTTAATATTGAGCCAATAAGGAATACACAATTTGGTAATGATTTTATGGTAAACAAAAATTGCTTATCCAAAACGGTCAAATTATGACAGTAAATTGATTTGTCATGTATTATTCGACTTTTATATATATTTTTATCAATATTTTTATAAATTAATTAACGCAAAAGTTATAAAATCGAAGTTTATTATACTATATACATGTTATATTGTGTTTGTTTATATTTAATATGATTATATAGGTAAGAAAGAGAAATTATTATATACTTTTCTTAAGTTTATGAAAAAGTAACGACATTATGAATTTGTTAATGCAATTATTTTAATGAAGAATTGAATAATTTTGTAGTAATTTTACATCAATGAATAACCTTTAGCTTCGATTTTAAAACCATTCAGTATCCGACGTATCCATGTAAATTATGTACAACACTCAGGACTTGGAAAAATGTGGCATATATATAGACGTCAAGAAATACGAACCAAAGTATTATTAATATTGGTATAGCTTAAGTACATATATATAAAAGTACATGTAACGAAATGTAGAAACGGGCATACGAAATATTTCAACAACAATGAGAACAATTTAATATCAGAATTATATTTCCAGATATATATATTTATGAATAGGAATATATTTTTTTAGCTGTAAAATTATACAATATAGGCATTCGTATTACACATAACAAATACTTTTTGTCACATGTAGATCAAACAAAGTTTTATGTTACACGTAATTTACTTTGCAACCAAGTGCTTTTATTCTGAAAATGTATGAGAAATTAAATATATATATATAGAAGGCTTACAAGAAAAATTTCAAATTAAACATCCAGTGCGTCAGGTCACCTTAAGAAACTGAGGTCAAACAATCGAAAAAAATTATTTCAAAATTTCATAAGCACTCAAAAGAGGTGTAAGCCAAAGAAAAAAAAAACAAAAAAATCTAAGACAAATGTTGTAGAAAAAAGTTCTATACCTAGCAGGAAGTATTTGTTGCCCGCTTCTGAATAGAGATAACGAATGGAAAAAGATGAAAGGCTCAATTGTAAGATGTAAAATTAAGCGAAGCAATTATTTTCTAACTGAAAAACCGCCGTAATTTTGAATCTCGACTCGAGAATTTGTCTCATGGATAGCTCTCAACGCAGCGCAGGCACAGCCAGGAGCGAGAACGTCGAGTGCGCAATTAAAGGGCTTAATCTCGCGAGCTCATTATAGCCTTTCACGATGCCTCTCTTAGCTCGTAACTAGAAAATCTCGCTGCTACGAGGAGTTTTCTACGTAGCCTCACTATCGCGACTCTAAGTGCCCCCACAGCTAGACTAGACATATCAAATTAGCGATAGCCGCCTCTTATCTCTCTCTGCTTTTCTCAAGTTCAACGCAGTCTTTCGAGCTTTCCTCTCGGACCACGAGCCAACCTTGCACTGCGCCGTTCGAGACAGATTCCTCTACTTTCCTTATCGCTCCTATCTCTCTCTCTCGCTCTCCGTCTCTGTTTCTCTCTCTCATTCTCTCTCTCTCTCTCTCTCTCTCTCTCTGCCAAGAGGCTCATTATATTACGCAGTGTCGTGCGTTCCTTCCTGCCGATGAATGTAAGCCTGTAAGCCAGCGAAAGGCAAATCTGTTTCATCCAAATCACACCTCGTGAACCGATGTGCACTTGAGAGGCGCTGTTTTATCTACTGTAAAATAGTACTCGGCCTTATTTCGAACGGCTCCCCTAAATTCGTTACCGATCCATGGCCTTCATTCCAAAAGGTCTCCCTATAAAATAGACCAAGGACGTGCAGCTGCGATTTCAAAGCTATGATATTCGGCTTATGCAGCAATTTTAACACTGGTCTAAAATAACAATAGCCGAAACTGCGCGTTCAGAAGAGGAATTTCAATCGATTTCTTCCTATTAAAATTGCTCTACCATCGATGATAATTAGGTAACAGCTTGAGCCTATCGATAATAGCACTCACTTCATTAGAACACGCAAATATTTAATATTCGAGGTTAAGCATTTTGTACTTAATTTTTTATACCTACGATGATCTTACTTCGCAACGACTCAAATTGTATTTTCACGTCAATGTTGTTGTATTGATTAATTTTTACATTAGTCAGTAGTCTATGCTATGTATTATAGGTTAACGACAATATTACTTAAACATCACAACAAATTAGCAATTCATCTACTCGATGAATTGTAAGCTTTTCAATTGCTTCCAAGGTATTGCTATTTTAAAATTATATATTTAAAACTATTATTAACGACTATTTAATACTATGTAATGAGCAATACCATTAGAAGCATATTAAATATATTTTTCAGAAGCATAGTAGAAAACATTCCATCGCGTCGCACCGACTCTGGTGTTGTGTTACAGATGCGTATTTAATTTGTCAGCAAATGTAATAATTCAGCAATGATCAGAGGACAATAATAAAAAAATACTTTTTCACATTCCTAATCATTATTTGTTTGTTTTTTTTCAAATATTTTCATATTGTGTACTATATTTCTTTTAGAGAGGTAACATTTTTTAACAACAGTCTAATATACAGAAACGCGTCTGCATGAATTTATTCAGTTTTTATACGAACACCAGAAGTAAATTCAAATCTTACGCGAGTATCTAATTTTCTTGTGTAAAATATGCTTTATTATAAATTTCAAATTATGAGTGGATAAATGGCCTTACAAATTTTCTACTCGCTAATGGTTTAACTGAGTTTTACTCCTAAAAATAAAAAATTCACAGTCGTAATTTTCTTTGCAGCTTATTTTAATCTTCTGATTATCGGATAAATTAATAAATCGTTTTTTACTCTAGACTTGATGTTTCGGCATATTTTTTTTTAAACTATGAAAAACAATCTACTCTTTTATAAAGAATATCCCTCCAACGATATTTTTGAGTACCTCCGATATTGTAATTGTCATTATATAACGTAATTGTTATTATGTAGTTTTCTTTTTAATACAGAAACAAACAAAAATGAAACTTAATTACGATAAAATGGTATCACTGTATTTTACAAATAACTCATTTTATCATCAAATATCAATTTGAAGTAGTTCTCGTTTTTTCAGAGCCAAACCGGAGCAACATTTTCTATTTTTTCTATAAATGTATGTATATAATTTTTCCTTTGAAAGTTAATGCATAAGAGTCCGAAAACTGAGCATTAGTATTTTAATGTGATTACAATGTTGCAAGTTTTCTTAGAAGAGATCTTTTCTGAATCCATATGCATTTCCGAATTCAAAGCCAACTATTATCGAAATGTCCAAGAGTAAGGAGTTTATTATTATAAGTTTATTATATCCCTTTCCTTCTTATGAAGGGATTGAAAATTTTCATTATCACAGCTTATGGTCAGTGGTTTTTTTAAAAAAAATATTATTAAATGTACTTACCAACTTGTACGAAGGCATTCATTTTTCGTCCACGTCGTTACTTTATTATGTAGTAAAAAAACTGCTCAAATGCTATTGATAATATTTTACGTGCACATCGCCGATAAAGTTTGTAACGAAGCAATTATTTCATACAGGAAACGATGTGTGCATGTAGATGAACTAACATATTTAGAAATTTAGTATGTTTAAAAAAAGTTAAAAGCTCTTGTCGAATAGATGAAAAGTTTCGAATCTCGTAAATTCTTACAGCATTAAGCTGCTCATTATCGAGTAGTATTTAAGGAAATGATTTTAAAGTGTTTCCATCATAACACGTTTACCGAAGAAGCCTTACGCGCGACTTTTAATGCAGTTAACGTAAATTTGTTTGCCATGTTTTAAGTCTACTATGCTTTTACGCGGTAAAGGCTGTCGTCACTCCGAAAAAAATAAAAATCCAATAGCTCGCGCGATAATCGAGGCTGCAAATTGTCCCGACCTCTTAAGAAGACTATTTCCATTCGGCCCGGAAATTCGACGCGGAGGATTGATCGCCGGCACTGGCTTGCAATTAATTACTACGGCTCTGCTTTTTAACGTTCTTGTAAGGGAAAAATCGCCTCTCCAAAGTCGGGGCTTTCGCCAGAGGGAAGTCGAGGGTTCGAGGAAGAACTTTTACCTCGTCGCCGTCGCGTCCTCGATCCTCGTCGCGATACAAGGAAGCGCAAAGGCCATAACTCCGGTCACGAGCTCGGATTCTCGGACGAACTCAAGCAGTTGCTGCCGCTTCAGGGGGTCGCAAGATCCGCCACAAGCTTTTGCAACTTAATAGTCTGTGCTCGGTGAAGCAGAAAGCTTTGCTTTTAATTTGTCGCGTTGCTGCGTTCGTCATACGCACGAGCCTACTGTCCATGCGTTACCCCAGTATTATTAAAGCATCGATGGTGAATATGGGATCGCAAATAATATGGAAAAATTAAATTAAAATAATTTTCATTGGAAATTTTACCTCATCGTTCGATCGCTTAGCTTGAAAATGCTTTATCAAGGAATTTATTCGCGCAGAGATTTTAATACGATTATTATGCTCGCTATCGATCGGTCGGAAACAATTTACCTTTGCAGTTATTGGTTTTAAAATAATTAAAATTTTACTTTCACTTTATTGGAATAACCGCTCGACGAGTCGAGATAGGAAGTTACGGAGAGTAATTGCAATGGGGTGAAAGACAAGGCGAATGAAGAAATCTAGATAACGAGACTTGCGCGACAGTGGAATGGAGGAACCGAGATCAATCACTGACGCCTGTAAGTGAAAACCAAAGCTTCTACAACTGAAGAATATTCAGCGAGGGCTGCGTACCCGAAGATACGAGGGCTCTCGTCGAACGATTATAGATCAGTGATCGTCGGTTGCGAGCAACGCATTGACTCTCGTCCTTGAAAAATCACGAGACCGTATTTTCATCTATTTGTACGGGCCACAATTTTTAAATAGCTAAAGTGTGCCAATAATGTGATATCTAAATTTGGTATTCTATTTTTATGAATTTATGTACGTACACGTATGTATTTGATTCGCTAATAAATTAGGTAGCGTTTAATTTCGATTCGGGCCTTGCCAGTCCGCAGCACGTGGAAGCTACGAAAGCATCGAGCAAAATAGGCCGCGAAAAGACGACAATAACTACGCGCTGAAAAGTATGATTTAGAGATGATTATTTATCTTTGAATCTCTTGCAATTGTGGCGATTCAAAGTTTATCGGAGCTACGCGGGACGAGAGCTGAAGAGGGAAATTCGTCCTTAGGAGGGGAACGACGGCGAGTGGAGGAGCAGCAGCCGCCAGAGACACTTGAGTCTTTGCCTCGGCTTCGATGTTCCCTGTCCGGATGAAGACCGAAGGGGAGAGAGAGAGAGAGAGAGCGAGAGGGTGGGTGGGCTGCCGGTGCTCGTCGAGGAGGACTTCGGGGGCGAGCCTCCGAGTCCTCCGAAAGCTCACAGGCGCGGAGAGTTCATCGCACCCCGGGCACGCGAAGAAGCTCTTCGAGGCTCTCGGGGAGAAGCCGACCGGGAGGAAGGCGGCGGTCGCGCGCCGCCGCTCGCGCGCATGTCCCTAAATTAGACGCGCGGGGATCGCCGCTACCACCAGGCCGCCCCGCTCCATGAGCCGCGATCCCTACCGCGAGCAGAGGAGCAGTTCTAGGGGGAAGAGTCGGCAGCGTCTACCGCGGCTCTTCGGACTTTTGCACCTGCACAGTCGCTTGGGAGCGAGCAGTCGCGTCGACGCCGAGGCCTCCGCCCGTCCTCGCTCGCTGCCTCCTGCCCCCGGGGGCCCCGCGGAGAGACTCGCCGAGGATGCAGCACTGGGACGCCCTGGCCAAGGCCCTCGGGAGCCTCAGGGCCCCGAGGCCCCTGCGGACCTTCCCGAGGCTCCTCCACGCCGCCCACCCCGAGGTATTGATTTCGCCTGCTTGAACCTGCCACCCCCGGCCCCCCCCTGGCCCCTGCCTAGAGGGAGACTCGCTGCTCGGGCGATTAGCCACGTGCTCGATGGCAGTGACCGTATTTCCCGGGCCAGAAATAATCCAGAGTGTCCCGTGGACGGGCCGCCGCCTCGCTCTCGGCTCATTCATCGAGTGAACCCGTCAGCGTCGCCGTCGCGGCCCTCCCCCCATTGGCCAAATCGCTCTGCCTCTCGTATCCTCGCTCGTTATCTCCACGGGGCAGGCTTTCGACCTCCATCTTATAAACACGCGGCCGTACTCGATTCCTCCGAGTTCTCGCTAAGGTTTAACGACCGATTTAATAATAACGCCGCGTCTTGGGAGCCTCTTTTGCTTCCACTCTTTTCCCATAGTACCGTTGAAGTGCCCTTGCGCACACGTGCACGCGATGAATAAAACAGCTCTTCGTGTTTCTCCTATTTCAATGAAACGTATTCATTGCAGCCGGAGCAATGGCTATTCTGTGCAATTCAGAGCATCCGTCCTTCCATCGCTAACCTTATTGACAATTTCACGGTATTTACATTCTCGAATGTACTTGATTATTATATATTAGTCATGCCTAAGGCTTTTTTGGCAGATTAACGAGGAAGTAATATTTTCAATCGGCTATAGTATACATATATATATATATATGTGTGTGTGTGTGTGTGTGTGTATACTATAGTTCCGAGGAATTCAATAAATTTTCACGAATAACTCGGCGAGCGTAAAAACGCTCGGCAATGATCCTGACGTTTTTACAATTGGTGACGTAAGGCTAAGAATCTGCAAATAAATCAAACCGCCAGCTAAGAATGCGGCAGCGCTTATCCGCATCCGAGAGACGCGAGGGGCTTCCTTCAGGAGCAACCGAAGCCGCAACAGTGGCTGCGGAGTTAGACAGATCAATAAATAGAGCTTCGGATAATGGGAAATATCATCGGATGCTGGTGTCACTGCCAATAACTCCGAGGGCATCCATGCGAATCAATGTTTGTACTCGCTGCGTCTCCGTCGGGTATAACCTTAACGCAATAATAACATTTACGACTGCAGCTTCGAGGACGATACAATTTCCATATAATACTATTTTCCTATAAATAAAGCGCCGATCGACGGATAATTCTCTAAGTCGCTTACCGACACAATGACTACATCCTGTTATCGATGCCTTAAGAAATATCGTACTTACGCTACACATGGGCATCCCCCCCCCCAACCATTTGGGCGCATGCGTGGCTTATTTTCACGCGATGCCAACTTTTATAATTAATAAATGCCATATATCCTCATTACTAGGCGAGAACAATGATAATTAAATAATCCATATAACGGTTGCGTAGCTAAACTTCGTTCGAATAATCCACATTCTTCCATTTTTAACTGGCTACGACCATTTATTAAACTATTTTGTTAAAAATAAGTTTTAAACGTGCATAGTTGCGCACATCCGTACATTATATTAATTGAAATTTTCGAAAAACTTCTTTAGTACTGATGCAATGTTTTCGAAATATGTTGGGACGATTGCTTCCGTAAGTTCCGAATCGATATTATTTATTAGCTCGCTTGAATTTGTGGCTCAATGCCCCGGAGTATCCTCAAAATTGAGAAACTAAATTATTAAATTAATAACACACTTTTTTTAATTAAAAAATTAAAATGAAATTAGGAAAAATAATTTTGCCGAGGGAAATACTCTGTGGCGATTTAACCTAATAATCTTGTCAATATTCTATTTATTGAAATAAAAAATTAATATTTATTATACGAAACATTTGAAATTTATTCTTTCTTAAATTTCAGACGAGGCACATGAGCTTGACTCTCCTTGAACAAGTACATAAAAGCCTTTTGAATTTTAGTTTTTTTTAAATATATTAAAATTTTTCAAATATAATACCTATTGTATTGTAGAAAATACCTTATCTTACTACATATGATTTTGTTTTACCGAATAAACATTGAAGTATTACAATTTGAAAAATTGCAAAACTCATTAAAACTAATGATAACTAAACTTGATTGCTTCGAGAGCTTAACTATATGATTTTTTTCGTAAATTGGATTATGAAATTAGTCTACGTGATACGATTTTTTACGTAATTAGATTCTTCTAGTTTTGAAAAATCAATTATTGCTTCGGTCTGGACCTCAATATATTAACGAATACGAAGTTGAAGTTTCTATGCAAAACACGTAGTTATATTTCATCGAAATAGCTTAAATACTGTATAGCACATTTAATTTTTTATCTTATGTGTAAAAATTCTAATATCTAATATTAGATATTATATTCTTATGTTCTTGTATGCCTCTCTGTTGTATGTTTTCGGTGTTGTAAATTTAGACACTTAGGTTTCTAAAATTCTAAATATCATAGCATGCAGCAGTTTTTTAACATTTTTTTGAGAGATTTATATGTAATTTGTTTTCGAATCATTGTATTTATATTAATAAAATAATTATACATTATTTATAAAGCTCGGAAAGATCTCAAATTTGGCCACTATTAATATTTGTTATTTATTTATATTTTATATCTTTTTTTAGATTTTTTATTACTTTTTTACTATTTTATGAAGCAGAAAATTATTTCATCTTATTATTTACAGAATAAAAAAATTGTAACATAAAAGAAGCACACTTAGTATAAAAAAGTTGTTTTGTTTTAATTTAAAAACTATTTCCACTTTATGATTAATGCTAAGAATTAAATCGAAATATATTATTTAATTAAATAACAACATTAAAAAGTTATTAAAAATTTCAGAAATTCTATTTATCAAATTTAATTTTTGTACGGAATATTTAATATCTTTTAAACAATTCCACTAATGGCTATTATTATTTAGAAAGGTATCCTGTAAAGTCAATTATCGTGCAAACATTATTAATATAGTTCTTACTCTGAAAAACAGCAGTTTCATAGAAAAAATTCCGATTTATTTTAAAATATTTTAATCCATTATTTTTTTCATACCTGCATTTAAAGCAATAGTACAAGCTATTGCTTCTTTTTTTATTTACTTTTAATGTTATATTCATGTTAACTCATCATTTATTCAACATTATCCCCTGATAATGCGTAGTTTATATCGACCTCTCTTTATTAAAAAAAAAAAAAAACATTATTTTTCGATGTAGGCTTTTACATTTATTCCAATATTTTTAGTTTAATTCTATCTAATGCTTTAGTCTTTGCGAGTGGCCATTTCCGAGTTATACAAGATCGAAAATAATAATGAACAAACGTCTAAATGGATAATTTAGATTTTATAATTAAAATAATTTCATTTCAATGTAAATGAACCTCACTGCATTGTAGATCTGCATAAATTTGCATATCACTTCAGACGCTTAATATTCATAGTCAAATTTGTTATTACTACCACGAGACTCAATTTGCAATGCCGAAAATGTAGTTGAAATATATTTATAAATTGTTTTTTCTTGAAAGAACTTGATAATTGTATCCTAACGGTAAATAAAGTTTACATTTGTTTCAATACATTTCAATATTTTTATTTTGAAAATTTTAAATTACCTCGGTACAATAAATCTTTTTGTAATAAATGTAAGCGGTCATATTTGTGCATTCAATTGAAAAGAATATGGAAAAATTATATAGTGCGTAAAAAAAGCATTAGTAAAGTAGAAATCATAATTTATAGTCATTTAAAAGTAGAGCTGCGTATAGTTTCATTTTTATTTCCTGATCTTCAATATCTATAGTATAAGTGAAACCTATGGAGTTGACGTTCCATTTTCTTCCGATAATAACTAATCACAAGCATTCTGAATCCAAGCGGAACTTCTTTATCCTTTTCTTACTTATAAAAATAGTCATTCAGTCAGGATCTTAGTTTGAGAATGTTATGGACATACGTTAAGTGTTTTTTTTTTTTTTTTTTTTTGAAAATCTCTTGTCGTATGTATTAAATTTGTAAAAAAAATATCAATACGAATATTCGCCATAATGTAGATATTTATCAAATAGAGAATTTAAAAATCTTTATAAGAATCGATGTCTTATAACTTAATAATTAGATCGAGTAATGTGCAATCTCTCAAACACATTATTCTTCTTATTAAAATTATGTCTTATTTTTTAAATGCCGTGTTTAGTCATACTTGAGCTAAATAGAACTTTCACGTATATATATATATATATATATATAGTTATGTTTCGAGTTTTTAAAATAATCCGCGGTCGTAGCAGGGGATAGACCTGATGCTCCCCTGTAGGTGGCGACCTAAAAACCGTAGCACCAATCGCTGGGCTTTAGGTACGCCTCTAGTTGCATCGCCTAGCGGGGGGAGCAGGGGGGAAACTACGCGGAAACGTAAAAAGAAGCTCTCCTTCGGGACGTTTGTCCTTGTCCAGCGGTCTCGAGCCCTTCGTCAACTTCTAACCGTGACTCCAGCGTTACCTACTCGTCCGCGACCGGTGATCTCGTCTCTGGCTACCGGCAAGCTCAGTCTCCGGATGGGGCTTTCCCGAAGAAGCCAAGGCGCCTCGAGATCCGCGCTCGCGTAAACTTGCCTTGTCTCCCTCCTCTCCGACTCGGCGGGGCTTCAGCTCCCTTGGCTTCCAATTACGCTGCCCGCGGTGGGGAATGATCGAGGAAGGCTGGGATTCCTAACGACAGGAGAGACTCTACTTCCTGCTGCTAGAATGTCATTGATTCGATAGGGCAATCCGATAGGCGTTGCTCCCTCCAGCTCCGAACGAACATCTCGTTTGTTATCTCGGGCCAGCAGGCTCCTGCTGTCTTGGGGAAAGTCTCCCTCTGCTGAATTTGTCCGATCTCGCGAAAGTCGTACTCGGCAGTCGGAAAGTTGAGGGCTACTCCGCTCTGTACCCAAAGTGACTCGGCAAGTAGTCACTGCATAGGGGGAGCACATACGGTTCGATCCCTCGGGGTTGAATCCCTTGTACCGATAGCCGGCTGTAGTGGCGTTGAGCAATAATCTATTCTTTGGTGGCGGTCTCATTGTACAGATCGACAGGCATTAACGTCACTTCTCTCAGCCTCGGGGCTATTCTTATCACGCGTATGACTCCGATTGCCCATTCGAGTCAATCTAGCTACTCGAATTTTGTACGGAGCCTTCCTTGCCCTGCCGGTATCCTGCTGGAAGGAGTCGATCCTCTGATTCGCTCTATCTCGCGACTCGACACAACTTTGTTCTTCTTCCTCTGCCTTCGGTTGCTGCGGGTTGGGATTTTTAGCTGCTGATTTCTTCTTGGACGAGTCTCTGTTGCGATGCGCGTAAGCCCTACGTGTAACTACACTCACGCTCAGTCGTACAAAACTATATACGTTTATGTGCGCGAGCGTTTTTAAAATAACAATTTCGATCAATTTCTTTTCAATTTATCGGAGATAAACTCATTAATGAAATTTCTTCCCACGTGTGAAAATAAGATAATTCGTAAGTAATATTACGAAATATTATTTTCTCCGATACGTGTTAATCGAATATTACAATTGAATGTTACATTTTTTGGAACATATCACATAAGATTATGAAAAAATGTTATGCCACTCCTCTGAAAGTATCATCGATACGTACGAGTATTATAAGTGACGTGCCATTAAAGAGCTTTTTAAAACATGTAAAAACTGCTGGCACCTTTAGGAGTTATTAATTAAACGCTTGTGTTAATTAGCTCATCTGATATATTTGGATTAAAGTACTCTGATAATCACATAGGTTTACACGTTACAAGCTTAGCGTATCTTAATTTAAATTAAATGCAAACACTACAAGCGAATTTATTCCTTTTACAGAGACGAGCCATTCTATCAAAATTTACAAAGCTTGGTACCTCCAAATGTTTAGACCCTGGCTATGGAACCACATCGGAGCTGGGACACGGACAATCTCGGTAATGGATTTATGTGAATTACATATTATAAATAATTATAATAATTAAATAATTATATAATATATTATATATTATTATATATTATTGCGTTTAAAAAATAATTAAAATTAATTCAATGATTCTTTTAAAATAATTTAATGAATTTAAGCAAAACTTCGATAATAAAACTGCAATCGATTGAAAAAATGCCTATAAAACCATTCATCGATTATTTCGTTTTTTCGCACTGTTTTACAAAATATTAACAAGTAATCAAGTGTTTTTTTTTTGGAAGATCATTTTAAACGTTTATTATCATAATTATAAGTATTTTAATTAGTTGTCTTAAACATGTAAGTATAATGACATTATATGGATACAAAAAATCGCTTATTATTTTACAACTGTCTAAAATATGCTAAATTTAATAAAATATTGTTTAATAAAATAAGAATAAGTTGCTTGACAGAAAATGTTATCACTGTTATTAATTGTATAAAATGATACGTTGACATTAAAATGGCTTACCCAATAAGATTTTAATTTCTATATAGATTTTTTTCAAATTAAAGGGTTACATATTTATACTGTCATCGTAGCATATTATATTTTCAAAGTATTATTGTATGATAATATTTACTCAAAAAATACATCTATATTTCCTTGAAATGTTTCCTTATGATTATAATTAAATTATTTATTATTGTTTTTATTTAAATATATATTTAATATATTCTAGATTCTTTATATTCTATTTTATTGTTTAATAATATAATTTTTTCTGGTGAAATATTTATGGTTAATACACAAAAATTTTCGAATTTTTTTGTACGAGTCACATTACTTTAAAATCGTAACGTACATGCTACAATTTTTTATTTTTAATATTGATATCGATTGAATGTTAAGTTTTTAATGCTAAATGTCGAAGTATACTTTTTCAAATTAACACAAGTAATAACATATATTTATATTCTTGTTTGCTTATTCATCTATTACCAATCTATTACTGTTTTAAATATAAATTGCAATTTTTCTCCCATTTTTTTATATTTGTAAAATAAATCTAAAACGTATTTGTATAATATTTTTTATTTACCAGAAGGACTAAAAATAGAAATTTTGTTATTTAATTATTAGTTTTCTAAAGTTTAATGTATCTGAAGTCGGAACTTTTCATTACCGACTACAGATAAAAACATCTACTCGTATAGTAAAATAGAATTGCTTTGTAAAAGTTAATTACTAATGCATTTTTTAAATCTTTTTTTATTTCAATAATTAAATATATTTATATCTGTAACCTTTAAATCTTTAAATAAATATAATAGAACTATTGTTTATTAAACTATTTTAGAAAAGTAATTATTTTTTAATTTATACTATTCGTCTAAAAAATAATATTTTCATGATTACTTCAGTCCATTTTTGACGTATTTTTTTTATAAATAAAGATATTTTAGTGAAAATCTTATTAAAAATTATAAGTAATACTATTTAACAGTTAATTCAAAAAAATATTATTAACTACTACGTATTTCAGTAGCTTATTATTAATTATAGTACAACTTAATTTATGATTATTAAAAAATTTAATTCGTTTAATTTTTGCGTTAATTAAAGGTAAGTTTATCGATAACTTTGCTAAATTGAAATTAAATCATTTAATGTACGTTTTAAATAATTTTGTCCTGATAGTTTTTTTCATACATTGGGCTAAAATCAAGTTTATTTAAAACAAGTTTTAACATACATAATACACGTATTTCGCTTTTATGATATATAAGTGAATGTAAGAAAATAAATTAATTTATTACATAATAGCACACTTATATATTAAAAACGTGAATTTGTTCCAGAAATTACAGCTTCATTCACGACAGCCATAATATGTAGTGAGTATAATGTATTTTTGTCACAGACTCAATGTGATGTTTTAGTAACATGCTGAAAATGTCCTGAATTGTTACAGTGAATGTGAACGAAATATTATTCTCAACAAAAAATTTAATTTTTAATCACTAAGTTTTTAACGATTTTTTATGTACGTAAGCAATCGTTTGGCTTTTTACAATTGTGCATAAATATTTGTACAGCTTAAAGATTTTATGTTTTAAATAATAATAGGACTTTGTGTTTGATGTGTGTGCAGAATTAAAAAAAATCCGTTCTTAGAAAATTCGTTTATCTCGTTTTGGGTTACCTATGTCTGCGTATGCATAATAATTTTTTCAATTATCATTCTTAAATAAACGGTGGGCGAAATTATTACCCCACCCGCTAAGCAGGTAAATCGCCACATTAATTCACGTCGTTGGTTAGCTTTCAACGTCGCTCACGTCCTGTCTCCGACTCTTTTGTACACGTGCGCATACGCGCGTATGTGTTTACGTTTGTACACTCGTACATGTATATATATATATATGTATATATATATATATATTCACTATTGCAACACGCACTTATTGGCAAGCTTTATACTATTATTTATATGATGCAATGTGTATACAATTTGCTACAATTATAAATTTAAGGCCTTGCAAGTTGAAATTAATTTGATTTGCTTGTTTTTTTAATAACGTGATCGAACGATATTCTTTGTTTTTTTTTCTCTTTCTTTCAGATTAACACTACGATTGACGTATAAAAAATTTTCAAATTTCATTAAATCTAAAATCTAATAATAGATCATTGTTGCAGTACGGGCGATCAGGATAAAACATCTAATGCCGAAGATATCATGTTTGATATGTTCAAGAACGAAGAGACTGATTTACTTCACGTTGGAAAGTTTTTGGCCGTAAGTATTTCAATTATGTTCGTTATATATATAAATCAGTGAAAAAAAAATTTTTTTCACATTATTTAATTAATGCGAATGAAATGCAAATGCAAAATCATTCACATGCTAAACACAAGTTATGGTTGGCAAATCGTAGAGATTGCATTGGGATTACAGTTTCCTTAAATGCTTGCTCGTTAATATGACAACAAACGCAATAATATCAATAGATTAATATCAATACAACTTCGGCATATGATGTGGTTGAAATCTGTGCTACAGGCTCTGAGAACAACAGGCTTGAGAAAAAATGATCCACGACTGCAAGAGCTGACCGATAATTTGAAAAAGGAGCACCTTGAGTCCGGAGGACACGAGGGAATATCTCACGAGACGCAAAAGCTCAATCGAGAACAGTTCAAAAGGTGATTAATCGATGTTTCGTTAACCGGAATAGTTATGCGATCCCTATGCAAAGCGATTAATATCTCAAGAGAGTAGCACCGAAGGTTCGAGGTTTGTTAGGAACGGGCTCGATGCCATTAATTTACCAGTCTGAAATGGCAATCGGTCGGTCGTTGGGCTTTTTAAAAAAGAATCCTTCCCCCGAAAGGCGAGCCGTTAAAATAATGGCGACCTCGCGGAGTGTCCGTGAGCCTCGGGCTTTTCGCAATTCGAGGCAGGATCAAGGCTTAAAGGAGGCTCGTGGCCCATAAGGAGAGGCTCGGCTGTGTGATGCAGAGAGGCCGAGTCAATCGCGAGCCTCCCGCCGAGATCGCGGGAAAAAAACCGAGCCTCGGAGGCTCTCCTCTCGCGACTCGATGCGAATCCCATCGAGGAGGAGCGGCCTTCGGTTCCGAGGGGCCCCCCTCCCTATCCAAGGAGGGATGCCCTCAGCCGGCTTAGCTCAGCAACGGGTCTCTGTCGCAGGATCATAACGCCGAACCTGGTGCTGATATCCCGGGCCTTCAGGCACCAGTTCGTCATCCCGGACTTCCCCGGCTTCACCAAGCACATAGAGGACTTTTACTGGAAGTGCAAGTCCAACGCCGAGGGCAAGGTCGCGGCCTACATACCCCAGCTGGCCCACCAGAATCCGGAGTACTGGGCCGTCTCGGTCTGCACCATAGACGGCCAGCGCTTCAGCATCGGCGACACCACGATCCCCTTCACCCTCCAGAGCTGCAGCAAGCCCCTCACCTACGCGATAGCCCTCGAGCAGCTCGGCCAGGAGGTCGTCCACAAGTACGTGGGACAGGAGCCCTCCGGGAGGAATTTCAACGAGCTCGTCCTGGACCACGACAGTGAGTGGCGCCCGGTTTCCCTTCTCCACTGGGTCAGCTCAATGTCGCTATCATTGTCATTGGGCTTGGTCGGTCCATCAACGGTCGCCTCTCAATAATCCAACCCCTTATCGCCCACCCGATGACAAATCCAGTGGGCAAGGATGGAGCTCGAGGCTTTTGAATAATCTCTTATAGGCGTGATCGAGCCTTGCGAGTCGCGCGTTTGCTAAACAATAAATGAATTGTCTTTCAGAAAAGCCACACAATCCCATGATAAACGCCGGGGCTATTGTGGTTTGTTCGTTATTGAAAACGCTGGTCGAGCCGGAAATGACGCTCGCTGAGAAGTTCGATTTTACAATGAATTACTTCAAGAGGCTCGCCGGGGAAGAAAATCTCGGATTCAACAATGCCGTTTTTCTTTCGGAGCGCGAGGCTGCCGACAGGAATTACGCCCTCGGATTTTACATGAGGGAGCACAACTGCTACCCCGACAAGACTAATTTTCGCGAGTGCATGGACTTCTACTTTCAGGTAACTCCGAGTTGCATTAATAATCTCTTCTCCGAAGCCTGCCACCCCAAAGGGCCCTTATAGACTCCGAAGCAGGAGACCCTTGGCATGGGCTAATTCGCCAATTGGGAGTAGCGCCGGGAAAATTACAGACCGCGAGGTGGCATTGGGTTAGCAAGTAGCTTTCTGAATTTGTTGCGCAGTGCTGCTCGATGGAGGCCAATTGCGAGTCTATGTCGGTGATGGCCGCAACATTGGCAAACGGTGGGATTTGCCCGATAACCGAGGAGAAGGTGTTGAGGCCCGACAGCGTTCGAGACGTCCTGAGCTTGATGCACAGCTGCGGCATGTACGATTACAGCGGTCAGTTCGCCTTTAAGGTAAGAGCAATGGGCCTGGCGAGCCGGCTCGGGGCCCAGTGTGGGAAAGTACGCGAGCCGATGCCGCGGCCAAGGCCGATGAGGCCGGTCCGAAGCTCGAGTCGCGCAATAATCGCATCGAGGAGGATCCCGAGGCCGCCTAGAATCGCGGACTTTCCGGCCCTCGGGAGAGTCCCCGGGCAAGTAGGTCGAGGAGCCTTGTCGTGACGATATTGTGGCGTTGGGCCCAATCCCCAGGTCGGCATACCGGCCAAATCCGGGGTGTCGGGCAGCCTCCTGATGGTCATACCCAACGTCATGGGGATCTGCACGTGGTCGCCGCCCCTGGACCCGCTGGGCAACTCCTGCAGGGGCGTGCAGTTCTGCGAGGAGCTCGTCGGCGAGTTCAACTTCCACAGGTACGACAACCTGAAGCACGCCGCGAACAAGAAGGACCCCCGCAGGCACAAGTACGAGACCAAGGGCCTCTCCATAGTCAATCTGCTGTTCAGCGCAGCCTCCGGCGACGTCACGGCCATGCGCAGGTAACCCCGGCACCCCTCGGCGTCCCCGCGCGGTCCCTCGCTCGCGGACCTCCTCCTCTCGCCCCCCAGCCCCCGCCCCCGCCCCCCCAGCTCCCCCGCTCCCCCGCACCTCGCGCCTCGAACGCTCCCTTCGATCGGAGGAGGAGGAGGACTTTGGATATTTTTGGAATGTTCGATCCGCCTGCGCCCCCGACTAAACCCCACTGTTGATCATTTCAGAGTTATAGCTATGTTTTACGTTATTGCCGATTGCGAACCTAATCGAACCCTCCTTCCGAAAGTGTTGTTCGTGTTGTGTCAGAAACACGTAAGATACAGATACAATGATAAATTCAAAGTACTGATTAATACAAACAAGTTTTCAATTTCAGTGTGCGTCGCCTACGAAGGCTAAAATGTCATGACTTGCTTCATTATTAGAGATAGTGTCGAAAGCATCCTCGATCTCTTGCATGGTTAACTATTAAACTTGCGCTCGCGTACAATCATCTGTGATACTTGTTCCTCTGGTAGGGACGTAGTTTTGAATTTTAGTTTCCTATATTCCTGCATCGAATTCACGGTGGGATTTCTCGATCCATCTTCGATTATAGAATTGCACTTTCCTTCCACTGCTCATCGGGCAAATTATCAAACAGCTACCGAACTCAACGGATCGGCCGATTTTCTTTTCAATTCCATTAATTATTTAACGTATACGGATGGCTTTGAAAGCACGCAGTAATATTAATTTTAAGCTCTGCGTAAGCTTGGCTAACTTCATAAACACGGTTCGTTTTTATTAAGCAACGATTTTTCATTTATTTTAGCTTTAACGTAAATAAAAAATTGCCCATCGATATCAATTGATTACAATGGAATTTGAAAATTCGAGCAACCTAATCTCCATTATTAATGCACAATAGTGTAAATACGATTTAAATGCTACTGCAATTAATAGCCGATAATAGAAGTGTACACTTGATGCTAAATACCCGATTTATTTAAATGATAAAATAATTCACTTTCACCAGATGGTCCTTTAATATCCAAAGAAATGTAGAGAAGCTTAATTTTTTCAAAACTATTTTCGACATCCAGAATGGATTTTCAACGATCTTAATTTTATGATTATCAATTGTACAATTACGCCAGATTACGTATGAGTTATAACGAAATGCTTGACTTTACAATGATATAATTTTTGTTTTGCTGCAAAAGCGCTGCTTGATCCGCTATCGTATTATCGCTTAACAATATATGTTAACATTTAATTGACTCGATACATGGCTTGACTGCACTGGAATTTCATTTTATTTTATGCCTGTTTTGGCGCTTTGATCACCAACGCTGCCTCTATACCTTCATTCCACGGTCAAGCATTTCATCCAGGCATACGTAATCGGGTGTAAGTATACAATATCTTCCGCAGACCGGTGAGATAAAATAATAATCATATAAGATTGTACGTCGGCGCAAGAGAACATGTAAAACTGACACAATACGGGTACATGTTCAATCAATCTATACCATACGAATTTGGATTTCTGTTTCGATAATCTTGTGACAATTGATTTCTGGTGCCACAAATATTGAGTATGACGAAACTGTAATGCAATGCAATTATTAGCGTATTATAAATATATGGAGATTTTTTTACACAATACTGATTTAGTTCAGAAGCAAATGTTGAAGCATCAGTCTAACTTTTTCCAATAACGCAATAGTCCTATTTTTTTTTTTAAGATATTATGTAAAGCTTTTTTAAATTTGGACTCCCATTTGTTTTTAATATCCTTACAATCATCGAGGCGTTGAATAATTTATCAATAATTTGTAGAATGGCAGTATTCCTCTGCGTTGCCGATCATTTTTAAGGCATAGTTCTGTAATGCTTTAAAATAATGTACTCAAACTACATTGACATTTAATGACAATTCAAAATCTTTTTCATTTAAGTCTCACAAGTTTACAAGCATGCGTTATTCTGCATAAATAGAAATCAGTATAGTACAAGAATATTTCGACAAATTTTTTCATTTTCGTTTCTAATCGTGTGCGAATATAATTTTCAAGCAAAAATTAAAAACAGTTTTGTAAAATCTAGATTTTTGAAAAAAATAAATAAGAAACTAATTTTGTTTAATTAAAACAAAAAATTACTTAGACTATCATTGCCTGCAAATAAGTAAAGAATTATCATAACAAGCAGAGATAAATAGGTATTGGAATAAGATATTAAGATGATCACACGCTATGTTATATTGATGCACGCACACGTAAACACATCACCTGTACGACAATCGTCTAAATCTATCGCATCATCAGAATGCGAGATTACCTGGAGTGGTGAGTCGCAAAACAAGTAAATATTACACTTGACGTAAAGGCTGATCGAATAATCTGTGTAGTATTTATGTTGATTTGCTGTCTTTGCTTTTTTTATTAGACAAAGTCTTATAATGTTTAGGGGCAAAGAGAAAAAGCTATTTTAAAAATGAGGGACTCGTTAAGTTGATTTTTTTTTAATGTGTCATTAGATTGCTTGTTAGTAATGAATGTTCTTAAAAATATTCGGTGGAGATAAAGTAATTCTTCAAAGTAAATTATTAAACATACTCAGAAAATGGTGTTCTAAGATAATAATAAAGAAAAAAAAAAAAAAAAAAAAATTGACAAAGTGTTAATCCGTGTGAAACAAAATTTTTAAATTACAGTAGCATCGATTCACGACTATATCATTATGGTTACATTTACAATTTTACAAAGCATACAATTACAGAAATAATGAAACACTTAAGTTGAGTTTATAAGCAATTAAATTTTTCATAAAATCCAAACATAGATATTTATTGATTAAATTGATAACTGACGTGGATATTTATAATTACCGCCTAAAGTAAGATTGGTGCCCACTGCTTAAATTATGTTTAAAATCAAGTACTACGATTGCAATTGGGTAGATTTTTAATTTTAGTGCCATTATTTGATGACAGTATTTATAAGAATGAGATGAATGTGTAGGATGAAGTAGGAATTTGATTTGCATTGAACGATAGTTTCGAGAAAAAAGTATTGCTCTTAAATGAATTGAAAGCAAGTACTGCATGAGAGCAGATGCCAATTAATTTGTGCCGCGTGAGCCTTAAAGTAATTTGAAAATAATAAAAGAAAGCAATTGTAGCCGAGTAAAATTGTTTGTCGAAGGAAATTCTTTGAGTTCGAATAAGCATGAGAAGGCAGGAGGCCTACTATGAAATGTGTAGTGCAAGAGGCTTGAGCGCAAAGAGTCTAGAAGCAAACGCAGCGTATTTGTCGATGCTTTTATCTGGGTTAAGTGTGTGTGTGTGTGTGTGTGTGCGTGTGTAAAAGAGAGAGAGAGAGAGAGAGAGAGAGAGAACCAGGGTCGAGACGCTAAAGTACCATGAAAAATCACGCACAAGGATGACGAATAGTACCCCGCACTCCGCCCCCGTAAGATCTATTCTCATCTGCGCTGGAGTCCGAACGAACGTCCCTGTACGACTGCACTGTATGCCTGCCTCCCGACCTTCTTCTCTCGCCCCACCCCCCTAAGCGCGTACCTCCCCGTCCGGCCCAGGGACTCGAGGAGCTCGCGAGCTTCTCGACGTAGCGCAAGCTTGAGTAACGAGCGCAAGCCGTAGGCACGAGTAGATTTGGGCACCGCGAGGTGTCATCCAACCCCTATTGTCCCGTCCCCCGCCTGGCGTCGCAGAGCTTGAGAGAGAGGGGGGGAGGGGGTGGCGGAGGAGGAGGGGTGGCGCGCGATAAGTCCCCGGGTCTTTCACCTTGGCGTTCGCAGGCACCGGCTCAGCGGCATGGACATGACCCTCTCGGATTACGACGGCCGGACGGCACTGCACCTGGCCGCGAGCGAGGGTCACCTGGACTGCGTGGAGTTCCTCGTCGAGCACTGCGGCGTGGCCCACGACCCCAAGGACAGGTGAGGACCCTCGGCTCAGAGCCGCCAAGTTAGATCGCAGCGATCCCTTGGCCGCGATATCGCTCACCCGGCGCCAATACCTTTGATTTCAGATGGGGGAACCGACCTATCGACGAGGCGGAGACCTTCGGCCACCTCAAGGTCGTCGAGTATCTCAGGAGCCACGAAAAAAGGATCCGGAGCCCCGGCCTCGGGAGCTCCTCCGTGGGAAGATGCCACGACCAGCAGGAGGGAGGCTCCTCCTCTCAGAAGGGCAAGCACCCCAAGAGCTCGGCCAATTCTATAATAGACTCTGTGTCCAATGATAAATCGCCCCTGCCCTGAGGGACCTATTTACAACGACCGACTTGGTGAACTAGCGATTAAACAAGTGCCAACTCTTTATTCGTTATTAATTATTAAGCGCTCAACTTTTCTTGTACTGCGTAAGCTTAACGATCCCCTTAATCGAGCTTTATTGCCTGATTTTGATTAGGTATTTGTATTTTGCACAAATTTACACGGCGGGTAATGGCAATGGTACTTGTCTACGTTTAATGGCGAAAAAAACGTTATTTTATTACCTTATTATCTGCGCCACGAGTAGAGATTCGGTTGAGTAAATGACCATTGATTCCGCGCTGAGAAAAAATGTGATCGTTTTAATAAAGAATACGTTACAATGGAATAAAACGTCAATTCATCGAATCAATCAAATATTGAAGAGAATAAAAGCGAGATGTAGTTTATGATTTTAACGTATATTAATGTAAAGATAAATTACATTCGCAACAAATATTTTACATTCGGTGTACATAAAGATGATTGTTAAATTTTAATATTTTTCAAACGATTTGTTATTTATATGGCTGTATATTTACAATATGTGAATTTCATGGTTATTGCTGTTGTAAATTTTATTATTGTCATAATTGTTAATGATTTCTTTCAACTGCAATCAATCTTCATATAATGTTAAGACTTATATCCGTGATTTTGTAACGACAAAACTTATTTTGAACCGTCCGTAAAAGTACATAAAATAGATTATATGAAATCAAGGACTGAAATGTAATGGAATACCTTCATTGCATTTTCATGACAATAATTTTCCATAAATTATTTAAATAATTGCTGTACTGTTATAAACTATTGAGAGATATATAATGCAATATTATTTATATAAGAACAATTTGTAAATTGTTAAATTGATAGTACGAATTAATTGATGTTGTACAAGTAATCTTTATAAAGATTTATGTTGTATTGTTTTATTACAATTTTAGCATTATTGGAAAATAAAAATTTTTAAAATTAATAGATTTTCTTAAGAAATAATTATCAAACAAAATACTGTTATTACTGATAAATTTTCATAGAAATTTCATGAAATTTTCATATTTCATCGTGTTATGTTTTTAAGAATAAAAGCAATGTTTCTATTTGTAATAAACAATGTCGTGTGTTGCTTATTAAAATAATCAAAATAATTAAAATAATTTTAAGTCAATAATTCATATTAATACCGTATAAAATATAATTTTAGTACAAATCAAGAATAAATTAATCTATTTCAAAATTGTTAATAAAGTGAGTTAAAATGTATTTATAAAATTAAGGAGAAAGTATACAGTTTCAATTTAAAAATGGATACAATACCAATTTAAAAACACAAAGAAAAGAAATATATACATATATTTTACTATAAAATTTATGCTAAACATAAAAAATTTATCTAAAATCATTTATTAATATTAGTTATAAGAAATTCAACTCATAATACATTCTCATTTGTTGTTAAATTTTCTATTTTGTTGTTAAATATAACATAATTTTAACATTTGAAAATATGTTAAATAAATCAAGTTTTTCTATTATAAAACCAAAATAAAATAATCACGTAAAAATTGATTTTCATAAGTATTAGAAGCCAAATTAAGTTTTTTAAAAAAAACCCTATCGATTCATAAATGTTCAATATTTTATTAAAAATTGCAATATCTGTAGGCCTACAAGATTTTATAAATTTATTTACTATACTTGAATATACATTCCTCTTATTTGTAAGCAATAAATGGGCATATTACACGTGTGTATTTATAAGCAGAATTTGATGTTTAATTACATGTATTCATTTTTAATTGATTTTCGTGCTTAAAAAAATTAACGAAAGAACAAAAAAAATATTGAACTTAATAATCTCGCTTTAATGTATTTAATAAAAAAAACATTTGTTACATTTCTTAAATATTACTGTATGTAATAATTATTTAATACATTGTTGACAGATAAAATAAATTTATGTCATGAATGCGATAAAGTTAACAACCAACATTAATGATATGCATCTAAGTATGTCATTCTATATTTGTAAATAAAATTAATAAATGCCTTATAACTGACTTTGCATGTATATTTCTTTATAAAAAAATATTTATGTTTGGAGCTAGACAACCCTGGTTTGTAATCAATGTTTAGCTATGACTCTTACTTAAAATTAACATTGACAGAAATTTGAAAAAAAAAATCAATTTCACCATTTTGTCAACAATTTACATTAATTGTAACACGAACACAATAAACATAAACATCTTTATCAAATAAAACTAATGTAAGTAATTCTTATTCAATAAGATTTTAATTTAATCAATAATGTCACATTATTTTCACGAACGGAACTTATTCTTTAAAAGCAATAACATTTTTTTTGTTTATTATAAATTTTAATTTTAAGCAATTATATTTGAAAATTACTCGTTGAAAATGAATTTTTATTTACAGTTTTGTACATTTGGTGAAATTTTTAAGCAAAAAATTTATTTATTATCTGTCATGGAAATCTTAAAAATTAATAATAATTAGACTAGTAATAAAATTATATTGAAAGCAAATTATTAAAAAAAAAGTTTTCAATCAAAATAAAAAAGAAAAACTTCAAAATAATTAAAAATCTTAACTGTGCACAGAATAGATGGTAATTTTTATGAAACGAAAATAAAAAATTGATTATAATAACAACATTTATCATTTACACTTTAAAATAAAACAAAAAAAAAATGGAAATTGCAAGCATGCGATTTTGATTTATATTTCGATGACGCACATTAACCCTTACACTTTTTTGCTCATCCTTCAATCGTATGTTTATAGTATTTATTAAATTGATGTCAATTTTTTTCTTAAATAAAAAGAAGTATAATAAATAATCATCTGGAATGACAAAACGTTTAAATTGATTAAAAATTAAAAAAATGCCCGCATACGTAAAATAATCTTATAAGTAAATGACATTTGCATTTAGCAACTGCTTGTTCGTGCCCTGAGGATAATTCATGCTATTTTTATCTCACAGCACACGTAAACTTATCTTGAGAGGAGAGCTGCAAAAAACTAAGCCCCTCGAGATGAAAGGAAGAGAGTCATGTGATTAAAGTAATAATTAATAAGTTTTTGACTGTTTAAACAAAAGCTATCTTTATGAATTGTTTCAATGTAATAAGATATTGATTTCATAATCTTTTTATACGTTTTCCGTTAATATTTATTGAAAAATAACATGGGGTTTAAATGATAATTTTCAAACCTATCATTGGTCACTTATTACAAGCATATTCTATTACATATATATTTCACAAATTTTATAATTTTGGATATTTTATTTTGTTTATATATATGCACACATATAACAAATACGATGATCGCGTTAAACAAGCTAATTTAATAAATAATAATAATGATTGCGCGTAATGGTGTATAACGTACGAATAATAAAAGGGCTCTGAGGCAGTATTTTTTATAAATTGGCTAAAATTATGCTCGTTTTGTTTCTTTTATTTTTAACAGTAAGCTTAAAATTTTTAATTTTACATATACTTAAAGTCAACTATAATGCTTAAATACACTTGAATTAAAATTTCTTCTTACCTGGATTAAAATCTTACTTTGGTGACCCATAAAATTTCAATTAATAATATTCATTTCAATTAGTGGATATGAATTGGTCATAAATTATTAAAATATAGTGAAATAATTAGTAACAATTTTTTGTGCCAAATTCTTAAAATATTTGAAAATTCTTAATTTATAAAAAATATTACTGTACTCTTGAAGCATTTAAGCTTTTCACTCTATTTTCTTAAGCACATGCATTTAGATGATAATTTTTTCAAATACATCTAAATTCAAAAATATTTTCACAAGTCGCATAAATTATAATTTAATTACTCAATTTACCTATATAATAATAAACTCGCACTGGCAGTGTACATAATTAAAATTAAAATGCAAGGCCTTGATGCCGAATTCATATACGTATTCTTAAAATATATATATTATTCAATCTGATATTTAAATAATATGTTATCTACATCATCAATATAAGTTTTCTTAATAATGTATCCATATAGTAAATAATAAATTATTAATATTGAATTGTGCAATCAAATAAATGGAGGTATGTTAAGTTAGATAAATAATATATATTTATAGCAGTATGAGCTAATTATTAAAGTAAGTCAGCTATCAAGAAATCAATATATTGTACCAAAAGAAAAAAAAAATATATATACAAAAATATATTCATCATTGAAAGCTATAAATTTGGTAATGTATAATAAAAAAAGAAGATTAATTTCTCGATTCAAATCAAGGCCGTCCGAAAGTATATACAAATATATATTTATGGAGTTCCAACATGTATGAGGTGAGTACGGCTCATCTCTTTATTTTTCGTAACAGATAGTGAAGAATTTTTTCAATAAAAAGAATTTTTATCAATCGTATTTTTAGCAGGAAAAATCGAGTGTTTATTATTGTTTTATTTATTGAAAAAAAAATATTATTCAAAATGCGTGTAATGTTTTAAACTATAACGATAACAACATTTTAGTTTTCAATAGTTGTCCCGATCATTTTTCGGATATTGAAACTAAGCGAAAGATTAAATCACTTACAGAAAGTAAATAAGGTATCTATATCATCTCGGATTAATTGTAACCTATAATAAAATGATACGTAATTCAAGTGCTGAGTTGGCTATCCACAACCTTAAAATCTAATTTGTCAAATTCGTGAAATATTCACGAGCTCAATTTATCGAAGCCCTTTTTATGGATCAATCATGACAGATACGCTTATTAAAAAATACCACGAAGGAGCTTCACGTTCCGAGAAAAATATCTCTTAAAACTAAAATTCAGCAATAAAGTACATACTAAAATAAACTTTAATGTAATACGTCTACTCATTAACATCTCGATGTAAAATTTGTTATGCTAATAATTAGCTTATCTGATGGTTGAACTTATATGATCACCAGACTGATGTAAGATTAAAATACTTGAGAAGTAACATCGTTTGAAGAATTGTGTTTTGCACTTGGTGAGTATTTGTCCAAGAAAATCAGTTATTTGATTATTAAAAAAGAAAAAAGAAACAGAATTTCCAAAAAAATTTTCACCGATTGTCTTTTGATATGCGGTATTAGACTAATTTAAAAAAAGAAGCAAGAAAAATGAGTATAAGCGCAGTAACCTCGGACTATGTTACATTGATTTGAAATGTTTTATTTTTCAAAATGTCCATAAAATTGAGTACCTATAATTTTACAAGGTATTCATTAGAGTCCCAATTACATAATAATATAATATATTTCAAAAATTGTTATTCATGTTATTGAATTAAGTTCTTTCGCTTATTTAAATATGTATAAAAGTTCGGATTTTATTTTTAATCTAACAAAATTGCTGCGAAGTCTTCACAAAGATTATAAAAGTAATAACAAATTTTAAAGTACATTCAAATAGTACACAAACTGAATTCGATGTATTTAGAAATTTTTTCTTATACCATTTTGTAAAGTTACCATAATCGATGTTTGTTGTAACTAAGTTTTTCTTACATTCCGAATAATACAAAATGAAAAAAACAAAGTTCTCTTGGATTTAAATTTCTTTCTGATTTTCATTAAATACAACATTAGAAGTATAGAAGAATAGTTTATTCAAGAATAAATTTAATATTATAGGTAAAGGAAAATCAGTGTGACGATTTTATCAGAAAATTAATATGTTTTCATACTATCAAAGATACTATAAAAGACGTTTGAAAAAATTTTGATCACTGTCGATCAATCAAAAGATTATACTTTTGAATATTAATGACCACAATTTTGAAAGACATAAATCACTCATGATAAAAAAATGAATTTAATAAACTGCTAAGATACATAAAGGTTGCTCAAAATACAAAGGTGTCATTAAAAACAAAAATTGTACAATAAACTAAGAATAAAAGACGCACTTCAAGCGTAAGGACCGAGTTATAAATTCTTTATAATATTTATAAAGGAGAATTTTCGTAGATCATCATTAAATATTGTATATTATGCATTAATCATTAATTATTATATTTCCTTAAAAAACAATAATAATAAATTAATTCAATTAGTTCAAATACGTATACAAGAAGCTTGTTATTGCTTAGAAGTTTATTTAATGTATTTACTAATTACTGTAAAGTAATCGTCCTTAAAATTTTATTTCCCACTATTGTAGTGCTTGAGAATTGAATAAATTTCCTTTTAAATTTGAATTCTAAGTTTATAAATTAACCTTGACATAAATCGACTCACAAATCAGTTTAAAGTAATACATTTGTTATAAAAAATTTGATAATCGTATTCGAAATCGCATCTCTTATTATAAAAAAAAATCGTATTCCATATTAGTGAAATAGCTTGTCAATCATATTTCAACTTCAAATATATATATATAAATATTTATATGATTTAGAAAATAATGTAGCAATATTAAAAATTCACATTGATGTAGATTATTGTACATAATTGTACAATATTATGTACAATTGTACAAAATATTCTACATAATTGCCTAAAAAATATATTTGGCTAATTTATAATATTTAAGTATAAGTACTATCCTAAAAAGAATATTTTTTAAAATGTAAACAATTATTTAGATACTAAAGTGTCTTTTGTCAACATTAAGTTTAAAATTAATAAAATTTTTATGTTATTATAAGGCAGCAAGCTATAAATTTTTAAGCGCGATTTCATGTTACGCAAAAAGCTTCAAATAATTAAATATACATTTTTTGACAGTATGATAATATATAAAATTTTGGAGTATCATAAGTGAAAAATAACTATGCCTTCACTAGTGATTTTCGTGTATTCATACATAAGTATAATTATGTTCATTGTTTTAACTTTGAAAGATTGAAGAGAAAAGTAATTTCAAATTTATAGCAATATTAAAAATATTTTTCATTCAGTTAAAAAAGAGATTATATTTTTATAACATGTTAGAGATTTATTTCTAAATAAGACTATTTGCATTTGAATCGAGTACACCAATTTAATTACAAAAATATAATTTTCATTGTAAAATATAATAAGTTTTCAACTTAATTAATATTTACGGAATTGCTTGAAACCTTAATACAAATATGTTCTGTTTTAAAATTTTATTAATTACGACAAAGCTACGACTTATAACAAAGCTGAATTAATCCTAGGATTGAGTCTTTTTTATTAAAATGCACCTATAATGAAATTTCGGTGAAGCAATTATAAATTAGCGAAAACTTAACTCAATAAAAATGGAGGAAAAATCAATTTATAATGCAAGTCGAGAGAAAGAAAGATAAAAATTGTAAATAAATGAAGCAAAAAAGTAAAGAAAACAATGAGCAATATTTGTGAATCTTTCAATTTCACACAAAAGTAGCGCATCTTTTCAATTGGAAGGACAAAGATTTCCATTTGAGAATCACATGTTTTCACATATTGCGATTGAAAAAGTTCTTTCATAGAGATATTTAATTACGTTGGAAACGAAGTCGATCGACTTTTTCCACGAAGAGTTGAGTAAACTCTATTGATAAGGAAGCGCCTCGGTTGGCAAATTTTAATCTAAAGGTCACGAATCGTAGACTTCGAGCGCGGCACTGCCCCAGATTATCGAGAGCAAACCAAACGATTTAGCTTTGCTTCCGGCTTATCGGCTTACCGGCCAATGCAAAAGCCCGCCACGCGTAAACGAAGATCATCGGTAGAATGCAATGGGCGCTCGATCGCTCGCAGCCACGGAGGAGTGGGACCGTGGCCAGGAATGCAAAGTCTGCCCCGTCGAGCAGAGCGACGCGCTTATAAAGGCCTGCGATTCGGCGTCGTTGCGTCAGCGGAGGCTCGAAGGCCCCCGGAGGTTTTCGCACGCGTCCGAGTTTCTGGCCGGCCCCTCCGAGAACCGCAGCTTCCGCGTTTCACATCCTCTCCGGACAGCGATGCGGATGATGAGCATTTGAAGGATCTTCAGTGCTCGCGGGCCCGACGAGCGCAGTCGCAAGCGTAATCCTTTTATCGCTTTGCGAGTTGCAAAATAATTGGGAACGCGTGGAGCCGTTGAATTCTATTGCAATGGATTTTATCTATCTGATTTAAAAATAGCCCTCCGAAGAAATTCGGTCCCAGTACTGGTGCCCCCCTTGGTGCCAGTACTTGTGCTTTTTGCACAACATTAACATTAAGCTTCCGTATTTGCTTAAAAAACTCTTACACTTTGAGTTATTTACCCTGCGGACGTAATCATTTTCGCGTTTAACCGCGCGAGCAGGTCTTACATAAAAAATAATTTCAATATTTATTTAAACTTACTTTTTTTTAATAATTACTTATTATTATTTATTTCCACGAGCTATAAGCGGCGTAGAAGTGACGAATCAATTTTTGAAATGTTATAAAATTAAATATTTTACAGATTAAAATTTCAAGGTAAGCCAGATGATGAATGGTCTTAAATTTCCAATGACATGTGTTTATCAGAAAATAATTATATTGATTGGTTATTAACAGCATCGGTAGATTAATATAATGATCGCTCGAGCACATTAGTACAATTATTATTCTAAATTACTTTAGAGTGCGCCTCCTGTCGGGAGGAGCGATTTATCATCCTGCCTCATCGTCAATCAAGATGGCAGCGGAAAATTTATCGCAACATAAGACGGAGCAGTGCCCACTAATCGGGGTCCCGAAATGCTATCCGAGCTGCGTATCTTCAAAGCCGAGCACTAATAGTAATGACTTCTCGGCGAGAGATCGGCCAACAGGCAGAGCCGTGAAACAAAAATTACCGTCAACAGGTTCCGCGAACTGTGCGCCTTTCAATAAAATCAACGTTAAGCAAAGCATCACGACTAGCTGGTGATTCATCAGCGGATGATGACCCATTAGCTCGCTCTCTCTCTATCTCTCTCTCTCTCTCTCTCTGTTTTTCGATAGCCGATGCGGTTGCGCCTAAGGTCAAGAATCGCGGTCCGAGCAACGCTTGCAATTGGGCTTTTCCCAGGTTCTCACCCCAGACGCGCGAAGGTGCGGAGATTCCCGGCCGGCAGGAATTCCCAGGAGCGGCCGTGAGAGGAATTTATTTTCGGCTGGCAGCCGCTGCTCGAGAAAGGCCCCTTGCAATCCTCGGTCTGCACTCGCTTGGCATTCGGTATTTCCGAGATTCGCCATATTGCAGTGCAGGACTCTGCAGTGACCGGCTTCGTAATTCCCCGCCCCCCCCCCACCAAACAAATTGCGCAACTGGCTCCGGGGATCCGAGACCCGCGCAATTGAGCGGGGCTTTAAAACTTTAGGCCGAGTGCGTTTCGCTTAAAGGACCTCCTTGGGAGCTGCTTTAAATGCCCGCTTATTAATCTCTTCTTCTTACTCAAGGCTCCGATCGTGGCAATATCTCCTTGTTTACTCTAAAGCGATTGTTTTTCATCTCTAAAAACGAATATCACTTTTAGCCACTAGCAGTAGACTCGTCCTTATTACTTATTTGTCAAAACTGTCGACTGGATGTAGTCACGAACAGTCGTTTTTACTTGAGTTACTATTAAAGTAATGATATGTTGTCGCCATAGGAAAGTCTATTGCATTATTTTGTGAACTGTGACGTTTTATACGAATTTATATACACATCGTACGTAAAATATATAACTTTACGGCAATTATCGTAATTTGCCGATTTTTTATGTTATAAATATCTACATATTATGTTACCTAATAACTAATGTGTCTATAGTTTCGTAATATTTTTCAAAAGTACGTAACATTGTTTTCAAGTGAAACCAACTTTTTGTAAACTTACTTTTAAAAATGTTTATTTTTTGTAAAGCCAATTCTTTTGAATGCTTATCTAATAGGAATTTCTAATCAAATTTTAATTGAATAAAGGCTTATACTTAAAAACTAATTTTTATAAATCATATTTATGTAAATATTGTATTTATCTACACGTAAAGAAGCATCAATGAGCTTAATAAGGAAGAAGAGAGAAAAATGAAAACATGCTTTTATTTTAAGTATAAATATCTCATCTTCCAGCAACTAAAAGCATAAAATAGTAAATATACAAAGGCTCTTTTAAGCGCCTTGAAATTTACCAATAAATCCGATTTATTAAACTAAAGCTTAGAATGATAAGGATTCAAAAATTTTGTACACAAAACTATGATTATATTCATTTTGTAATGTCAACAAATAAAAGCCATGGAATCAAATTATGACGAATAGATTATCGTAATATAGAATATTTTGCACGATTTTTCGTATAATTGTAAAACAATTTTAATGTTATATTTAGTTTCTTGTTGCTATAAATTAAATACAATAACAAAATAAACTCTGGAAGGCTTTTATTCAATGTGAGCGTTCACAACTGGTTGGACTACTTTTAACCTGGCCATGAGTACGAAATCCAATCGCTTAATAATTGTAGAGCAATCACAATCTTAAGGGGTTTTCCAGGTGATGTTGTGGGAGTGATAAATTAACCGATTATATGATACTTATATTAAACAATATTCCCAAAAAGTAACGTTTTCAGTAAATCTACTAAGTACATATGTATATATATGTGTGTGTGTATTTATTTAGAAATATAGTATAAATACTTATATAATCAGTTGGTTAAATTTATAAATTACGTAAGACTATTCAAAATTTGGTAGTAAAACGGAAATTTATTTATAGATACGTTTATCGGTCTTTTTTTGGCTCGGTACAACACAATCAGTTACAAGCCATTAAAATATATTTTATGGCTGAATGGCATCCAAATATAAGGACGGTAAAAGAATTAGCATCTTCTAGTCCAACAACAGAAGCACGTGTATCGAGCTCCAATGAATCGACAGTCGTTGAACTTAACCTTGAAAAAAACCGGATCATTTTATGGCATCGCCGCCGACTCGTCATTTCGAAGTCCGAGACTCATTTACGAAAAATAAAATCGACGAAAATCCAACGTGCGTACGTGGTATCATTTGGAGATCTCCAATTTTTCATAATCCAAGAGTTAAACGAACAATTATTGTATTATATCCGTCCAATTTGTAGTATCGAGACGAGTGGGAGATTCGAGCCTGTAAAGGATGAGCCTCTAGAGCTTGAAAATTTTCGATTCCATGAATTCTTCCATTCTCAGTTTTCCGTACTTGTCGAATCACATATGGCCATGCCGGTGAAGAATTCCCCTTCGTAATTTTTGCTGTAATTGAGAGGCTGTGCTTACTCGCTCGAAGCCTCTTTTTAAAAATTATCCGTTTAAATTACTCCGCGATGATTGAAGTGGATAAAAAAATTAACTTTAAGTTAATTTTATAATTTATACTAACGTAAACAATAATGATTTTTAAATTACAGTAGTTATATGCTATTAATTATTGCTTCAGGTGATATTTATCATACCGTCCTGTAGAAATAAAATACTGTAATATATTTTTTGAAAATATTGTATTTAGAAATACTTTTATTATACCTATATTCTTAATTTCTTTACCGTTAAAATGTTTAGTATGATAAGGAGTAATGCGATCTTGGAGAATATCAGGTTTTCCTTTTTTCTGAATAAATTACTTTTATAAAGTATTTTTGATTTTATCTCAATTTGAATTAAATTACACATGCACATTTACAGTGCCAAAGTATCGTTTTGAAGAACACAAATTAATTTTATGTTATACACGATTGTTAGCATAAGAAATAGTATGTTATTATTACGTAAAAATACATTTAATATAATAGAATGGTTGATGCTTGAAAGTGAAAAAAACTACCCGAAAGTGTAATTAAAAGTTCCCGTCCATTTTTATTATTCCTTATAGATAAATTGATTTTTTTACAACCGTACTATAGAACCGATAGAAATTTTTCTGTGCGCTTTTTTGGAAGAGGGAAGCAATTAATATTTTCCGTTGAGGCATTTTCGAGACTCATAAAATTAAAATCTTGTATTCCTATTGAAATGATTAGTATTCAATTAACAAAAAATGCCTTAATTTTAATATGCTTTGCAAAATAATGGAAATTTTAAAGAAGCGCAATAAAAATACATTGTATATTTCAACATGTTGATTGGATGTTTACGGATGCATTGAGTAAGAATCGAAGTTTCATAAAAAAATTTATTTTTATAAATACCATGATAAGCACGAGGCATTTTCCTGATATGCAATAAGCATCATCTACATTTTTCGAAGTCTCATTTTTTTACAGCCTCATTTAGCATATAACGTAAATTGTACATTTTGAATAACGCTCAGTTCAGTCCGAAGTGTCACTCGTGGCCATTATTCAATAAAATCAGTATATATTATAAAAAACAAAGCGGGGATTTGGAAAAAAAAAATATTAAAATTAAAAATCAATTTAAAAGAAAAACGAAAAAAAAAACAATTCAAAGTTTACAAGAATATTCTACAATCGCTCTACTGCAGGCGTAGTGTAAACATTATCATTCAGATTAATAATTTATTGTTTTCTTAAATATTCGAACCACTGTAGATAATAAATTGCATCGAAATCATAAAAAAAATATGTTCAATGGTCAATTTTTATGAAAGAAGAAATTGAAAATTAATTTAGGGCAATAAAGTAATCGGCGTCCTTTTAACATAAGCATAATAATCGTCCGAAAAAATGATCTAGCATAACAATATTCTACAATCGTGAAGCATGGAAAAAAAATTAAACTGCTTAAAGATTATTGTTATTTATATTGATAAAGTGAATCGGATGAATTCTACGAAGTAGTAATTTTCTCTAAAAATGTAGTACTCATCGTATAATTTCAATCAAGATTTCAATTATTCAATAATTTTAATTGTTTATAATTACGAGAGATACTGTGAAATTACTTTGTTTATCATATTAATAAGATTGAGGATGTAACGAGTAGGAATAAATTTAAGAAGCCTCAGCGGATCATTTGGGAGGAAAAGTTCCGAGCGTAAATGAGTATCGTGAATTATAATGGAGCTCGAAAAATGTCGTCACGTAGGAAAACGAGGCTGGCGAGTAAGAAAAATCGAGCGTTCGATTGGAGGCGAAGATTGATCTTATGTAATTAAAGGCTGTTGTCTAATCGGAGGAGGCGCGTGAAAACCAGAAAGGATGATCACAGGTAGGCGAGATAAATAAGCCGATCTCGATAAGCTGGAGGTTCTCTACGATGGCGGTACATTTCCATGGGCTGGAGGCTCGCGGGTGCTCTCGAGCATCGGATCGGCCGCTCGGGACACGTCGCCCAAAATATGAATGAAGCTTGAGCGGCCAAGAATCGCCGTCGCTCTCGATCCTGATCGATCGACGACTTTGGCGGGAGTCCGCGCCGAGTCCGTGACCGCGTGGCCTTGACACTGTGAGGGCCTCCGTCTGGCGGAGAGCGGCTGCTCTCGGCGGAGGGGATCAGGACGATTTCGGCCCGTGCAAGGATCTCGGGAGAGTCCCGGGAGATCGAGGCGGGGCGGGGCGCGGCGCGAAGCGGCGAGAGCGAGGGAGAGAGAGAGAGAGAGAGCCGGGCAGGGGCGGGTGGGGAAACAAACGAAGACCGGCTCTAGGTCGTCACTTGCGTCGCGGACGTCTCGTATAAAAAGATCCCGACCGGCTGGGGAGCCGTCAGTCTTGCTTAAACTGTCCGGGCAGAGGCTGTCGGACAGATTGGTCGGGAGGGTAGAAGAGACATTTTCTTTCATTCCAACGGACAGTGCCTCGACGAAATGAAGGATCTCAAGTGCTTAGTGTCCGTGGCGGTGCTCCTCCTCTCCGCCGAGCTGAGCTCAGCCAAACCCGGTAAGTCGCCTTGGCCATACTCTGCGCTTTCACCCAACGACGAACCCCATCGAGTCCCTCCCTGCCTCCGCTCCTAGCTTATACGCCCGAAATTGCGCCCTCCGCTCTTTTTCTTCCCTTCTTCCGAATGCTCGCCTCTCCCTAATTGCCATTATTCCTGATACTGGGCATGCCGAACCTCCTCTTCCATCCTCGTCGACACTGACTCGATTGTACGATCACCGGAGAAAGCTCAATTTTTCAACATTATTTATCGGCCTTATTTGCTGAAGTAATTAATTTTATCATCGATTATACTATTACACCGCGCGATTCGATCGACTTCTTTATTATAAATTATCGCTGCAACTAATTATTGTAATATCAATTCATAACTTCAAATTGTGGATAAATTGAAACATTTGTCAAAGGGTACTTAATATCTTCATTTATATATAATCCATCTATATATTATTAAATAATTCACATCATTTACGTGGGATGTGACCTTCGTTTGCTCAGCTCAATTTTACTTATGCGATTAATTTTTTTTCCTACATAAAATATGGCTTTTTCTAAAATAATCAAATATTTATAAAACAAAAACAATTTTATAATTCCTAATTTTAATTAACTTTTCTAAATCATTGTAAAAAATCAATTTTTCGCGTAGCTTTTTATTTTAAAACCATCGCAATTTTGTAATGGTAAGTTTCGATAAATAATCGTTTTAATTTCCTGTTGATAAGAGAAAAATCATCGTGATCTTTCATTCTTAGATAAAATTATGGAAAATCTTATTTTGAAATTGCAAAATCAATCAAGCTTTTATCTAAGTATAAAATTCATTTTAAGCTAATTAATAACCAAGATATTTATCAATTTTTTTTTTTTTACATAATCTAATAATTTTTTATGTTATTGAATTTTTTTGCTTGTATCCAATGTAAATATAAATACAAATAGTTTTAACCTTAACACAGTTTAATCTAATTCTTACCGCATTACATACAACGAATGTAAATAATCGTATTGGTAAAAATTTGATTTTAAAAATATTAGCCGATTATTGCACATTTGAAAAAAACGGTTTTCAAAGTATTGAAAAATTTTTAAAATTAATTACTCGATAAAATTGATTTAAATTTATTAAATGACGCAAAAATGAATCGATTGTGTAAATACCGGGGATGAAAATATTAGCCATAAATCTAGACACGTGGAGTGGGCAAAAGTCGCTGTTCTTGGGACGTTGGGCTATTAAAATTGTGCACGTAGATGTAAAATCAGTGGCTCGGAGATGCTCGGGCAGACGGTGGGCGGGGTGTGGAGGGCTGAGAAGAGCATCTCCGATGCCGGCGAGTGGCTACCGTCGAGGCTCGACGAGGACTAAAGAGGAGGAATTAACGAAGGTGAATACCTTAACTTGCTGCAGGTCTGCTGGGCCACCTGAACGGTGGGGGCGGCTCCATTCTGGATCCCCTCGGGCTGTTCCACCGGCCCCAGAGCGGCGCGGACGCCTCGGCCAACAGTAAGGCCACGTCCCTCGCGGGTAACCTGAACCTCGGGCTCATCGGAGTCTCGGGCAGCCTCAACAGGGCCGAGGCCAACTCGCACGCGAGCGGCCTACGGCAACTGCGGGGCCGGCTCCGGGGCCGTGGCCAACGCCACGCGGTCGCGACCGCCACGCCGGGGGTGGCGGGCCGGCGGCGGCGGCGGCGGCTACGGCGGACTCACGGTGGCGGCTACGGGGGAGTCAACGGTGGCGCTACGGGGGAGTCAACGGGGGCGGCTACGGGGGCGGAACGCCGCGGCCAACGCCAACGCCGCCGCGAGTGCGAACGCCGGGGCGGCGGCATACGGCGGAGGTGAACGGCGGTGGCTACGGCAACGGCGCGGCTCAACGGGGGTGGCTACTCCAACGGGCGGCTACGGGGACCTCAACTCCGGGGCGAACGGCAACTCAGCGGCCAACGCGGGCCGGCGACCGCCTGCCGGCCGGGCTACTCGCTCGGGCGCAGGGAAAGCCGTGCCGTTACAAAGGACACGTGCTACAACGCAAATGGGGTAGGCGCCACTTACTAACTCGGCTGCCTTGGCAGTGGAATCGACACCGACAGGGGGCGGGGGCGATAAGACAGGCCGGGGCTCGGGCGGGCTTGCTTCCGGCTCAGGTCACAAGACCGGCGATAGATATACCAAAGCCTGCCGTGCGCAGCTTGCGCCGCTTCAGGCCGGGAGGCCGGGGTAGGGGCGAGGCGGGACGCCGGGAATACGCACACAAGTGCAGTCACCGGGGCAGCGCAGCGCCAAGAAAACGGCGCGGCTCTTGGTCGGATTAACCGCGGGGTCGGCACGGGCCAAGACACGTTACAAAAAGCGACGCTGAAGGGGGGCAGCCACCAACAGTGCGGGCTAGCGGTTGTAAGCGGCGTGCGGCCGGCAGCGCCAAACGACAATTTTCCAGAGCTGTCTAAGTGCATTCGAGCGCTGGACAGTCGGGCCAGGGAGGCTTCCACGGAGGCCAGGGTAGCGGCGGCGCCAACGCCGCGGCCAACGCCAACTCGGCCGGCTCTGGCTTCGAGGTAGTCGGCGGCGGCGGCGGCGGCAGCGGAGGCTACGGGGGCAACGGCTACAACGGCGGCTTCGCGGAGGCCACTCGACCGGACACTCCGGTGGTCTCTCCGTAGGCCACTCCGGTGGTCTCTCCGGAGGCCACTCCGGAGGCTACGGCACGGCGGAGGCGTCGGCGGCGGCTACGGGGGTGCGAACGCCAACGCGGCCGCGACTGCCAACGCGGCCGCCAATGGAAACGCCGGGACCGGCTCTGGATACGGACACAATTACGGAGGTAACTTCGGGGGCAATGTTGGCGGATACCAAAATGCTAATGCTCAGGCTCAGGCCAGCGCGAGCGCGAGCGCCAACGCCAACGCCCAAGGTAGCTATTAGAATCGAGGATTTTGGTATTTAAAGGAAGAACAATGACGTGCTTATGTGACTGTGTGTTATTTATTGTGTTGATGTTACCGATTGCGGGATAATACTTTGTAAGAGTTAAGATGCTGTGAATCTTTCATATTTAATTATTAAAGAATGCTTCTCAATTACGTGTTCAGTTCTTATGATTTTAATTATTCGTACTCATTTGGGACACTTTGTTAGATGCTCGTCTTTTAATCAGCTCATTCATCGACGCGTGCACTTCATCGAGGAGTACAATTTTGGTGGACATTTTTATGCACTTCTTTCGCCTACGGACTCATCCATCTGTCCCTTCATTCGATAAGCTAATAATTTTGAATCAAACTCGCTTCGTCCTTCGTTCGATCATACGCAGCTCACCTAGGCTAAAATTTAATTTTAACTAATTCATCGATTAATTCTTTGCCATAACCACTTTGCGAAGACTGGCTAGACTTTCGGAGAGAGCATATTGCATTGCATACCCTGGCCTTACGTTGAATGCTCCGAAAGATTTACCAAACTATGTACAAATATAAGCATACCGAGTATCATAAACTAGACGCACCGATCGACTTAGAATCAATAGAGCGCATAAATTAATAAGCACTTACCTCTTACTCCTCGTTTACATTCCACACTCGATTGCTCGATCACTGTTTATGAATTTTGTGCATCCGAGCGACTGATTTGATACCCAGGCATCGCACGCATACATCTATTAAAGAAAGCTGTGCAGTCGGCTATCGATGCTCATCCAACTGTGCGAGTGCAACATTCGTAATGGCAATTAAAGTTATTCCCTGCTTCAGCATCGTCGATCTCATTGCTTCAAAGTTATTTGCTTTGATTTGCTCATTCCGTTATTATAATTCATATCCATCATTAAATATAAAAATATGACAGGGTATGCAAATTCTTACGGAAGTGGACCGTCTTCTGGTAATCTTCAAACTCCTGGGACTTCCAATGTGAATCATTCACTCGGAGGTTATCAGGCTATATCAACAGCCGACGTTGCTGCCAATAAAAACACCAACGTCGACTCCTTAAAGTCGGTGGAAAGCTTTGTTCCAGAGGATAATCCAATTATAAGTAGCAGCAACTCGAATTTCGGGGCTACTCTCCTCACGACTGATGGTTTAGTAAACAAAAATTCAAATTCAAATGCAAATGCAAATAGGAACGTCCATGCAGATGTTCAGGCAGGTGCAATTTCGAGCACCGATACAAAAACAAATGTCTTTAAGGTTGCAAATGTTTTACAAAATGCCAATGGTAACGATTACGAATACAATAATCCAACTGGAAACAATTTAAAAAATACAAATACTGATTTGACTGACAACTCAAATGCAAAAAATTACCCAAATTCAAATAACTATAAAAGCATAAACGTGGACAAATTAAGTAACATAAGCGTTAACGCACAGGCAAATGCATATTCAACAGTAAATAACTTTGCTGATAAAAATTATCATACAAAAGAGGAACAAAATACGGATTATAACGATAATACCAGAGCATATAAAACTGCCAACTTGACCTCGTATTCCAATTCATTTTCAAATCCGAATACGAATTCGGGTGCTAATGGTAATGGAAATACAAATATCCACAAAAACGGAAATTCTTACGGTAATGAAAATTTAAATGAAAATACAAACACGTATAAAAACACATTCTCTATTGAAAATGTTAAGCCAAATACAAATACTAACAAAATTACGAAGGTAATAACGACCACCAATACATATAAAAATGGTAACGCAAACTCGTATGCAAATGCTTTTGCAAACACAAATACAAATTTAGATACTAATCTTAACGAAAATGCGAACACTTTTAAAAATGGAAACACATATGGTAATACAAATATAAATCAAAATTCAAAAACTTATGATAATACTTACGGTATTGGAAACAATAAGCCAAATTCAAATACTGACACAGTTACAAAGGTGATATCAACCTCCAATTCTTATAAAACTAATAACTCAAACACGTATGCAAAAAATTTAATTAACGCGGATTCGAATATTAATGGCAACACAAACTCGCAAAATAATGCAGACATAAGCAGTTATAAAATTACTTTTCCTGATGAAATAACTAATTCATTTACAAATGAAAACTCTGGTACCAACTATTATAAAAACATAAAAATTATAATTAATGGCATTCTAACGACCACCAACACACAAAAAACTGGTAACGACTCGTATTCAAATAATTTTGCAAAAAACTGGTAACGAATTCATGCATTCATCGAACATTCAATTAATGCTCGGAACGGTATTACTTATAACCTTAACGGTCGCACAAACAAATCTACGGGACAATAGGAGCATACTTACTCTATACGAAGGTAGGACACGTAGCCATTCGGATATTTGCTGATGAATCGATTGTGTATATTTACGTACGCCATTGGATTTAACATACTAAACCCACAATACGAAGGTAACAACAACAACCAACACATTTAAAACTCGTATGGCAAATAACTCAACACTCGTATTCAAATAATTTCTGCAAACACAAATACAAATTCGGATATTAATCTTGAATAACGGAGCATCATGGAAATATTCATACAAACAACAAATTCATCACAAATCAAAAAAACTTACGAGGTGTAAATAAAAATTTGCTGATAACGACAAACAAATGGAAACATACAATTACGAAGTGATAACACCCCAACACACAAAAAAACTGGTAACGCAAATTCATATTCAAATGCTTTTGCAAACACAAATACAAACTCGGATGCTAACCTTAACGGAAATTCGAACACTTTTAAAAATGGAATTTCTTACGGTAATACAAACTTGAATGGAAATTCAAATGCTTATAAAAATACTTACCCATTGGAAACAATAACCAAATTTAAAATACTGGACACAATTAACGAAGGTAACAACAACAACCAACACATTTAAAAATGGCAACTCAAACTCGTATTCAAATAATTTTGCAAACACAAATACAAATTCGGATATTAATCTTAACGGTAATACAAACACAAACTTGAATGACAATTTAGGAGGTGTAAATAAAAATTTTGCTGATGGAATCGACAAAACAAATGGAAATATTCATACAATTACGAAAGTGATAACGACCACCAACACACAAAAAACTGGTAACGCAAATTCATATTCAAATGCTTTTGCAAACACAAATACAAACTCGGATGCTAACCTTAACGGAAATTCGAACACTTTTAAAAATGGAATTCTTACGGTATTACAAACTTGAATGGAAATTCAAATGCTTATAAAAATACTTACGCCATTGGAAACAATAAGCCCAAATTTAAATACTGACACAATTACGAAGGTAACAACAACAACCAACACATTTAAAAATGGCAACTCAAACTCGTATTCAAATAATTTTGCAAACACAAATACAAATTCGGATATTAATCTTAACGGTAATACAAACACAAACTTGAATGACAATTTAGGAGGTGTAAATAAAAATTTTGCTGATGGAATCGACAAAACAAATGGAAATATTCATACAATTACGAAAGTGATAACGACCACCAACACACAAAAAACTGGTAACGCAAATTCATATTCAAATGCTTTTGCAAACACAAATACAAACTCGGATGCTAACCTTAACGGAAATTCGAACACTTTTAAAAATGGAAATACTTACGGTATTACAAACTTGAATGGAAATTCAAATGCTTATAAAAATACTTACGCCATTGGAAACAATAACCCAAATTTAAATACTGACACAATTACGAAGGTAACAACAACAACAAACACATTTAAAAATGGCAACTCAAACTCGTATTCAAATAATTTTGCAAACACAAATACAAATTCGGATATTAATCTTAACGGTAATACAAACACAAACTTGAATGACAATTTAGGAGGTGTAAATAAAAATTTTGCTGATGGAATCGACAAAACAAATGGAAATATTCATACAATTACGAAAGTGATAACGACCACCAACACACAAAAAACTGGTAACGCAAATTCATATTCAAATGCTTTTGCAAACACAAATACAAACTCGGATGCTAACCTTAACGGAAATTCGAACACTTTTAAAAATGGAATTTCTTACGGTAATACAAACTTGAATGGAAATTCAAATGCTTATAAAAATACTTACTCTATTGGAAACACTAAGCCAAATTTAAATACTGACACAATTACGAAGGTAACAACAACAACCAACACATTTAAAAATGGCAACTCAAACTCGTATTCAAATAATTTTGCAAACACAAATACAAATTCGGATATTAATCTTAACGGTAATACAAACACAAACTTGAATGACAATTTAGGAGGTGTAAATAAAAATTTTGCTGATGGAATCGACAAAACAAATGGAAATATTCATACAATTACGAAAGTGATAACGACCACCAACACACAAAAAACTGGTAACGCAAATTCATATTCAAATGCTTTTGCAAACACAAATACAAACTCGGATGCTAACCTTAACGGAAATTCGAACACTTTTAAAAATGGAATTTCTTACGGTAATACAAACTTGAATGGAAATTCAAATGCTTATAAAAATACTTACGCCATTGGAAACAATAAGCCCAAATTTAAATACTGACACAATTACGAAGGTAACAACAACAACCAACACATTTAAAAATGGCAACTCAAACTCGTATTCAAAAAATTTTGCAAACACAAATACAAATTCGGATATTAATCTTAACGGTAATACAAACACAAACTTGAATGACAGTTTAGGAGGTGTAAATAAAAATTTTGCTGATGGAATCGACAAAACAAATGGAAATATTCATACAATTACGAAAGTGATAACGACCACCAACACACAAAAAACTGGTAACGCAAATTCATATTCAAATGCTTTTGCAAACACAAATACAAACTCGGATGCTAACCTTAACGGAAATTCGAACACTTTTAAAAATGGAAATACTTACGGTATTACAAACTTGAATGGAAATTCAAATGCTTATAAAAATACTTACGCCATTGGAAACAATAACCCAAATTTAAATACTGACACAATTACGAAGGTAACAACAACAACCAACACATTTAAAAATGGCAACTCAAACTCGTATTCAAATAATTTTGCAAACACAAATACAAATTCGGATATTAATCTTAACGGTAATACAAACACAAACTTGAATGACAATTTAGGAGGTGTAAATAAAAATTTTGCTGATGGAATCGACAAAACAAATGGAAATATTCATACAATTACGAAAGTGATAACGACCACCAACACACAAAAAACTGGTAACGCAAATTCATATTCAAATGCTTTTGCAAACACAAATACAAACTCGGATGCTAACCTTAACGGAAATTCGAACACTTTTAAAAATGGAATTTCTTACGGTAATACAAACTTGAATGGAAATTCAAATGCTTATAAAAATACTTACGCCATTGGAAACAATAACCCAAATTTAAATACTGACACAATTACGAAGGTAACAACAACAACCAACACATTTAAAAATGGCAACTCAAACTCGTATTCAAATAATTTTGCAAACACAAATACAAATTCGGATATTAATCTTAACGGTAATACAAACACAAACTTGAATGACAATTTAGGAGGTGTAAATAAAAATTTTGCTGATGGAATCGACAAAACAAATGGAAATATTCATACAATTACGAAAGTGATAACGACCACCAACACACAAAAAACTGGTAACGCAAATTCATATTCAAATGCTTTTGCAAACACAAATACAAACTCGGATGCTAACCTTAACGGAAATTCGAACACTTTTAAAAATGGAAATACTTACGGTATTACAAACTTGAATGGAAATTCAAATGCTTATAAAAATATTTACGCCATTGGAAACAATAACCCAAATTTAAATACTGACACAATTACGAAGGTAACAACAACAACAAACACATTTAAAAATGGCAACTCAAACTCGTATTCAAATAATTTTGCAAACACAAATACAAATTCGGATATTAATCTTAACGGTAATACAAACACAAACTTGAATGACAATTTAGGAGCTGTAAATAAAAATTTTGCTGATGGAATCGACAAAACAAATGGAAATATTCATACAATTACGAAGGTGATAACGACCACCAACACACAAAAAACTGGTAACGCAAATTCATATTCAAATGCTTTTGCAAACACAAATACAAACTCGGATGCTAACCTTAACGGAAATTCGAACACTTTTAAAAATGGAAATATTTACGTTAATACAAACTTGAATGGAAATTCAAATGCTTATAATAATACTTACTCTATTGGAAACACTAAGCCAAATTTAAATACTGACACAATTACGAAGGTAGTAACTACCACCAACATACATAAAAATGGTAACTTAAACTCTTACGCAAACACTTTTGCAAACGCGGATACGAATATTAATGGAAACATAATGTCGCATAATAATGGTGACATGAGCAGTTATAAAATTACTTTCCCAGATGGAGTCACAGATTTATTGACAAAGTCAGTTAATGGTGTCAACGCATATAAAAATACGAATTTAAATTCAAATACAAATTCTTTTAAGAATACATACGTGCATGTAGATGTGAATACTAATAAAAATGGCAACGGCTTGTTAAACTTGAATAATAATGCACATACTATCACAAACGCGAAGACAAACGTTAGCTTAAATAATAGTCCTTTTCAAAATACAGATATTTTACCGAATAAAAACTCCAATATGAACGGATATTCCAATTCGAACTCCGACGCGACACTTCATTCTGATTTGAATGCGAATGGTCATACCAATGTAAATGTGTTTAAGAATGCCAATTCCAATAGTAATACTTTCGTAAATACAAACGCAAATGCAAATGCAAACGCGAATTCAAACGCAAATGCAAACGCGAACTCAAATGCTTATTCAAACGCGTATTCAAACGCGTATTCAAACGCGTATTCAAACGCAAATGCAAACGCGTATGCAAACGCAAATGCGAACTCGAATGCAATTGCTAATGCAAACTCGAATTTGAACGGAAATACGAATGCAAACTCAATGGCACACGCATTCACAAATTCTATGGGTATATCATTGAATCCACCAGATGGAATATTGTCTTCATCAATTGGTCACTTAACACATCCTCAGAACCATAACCAGTACAATTCCCCATATCATACACACGTTGACGATCGTCCTCAAATGGACGGCCCGCAACCTCACGATCCTTTTCAAACCTCCCCCGACCCTGTCGAGGGTCCACCTGCTTCAAGCCGAGTTCAACCAAATTCGAGCGTTCGAAAAATTATTCACGTGCCATTGCACAAAAGCTACGGTCCCCCGATAAAACGTCGCTCGATCAGTGACTCTGAATCTCTAAGTCATCCACTTTCGTCTCTACCTAATAAGGCCCACTCTGATGTTTCTAAACCCCAAAGAGAAGTAGATCCACATCCGCCTTTAAGGATACCAACCCCAATTCCGTCGTCGTCCACTAACGGTGATGTCGTAATCACCGCTACAAGCAACAAACTATCGAGTGGAGGTGAGACAAATGTTTCAGTCTTTTTTCAATTAGAAACTTTCATCGCAGTATTCAGGTACTGTTGTGGAATATTAGTTTATTTAACCAATGATAGCTTACTTTTATTACATGCAGGTCTATTGAAGTATTTGTTATTTCTATAGTAAACAGACAACTTGGATTTTCTCGATAATTTGATCAAAAGACTCGTGACAAAAAATTCAAAATTGCTTTTAAAATTATAAAATTCGAAGCCAACGATGGAGAAAATCTCAGATATCGTTGCTTTAGGTAATGCACGATTTGAAAGTAGTATCTGCATTAACGTTATCTAATGTACGACAAAGGTTAAAGTTAATTTATTAAAATGAAAACTTATGATTGTCCCTTAATTTTTAGGCTAAAAGTTGATAGAGACCGAGAGAGATGGAGAGAGTGAGCAAAGGTCTAAGGAAAGGTTTTATTCCGCAGGCAGTAAATGCGAGTACGGCTGCAGCTACGAGCCTCGACCCCAGCTCGAGGTCCAGCAGCTGCCGTTCAGCAACAATCCGTTCTTGTCAGGCCTGGGGAGCTCCAACGCGAACGCGAACGCAGCAGCGAGCGCCAACGCCGAGGGCCCAAAGAAGTTCTATTACGAGACGCCGGTGCACGTGGCCCACGTGCCGAGGAAGGAGAGGCCGACCTCATCGGGCTTCGGGCTCCTCGGCAGTAGGCCCAACGCCGAGGCGACCATCGTGACCGACCTCACGCCCCCGACGAAGCTCTACGGCCCGGCGGAGACTCCGGCCTTCGAGGCCACGTCCTACGGCGTGCCCCAGGCCAGCGTGACCGGGAGTCAGAGCGGCTACGAGGGGCCCGCCGACGGGGGCCTCATAATCCTGACGGGGCCCCAGCAGACGCGACTGGAGGGACTCGGCGGGGACTCGGGCGCCTCGGCCAAGGCCACCGCCGACGCGGCCACCGCCGGGGACGCCAACTCCGGGGGCTTGTACCCCCTGCCCAACTACGGGGAGCTCACCGGCGACAGTGGTGAGTGGGATCCGGGGTTGGGGAGGGTTGGGAAGGGTTGTTTAGGATGAGGCCCCGGGGCTGAAGGTTCCCTTGGTTTGTTGTTCCATGATGAGGGACGAGACGGAAAGTCGTAACGCCATCCCGTCATTCCAGGCTCCAGCAGCAGCAGTGCGAACGCCGCTGCAAGCGCGAGCGGCACCGGCTCCAGGGGAAGCAGCGCAAACGCCCTGGCGACCGCCGGGGCCAAGAGCTTCGGGGCTGCGAGCGCCTCGGCGACGGCGACTGCCTCGGCCAGTGCCTCCTCCTCCTCCTCGGCCACGGGGCCCCTCGGAGCCCTTAGCTTCGACGTCAAGAGGTCGGCCGACCTCGGGGACGCGGCCCTGGACGAGGAGCGGCTCATCTTCGTCAACTGAGGTCAACTCTCGGCGGCAGCCGGCCGAGGCCAGGCCCAACCACCGGCGACGACTCCCTCGCCTCCCCTCGTCCTCGGCCGCTGCGCCTCGACCTCGGACCGGTAGCAGCCCCTCGTGTAAATATAGGGAGGCCCTTCCTTTTGCTTCGACTTCCCTACCCGCCTACTTTCTTTCTTCGCCACTCCCCCCACCCCCCCATCAACCCGGCTGCTCGTCCTCGACGAGAGCACCACCGGGCCCCCGACGAGCATTACATTGGTATGCCCTTATCTCGTGTAGGTCGGAGTATCGAGTCTTGTCTTATATCAACCGCGTCGACCTGAAGCTTGTAATGACAGCGAAACGATGCCGATGAGATTATAATGTACCCCGCACTCCTTGGTTGCCGCAAGCCCATCGAGTTTATCGGGAATATCGTCGGCACGCGTTTCGACGTCTGTGTCGTTCTCTGTAACATATTTAATATATTGAAAGAAAGCTGTAATAAATATACGTTTGAGTTTAACTACGCAGATGCATTATTATTCATTAAATGACGATAATCTAACAAGATAATAGATAAGTTGCGCCACCCTCTGCTTCTAGAAATCAGGATTGTTTGTCATTTTATTAAAGAAGCAATGTTATAACGAAGGCTTTGTCTTCTTCTCGTAGCATAAGCAGATGTAAATATTAAGCCGCCAAAGTAACCGATCTTAGCTGTTCCGTATTAACGCCGATGGAAAAACCTTCGCAAGAAGTTTAAGCTTTTACTGGCCGGGACAAAATGTGATAACGTCGGGAGTCGGAGTAGGAGTCATCGGTCATGTTAACGTAACAAATTTAATTTCCTCGTTTCATCGTTTTCTCGACACTTGTAGCGATTCTCCTTGTTGATCTTCTGCGATTTACTGAAGCAGTAACAGCCTAATGGATTTTGTCAATATGCTATTTATCGATCTGTTCATTCTCGACGAATCATCATTTTTACATAATCGCATAATCATTTACAACTGTGTTTAATTTCTTGCGCAATTATTCGATTTACTTGCTGTGACGTAAAAATTGCGTTACAAAATAACCATCGATAAATACGTTTTTCCCTTTACGTTTTCAAATCAACAATAATTAAATTAAGTCCCTGACGTGTTTATTTCTTGATTGTTTTTATTTACGAATGTAATTTATAAAAGTAATATTGCTTTCACAGTCAATGATAAATACTAAATATATTGTTGTTGTCAATAAATTGATAACATTGTTTTTTATAAAAATGACTCATCTTAATTATAATAAAATTACAATAACTTACATGTATATTTAATTTGTATGTACTTTTACTGGATAATGACCGACTCTGTGGCGCATGTCTACTCAAGTCAACGATTCGTTTAAAAAGTGGTTGTTTCTTTAACTCGTGTACTACCCTATTATTATCCATTATGTTTTTTTAAATATTTTGTACGCATTAAATGTAGTTTTTGATATTTTTCACATAAAATATCACAAAAGTGAGCAATATTAACAAAGAAAAAACAATTTTTCACAAAAATACCAATTAGTTTTTTGAACATTCAATAGAGTATATTGAACATGTTATATTTGAAAAATCATTCAACTGCCTTACACATTCATTCAAATCAACTGTTTTTACATTTTTAACAAATTTAAAATGTTTAACTATTTATGATGGTCCGATTAAATTGGTATGTTATAGTAGTTAATACGAAGTTAACTAGATGGCGCCTAAAATACTGTTTTTAATTATTACCTACACAGGTTACCGCTTGTACAAGAACGAATCGTATTTAATGTTTCTGGTGAATAAATAATAATTTTTGAAAAAATGTTTAATAATAAATTCAAGCCACAAATTTTACATTAAATTTCTTTCTACTATTAACAACTTCATTATTATGCAATATTTATAAAAGTAACTAATTCGATACAAATAAACCTTTTTTACTGTATTAAACGCAATTTAATAAATGCATAATATATGTTCTATTATAAATAACGATATATATATATAGGATCTTTTTGAAACTATCAACACATCAAACAAGCTACTATTATAGTAACTGGAACATATTCAATATTTTGTGGAAACATGACGAACAATATCAAAGTTGTAAGTAAAAAAAAAGGAAAAAAAATATAATATAAAACAAGTAGATAAGCCTTCAGTGAATATGTATTCGAATAAAGTAAAAAATAAGCATAATAAAACTTCAGTTCATAAGTTTGAATTCGTAAGTACCAATACTGTATATTATTTACAATTGTGCGCAATTGATAATAATTTTGATTTTGGATATATCTTTTATAGAATAACACCATTATATCGCTTATATTGATAATTCGTAATCTCATTCACATCCTTGTAATTTAAATTTATTACTTTTATGTAAATAAATTGTTCCTCGATTACCTTAATTTTAAGACTAAAATATATAATATGAAAATATAGTGTGAATAATTGCCTGATTTAATTATAGAACCAAATGTAGGTTCTAAGAATTACTTCAATTTAACAAAAGCATTCGTTTCTATGAAAAATACTCGGCTTGGCACACATAACTACGTTTAATGACAATGTGTCATGTTGTGCTCTCGCTGACAATCCTAACAATATTCAAAATTAAATAATTCAAGGTTGTATCTCGTCAAACTGCCGCATTAATTTTACCATTAAAACGCAATTTTTTTTCAACTTTTTGCCCGAAAATGTTATTATTTGCAACATTATTATCCAGCTGCGCTTTCATCATCACGGCAGATGCTCTTACTGGATTCAAATCAGGTAAGCTATTGAATTCGATCTATTATTCAGAGGGCTCGTGTAAATTGCCAACAGGTGATTTAACATTTTTAAACGAAATTCTAAAAGAGCATCCATCATACGGATGATAAACGCAATATTCGTAAATTTGGTAACACTTAACGGAATCCCTAAAGTTGTACACAGTAGTCGATCGGAATTCGATCATTATTCCAAATGCATTCTAACTGCACTTTTTCGTTGCTAACTTATGAAATTATTTATGCAATTATTTTGTTTACGTAGAGATCAAGGAGCCATTTTCATACGTCGATTTTCCAATCAGAGACAAAAGAACCTTAGGAGTAGACAAAAATATTAAAAAGGAGTGAGTCAATACCTTACGTTACTAGATAATTATATTAACATCTTATTCTACGTACACATCTAAGAATCCTTAGAACTAACTTGTCTACACAAGACATGTTTGGATGTATTTCGGGATAAGATTCAATAAGAAATCTCGTGCTTTAGACGGAGAAAATAAATTTTGTCTCGGAACGAAGATACGCTTGTTTCCGAGGTTAATTGGGAAGCCTTGATTATAAGGCGCGTAAACAAAAATTCTTTATAAGTTTAAGATGAAAGAAGGCAGTTGTTGGCCATAATCCGAGTAGTCGCGAATAATGCAAGCGTCCGATTACAATAATTTTCTTTAGAAATGAAAAGGCTCTTGAAAAGAGTGATCGGCCGATCGTTATTGTTTGTAAATAATAAAAAGGCTTGAAAGGCAAAGAGAAGGATCGAGCTTGAAGCATAATGGACGGGATTTCCATCTGGCCATTGGAAGTTCAAGGATTGCGTAAGCAGAGGCCTTGGGGAAAGACAATGAATCCCGATTGCGCAAAATGTAGGAAAGGTCAGGAGGAGGGAGGGGGGGGGGGGAGGGGGAGAGCCTCGATAGCGGCCACTCGCGGATTCGCCGAATCGACGAGGGTCAGCCGGGGTGGGCTCCTCGGTAGACCGGGGGTCGGCATCGGGAGGAGGATCAAGGCCCGACGGAGGCAGCCACTGACCCGGGGCTTTTGCCATTTCAGGATAGAGCTGAAGACGAAACTGGGCACGGTGTTGAAGCTCTCCAAGACCATCACCTACAACGACGGGGGCGGCCTCAACCTCCTGCCGGCCCTCCTCGACAGCATCACCGCCAACAAGAAGAGCCTCCTGAGCGAGCTCAAGGCCAAGCAGAGGCCCCTGCCCCCGGTCAGGGACCCGGTCCTCGGAGCCGGAAGCCCCGGGCTCGGGCCCAAGAGCTCGCTCCTCCAAAAGAAGGCCTCCTTCCTCGCCAAGAAGAAGGCCCTCCTCTACAGCCACAAGAAGGCCCTCAAGCTCAAGAAGATCCTCCTCATCAAGAAGATATCGGACGCCGTGCGCGCGATGGCCAGGACCAAGGAGATCGGCGCCCCCTGCTGCCCGACCGGGCCCTGCTGCCCCGGCAAGCAAGGATAGGCCCTCGACCCCGCCTTTCAACACTTCATGCGTTCATACCTCGGGCCTTTGTTTTATTCCCTCCCGACGCAATAAGTGTCTTTGTTAGAGTCGACTTTATTTTAGCTAAATGTACTTGTAAAGGAAACGAGGCAAGGAGAGGCACCTTTTTAACCTTTCTCTTTTTTCTTCATATTTCTGTAAATTTATCCGTCACATTCTTTTATGCCATTATGTACGCGATCAAACGAACTAATAAACTTTTTGGTCAAATTGATTGCGCTTCCTAATTTTACCGTGAAATCATTTTCAATCAGCCCCGATCTTACCACAATCTTTAATCAAGTTCATTTTAGGAATTGGTTTAATTCGATATTTACAAGTGTCACCTGCTGCATCACAAAGCTTAAGCACCTGCAGTCGTTAAACGGTAAAATATGCTTTCGCTAACAGCTTCAACAAGTGTTACAAGTTGCCAGCTTTTTATTCAATGAGCTGGCAAAGCTCAAGGCATCTAAATAATCACCCCGATTGTTCTAATCGTAAATAAATTGAACTCTCAATTGCAAGTCTTGTCGGGTGTTTTGCATTGTCTTGCGAATGTTTTGTTACCGAGGAAAGACCGCAAGGATCATGACGAATGTCGATGAATGATACCTACCGCTTGTATTTACGATAAGCATTGGATTTAAAGTGTAAATTTAATTCAAAAGCAAGGCCTTATATTTCACAAAAGGCAATACTTATACGTAATAACAGCATATACTTTTACGTAATGGTATACCGAGGGCTCGCCGAGGTTCTAATTTCATTGAACATTATTCGATACTCTTCAATGCTGGAGTAGGAGCCTGCAATTTATTGGATTTCGCTTAACATTGTTGGCTTAATAAGCCTTTTCCCGATGGCCTCCCGAAGGAGATAACAAAAGCCTATAATTATTAATACGAAAAATTGAAAACGGGCTACAATGTAACGAATAAAGAGAGTAAGAAAAATCCATCTCCCGATAAAAGAGGCAGATTAAGGGTGTTTGAATTGCATTATAATCGAAGCTCCAGCTCGAACAAGGCCAACAATGCAGTTGGAAACTTGAAGTATTTTCAATGAGCGGAGCGGAGAATCGTTCGGCTAATGTTCCACCGAGTCTAAGGAGCAAAACAGATATGGACGGGCTCGGTGCAGGGCGAGAGAGAGAGAGAGAGAGAGAGAGATAGAGAGCACTTAAAAATATGACGAAAAGGAAACGATTTCGCCCCGGAGTTTTAAATCACGCTCCTCTCCCGGAGTCATTGTCCGTCGTCGTAATTCATGCGGGGCATTATGCAGAACCAGTTCGCGCTCGGGCCTTAGGTACTCGGGCTTGTACCTAGGGCCCTGGCTATTTTTCAAGTGTCGGGCGTCCGTTGGCTCCGCGAGGCCTGGACGCAAGGCGCGGCCCGGGGGAGGCCGGATATTACCGCGCCCGGGGGTGGCGGGAGGCTGGGGGGGGGGTTGCGTGTAACCGAGGAGCGAGGAGGGGGTGGGACTGCGCGCGACCTTCGCAACCACGAGTCGGCGTCCTTGCGCGGGAAGACGCGCTGAAAATGAGTCGCCGGCCCCATGAATATTCATGCCGGTATTTCCAGGCCGCGGCTTTCGTCACCGGCCACCGGCGATCGAGTGATCAAACACCAAATCGGCCCGTTTCCTCCCCGGGACTTTGTTGTCCCGCCTTGCGCAACCCCGAGAACAAGCGGAGCCTCGCGGTCGGTAATCGACCGCGTGGAATTCTCGCGCCGAATATATTAAATGATCTTCGTTGCTCGGTCGTACCAAAGAGTCACTTTTCTTCGTTGTTCCCTCCTAAGTTATTGTCGAGCGGCCGATACTTTGTTTACTGCGCGGATGATGAAAATTACGATAAGCCGCACTTAAGGTTCCCTTCAACGGCGGCTCCTTCAGCACTAGTAATGCGTAAGATTCAATTTATAAGAAATCTCACGTGCCACCATTCATAAGATTCTTCGTCGGAATCTGGCCTCAAGAGCTCTCGTCTAATCGAGTACATTTGCCCTGAAGTTATCGCGTCTCTTCGCGAACTCTTCGCAATTTTGCAAACCTTTCTACACGACAAACTCTATCGGATAATTACGGAATGACTCGATTTTGAGGATCGGAGTAGGGAAGGGACAAATACCGATCGGAAAGATGCAGTTTCTTACTTTAGGGAAGCAATTGTCCGTCGAGCATTTATCGTAAAGGGTCCCGCTGATTGGGAGTTCGCGGGAGGGATCGGCTCTCGGTCCAGGTCGAGGAGGGCTGCGGTGCAGGACTCGGCGGAGGCGCCCGGGCGAGTATCGGGGGGCCTGGCTTGTGGCCTAATCCGCGTGGCCGCGCACCGGCGGCAAAAGGTCCCCCGGCCGTGGCATCGGCGCCTCGGGGCTTACGAAATCCGGGCGTCGGAGCGTCCGGGTGAAGGGAGACCGAGGTATAAGAGTCTCGGCGAGGCGCCTCGAGGCGCGACTCAACCGCGGCTGCCCGGCGACTGGACTCCTGGCAGATCTCGGCCGGCTTACTGCGAGGATGAAGTGCCTGCCCCTGACGCTGACCCTCTGGGCCCTGGCGCTCGGCGCCGAGGGACTCGCCGGATCGCCCGCTCCCGGATCCCTCGTCACGAGCCAGCTACGCGAGGAGCCCGGTAGGTTCCGTCCCGGAGCTCCCCCCTAGGCCTCCTCCGCCGCCGGGGAAAACCGTTGCGCAAGCTGTGCACTTTCCGCGCGTGACGTCGGCTGGCTTCCGATGAAAGTGAGCGCGCGGGCCTCGTTGCGAAAGGCGGGAGACTTCGGATTAATGATCTTAGGCACCGCGAGAGCGAGAAACTTCATGCCTTTTTTTAAGAGTCCGCGCCGATATTGGAGCAAAGCAATGCCTGACTACGCCCTACTCCTGCTACTGAGCACATCTTTCGGTTGTCTTATCGGAAGCTTCGGCTTCTTTTTCAATTAAATTAACTTACCCTCGACTCGTTATTAATTTGCTAAAAGTAAAGGCTTTTTTCTCCCTGCGCCTGCCTTCAATCCTACCTGGATAAATATTTTGCGAGCAGAGGTGCAACTGTGAGTAAAAAAATTTTAACGAACGTAGCATTTACTTGAAAGGAAATTACTATGAGCCAATTTTTCATCGGACGGTTACTTGAAATTTTTTTAACGAAGCATATTTATTTTTTTTTTTTGCTTATCAGTGATTATTAACGTTACCCCATCGAAGCTACGATTCGGCCAATTATCCATTCGACTATGCGTAATGACTGCCTATATGGAAAGTATGCTCCAATAATCGCAAAACAAAAACACTAAATTAGTAAACATTTCCTAAATTATAATTGTTACAGTATAGAAAATTAAAATTTTGTTTTGTTTTACATTTTATTCTAATAACAGCTGAAAATTTATACCCTCTCTCGTTTATCATTGAAATTAAACTAATAAATTCTACGAACTTTTTAGTACTCATTACGCGTAAAGTAACGTCATTTTTTAACGAAAATGTTTAAAAAATCAATCTCACCCGTCTGTATAAATTTTGATTTGTAATGCTAAATTTTTTTCCAAAAAGCTATCATTTATTGAAAAAGATAGCAAAATATTAACAATAAATGCTTGTAAAACCAGAAATCGTAAAAATATATTAACAAAGAAAATAAAATTAACGGATATTAAAGTGCTTTAGGCAATCGGTGAAAATCGCCTTGTAAATATGTCTTTCATTTAAAAGTAAATTTATTAAAAGCCAATGTGAAGTAAAAGGTTTCCTCAGAGCCATTTTTCCGAGAAACATGCCACGAAACAATAGTTTCCAAGTCTTATATAATTGTAATTCAATGTAATAAGCAATACGACGTGTTTTTTCACGTTTCAATTTTAGGACATTCGATGTTTAACGTGCAAAGTGATGAATTTTTAAAGTAAATTCTTAAAAATTATCATTCATATGAGTTTCTGTTTGTCCGCCCGTGTTTCTGCGGTCTTCCGTTTCACAAGTTGAGTTAGGAATTTTAAATAAAAAAAAATCCAGTATATTGTTATTAGAAATAGCACAATACCGAATAAGAGCTCGACAACTTAATATACATTTAATGAATGCAAGTTGTTTGAAAAGGCCGCTCATTATTACTTAAGCGTTATTATTTATTCGTTTTGGAGTATAAGTATACATTTCAAGTTCACTCGAAGAAAGCGCAAATAGATTTATCCTCATTTTCTGTGCGTGTTCACGAGTGCCTACGCAAGAGTTCGGCCGATGAAGCAATCAAAGCCCGCGTTAAGCAAGAGGCTGGATGCCAAAGGGTTTCCCCCCCTATATTAACAAATTAACAAATAATACACGTCTTAAGTAATGCCTCGATTAACTCGGAAGGTATTAACGACGAGACTCCGTAACTACAAAGGCTCGACGTTAACCGCGACTCGTAATTCCCCCCCCCCCCCCGAAGCCGAGAAAAGTTCTAAGATTTACGATCAATGTGTCATCGGAGTCGAGGAGGCCAAGACGCGTCGGATAATCCAATATAATACGAACTAACGAGAGGAGCAAATTATCAACTCCTGCGGTGTCTGGTCCCCGCCCATCACCGCTCGACACTCGCCCCACGCTCGACGTGTCATTTCGCGGGCTCTCCTCGCGCTTCCAAGTGCCTTTCAATCGCCGGCGAGCCTCCGATACTTTCGCGACAGCCAGCAAACGCCCCAGACCTGATCCATCCTCGCCTATCCTTCATCTATACTCGTCCCATTAGGCGCATTCCTGCCGCGCCCGTTAAGGACAAGTCGGTTCGTCGCTCCGATCGGTATTCCACCGATTCCTCGTCCTCCCCGTCCCGAAGTAACGATCCCGACCAGAGGATGACGCTCTTCCCTGTCCTCAGCAGCGGAGCTGGGACGCATCGCGCGCTCCCCCGAGGAGGACTACGACGAGGTCGACGAGGGCGGGCCCGAGGCTCGGCACTTTATTAAGCACAAGCTCAAGCGCAAGTTCAAGCCCTACAAGTACGGCCTCGGATTCAACCCCTACGGCTGTCGCACCCTTCACGGCTGCGGGGGATACGGAGGGTAAGGCGGAAGACAGACCCTAAGGTGTTTGGTATCGATCGCTCGGCTCGAGCCCATGCGGCACTCGCTAAGCCGAGAACCTCGCCGAGTTTAATATACCGAGGAAGGCTTCTTTCTCCTTCTCGTTCAGGTGGCAGCAGCCGCACTACGGAGCCGGACCCATCGCTATTGCCTTCGGTGGTCCAGGACCGAATTACGGAGGCTGGAATCACGGCTACGGGGGAGGCTACGGCGGAGGCTACGGCGGTGGCTACGGGGGAGGCTACGGGGGCGCATTTGGTAACGGCTTTGGCAGTGGCTTCGGCAGACCAGGACCGCACTCCCAGGTGGCGAGCTGGAACATCGGACCTTTCCAGGGGGCCTTCGGTTACGCTCGGGCCGGCTAAATCTCCGCCAGGGTAATGCACGATAAAACTGCCTCGACGACGCTACTTCGATTTATCTGCAATTAATCATAAACTTCGAGTTGGCTTGCTCGCTGAATACGGGGGACCGTTTTTTTTAATCCCCATTAGGTCAATCTACTTCCATCCATTAGAGGATGGTCTAATTTATTATTCGCGAGTCGGTATTCGGTCTTCGCGAGTTCTGCGAAAAAAAAGCCTTGCGTTTTCGCGCTTTTACGTTCATTTTGTACGTTCCTCGTCATTTAGTCAAATAAAGGAAAAATAAGTTTTGCTTCGCATCAAATGAAATCCCTCTGTAGTTATGAAAAAACATCATAATTCTTAATAAGTAAAGTAGTCAGCGCAGAAATTAGTCTTATATTTACTACTTAATGGGGTAATAATGGTTCTAAAATAATTGCAATTGCACATTAAATTAGAATGGTAAGAATTTTCTAAAATCTCGAGCTTAAGTTTCTAACGATGCTATCGGAAAGTTGATCTATTGTTATAAGTACCTCGAGCGCGGGTATAAATATAAACTCCACAGTTATATCTCCGTTGAACAATTCTTACATAGGATTTTTTCTCTAGAAATCGGATGCGTAACTTCCGCCAAGAGTTGTGATATTTTTACGTAGGTTTCTCGATAATGAGGCAATTCACGAGGAAATTGACGTAGAATATCGCTAAGGAAACACGTTTCGAGCCCCGGCCAATGCGTCCATTTGCCTCGATAGGCTCTTTCATTCAATTTGTTTGATTGAATAAACACTTATTACCGGGTAAACATAGTTTTTAATGCTGTTGAATATAGCCCATTCGATACGATTAAATAAGCCGAGTTTCGGGGCCCAGCCATCGACGTATAATCAGGCTTCGTGTTTGCCGTGGTCAGGTTAATCGTAACTCAAAATCTTCTCCCGGCAATTTGGGGGCAATCATTGGCTCCGGGGCCGCAAGCCGTCGACGCACCGAGAGCCGAGCAAAAATAAGCTCCAAGAGTGAATAATCGACGGAGCTCGACTCCCCGGTTAGGCGCATTCCTCTATTTCGTCCAAACTTTCAGCGCCGATTAGGCCAAAGCCCGACGTCGATCGGAGCTCGGGCCCGAGAAGGTTTCCTAGCCATGGCACTCGGATCCTCCTTCCCGAGTACATCCTTGCGTAAATCCTTGCTCGGCTCGAGCCGTTAGGCCGCGGTCCCGTGGCTCGCACCTCCCCGGGTGAGAGAGAGAGAGAGAGAGAGGAGGAGGAGGAGAGTCCGTCGCTTCCGCAGCGAAATGAAAACCAAAACAGAGGCCGCTCCTATAAATGCAGTCTGGCCGTCGATCCCGGCCCAACGATCTGCCCCCGTCCTCGGCCGGCTACGTCTGCCTGCGTGCGCGAGTGCGTGCGTGCGTGCGTGTGCGCCGCCTCACGACCGGTTTCCCCGTCGAGTCCCAACTTGCCCTCCTGTACAGGGTCTTTCCACGACGTCGGACTCGGCGGCCTCTCGGAGAGCGTCGGCCTGGGACTCGCGCCGCTGCGCCCTTCTGTCCCCTCCCGCCGCCACTGGGAAAGCCTCGCGGCCCGGGGATTTTCCTCCGAGGTGCCCCTGCGCTGCTTTTCCCTCGCGGTACATCCCGTTCAAGCTCTCCTGGCTCGCTTGTCTTAATAATATTCCATATAGGCGTCGCTCGAGCAGCTGAGCCGAGCTTCCCCGTGCGAAAGCATTGTGGAGTCCCCTTTATCGGTATACTTTTTTTCAGTAATATATTCTATAATTGTATGGCATTAAGTGGATGAAATTCATAACTAGCGAGTCGTATCATTGATCAAATGAGCAAACCGCTTCGGTCTTATGCACCAAGGATTTGAGTATTACTTTTCTCGCATCGGACAACTTTTCCCTTTGATTATATTAAAAATTTTCCTCTATCTTAAGTATCAGATCTCAATCGAATCACTTTGTAATTACGCTCATTAAGGAAGAGTATTTTTAAATCGGCTTCTTCGGTACTAAATTCAATATATTAACATTATTTCAAAAAAATAGATTTCCTCTATCCGAACTCATTAGCTGGATAATTGTTGCCTTATAAGCTTTTAAGTTTGATTAAAATTGAGGGCAACGTCAAGGCAGAATACCTTCAATGCATAAAAGAAGCCTCCCAAGAAGAGAAATCTTCATGCTGCTCATAAGCATATATATATATGTATACATGTTTATTTATATATATATACTTTTTTTATTCAATTTTAAATCGATGTGAATATAATAATACGTTTGGAGCACGTAATTTTTTGTAATTTAACGAAAAAAATAATCTTAATAATTTTTTGTAAAAATATGGATAAAACACAGATTTGCCTAATAGATAACTTGGCGTTTAGTTTTATTGTGCTACACTTTTATTTAGAAAATTTACAATTGTCAATACATTGAAAAAAAATGTGACAGATCTATGATACAAAAATTTATGTCAACTTCATCATCATTTATAAAGCAATATAGCATTTATTTTTATTAATTTTATTAAACGTGAATTGTTTACGACTGTCGATGTATTAATTATTAATTATTGATAATGCTTAAATGTTAAATTTCATTTGCACAAGAATTAATTTTCATGCGATAAATAAATAATATAATAAAAAAATGTGATTTCTACGTTATAACGCTGAATAAAATTTGAACACGGACAATGCACCGAATATTTTTGTACTCGAGAGAAAAAATTTTTCAGCGAGGAGCACTGAAACCGTTAAGTTTCTCGAACTTTCACCAAACGCTCCCTTATTTCACCTTTTTCGTTTCGTTTGGCCAATTAATGAAACCGTTGTTGAGAATAAGATAAATTGATGGTAAAAAATCGACATACGTTCTGGTATAGAGTAACAAAGGAGGGAGAAATTTCTCTAGCGTATCGTTAATTATTGTGGCTAAAGATTTTTTCTTGCATTCTTGATCAATATTAATTAATTCATGATTCAGCTATTCATTCGTTCGTTCATTAAAGTTAGATTTTTGCTAGAAAATAAGAAATCATCTGCCCGAGTCATTACGATAAACAAACAATGATTATTCGTACGAATAAAAATTGCATTGCTTTCATTTAAGTATGCTAATAAGTATTATAAGTTCGTCGTGAAAAATGAATAAGTTCACATTCATAAATAAATTCCTAACGATTGCAGCACGTTACTATCAATAAAGTATGTTGAGAAGTTTGTAGAGAGGGCATAAAAGCATGAAGATTGATGAATAATAAATAAGCGATTCAGACATTAGAATCAGTTAAATTAGAAGATAATTAGAAGGAATAAGATTTTGTAGGCAGGCAGTGGGTATTCGGGTGAATTCTCGGCAAGGGCGATATCTGTTGGTCGCTTTCCTCCGCGAGGGGCATAATAGAAAATGAACCCGAGCGTGGCTGGTTCACGAGGACACCCTGTAGGCAGTGGCCCCTTCTCCGCCGAGCCCCCCCCCCATCACCACCATCCTCGCCAGTGGGCCTTTAAAAGCCGCGGTGGTATCCTCGGTCCCTTTGCGCCCGAGCGTCTGGAGCTCGCCGCTGAGAACCGAGACCGCGAGGGGCAGAAGATTCTTTGCGTGTTTTTTTACCTCCACTGCCGCCCTCCCCGTTCCCATCCCCATCGCCCTCCCCTCCCCGCCCTATTCATGTAAACGCGCCCATACAGCGATGCCTCTCCATCCATCCGTCCATCCATCCGTCCATAGGCCCACCCCAGCCCCCCCCCCACCGCCCGCCCCACACTCCCTCGCCGGCGTCCCTCCGGCTCCTCTCCTTTGTCCTTTCTTTTTCACACGTTCTCCCCCTTCTCGGGCGACGCGAGAGAGGCATTCACCTCTGCTGCGCCGAGGGCAGCCCCCGGTACAATGGCCCTTGCCGCGCCTGTGCGCCTCCATTGGCCAGTGCTCGCACGCACTCGCCTCCGGACGAAAATATTTGCCGGAGATGCAGCAACCCTTTGCCCATGCGAAACTCGGTGCGCTCCGCCGAGGCTGCCCTTGGAGGGAGACGCCAGCAGGTTCTTCCTCTCCGACGCGACATTTTAAATAAACATAAGGACAGAGAGAGAGAGAGAGAGTGAGAGAGTAAGGGGGGAGGGAGACAGGGATGAAGACGGGCCGAGGGGATGGGGTAGGCGGGCAAGCCAGAAGAGGCAGGAGAAGGCAGAGAGAGAGAGAGAGAGAGAGAGAGAGAGCGAGCCTGGATAGGGAGACCCCGGGGCCAGGCGGTAATAATTTAGGTGCATTGCACCCTCGGGGCCCCTTTCGCACCGGCTGCGAATACTGCGAGAGGAGTGACGCGCGGCTGGAAAGGAGGACCGATGGTCTCGCGAGAGGAACGGAAGTGATCTGCGCCGCTCCTTCCTTTGTGCTGCGCGTCTACGGAGATAAATCGCGGGACCCTCGCCGGCCCTCGGAGCCCCACCGCGACGCGATCGGGGCCTCCCTCGCCGGGTTAATGCCCGACGCGATAACAGATGGGCCCTCGGCCATCCCTCTCAGGCCCGAGGAACCTTGACTCGGCGACTCGCTCGCACGGATCCTCGCAGGGCCTCCCTCGGCCCCCGCAGCCTTGGCCCTCCGATTAATGCCGTTCGCTTCCACCGCCGCGGTCGTCCGGCCTCCCCTCCCTCCGCCCCTCCCTTACGCCGCGATTGGCTCACGAGGCTTTTCACACGCGAACGCGCCTCTTCTCTCTCTCTCTCTCTCGTCCGCGCAGGGCTGCGAGCTCCCGGGAATTCACGAGCAGCTGCCTCTCGGTCCATTGGCACTGTTTTGACGAGAGAACCCTGCCCGCGACCGATAAATCTCCTCTTCCTCGTCTCTCCCTCGTGAGGCTCTGCCACTCTATCGACCGGTTATTTTCTCTCGGCCCGATAAGCCCTCCCCAGACGAGGGACATTTTCATCCTCGGTCACGTGTCCCTATTTACCTTGCCGCTCCTCGATGCCACTCCAACGCGTCCGATCGATTCAAAGTCCTTCCCCTTAGCTCGCCTCTCCGCCCTGAGGACTCGCTCGGCTCCTGGAGGGCCCTACTGGAGAGCTTCGGCGAAGGCGAGTCGAGCCTCCGCCGGTGCCCGCTGCGGCTTATTGTTCCTGGGTTAATAAGCCATCCATCCATGTCTCCTCTCTCGAGCACGATCTCCGCTGCTGGAGTTCCCCGAAGCTGCGGCCTCGTCCACGAGGAGGGAGGCTCCTGCTGCTGCCTGGGCCCCAGACTCCCTACGGCCGGTGTCATTGTCACGAGGCCCTCGGATCGGCTGCACCAGCTGCGAGCTGTCCTGCGAGCGCACCGGCTATCCTGCCATCCTCCCTCCGGTTATTCTCCGGGATTGTTCCCGGCCCATTATGCGCCCGAGCCCTGCCGACGTCTCGGGCCCTCCTCCGGACTGTTCTCGAATGTTCGATCGACCGCAGGGGACTCGGAATCCCTCCGAGGATCCTCTCGTTGCTCCCGATGATGCTTCTCGACGTCCTAGTGCCGGCCGCTGCCCCTTATGCATCGTTTACCTTCGATTCTCGGGCAAGATCCGTATTACCAGGGCCCTACATTATAGACCTTTGACGTTTACTTCATCGGTGTCATTTATAAATACGCACCCACGCGCCCATTCGCACATCTGATGTGTAATATCGAATTTTACCAATTTCCTTTTAATATTGGACACCGGATTAAAAATTACCACCACTTGACTAATACCATCAACGTTATCAACTTTTGCAATATTTTTATTCGCTAGCTTATGTAACTCAAAACATTCCTGCTCCTTCGCACCCACGTCCTATTTTATATCATACTTTGAGTAATCATTCCTAATTAATGTGTTAAGTATACTTAATCAGATGTTCTTGAAAAGAAAATATTTACGCATCATACTTATTATACAAGTACATTTTAGCGCAAAAGCTTACAACATAACTCAATTAAAAGGAATTAATCTTGTGATATCTCAGCATTTTCATTAATTAGAATGTAAAATGGCTTGTCAAAAAATATATTTAAGGAATAATTTCTTATAAACAAATGTTCTTTTATTTGTTTCATCTATTTATTTAATTATTTTTACTAAAGCCGTTGAATAACAGTTACCCAACAGCTCGTCTTTGAAAATGTGTGTGTATATGTGTGTGTGTGTGTGTGTGTGTGTGTTTGTATGTATGTATTTGTATAAAAAACTGTATAAGATACCTCAGGAATCCTTTTATTATTTGCCATTGAAAGTAATCTCATCTTTTCGATCTAATAAGCTTAAAAAGTTATAAACTATGATTTTATACTATTAAACATTTTTTTCCGTATGGATTCATTTAGTCAAACTATTAAAAAATTGTATTTATTTGAGCGAACTGCAAAACCTCGTACGCAATCTTCTAATTATCTGTTATCCCAGGACTTGGGAACCAAAATTGAAGGGATTGAGTCTGCAGAGAAAAGACAAACCGGTTGCATTTTTGCTCTCATTTTTTCTTTCTCTTATTTAACTTTTTGTTTTCCTTCGTAGCTTCTTTCGAACTCTTATAACTTGGAATTGACGCGCCTTTCCTGTCAAAATTCGTTCTTTTTGTTTGTCACAGTTATGCAGTTTGTACTTCAGGATTTAGACTTTGTAAAACAATTGTTTTTATTTTAGGTTATTTTTATTTAAATTTAATTTACATTCTAACAACTTACATGTTGCGTAATAAATTTTGCAGAAAAAAATACAAATCTAAATTCAAATACCGAATGTTAAATTAAAGAGTTCTTCTTAAATATATAAATAATTATTAAAAATATATTATATAAAGTAATTAAAATTATAATCATTTTATATATATATATATATATATATATATATATATAAATTATATTTAAATTATGCCACCTTCATATTTAATCTGAAAGACTTTCGAAAAATTCGTAGGATGAAAATTTATGAATAAATAAATATTGCAAATATATGTAGGAATTATTTTAAAAACGTTCCCCATATATAATTAATTTTTAAATTAACTATGTATAATATAATTGAAGTAAAACCAATGCATTTAATTGAACTACGATTAATTTCGTATTATCTTTCGAACGATTATAATGCAATACACTATTACAGGTAGGATAAATATTATAAAATTAATTCATATGTATAATTCGGTATTGATATTGGTTATTAATATTGCTTGAATTAACGTAATGAAATGTCTTTTATTACAGAATGAACGAAAATAAGCCGATGAAACTGTAAATAATAGTTTGGACAGTCTATAGAATAGCGCTAAACAGACAATGAAAAGGATCGCCATAATGAATAGGATTACCATAACAGAATTTAGAAATTAAAACCAAAGCTGTTGATATTTATACAGATTCAGTACTAAAGCATCATATTAAAGCAAGATCAAGCAATCAAAAAGTAGGAAAAAAGAAGAACAAAGAAAAGAAGACAGACGATGAGGAGGAAGGAACCGCGTCACCCCCGATAACCTTCGTCGGAAGATTTCCTCGAGACACGTCTCTCTCTCTCTCACTCTCTCATTCTCCCTTCAACTCTTTTTTTCTCTTCTTCTCTATTGCGCTCTCACACACGATCTTTTTATTACTCTCCTCATCTCGTTCTATCTCTCACCGCCTTTCTCGCTCTCTCTCTCTCTCTCTCTCTCCTTCTCTCTCCATGTATACTTGATTCTCTTCTCATTGTCCGCGAGCCAGCCACCAGATGTTCCTCAAAGGGCAAAACCGGTAAAAATTCGCGAACCGGCCGAGAGAGAAGTGCCAAGGAGAAACAAAGGAAGAATTAAAGAGAGTGGAGAAGAATGAGAAGAGAAGAGAAAAGAGAGAAGAGAAGGGAGAGTGCGGGAGAGTTTTTTTTTTTGAGAAATATACATGCTTGCACAAGCATTCGCATGCACTCATACTTATATATATATATATATATATATATATATATATATATATATATAGAAAAATAGAGAGAAAGAGAAGAAAATACAGAGAATTTGAAAGAAGGCGAGGAAAGAGTAAATGAAAGAGTTAGCGAAGAAGCAGAATAATATATTAAATCAGAATAATGGTTAATTATACACAAATATACATATTGTTGATTCTAAAATACTTTTTTGCGATTTTTAATGCTATGCAAATATCTAATATTTCTTTAAAAGATGTAATGGCTTATGTTTTTCGTAATAGAATCTTATTAGTAGTGTGCGTAATAAGTTTCTAAATTCAAATCGTTCTTTACTCTACTTCAATGTCAGGATATTTTTTACGCTTTGTAATCGTTTGTAATTTTTTTTTTTTTATAGAAAACATAATAAAGATAAGATAATTTGTACGAAGCTCTATCTACATTATTGGAAAAAAATGACCTTCAGGTACAATAATAAGCTATAATAGTGGAATAAGCATTATGCAAATAAAAGAGGCACCACTCAGGCTCACCAGTGACAACTTATTTTTACCTGCTGGAAAAAGAGCATTTTTATTAACTATAAGTTCGACTATTATTCATAAATCTTCTAAAATTGCGGCGTTAGTAAGTTATCGAGCGCAAGTAGAGCGAATAATATTGCGAAGCGATAAATTCAATGGACTGGTCCTTAACATTATTCATCCCTCGAACATTTACGCCGAGCGTATATAAGATTTTGTCAATCGGACGGAGTGGTAGGGTATCGCCGAGTTCGTAAGGAAAGGTGAGCGAGAGTCCAGGCCATAATTCGAGTCCTGCTCGAAGGTAAAACATCGGGTGGAGCTCGGATACGAGTGGGCAATATTAATGGAGAATCCGCGTCGTAAATCAAGGTGCAGGCAAGCGAAAGCTCGTAAAGTCGTGGACTTGCACGCGAAGTCGGCTGTTTTCCCCGAAAAGCGCGGATGAAAAATGAATGCCTTTTTCGAAGGGAGCCGGGAGTTTTAACGCAGAAGAAGGCCCCTGACCATGGGAAGGAGGAGTTGCGAGGGGGGGGGGGAGCGGCTCCCCCGAGGAGGAGGACGACGACGAGGACGAGGACGAAGCGGGCCCGAAGGGCAGAGCCGGGCGAGCCTGCGAGTGCGGAGAGAAAGGCGGAGCTACGAGGCGGCGGCGGCGTCAGAAAAGGTCAAAAAAGGGCAAAAAAGGGCAAAACGAGCGCGCGCGCGAGGGAGGGCGGGAGGTAGAGAGGGGCCGAAAAGCGCAATGCCGTTGACCGGGGCCCCGTCCCGAGGACGCGAGTTAAATGCCCCGGCGCGCACCAGGAGATCCTGGCCCCGCGGCCAACGCGATTCCAATGGCCAACCGCACGAACCAGTTTGAGGTTCGTCGGCCAAGTCGCGCGACGAGCCTCTCTTAAATAGATCCTAATGGGAGGAACATTGCGCGGGCTCCTCTAGGGATTTCCTAATATACATAAATGTATACATATTTACTCACGCACACATATACTTACATATATATATATATATATATATACAAGCATACACAAATATATACGTATGAACATGTGCACACATGTATATATATATATATGCGTATGGGTGTGTGCGCGTGTGCGCGTGCTTGGGCTCGTGTAAACGTATAGGCGTACGCGTAGCGAGGCCCGAACGAGTTTAGCGTCGCGGCCCCGCACAATGGGAACTGAGCAAATAAATCTCGGGTCAATGAATGCGATATAATGGGAAGGTCTCTCCTCTCCTCGTCTCCGGCATTGAAGTGACGTTTTTGTCTTCGATTTAAAAATAGATGCAACCCGTTTTAAATCACATTTTCAACGGACAAATTACAATAATAAATATATTAAGACGTGGCCGGGCTCGCCTTAAGCCTTAGAGCCTATTCCTCGACGGATACGCGATAGTCGAGCCCCCGGTCAATGGAGATCTCGATGATTAATGATCATTGCAAAATTCAAACGTGACTTTGCTCGTAGCTGGGCGCGGCCCATTCGCAATCGCCATTCGACGCCAAATCAGATTATAATACCTCGCTCGATTAATCGAAGCTTCTGCTAGTGGCAGATCCTCCCGCTCTTTTGCCGCACTCTTGTACTTGTTGTTAAGGCAAAATCCGGAGGACCCTGACAATGGCCGAGGATTAAACCTCGGCCGGCACTAAAGCTTATCGCAGAGGAGCATTCCATAATTCGCATGGCCCATTCGACATCCTCTCCCCTCATTGGGAACCACTTCAATAATAACGATTTCAAAACGGAGCGAATGTATAAATAACTCCCCGAGATTTATAGCGACGACTCCCCCTTCCTGCCTGAGCAGCCAAATAGACTGAAGCACTTGGCGAACCTCGTCTTTGATCGCTGCACGTAGGGCGAGTCGAGCGAGGGCTTATTTTTAAGCGCGCAGCCAGTATTGCTTACATTCTCGTCTTACCTTCGCTATCTTCGATTTCTTCCGCGGAAGCTTGACCTCGCGCTACGCCCACGATAAGGAGAGCGAGCGCCGCAAGCGAGAGGCTCGGAGCACCAGTCGGAGTATTGGATTTACAAGGGAGGCCAAGCCTCGAAGGGTCGGCGCATCCTCGGCCGCGAGCCTCGTAAAGCTGAGGAGAGCGCGAGAGCGCAGTTTCCGTTGATTGGCCGACTTAATAGCTCCAGCCAAGGATGCGAGGAAGAGGCATTTTTTAAAAGAAAGTGTCGCTCCGACGCGGCGGGAGGCGCCGGGGGGAGGTTGGGCGGGAGCCAGAGAGAGAGAGAGAGAGAGAGAGAGTTGGCGAGGAGAATCCGAGGATAGCCCGAGCCGAAGGCCCGAAATAAGCGAGGCCGCGATTCCCGGTCATCCCGGGAAGTATCAAACGTCTCGGGCGCTGGAAGTCGGTTTATCGGGCGGCGGGGGAGTTCGGGGCCCTCAAAGGATCGGAGCCGCGTCCTCGAGAGCGCACAAAGGGTTACATTCAAGTTGGAGCGTCGGTGAGGGCCGAGGAGGGGCAGCGACTCTCGGGCCCTCGGCGCGCACCTCCCCCCGTCCCCGCGCGCGCAGATAAGCCGAGGCGGGTGCGCTTTGTCTCGGCCGGCCGAGTGTGGAGCTCCGCCTCGCGGGCCAGGACGGAAGGGAGCTTCCGCAGGGACAGGAAGAAGAGCGAGCGCCGGTGCGGCTCGGGGAGTCGTTCGCACATAGGCGAATAAAGAGCGATTGTTTTTCCAGGGCTCGTCCCTTTGTCCGGGCCATTAGCATAATGCAAAGCAAGGCAAATCAGCGGGACGTTGCCGGGCTTTTCGGTGGCAGGGGCCGCCGCCTCTGGTTACCGTACCGCGAAACCAGTCCCGCGGGCTCGAGGAGCCGCGGATGGGAACGACGCGCGCGCGGGGGGGACACACACCGGCGGGAAGAAAGCCGTCCGTCCGGTGGGCCGGCGGAGGGGGCCGAAGGGCGAAGGGGGGGGCGGTGGTCTTCCTCGGCGGTGTCCGGGAGGCGCAGGGCCGTGCCGGGCTCGGGCCCCGGGCCTGCGCTCGGCGGGCCCCCGACCTACGGGCCTGGCCTACCCGGGCCGACCCCACCACGACTCGGCCGCCTCCCACCCCGGCCGGGGCTCTCGCTCCCACCGGCGGGCCCCCGGCGCCGAGAGCGACCGCGAGGGAGCGAGAGGCCGGCCGAGCGGCAGGACGTCGCCGGGAGACGGAGGAGAGCCGAGCGGCAGCTCGAAGCCTGCCCGAGCACTGGGCTCGCATTTCTCGTGCGGTTGTCGGCTCGGAAAGTATCCTCAGGATATCGTCGGTAAGTGCTCCGCTACTACACCACACACGTAAACACCTCGGAGCCTTTGTCGCGGGTCGATGCCCTTCGCCCTCGCGCCTCCCAGGCTCCGACTCTACCGGCCCGCCCTTACCCTCCATCCTCCTCTAACTCCTAAAGCTCTCCGTCGCTTTTACGCCTCGCTCCTTTACCTGGACTCCTCACCTGGAGGCCTCGTCGCTCGAGAGCTTTTTTACCGCGGCTCACCGCCCTCTTCAACTCCGCTCTTCACCATCGGCTTGCTCACCTCTGCTCCTTTGAAGCCATCCTCGATCCTAACTTTTTCTCCCAGTGAAGTCCCTCCCTGAAAATCTCTCGGGGACGATGTCCCACCGCATCCTTTTGAACATTAATATTCCTCTCTCGCTCTTTTAATCGCGTCAGCTCTTGCTTCTAACCATCTCTTCAATTATTTCCTCGCGCCTTCGTTACGAAGCATAAGTAAGTTATGCTTCCGAGGAGCGATCTTAAAGCTACGAGTCGGTCGCTCAACATCTGCTACGCGACTAATTGCTCGTCGTCGCGTTTCCAAAAGCGAAGAGAATCACGGCACGAGATTTATTCCATTGCCGGTCGTTAGCTCCTCGGACTTTGTAAAAACCTTCGATAAGCCTCAGCTTCCAAGCAAAGTTCTTAAGGTGGGTTTTCCCTCACGACTAGGCAAACGAACAACGTGTAATGTTTCATAACCGCTTGAATAATAATAGACAATTGTCGGATTAGCCCAACAGTTCCTTCCGCTCCGAAGTAGAGAAACGGGTTCGGCTTTAAAGGCGTTTGCTCGGCAATTCAAATTCCTCCTTTTCGCCAGCGCTGCTAGAAAGGACGACTCGCAGATTCCGGACTCCGTGGAGTCATCGGTAGCGCTGCTCGTCAGCCGAATCGATCCTCGCCGAGTAAAGGCACCCGAGGGGCTCGGGATAATCGAAGCCAAGGTCTAATCGAGCTGCGGCCCTTTGTCTCGAAGCCGCGCCAATTCATTGGACGCACGCGCGCAAACTCGGTCCCCGTGCAAAGTCGCCGCTGGTCGCTTTCGACCGCGAGCACCGCGAAACGCATTTTAATTGCGCAACGCTATGGGAAATCGATGCCGAGCTGGGGCTGGGCGCACTTCGCCGCGAGACGACGCCGAGGATCGATCGAGCGCAGTCCTCGTCTCGGAGTCGATAGCCGAGGTCCGGTGGGAGGCGCGCTCCACACCACGCACGCACCCCCCCCCCCGCCCCCCACACTGTAATCTTCTGGCTTTGCTTTTGCTTTCAGAAATTGATGTTTGGATAAGAAAGGTATAAACGCTAAATTCCGATTCGGTCGCAAAAATGACTAAACTTCTGGCATTCCTCGTACTCGTTTTGGCATCTGTAACCGTCAATGCTCAAAATCAAGCAACAAATCGCAATCGTAAGTAACACTTCATTTCAATATTGCGCGCTCATTATATTGGAGAGCTATTTATTTACGAGAGATATTTACGTGGGCATTTGGGAGGTGAGTGGGCTCGTGGAGCGACCAAGGCTCGATCCTATCCATTGAGCCTGAAATTTTCAATATTTTTCACGCTACCAAGTTCGCGCTCGGCGTCACCGCGGTTACCATCCTTACTGACTCGAGCTGGTATTTATCATCGAAGCCGTGGGGCTTATTTTTGCGCTCATTCGTTCGCCATACTGCAATTTTTTCGCAACTTCTTCGGAGTATAAATCGCTGCTCGCAATAGTACGCGCACAAAGCTCTCACTTATATAAGATGGAAGCCTTAGGTTCTTTGATAATTTCTTCCATTAATTATTTAACCACGAGCTCGCCTTCAATGAATCCCTCGACGATTATTATAATTTTGCAATTCATTTCCTACGCATAAATAATTTATTTTGCATAATCGTACGACAGGGTGTAGCGCTTAGCGGGAACTTTTATTTATGCTAATTCTCGGTGCGACTTCCTACACAGGCTACATTACATAAACGGGATAAGTTTCTCGGGAGTAATTGAACGCCCAGCGCGGATACGCGAGAAATCCTCCAAGTAAACTAGACGAGGTAGCCTCTGGCTTAATGGCATTGACAATTCAAAAGGAAGCATTTATTTAATTGCGGACAATTCGTAAAATGACGCGAGCTAACGAACTCGGTTTCCTTAACGGCCTTGCGATGAGTCTTTGTTCGCGCATCGCTCGAGGGCCGTCACTGCGAGCCCTAAAAAATTAAGAATCCGATATCGGAGCAAAAGAGAATTGTAAGGAAAGGCCAGGACTGAGCTAGAGCTTGCCCCTGCAGAATTCGTCGGTCAGGCTTTCGATGAAATTGTGGTGTCGTCCGATCTAAGCGTCCGACGGAAGTCTAAAGAGAATCGACAGGGCAAGCAATTATTGACGAATGTGCCGTCAGGAACCACCAGTCCGCCCGGAAAATCAACGGCTCTTGCATCGAAGCTAGTATTGAGCGACGGGAGCAGCGTCACACCGGAAAGGAGAAAAAGACGGGATGTTGACCCCTCGGACTACGATCGGAGGTAAGTTCTATGGGCTCTTTTGGCCAAAAGGCTGCCGCTCGATGCTAACGCCCATCACTAGTCGGTCCCGTTCTCCAAGCCATTGTTAACGACTCCCTTCCTTTGTCTACGGGAGTCCGACTAAATGCGATAAGACGCGAGCAAGATTTTCCTTGGCTCATCGCCTTCTCTTATAATTATAGGACCTTTGGTTTTGATCTGAATTACTCTTAAGGCTTTAAATTACCTTGCCTTACTCTACCTTGAATATCGGTAACTCTGACTAACATTTCAATAACGATTGATGTAGCCAGTGAGCGTAACGGCAAAATAATATGAATTATCGAGCATCGAGCGTTAAAACCGGCCAGTTGTACTTTACGGACTCTAAGTGTAAGAGGCGAATGATAAACGCACTTCCTTGGATCGATGGAATATTCAATTTTTGCTCTCGTTGCAGACAATTAAAATTGGGAACAATGGAATACTTGCTGAGATCTCGACAGCTTTAATACAAAATTAGCACATAACGAGGACAACCGCACGACTCCTCACCCTCATCTGTGATCACACGTTTCGACTGAACTTTGGACTTCGGCTGGTAACAAAAAGTGGAATAAAATTTTTCTGTGTCATAACAATAATTTCTTGTGTTTTTCTTTCGCACATATCTCGAACAAATCCTATCCACTCCCTGCGAGCCCAACAGGCCATTGCTTACGTAAAATTAATATTATTGGAGCTATGATTAATGTCGGTATTGCTTTTCGCTTCGGAGATTAAATTTCACGAGCAATCGATGCCATTTACATAGCGATTCGCAATCGTTAAAGCTGCGGAGACTTTCAGTCGCATAAAAGTGACAAAATCGTTAATGTTAAACAAAGGAATATTGCAATTAGCAGGCGTTGAAAAATTATTCGATGCCATATTGGATTAAATGTTTATGAAGTTTACAAAATTTTCGTATATATTTAAGCGTTAAACAAATTAACCTTCCTATTTGGGAAGGCCCAAACATATTTGTATTTTTTATACTAAACTAAATCTTTGTACACGTCAAGTATATATATTACGCATTTGGTATACATTATTGTATTTTCCGATTAATAAGAGCAGGAAAAAAACTTTTTATCACTATGTAAATATAATCTACTTTTTTACTATTTGAAACTAAACATTTTAAAGCAATTATTGCAACAATTATCATGACGTTTTCGTTTAAAAAATACAATTACGATAAAATTCAAATTAGAAAATTGATTAATAATACATTTATAATAATCAGTATATTTAAGATCGGTATACGTATAATATTTATAATTATGATACCAGACACGACATACACAATTAATCTTATATATTAAGGAAACTGAAAAAGCGCCTTAAGATTTTAATATTAATCTTTTCAACGGCAATAAAAAATTCAATTTATAAATTCATAATTAAATGGCTACTGTTTTTAAGGTTATGCGAACAGTTCCATTCTAATTAAATACAGTTGTACGTAATATGAATAAGAATACGTATGAAAAAAGTTACATTTTTTTATAATTTGTTTATTACAGTCAATATTACATATGCATAATTAAAAAACACAATAAAATAATGCATTTATGTTAAACATTGTCACAAATAATAATGAATATTTAGATCCACAGGAACATAATAATAATAAAATAAATTAACTATGAAATAAGGCTTTCACTTATAAGAGAAATCTGTTAAAATTAATTAAATTCATACTGGCTCACATGTAGAATAAAATACACAAAACTTGATATTTAAAACAGGACATAAACTTTTCCATAACTATTAACATTAAAAAGAATATTGTAACTAAAAAGGAATCAGGATTTTATACAGTTTGTGTTTAGATTAATAATTTATTAATATTAGATGTTTAACAAGATTGACTATACGCGTGTAATGTTAATTCGTCCCCAATGAAAATTTAAATCACGTGAAACGTAGAGTGTGGAGATTAGGATTAAAAAAAATGTATTACTTTCACCCACACTCATTTATTGGAGCTAAGAATAATCTCTTGGTGGCCTACGCTACTTTCTGCAAATGCATTCACTGATCAATTGCCAGCTCTGCCTTTCGTATAAGCCAACTCGGTATAAGGATCGCGACTCGAACTCGGACACAGAGCGTATTTCTAAGCCGATGCAGCGACGTTTTTCTCATGGGTCCTCGGTCCCCGAGTCACCGTCGCACTTATCGGGCCTCCAATGCATTGGCAATCCTTGCGGCTGCTCAAGGGAGCGAGCGGCTGGCTAAGGGCCGATCGCTGCAAGGGCCTGCGGTGGAGGACTCGCAACCCGCGCCGAGGTTGAGCTTATCGACGAATTCGTTCCAGCGAGTCTTCCAGGCCTCGGTAGCGACGAGCCTCTCCTCGAGGCTCATCGCCGAGTAGAGGATGGAGTTCATGGCGAGCTGCTTGAGGGCCCTGAGGTCGGAGCCGCGCGACATTATCCCGACGAAGGCCTCGTAGAAGTCGTAGCTCAGGCCCTGGGCGCCCCAGAGTCCGGGATCGTCGTTCGACACGACCAGCGGGTAGTTCTCCGAGAAGAGGACCGCCGCTGGGTGGTTGCGCAAGTCCTTGACGAGGGTGAGAACCTGGTTGGAGATCGGCGACACCTCGATGGCGATTTTGTTGTCCCGGGCGTACTTCAGCAGCCTCGGGTGCTTAAGTATCGCGTACCTGGGGAAAAGCCGATCTAGTGAATTATCGAGTCAATTGCCAATTTCTCCACGGGAAAATTAATAATCCTAGGTGGCCGACTCTACTCCGACGGAGTTACTCCAAGATTACGAGCTCGGAATTCTTGGCTATCCGAGCCTTGGTCGCCCGACATCGGATCGCCGCTCTCTTCGTCATCCGATTTCAGATAGGGAGTTTAAAATTGTCTATATTTACGGCACGACATCTATTTCCGATGTAGGAATACTCGAGCTGATCACAAGAGTCGAGGATCAATCCTAATGTTTGTTCAAGATTCGTCGTAGAATCTTCCTTATTCGACATCCGGTCGAGCTCGCCGACATTACCAATATGCTTAATCGGCTCGTAGTTATCGGGCGGCGGTGGCCGAGGAAAACAGCGTAAGCGCGAGCGAAGGGAGGGAAGCGATAAGCTCGATCGTCGGCTAAACCGACGGCGATTACCCATGGCCGATCCTCCTGGATTTGAGAATCAAGGCGTCGAGGAGGTTCTCGTCGATGCTCGTACCGAACCAATCGGTTTCGCCCGCGTGGAAAAACAAGGGTATCTCGTCGTCGAGGGCCCGCAGCTGGTCGGCGTAGTCGATGAGCGGGGGGCCGTGTTCCTCGAAGCCGACTAGGTCGAAGCCCGCGAAGAACCCGGGCATCCTCCGCTTGAGCTCGCGGGCCACTCGCAGGCTCTCGTTGAACTGGGCCGGCTCCTGCACCCGCATCGGCGCGTATATGAGCTTCACCCCCAGGAAGTCCGGGTGGTCCTGCATGAACCTGCAACGGAGGGCTGCGTCAGCGGGACCTTGGGGCTAGGCTGGTGGGAACGGGGCGGGCAACCTCACCTTTCGGCGACTCTCTTGTAAACGAAGGCTACTTCCACGGGACTGTACTCGGTGCCGTTGAGTTCGTAGAGCGGCGGCAGGGTCGAGCGCAATTCCAGATAGAAGACGTTGTCGTTGTAAAGCTCCAGCAGCCCCTGGTAGAAGTGGTCCTCGTACACTGGCCTGAAACACCGAAGGAGCGCTTAGGCGTCGCGGAAGGCTTAAGGGGCAGCGGGGCGGGGGAGAGGCGCCGCCGGTCACCTGTAGCTCAGCATCGGGGTTATGACTCGGAATATGTCCAGGAACTTGGTCCAGGCCGTCGTGGAGTCGGGGTAGCTCTTGTCGGGCTGCTCGGTGATCATCGTCATCTGCCTCGCAAGCCGCTCGTCGATCGCCCTCGCGTCGCTCCTCCTGAGCTCGCTCACGAGCTCCCACTTGCAATCCCCGGGCTCGGGCTTGTCGAAGAATCGCAGCCACAGCTGGCCCTCGAGCTCGCACGCGTACAGATTCGGCCTGAAGGTTACGTTAGAGAAGAGGTAATCCGAGGAGACGATGGCCGTGTCGTGGGCATGGAGGACCCCTCCTTTCGGCATCTGCTTTATTATCTTGAAGACCGGCGACTCCCGGATCTCGCCTGCGACTTTGAGGAAGTTCTGCGATGGTAGGAACGCCGCTTTGTGGGCGATGGCTGCAATTGGACACTTTAGCGTCATTATTCTGTTACGATTGTATTGCTCTCGCGGGGAAGCGCCATTGTTTTGGGCATCTCATTTTTTAACATTGACACCAGCCTTTTTACGAGGTTAGAGTTTCGTTTTTTTTTTTAAGCATTTCCATGGAAGGTATTTTCGCCCGGATAGAAATTATGTATTATTTTATTTTAAATTCGAACGAGTATGTGATTTTTTTAATTCAATGCCATTGTGTCTGATTGGGGAAATAAATAAAATCACTAACTTATGAGCAGTGGCATCGATTTCATTTTGTTGCTAAATATTAGATCATAGGCGTAAGTTTATTGATATTTATTTTGTATACTATAAATGTATAACAGCTATTCTTTCACAACACGATAGTTCAATTTAATTAGTAAACATTTGTGTTTTGTTGGCGACCTCGGCCAATCTCCTTCGACACTCAACACTGGGGTTTCGTGTATAAAAACTGAATTCCTACTAAATAGTTTTTGAAATTTGACGATTAATCACTTTCGTTACAGTCGCCCTTCAAAACATCAACTCAATTTTTACATCCTTTTTCAGCTTTTACGTAAACCTTTTAGGAATATCAAAAACTTCAGCTCTGAATGTAACAGTTTTTACAATTTTTGAAAAAAATAGAAAATATCCTATTAAAAACTTATCGTTTCTCAAAAAACTCTGCACTTTCGAAGTGCTTTCGCTTGAAAGAACTGTTCAGATTTATAATCGTAAATTGTGTAGCCGGATGAAGCGCCAGAGAGAGTCTTAACTACGGTTCGAGCTTTAAAAAGGAATGTTCAAAAGTCAGCCAGGGAAGCTGTGCGTGAGTTACTTGGCTGAGTTTGAAATAAAGGACCTTACGTCAACCGTAATTATAAGCTTTAACAGGCCGTTGGGATGGTAAAGAAACAGAAGGATTGCTTCGATCGCGTATGGCCAGAGGCAGTAAGGGACCAAAAAAAAAATGAGGTTGGCGTCAAAGGTCAACTTGCACATTGCAAAATGTGGTTAAACGTTGTGAAAAATTAGCGTGTGCAGCGTTTACAAAGGGGTCAAAAAATAGAATCCGTATGATTCACGCTCTTGTTCCTTATGCATGTGCACCAGTTGCTCACGATGTTTATAGGCAAGTTTAAAAATTCTTCAGACTCTGAGCAAGGCTATTTATTATCTGTAAAAAAATAAGTTAATAAACATGGAAGAAATGTCAAAATAGAGGGATTATTATTTCCCAGCATATATTAAAATAGAATAGGATTTCGATTCATAAAGACTTACGTTTAACTTGTGCCTTAGCGGCTGGCATTAATTTTTATATTTAGTCTAAGCGATTTGTTACACTAATTTTAATATTTATCTAAATCTTAGTATCACAACTTTTTTAAATTACTAATTTGCAATGGCTTTATGAATGAAGATTTCAATTTACTACACAAAATGGATAATGTACTTTTGTAACGTAAGCAGAATAAACAAAGATAATATCTAAAATTATACTGATAAAAATACGTATTACATAATAAACAAAATGCATTACGTATCTTATCTTCCATATGATTTCTTTTTATTTATAACAAAATAGCATTGGATAAATAGGATTGCCAACAAATTTCACAATATTTTGATGCACAAAGTTGGTTTTAATATTTGTAAACTTTCGGATAAATAAGTAGCCACTTCAGCAAAATTATAATATGTTTCTTTAAGCAGATAAAAATGGTATACTTATCATTAATAAATTGTATTAATAATACATTTTCACAGTTTTTAATGTATTGGTGTTTGTTTTAATGTATTGATGTTTGTACATACTTTTAATAATATATTTTTAATAAATAATTACTTATTATTAACAATGACACTAGTATGTATGAAATGTTTGTCAAATGATTTGTTATAAAATTAAACTGTTAAACTCTCAAGGAAACAACTTTTTTATTATATTTTATTATATTATATTTATATTATATTTTATTATATTATATTTTTTACTTTTTAATTTCTAATTTAGCATTTACAATTGTTAAATTTTTAAAATCACAATCGTCTTAAAGATGAACGAGTAAATTATCTGCGTAGCTTTTACTAGTAATTGAATACTAAGTTACAAACATAATATAAATATGAGTAAAAGAAAGAGTGATTTTTGTATGCACATATTATCGTTATTCTTAAAATTGTTGCTCTGTTGTATTTACTTGAATATTAATACATACTATAAACATATATTTTACATTTTCGTAAATCTCGTTATTAAAATTAATTATCTGAACGCGTACTCGACTTCGATAATAATAGGATAGATAAACGCTTGGCTCGTTTAATTTGAAATCGATAATTTGTGAAAAAAATATTTTTTTTTATTGCTCTATTTAATATTGTAGTGCTGGCTTTAGTAAAATATAAAATCATGGAGAAAATAATTTATACCACTTAAATATTGTTATACTTCATCGATGGTGATAATGGCAGAAATATGAATAGATGATATTAGTTGTGGTTCAAATTCTTCTTCATAATTGAATTATAAAATAATAATGATAAAGTAAATACGTTATTAAAAAAAACAACAAATCTTTACCTAAACGTGGAACGTAATACGTTGATTGAATAAACTACAATGAATGATAATACGTACAGATTTGTTCCTTAGATAAGATACACTCGTAGGCAGTAGAATTAATCGATTACAAAATTGTGAATGAAATTTATAATAAAATAAAAAATAAAACTGTGATTAAAATAGTAAAAGCGTAATTTAATGATTCATATAATGATTCATTGGTGGAGAAAAAATGTTATGTAACAAAGCTGTAAGCGATCATAGGATTGGTTTGTATAGCAAAACACATTTTTCGTGGCGTTATTTTCGACGAGCAAAGGAAAAAAAATCATCGAAATAGTGCGTAGTCATTGTTAGAAAGGTATCGTTAGACTTTTGAATGTCAAGGATCGACATTTTGAGATTGAGAAAGCTCAAGTATTTGGGATCGAGTAAGACTTGCGTGCAAGCTCCTTTCAAAGTTACACGCATCAAAGATGAGGAGTCTAGGCCAACGGAGAGCGTCTGCTTATTAAGAAAAACAGATCAAGGTACGGGGCAGAGGCGCAGTCGGTGCCTAGGCTCTGGTCATCGGCAGTCAGCCGGTATTGGAACCGCTTCCCAAGATCAGGTGCCACCTTCAAACGAAAACACGAGCGCGTTCGGGGAGGATCTCGGGCCCCGGAGGGTCGAGCGCGATATCGGCAGTGGAATTCGTGGGGGCTCGAGGGGGGCTAGGCAGAAGAGGGGGGGTAGGGGGGTAGAATCGTCGGTGACGAACCGTCGTCGATCTCCTGGTGCTTGGCCCTCATGAGAATCCGGTTGGCGAGCCGCTCCTTCTCCTCGAAGGCGAGGCCGCCGCCTATCATGGCGCTCTCCTCCTCCAGCAGGATATTCGCCCTCTGGGCCCAGTAGTCGTCATGCCGGGGCTCGACTATCGCGTAGGCCCAGCTCCCGACGACGAGGGCCGTCGCCATCCAGGCCAAGCTCAGCATCCTCCTCTGGCTCGGGTCATGCAGGCTCGGACTCCTGGCTCGCGGTCTCCGGCACTTGGCGCGCGCACCTTTGCACTCCGCCTCGGCTCGTCGTCGGGTTTTAACTTGGGCGCGACGGTGGAGGGGCCGACGTCGCTCCCGGCGGCCAATCCGAGCCGACCGCACCCGCGGTGTCAAAGTCCCGAGGGGAGGCGCGCGCGGGCCCTCCTCGACCCCACCCACCCGAGCCTAGCCGCCCCCTGCCACCTGTTGGTCCCCCCCCCCACCCACCCACCCACCCTCCGCTAAGGGGTGGCCCCCAAAACCCCGCGCTCCCGAGGACTTTACCCCCACGGGGGGGGGGGGCGAAGGCTTATTAATAACGGCCCACTAGAGCTGTAGCCTCTCCTTCCCTCCCCTTTCTTCGGTTGTTCGCTTCCGCTTTGTATACTTTGCGCCCAAAGAGCTTATTTTTACACCTGTTTCATCCGTCCTTGTCAAAACTTCAACCTTTGTCAAACATTGAGAGCCCCGATACGATCTTGATCAACCTTCGATCTTGATCAACCGTCTCAATTTTATAAAATGCTTGAGTATTACCTGAACACATCGGTTTCAAAACAATATTTTTCGATTAGGCCCACATTGTTACAAACTCGAGAGTACGTAAAATTAAAGTCAAATTAAAGTCGCTTTACACTTACGCTTCGTTTATTTAGAACCAATTGTCTCTCTTGTACGAATGCATTCTTGTCTTATTACTAACATTTCATGCTATTTTATAAATAATCATCTTGCTGATTAAAAAATTCTCTGTCCAGTAGTTTGCCAGAATTGTGAACTTATTTCAATTTATTTGCACAATTTATTCATTAAAATGACAATATTTATTAAAACTACACATTGGTCAACGATGATTTTTATTACTATTGCTTTTGAAATGATGTTTACGTTAATCATATGCACAAATCCAGAATCTGCACACGGACTACGTGTAAACAAAAAATTGTGTCATTATTATTATATCTCATTTGAAACCCAGCATTGAAAGTATTATTTCAAAAACATTTCGTTTACAAATTTCGACATTTATATTAAAGATAAATAAAGATTTGAATAGGCAACGAAATAATATGAAACATTGAAAGATTTATACATTAGCTTTATTAAGTAAACTAATTTGGTATAATTTTATGTTTAGTGTCTACACAAAATTAACGACAGATATTAATTTAAAAAAAAATATATTTTTTTTTTTTTAATATAACTTTTAAAACATTTTAATTTTAAAGCTTCAATTTTCATAATATTACAAGAAATATTGTGCAAAGCCTATGTAAAGTATTAAAATGTGTAACGCTTCCTATGAAAATAAATTAAAATCAATTACTTAACAATACTCGTAGTTTTTATTTTAGAAAAATCAAAGAAAGAGAAATATTTAGCTTTATATTTTTTTTCGTCTCTTTAAAATATCAACTTAATCTTTATCCACTGAATCTTTCATTAGATCCCATTTGTCATGAGGATAATATATATATATATATATATCAGAAAATGTTAGTGTAAAGAACAAATTTAAAGAAAAAACTATCTATTTATTTACTTGATTTTTCGTGGGTAAGAGACAAAAAATTTTAATTCACATTTATATTTCGTCCTAATTTGATATGATAGTTCGTCGATTAAAATATTTCCCAATCCAAAGTCTTACCTGAATTTATTTCTTTTAATTAAAAGGTTATTATTTTTAACATTTTATCTTGTATTTTGTATGTCTTAGCTACTATCTAAGAGTATTTTTCGATAATTAATATAAGATAATTGAATTAGAATGACAGATGGTATTAATTGATATTTGCTTCTTTTATTTCACGTACATAATTTATTTTAATTATATTATTTTATTCATAAATGCAAACGCTACAAGATTTATAATGATTTACATATATTGACATTAAACAATGTATATAACTAATACTACGATATTAGTACTTCCAATTATACTAAAAATAAATATTTATATTACAATGTCATTAAAAATTTACGTTTTTTGTGGCTCTTATCTAATTAAATCATATAAGCTAAGATGTTGCGAAATAATAAATAAAAACTTTTTTAAAAACAGCTAATACGTACAGATTCTCTTAAAATATTTACAGATAATGCGTGCAAATGCGTAAGTATTTTTTAACGTAATAACCGTCAACATTTAACTTTATTCATTGTTTTTTTTATAGAGTTATTAAAGAGTAGTTATACTTAGAGGTAATATAAGAAAACCTTTTAAGAAACAGTAAATTCAAAGAATTCGTCGAGCCAATGCAGTTTTCATTTGCTCCTAATATAAGAATGCGAATCTTTAAAATTGCAGTGCACTGCGTATTTATCCGTCACTAAGAGCAATAAAAGCAGTCGATCGACTAAAATTCTACCTTGTCAGAGCCTCTATTGCCATTATGGTTCGAAGACTACCGACATCTTATAGGAACCCCTTTAGGATTTGCCGGAAGTCCTCCATTTTCTCGCAGGCTTTCCCCTGCAATTTTATTTAATTTTACAATTTGTAGAGCTATACCCTAAGATTATATTTCAAAGAAACAAAAATCATGCATTCAGTTGGAAACTCCGAAATGAAGTTTGCGCGCACAAACGTAGTCGTGAAAGCTGCTAAGAAATATAGGGGATCAATTATTAAGAAAATATCGATCTACCTTAATCGATAACATTACTCTGGAGACATTTTATAATATCGTATCTCCACACTTATTAAATTTGATTTTAAATTTCAATGTCAGTAGATAAAGCAGAGCATACGTGATTTTTTAAATAATAATTCAATGAAACATCTTATTTTTCAAAATAGTTCAAGAATATCTTATTTCATTAAATCAATATGGGTATTATTATTTAATTAATAAATCCGAGCAGACAATTGTTGTACGCACGTACGCATAAATGTAAATTTACTTAAAATTTTGCTAGCAATCGAGAACAAATATTTTTTAGCGTTGAATTAACTAAGCAGAAAATAAAGATTTTATTTCTTTGATTGGGGCAAGATAATATCTAGCCATATTACGCACCGTCGTATACTACAATTTGAAGACTTCGAGCTTAGAAGCCATTGCGTTATTGACTTGTCGATTGGAGAATCTCACGGTGAATGGGTTGATCAATAACGAATCATTGCTCACTTTATCGCGCGCGCGATAACAATGTAAGGTTAAATTGGGCCTTCCTATCTTACCGTCATCGAAGCAAGCTGCCGCTTGAGATTTCTTATAAATATAAGATATGATATAAGATGATGAAAAAATTGACAATTGAAAATAAGAGTAGCATTATACTCAATTCTATTTTCATTGTGTTTGATTAACCGGCTTATTTGGGCGTTTTTTAAGATTTAATGACGGGGAGGCGTGAGCGAGGCTGGGAAGCGGAAGCGAGGCTCACTTTTCCTAACGAGGCGCTTAAGATGTATTTCAATTCTAGGTTTAAGGATATTTCACTACAGGGTAAAGAAACGTCACCCTATTGTCAATAACTAGCTCAATATAAAACTATCCATCGACGTTACTGTAGTGTTGCATTCGTTTTATTTTATTAAAAAAAAGCGACCAAATAAAGTAAGAGGTTGAAATGGAAATTTTCTTGCGAAAATGCTTGTATGTTGAATAAGTATTATTATTATGCGCGAGCGATTACGTGGACGCTTTGGTAAATCCCTTGGGGTCTCTCATCTTAGAACCACGTAGCCTCTTTTCCTTCACGTAACTTGAGGGCCTCGAGAGAGCGACGGGGTTGTACCTCTGCGATTTCCGGACTCGCGCACAGTTTCGCAAAACGAAAATATTGCTTTTGACCGAGGGAGGAGAGACTGGGCTTGCCCTGCACGGAGACTTTGTCCTTGCAAAGCCGCGTGCTTTGTCAAATAAACAGAAGCAAGTCAAGGCCAAGCTCGCGCTTCCCTATAGGATGGGCCGCGGCGAGTGACTTCGCGCAAATCCTCGGTGATATTGGAAATAAGCCGCTCTAAGGAGAGGAGGGAGTCCCACGTCATCAAGGCACATCGTGGCGAGGCTGGACGAGCAGCCCACCGCAGCCGTGGTGAGCTCCAGCCTCCACCGGGAGGCCGGGCTTGTTCGCGCACCTTCTACGGCGAGAGGCGATCCCCGATGCGGAGGATATCGCCCTCCCGCTGGCATGCGGCATAGGGGTGTTGACTCTCACCTCGGCCAAAGACTGGAGGTCTTCTCGGGCGCAAGAAGAACGTAGGTGGATGTCCACCTCTTCATTGGGGCGGGGATCCCGGCGCTCGACTGTGTCCAAGCCCAGGGCCGGCCCCTGCGTGGGACGCCGACGGCAGTCCTGGTAAGCGGGGGGCGAAGACTCCAGGGGTCGAGGCCGGTATCGACCCGCGTAGGCGATTGAACTTGAGCAGCGGGTCAGGCCCGTGAACCGGTAGTTTTTCGTCAACCGGGGCCCAGGCCCGGACCGCCGTGTCATGGAGATCAGGATGACCGACGAGGTCGACCCCCTCATGGCCTTCATAGGAAGAATAACGATCCCCATGGAACGCAACGGGGACTTAGGGGACCCTAAGTGACCTCTACCAGTGGAGAGGCCAAGATGTCTCCGTCGTCCTCTGGAAAGGCACCATCTGGCGCCTGGATCCTCGGGATATCTGGAACCTAACAGGACGAACCAGACACTGAAACCGATAGGTGGGCTCGATCCACCGGCCCTATAGACGTACTGAAGACCCTCCTTGTTGAGAATCTTATTAAGAATGCACGAGGTGTCGGGCTGATCGAACGAAAGTCGCTCGGGGATGTGAATTCATACCTTCCGGCTTAGGGATAATTCCTACCCTGATACGTTGCCACGCTTTGGGCATGTGTATTGTTGAACTAGGCAATCCTCATCATTGGGCCCAGGATAGCCTCCGTCTTTCTCTGTAAGAGTTTTGGAAGAACGTCATTCGTTTCCGGTTACTTGTACAGCTCAAAGGAATTTTATTGACCAGCTCACGGTTGATACTTAACTCATTGCAAGACCATCTCCAGCTCTCACTGACCCTTCCTTCATCAACGGTAGTGTCCGTCCCTCCCTCCAAGCTAAGTAAGTGTGTGATGACAAGGTTGATCAAACATTCTTCATATGTATTCGCATAACTGCCGCCTGGTAGCTTGAGACTGCCCCAAACGGTATCAGGATTCCTTGAAAGAATCCTGTTCATCCACGCCACCTCCCTACCTTTATGTGTGCCCTACCGAACCATTTCCAGCTCTCTCTCGCTCTCTTGGCCTCAACCCGACCAGCCTGTCCGTTCTCCACATTATCTGACACTTTCCTTGAGGCCCTCAGGGTTGGCAGTTCCCCTCGTAGGCGCGAACGATGCAGTCGGTGAATTCTTCCGCTGATTTATCTAGAAACCAATGCCCCTAATTTCCTTTGGAAAGTCCGATAAGGAGCACCTTACATCTTGCGTATCGCTCTTTCAGTCTGTGCGACTTGGGCTCCTCAGCATGATCGATGGGTCCTTCCTGGGCAACCGTACTGAAACGCTTATCATAGCATGATAGGACAGGTATGGCTCATCAACTGGCTGAGGATGGACAAGACAGTCCCTGCGGTGCATCACATATGTGGACGACCACGTATTCCACGGGGCTGATGATGCTGACACAGCAAGGAGGAACTTTTGACCTTCTGCGAACAACTGGTATCACTCTGGGAAGTGGGGCTTCCAACGTTCGAGCTTTCATCGATCAAGAGGAATGCATGAACGCCACGGACAAAGTCATCGACGGAGGCGTGGCCCCTCGTTGTTATCCTGGCCCAGTGGGCAATGCCCAGATGACGCTACCTACTGCCAGGATACTGCATGACCGACAGCTGCAAGAGGGGACCGACTGGCACCACTCGCTATTCGGACGGTGGCCTGCTGTTTGCGGTTCAGGGCCACAAGTCGTGCGCGAGGAGAAGGCACGCGTTTCTCTTCGGCCAAGGATCCGAAAGAGGCCCGAGAGGGGATTTTCTGGAGGAGCATCGCTTACTGGAGAAGTCCACCCCAGCAGGACGCTCATCTGGTCCGCGAACCCATTCTTAGACTAAAGGACAGGGATGTTGAGAGTAGGCTCGCGGGCGCGAACATCGAGGACGCACAATTTCAAAAACCCCCACCATCGCTGCCAAAGGGTTCACACGTGAGCCGATTGCTGGTGGAATACCATCACGAGCTAGAGGAGCCAACGTGGGCCCAGCGGGCCCGAAGCAGCCGGCCAAGAGAACCGAGCAAAAGCTGATGGGCGCGGCGCGGTTGGGTGGAGGGCGAGCCCGGAACTGAACCTGGACGGAAGGCGTTAGGTGGGCGAGGAGACCCGGCGGCGGAACAGTGGACACCCCTTGTGCTTAAGCATGGGTAACCCTCGAATGCGAGCTTTATGGATTCAAATGGAATATAATATATATTTAATAGCGCTCTACTCCGTAGCGAATTCTTTTAATAGTCGATCGGGGCTGTTTTCCCGAGTCATCTCATTCGGATCGGACTGCAAGAGTCTCTAGGCCTTCTTTCGAGGTGAAGTTTGTCCTGCCTCCTTCGCTCTTGCTTGAATGAGAATATACCAATAATCTTCGAGGTTTATTCGGATTTCAACAGCGCCACGATTTTCCTCGGAATATAATAAGCTGTTTCGATGTTTCGGTGAAATTGGGTTCGCGAAATGCGTGAATTAGGATTTGCGACACTCGCGGGCTTGACAGACGATGAGTAGGGTCCGCGATAAGTGATAAATAAGGTCCGAAGTCCTCAAGAGTCAAGTATTAAGTCTGTATTAACTAATGCGACTTATAAAAATAAAAGCTAGCGAAAATATGCAAAAGAAGCGTTTCCATGATGCGAAGTTTAATAAAAATGCCAGTTTTTACCAATTACTAATCCCAGTCTCATTACCCGCAAAAACCTCAACGCTTCGAACCTGACTCGACTCGGATCTATTCGGGAAGATAATATGTTAGCGGATAGTGTTAAAAGTATAAACTATAATGATTTTTAACTTGTAAGTAAATTCCGTATTATCTACCAGAAGATAAGATGCTGGGAGCAACGCGAGGACAGATTTCGCAGAGTCCACCGATAATCCTGGCCCTTCCATCGAGCCTAGGTATATCTGACGCGGATTGGATTAGAACGAGGGTCGGGATAAGGCACCGATCGACCGACACGCGGTCATAAAGAAAATTCACAATCGTGCCCGAAAATGGGGACAGGAATGCTACAAACTGGAAGTATGTTATAATACGTGTAAGTAATTCATACAATGGTATAAAAATAAATGCGACAATTAATTGCTCTTCAAATTACTTTATTCGCGTAAAAACATTTGTGAATTATATAAATAATTTCGTGTTTTACACCATAAACATCAAGTTTTAAGGGATCAAATTGTGGCTCGTTATCCAGCTTACGGTCCAATCGAAGATGTTGGACGACACTTTCAAGAGTTGAAAACGTGATCGACCTTTATTGAATTTATTAATTTTGAATGCTTGCATTGTTTTAAAATATTTATTCAAGCACTTTAGAAATGCGCTTAAATTTATTATATTGTTGTCATAATAAGCTCGACGCTGAGCTAATAAATTGACATTAAAAAATTTTTTTAAAAAAGACTTAATAATATAAACGTTATCTATCTCTTTAAAAATGATGTATAAATATATAAATAATATTTTGTATTCAGAATGTGCAACTTAAGACCTTTGGTTTTACCTTTTTATTGGCAAAAAATGTTTTGTCAGGCGTGAAAATCACTCAATTCTCACATTTGCCAAGTTGTGTTTATATCATTAATTCAATTATGTTATTATACATTCGTCGCAGAAAATTGAACGAAAAGGTTCCATTCGGTAATAATAATATTTTTAACTACCTATTCAGCCATCAGTGTTTCATATTGACTTACGATATCAATATTTTTGTACACGATGCTACAATACTCATTTTCTCAAAAGCTTCATGTGCGGCATTCATTACATTTCAATACACACACACACACACACACACACACACACACACACACACACAAATATCACAAAACTAATTAGATATAAAGGGAGAATTGATGAAAACGTTTGAGTATTGAGATTTAATTAGTTATGACAAATATGAGAATTAAACCCACGTGTAGATGATGCAAATGTGGCAAATGACTGAAATGAACAGAAATTTTCCGTAAAAATTAAAAAAGCGTATAATGAACTAACTGATCTTTATGAAACTATGATTTTATGAAATTTACGGTGATAACAATATTTTGAATATTTCTTAGTCAGCATTGATTAATTTGTTAATTGATATTTTGAGAATTGGCAGTTACAATATTCATTATTACGTTACGTGCAATAGAATATATAATAGCATAAGTGACCAACTGAACGGTGTATATTTTACAAATACAATATAGCACGAATTTGAGCGACGAATGACTCACAATCATTTCTACGCATAAAACTGCGTTACCATCGCTCTCGGAAAGAACAACCTTACAAAGCTTAAGGTTATTATCTCTTTATTTGATCTTGTACTAATTATATTTTTAAGAAACCAGAGTCAACAAAAAATTATACATATATATTAATCAATAATATTAAAAATAAACATAAACATAATTTTTCTTACACGTATTAATTTATATAGTACGATAAATTTCAAATTAGAGCTGTTCTTAAATATAATAATTTAAAACATTTAACAACGTCGTTATATAAATATTCTATATAAATATGTTAATAAATTTATTTTATTTTTTAAAATCTCTTTAGACTCTGCTTTCTTAATATTTTTGATATACATTCGAAAGAATAATCAATGATTTTGAAATTCGTACAACGTGACGTAAAATCTAGTTAACAAATAATTTAGTTTCGTTGGTACGGTTTCGAAGTACATTATGATAACTTTATTTTATAGATGTAATTAATTTAGATCAATTCCTCACTAATGATTTAGCGAAGCTGCAGCGCAAAAATTATAATTAATTATGTATAATTTCGCCTATCTTTAATGTCATCGTATGAATTTCATTCCTAGGCGCCAGAATCAAGATAACGTTTAAGTTAAATATTATTCACTTTTCAGTTTCGTACGGAATTGTCGTGCCGACTTCTAATTCTGTTGAATAGTATGTTAAAACTTGCTTTGTGATAATGTAATCTTAACAAGTTACCCATCGATAAGAACTTATTCATCGATTCATCCGCATTGAAACCTAAATTTAAGCGTTTAAAATAATAATTTAAATAATGAACAGCTACTCTATATCGATAGAAAATAGAGAGAAAGCAATTAAATAAGATTCGTCAATAGGAAATTAGAGTTTTTGATAATTAGATAAGTTGTGCTGAGCTGGAAAAGCTTTTACAATATATTAACTATTTTCCTTACGATAGTTGGCATTCTACAACTCGTAAGACCGAAGGCATTAATTTCTCTACTGAATTAAATCGATTTGTAATGACTTGCAATTATTTAACTATATAATTATGGATCATTTTTCCAGTATTTATTTCCTGCTCAGGATGTACTTTCTATTAGCCTAAATAATGACAAAGAATATTGATAAGAAGGTATGGAGATCTTACATGAAATTAACCAAGTTTTTAGCACCAATCGCAGCATACGTTATTTGGTCTTGTCAATATACAACTGCAAAAAATCCCATAATGTGACAAATGTTTTTTTTAACAATGTTGAATAGAAATCGTTAAAGCCTTGCCTATGAGCGCTTAGTTTAGCTTGAAAATTAGAAAGAAACAATTGTGAGAAATCGCCTTAATTACATTTACATAGTTATCAATTAAAATACTTCGATAAATGATAAGATGAGTCGGTATAGCCCTTTTACTAAAACTTTAAGATTTTTTTATTGTGCAGTAAAATATCATCCAAATACAAAAAATAATTTTGGTACTAATTAAAGCACAAGTCATCATGACGTTGAAGATAGTTGCTGAATATGATACACCAATATTGTCGAATGGATAGCATCTTTATATTGTTTACTAAAATCTGGATTAAAGTAAAAAAATGCGAATCTCTCTTAAAGTCTTCTGAGTAAAGAAAAATTGTTCCCTCTTGGTGCCTATATAGTAGCTTCTTTTTATAAAACCTTATAAATTCTCTATTTGCTATTCTCTTTCTTTACATATTATCCTGGCCTCTGAAGTTGAGGCTGTACTTTATACGTTTGCTAAAAGTCCTTAGACTATAATGCACGCATTTTAATTTTGTATCTTTTGTAAAATTTAGAAATAAGTTCTTGAATTCGAACCCATTACTTTTTGCACATTGGACCCAAAAATAAATCAGAGTCTAATTTATCAATATAGACCTGCAATTAAATAAGCTAACTATATAAAAAAAAAGCCCTAACCGTAGAAATATTTTTACTAAGATCATGTTTCAATTTCAATCCTGAATCTTAATCGTTCAAACCGTTTTTGAATATTACATTATCAATAATATAAGCCAATGATGATTCCGGTCTCCCAAACCTAAAGCTACATTTTATTCTCATTTCCGATTGTTGATTACACTTCGTCTAGTGTTAATAATCTCGAATGCAATTGAATGGTGCGCAAATCTTGTTACAGAAATATCTAATCTGCAAGGCTTCGTTTAGTTTCTCAAGCAATATTTGATCGACGAAGCTAGTAAATTAAGGAAAGACGTCAAACTCGAGTACGGACACTCCGTAAATGCGAATAAGGCAAAGCTTTGGGCATTAAACCTTTTGCACCAAAGACTTGAAAAATTTTCAAAAGAAAGTTTTATATATTGTTATCATCGGTAACGGCAATTTAGCTTAAATAAATGTATTGAGTAATTTTAAAAAATTTTATTTAAATTTTTTTATATAACTATTATTTTTAAATAATATATTATATTTGTATGCATATCTCATTATTGGATTCACTGATATACAGTTATATTCGAAATTAGCCACGACATGTTCAAAAGCGTTTGTGGCAAGTACAAGCTGCCTCTTTGTATGTTCCTAGTGAAATTATTATCAGCATGAAACCTAATGAAACGAACGCTCGAATGACAAAGTAATTATCTTTCGTTTAAGTCTGTTCATCGAACATTCATCTAGAACCGCATAGAAACACGAGAAAATACACACGATTTTCAGTACATGCACATCACGTATGGCATTTTATAATAATAATATCATACTCGCTCTCGCTCTCGCTCTCTCTCTCTCTCTCTCTCTCTCTCTCTCTCTCTCGCTCCTTCAAACTTATGCATCCCATCGCGCTTCTTCATGTCGCTCGAGCATGTACTCGAAAAATCTTATTTCGCAAGTAACGTACAAAAACGCCGCAACCGAGTTCATTTACTCGATTTCAAAACTATGTAGTTTTTATTATTATTTGGATAAAAAAGATATTTTCACAGATATTTTCGCGATTTCATTTCTATATGTAAACTCGATGTGTTCTTCATACTTCACAAAAAATAAAAATGAAAATTGTAATCAGGATTCGTTTCGTGTAGCTGCTTTTAAAAGGCCTTTAAAGCACGATCAGCGTGGAAGAGGGTTAAAGAGCCAACGAGGGAGACGAGGGTGCGATCTAGCCAGGTTATTGGGTTCGGATAAAGAAGGCCTCCTTCGTAAAAGCCAAGATGACCTCCGTGCGCCAATTGAATGTACAGGCAATTAGGTTTGGTTGCTGAAATTAATACAATAACAACGTTGTTGACACTCGAGTATTTTACATACGTATCAAGATTTATTCAATATCACCCTCTGACTATTAATAAATTCACTCTCTTAAGACTACATTACATTAAATTATAACCCCTAATATAAATTTAAAATAAAAATTTTAAAGGAAAGAACCATTTCAATTGCAAAAGATAATACAAAGTGTGCAGTTTGAATTAAATATAAAAAGATCGATTTGTATGTATTTCGTAAAAAAAAGAAAAATATATATACATCTCTATATATGTATTATCGTGAATAGAAAACTAATTAATATCAATACCAGCCAATTCCTTAATGGGCGTGAGAAGTGATTCAGGAACAATGGGATCATCTAATGCATTAATAAACACCATAGGTGTTGAAATATTATCAAGATAAAATGCAGAGCTGCTCCATCTGTACAAATCATTTAGGGATTTAAAGTTGTGTACCTGTCAATATAAATATAAATATAAATATAAATACATATGTATATATATACACACATATATGCATGTATTAATAATAATAAGAAAAGCCGTGTCATCAATGATAAAACAATATATTACTTTTCTCGTGTATGCTTCATCTAATTCGGATAAAGTACCGGCAGACACAATATCCTTTTCATTAAGTTTATGCCTCTTTTTTACCTCTTCCGACAGTAATACAGTTTTATGCCTCAAAATTATATTTTTCACAGATTCCGTCATGACGTAGAGGTAAAATCGCCTGAAGTTTGTCCAGTTTAATAAATACTTTGTTCCCCTAAAAATGACGGCATAATATTATATTAAATGCTAAAGAAAATGTATTTCATATCAATATTAAATGTACAACGGTAATTAATTGAAAATTGTACACTCAAATTACATAATAAATCGATGATAAGAATCAATACGTTACGTACTCAATAGCATTGTAGCCTTGACAAATGGAGATACCTCCGATAATATTAGGAAGCTTATTCGTTCCTTGTTCGCCCATATATTTTGTCACTAAATTACCACCAAGGCTAAATCCAACGCAAACTATTTTCGTATTCCGATGTTTCTCCAGTAAGTTTTTCAGCATTGTATGATAATCGTCCGTGTGGCCTGGTTACAATGACACACACACACACACACACACACACATGAGCTTATTAATAATATAATTTATACGTAATGCAGTGAAGTTTGTATAGATTCCTTATTATTACAAAATTGGTGGCGTTAAATCGTGATTTTATACCGCGCATTGCATATTAGACTCATTATATCTCAGGTCCTTGATCACGAAGCTCTCGATCGTTTATTACATCGAAGAGTGAATTTGAAATTGAACATGGATCGTCCACCCGTACTCGTGCGCAATTACGATGATGTAAGTTCGTAAAAGGTTTTTTTCATATCTTCGTAATCGTGCACAGAGTATCTTTAAGCAGATGTTAAAATAGCCTTAATGGCCATTTTTGTCAAGGAAAATAAATGAAAGCGCTAAAGAATAAGCGAATAGTTGCACAGTATTTCGAATATTTATAAGCCTATGTAAGCAAATGAAAAATTTGAGTATTCGAACCGTAGGTGAAAATCCTAGGTGCAGTAACTTTGACACTTGATAAAGCTCCTACATGATTAAGAACGGCGCATCGATATCCATGGCATTGAACGAAATGGACGAATGTCCTGATGTAGACGCTCTCGGAGCTATTGCCGATTCCAGGACAAATGCATATTGTCACATCGTCTGTAATTCAAAATTATCCAGTTCAATATTGAACTTGCGAGAACAGAATACGTTATTTCAATTTTATGGTAAATTCAACATACATACATATTTACGTACCAAACGGTTAAAACTGAGTAAAAATTATGCGCATTCTCAATAATCCACTGCTTAATCGAAAGTATTAGAGAAATGTCAATTCTGTACGTTTCTTATCGATGCGTATGCTTGCTTGTATGTATATAATATTGTAAGAAATATGCACGAAAAATCGTTTGATTTAAAAAAAGCTAAGAGTTAATACTGGTGTAAAGATCGTGACCGCGAACAGTGTTCGACACTGTTTTAACATAGCGATGAAATGAGTTTTGAGGAACAAATTGTTTTAGCTCTCATGCAAGTACGTATAGAACACACTTAGTAGAATACAGATCGTAACATAAATTGGACGAGGGTGTAGAACATAATTTGTCAGACGCAGTTTAGCGGTTGACTTTGGGAAGCCTTGCTCTCAAATACGAATCGTCTGTTTATTAAGCATTCGTGAAAAATATAATGTCGAGGATGTACCTTCGTGTACGTTGCTGAGGGGCTGGTACAAGTCGTAGGTAAGAGTCGTCCCATCTTGAAGTGAAATGTAAACTCGCTCGCCAATAGGCCAGGGACATCGGACTCTGCCAATTACACTGTGGACTATTGTTTGAACGTGGCCACTGAATCCCCATAATCTTGTTGGCTTGTACCTGAAAGTTTTCAATTTTCTCCACTTAGATTGATTATTAAGTGTAAGTATTTTTTGTTACGAATGATTCCGTATACGAGCCCATTTCTCCTCCCAAGTCGCTTAACTTTTCAACTAATAAAAACTTACATTTAAACAACTAAATTAAAATTATTATTATCTTTGAGTAAGTATAAGAAATTAAAGTAATACAGCACGCGTATACAATTCATACCATTTCATACAGCATGTAATGAATGTTATATTTAGATTAATAAGGTAATTGCTATCGGATGATTTTTATATTTTTGAAAATTTTATATGCTTCCTCAATTACCAAATGCCACCATCGTATTTAATTCAATTATAATATATAGGTATAGTGAAAGAAATTGTCTTTTTTGCGTTTTCGTGTACAACACGTAACTTTTTAACTAAAATGTATCATAATTACATATTTGAGAGATAAAACAAATCATTATCTACTGTCAATACACGATCTATAATTACAAATATGATGAAATTTCTTAGAATTGCAGAATGTCTGTACTATTTGCTATTTTCTTACAATTTCGTTCTCTAAACATGTGTAATTTTTTAAAAAAATGATTAATTTTTAACCCAATTTAAACATCATTAATGAAGAAAAGGCGAATTTTATTATCTAATGCAAGATTGTTCAAATCAAATGAAACTTTGAACGTAGTTGTAAAAAATCAAAATATTATCGGTAATGAATTTCATTCAATATTTATTCAATATTTATTTAATCACTTATACAGTGAAATTTACTTTGTTTGTTTTTTTGAAATACATAAAATATTTTGGTTGTTATAAAGCAGGTAAACATTGAAAAAAAGATAAACATTTAAAAAATGAAAGGAATATTGTATGAAGTTGAAATAGTTCATTCAATTGTTTTTTTAAAGTTAATGTCCAAATGTGAAAATATTTGTTTACATTGCAGTTATAAATTTATATACATATGTTACACACAAACATACAAGTGTGTGTGTGTGTGTGTGTGTGTGTGTGTGTCAATGATTTTTGCATGCGGATGAACATAATGTAAGTAACCTTTTAAATAAAAAAAAAAAGGTAAAAAAAAAAAAAATATAATCCCCAAATTAATTATTGTCATGGAATTGAAGAAAATTAAAAAAAGTTTACATTGATAATTATGGAAAAGATTTATATTTAAATTTGTATTATCCATTAAATACGGACTATGATAATTAATCATATAATCGAAGTTTATATAATTGTTATCTGGTTTTATGTAATTGGTCATTGTAAAAAGATGAAAAACATACAGGTTTAATGCAACTCACGTAAAAATACGAATATATCTATATGTGTATACATGTACATATGTGCATGTGCGTATGTATGTACTATTAACGTCGCCTGAATCTTATTCCTTTCAAAAAATCCGTAGGAAACACTATTTCACAGAAAGCATGCGCTGAATAAATAAGAGTGCGTAAAAAATTCAAAAGTGCATTTAGAGGTGGACAATGATACGTAATTGAAGCCTGGAGCTCTAGGCACCGTTTTTCAAGCGGACATTTTCAAGGCCTAATTCGTTTTGATCGCGCTGAAATTGGAATAAGCTGACAATCGATCTCTGTTGCACAATTTAGCTTTAGTCTTTTTTCTTTTTTTTTCTTTCTTTTTTTTATTACGCTAACACTATTTTAAACATCGGTAACCATCATTGGATGAGATGTGCCAACGAGAAAAAAAATAGAAAGCTTACATGTATACTAATGCATTTTAACAAGTATGTCAATTTTTTTGCAAGTGGTAAGAGTTCAATTCTCGCGAGCGAAATTAAACAATTATAGCTATGTGATTAATTTTAATTAAGCAAAACATGTTGATGAAGAAATTCTAAAAACATTATTTTAGATAGAATCTTATCTCATAAAATCTCACATCGCGAGCAACTACGGGCTTTTATTTTTTTGTTTGTTTTCAAAGTTAGTTTCAAGACATGATGTCATATTCATATAGGCCACTATATATTGTATTGATAATTACGTCACTAGTACGTAGCTACATGAATCATTAGCCTTTAGTACACATTTAGCCATATGTTGAGATAATCTGATTCAAATAAAAATTCAACTAGAATCATCGCTTCTATTTGAAAACATTATTAGAAAATGTAAAACATGTCTTTTTTTCATAACAATATTTTATTTAATAAATATATATATATTCATTTGTTCTATGTAATAAAGGGTTGTGTTAAATGTAGTTATGGCATTGACAATGTGAATTTATTATTCTTTTGTAGTGATAATTATGAATTTCATTAATATTTTCATGTGATTTAAAATTCTACCAGCTTAAGTGGATTGTATTTCATTAAAAACCATTGGAATTTTAATTGGTTATTGAAACATTAGACATTTGGAACATTATTGTAATACAACATTATCTAGTAATTATATTAACTTATCGTAATTAATAAAGTCTAATTACATGGATCAATTTTGGTACTTTATAATTAAAAAAAAAAAAAAATAAATCAATCAATCAATAAAAAATACGTATCTTTTTAATTGATTCGCATTTTATTTCTTCATTTTGTCAAGTGTACATTATGAAAAAGTAAGAGTACTAAATTAATTCAAAAATACTTTTCAATTTTTTAACAAAAATATTACTTTGTGGAAAATGATCAATACGCAAAATTCCAATAAAACGGAATAAAAATGATTTATAAGTCAAAATTTGAAATGCCACACATACACATAAATGTTTCTTATAAATGCAAATAGATAAAAAAAATTAGTACTTTTAAATTTGGTATTTTAAAATTGCGCTGAATTTTAAAAGCTTGTTTTTACGATACATCACTATTGAGAACGAGGTGCGTTTCACTGAAAATATTTCTCGAATTCTTAAAAATGTCTTTTTATTCATTGGACGTGCAAAAGTATTTATGATTCATATAATAACTACTGGATAATAATAATACTGGAAGATTATAACCATTTTTTTTTTAATACCTATTTCTATAACTTATAATGAGCACCGTGTTATTAATTTGAGTAATTGTTGAATAAATACAGAAGGCGTTCGTGACTTTAATGAATACAAATTTAACGCAATAGGCATTTAACTCCATTACCTTTTGTAGTCGCAATGAAGTGAAAAACGCTAGAAGTATTTGTTATCAGCAAAACATTCTGTTAATTTGTTAACTATAAAGCGAAGCTCAAATTTCAATAAGCAATAATTATTGGCCAAAGTATTTTGTAAATAAACGATTATTGATATTATCGATCAGCAAGTTCCCGCGGACTCCGATAACGATATATGCGCCCGACTTTCCTGGAAAAGTTAATTGTTAAAGCCCGAAAAAGCTCAAATATTAATCGCGCCAGGCTTGCAAAGTGATCGCGGAGAAATCGCTCGATAATGAGACCAGTCTGGTGCTAATTTTAAATAATGTCGTTTGCATTGATAAAGAACGATAAGAGGCCGACAGTCCAGAAGCAACGACAATACAAAAGCCCCGAGTAGAATATCGCGTATCTTGAGAGCCCGTGTCCGAGAAACGAGGGACGGTAATCGGTAGAGTAGAAATAATAGAAAAGAGAACTGACTCGAGGGTCAATCGAGCTTGGCAGCATAGGCGCTCCTAAAGCCGGAAGCTATTACAAAAGCGCGCGCCGCTTTATCGCGGTCCACTTAAGATGATAGTAGGCAACTCCGTTGGCCAAGAAGATGGAACTCGTTTGCAGAGTCAACGCATTCGGTAGCTCGAGCTGGACAATCGGACGAGCGACTCGAGGGCCCGAAATGGGGTCGCGCGATGATTCCTGTGGCTGTACCCTGGCCCCGATCAGAACAGTCTCCGAGTCCTCGTCTGGACCGCGGGGGAAGAACGAGCACCTCCGCCCAACTATTGCACGGCTGAGCAGCTAAATACACCCGAGCACTGCTGGCCTCTGAGCGAGAGCAATCATCCTTTACGAGATACCCGATTCTCGGAGATTACTAATGTAATTGCTTATCTTTAGAAAGCGATTGTAATCCTCCCGCAAGACTTGCGTATCTAATCTACCGGATGATGCCTTATGTGTTTATATTCGGAGTCTTGGAATAACAATCGATTTCAATAATCGATTTCAACTAATTATAACAATGATCGATAAACTATGATTTACAATAGCTTATAGGCGTGTAATACTGATCGCGAATAAAAAGATTCGCAGATGCGGATGATCAGCCAATGTATGGCATATAAAATTTAAAACGATGGGCGCTCTCAAACAGGACGACCATTTTTACTTTCTTCTTTGGCATAAAAATTTTTTACTTTTTTCGCGCAAGGTCGACGTACCTCACCTTCGAATGTATGTGACTTTTAAGAAATGTAGAACTGTTCGGCATTTCTCTCGCGAGAAATCGAAGCTTATCTACAAAAATGCGAAGATCTCGATGATCATAAAAGGCACGATTGAACTCATTAACGATTAATGTACATATATTGATATATTGATCATTCTTTAACAGAAAAGAATACAATTATGCACGAATCGCTGTGATTTGATATTGTATAAATACTGATAATACTTAATGAATGTCCATGACCTTATAATTAAGAATCACTTGAGAAAGATCGCGTCCGTTTATAACGATGCTATACCACAATCAGTATCCACTTTACAAAATTTAATAATTATTGGACTCGATTTTAAATGAGTTTAGTTTAATATGTTAATCGCTTCATCGATCTTTTTTTTTTAAATATGGAAAGTTAGAAAAAAGTATAGAAGCTTGAACATTCAAATTATAAGCGCTTACTATTTATTTCGTATTCGAGAAACCTACTCATATATATTATAATATATATATATATATATATTTTAAACAACAAATTAGTAATGCAGAAGCTATTGAAGTAAGGATCATGTGCCCCACTATACTTAAATGCTGTAACTATATAATCGAAAGCATCAAAATTATCTTTTTTGGGTTAATGATGCCTGATTTCTCGACTTAAGCCTTTCTTATTTCAACATTCCACGCCAGTGCTAAACATTATGAACCGGATGTTGATGATCACTTTCCTACTTCCAAGAAAAGAAACATAGAATTGACTTTGAACTCAAAAAAGTAGCATCATGCTTTTATTATTTTTCCGACCGATTCAATTATATTATTTTTATTATTATTTTTCGAAAATTATGGGTTGATGCTTTTATTAATTTGCGTACAGGTATTCAATTATTAGTATTGTCTTATTTGAATACATAGAATGCATTTTTCACAAGTACATATATAAGCTTCCTCCTTACTAGAAGGAAAATGTATGAAAATTTATGGATTTAAATACAAATATTGAATCAACATTAAATTTCCAGTTTCAATAATATTTAACGAAACAAAAGAAGTTTATAATGTAATAAAAATAAATACTTGATCTTCTCTTGGCTTCCCGGATTCAAAAAAAAATTATTTAAAAACTTGTTACTACTTACTTTTTATATAAATAATAAAAGTTTCTAATTTCATTAATTGCAAAGATGTTAAGTTTTGACATTTTTTTGCAAAAAAATTAAAATAAAATAGGAATTAGTTAAATATATTAGAATGCTTAATTATATACATTAAATCATTGTATTGGTTAAAATTAATCTAATTCAATTTTTTTAACTTTGTAAGAAAATTGCCTAATTGTGTACTCATTCTTTCGGCAAAAATATTACTCTCCAATCTAAAAAGATCAATTATGTTTGTTTTTCTAATGATTGCTAAAGGTTTTTACATATATTGTATATATATATTTGTAAACATAATATTTGTATATATATATATATATATATATATATATATATATACATACATACATATATAAAACAATGCATTTTCGATTTAGATGTTCCGTACACAAAGCATTCAAGTATTGTTTTCGTTCGTTACCGAGTTGAAATGCTTGTGTCACAAAATCAAAAGATATATTAAAAATTTAATATTCTTCCAGAGGTTCTAAATAAGGTATGGCTGAAGATCGAAAAAAATGACAAGTTTGTACCATTTTCTCTTCGTTCTGGCCTTCTTAAAAAATACAGATATTAGGTGTTCACTGAAATCTTAATAAATCATCGAACGGCTCAGTCGGTGAAAGTATAGTCGTATGCGCTAGACTCCTTTATTTCCATGACGTGTGACTCGCGTCGAGTTTTCAACGGTACTCTAAACATCTGGCCGATGCTTACCTAGCATATTTTACACATACGAATCGTTGATCGCGATATTTAATCTTAAAAAATGTTATAGTATGCTCGTCCAATGTTTTCTTTTCTTTTCTTTTAAAGAACAACAGAGACTAGACGGTAGTAGAAAACGAGATAAGGCGCGCGTTATTTAAAACTGAAAATTTGATGCCTTAGAAATATTTAGCCATGAGTGTGATTAATACTAATTGAATAATTGATAATGTACAGATATATTTATAGTACACGAGATTAATCAAGCGCTCTTTAAGTGTACACGTTGAATTTCTTTAAGAGGAATAAGTAAGGAAGAAACATTATTCTCTTAAGTAATTTATCTTTACATTCCGCACGCGTACTTCAAAATGAATTTTACTCGTCGAAATACATTTCACCTTATTTAACCGTGGTGTACATGTAACTTCAATTGAATATGTTTAATCTAGCATTGTGGGCTTCATTATTATGCGAAGGGTAATATGCAAAGAAAGATTTGCGAAAAAAAAGCTTCCTCTCGCCTATACGGTTTCAATTCAATATTGTTTTATTCAACGGCATAAGCAAAAGATTAAAAACGCAGAGCTGGTATTTATTATTGAATGTTGGAAATTGATTTTAAGGAACGAGTCATTGTCTCTAGGAATCGGATCTTGCGTGTAATTAAGAGAGATGAGTTTTTAACGCTTGCTTCAGCTACAGCTCAAGCAAACGCGGATGGACAATTGGGTAGAGGCGAGAGCGGAAATACACAAAGGGAGAGATACATATTTTTTTCCCACAGGTGTGGACCTCGTCCAGTCCTAGGGCTTACACTCGATTCTTCTTCTCGGTAGCGTGTCAAGCGGTTGTATTACCCACTAGATTCCAGATTGATAGCGTCGTAAAACTCGAAGGGGTCGTCCGAGCTTCTAATCGCGCGAAAGGACGGACGACGAGCAGACGGCAATTACAAGATAAGGAGTAAAGACGAGGAGCGCAAGCAAGCCGAAAAAAAAGAACTCCGCGTGCGTATAAACGTCCGGGGTCTCGCAAGGTAACGAAGAGGGAATTCCTTTGAGAGATTTTCAGCGGTGCTTCAGGACTTCGCAGGCATAGCGAGGCTGTTGGCGAGGGTAAGGCTCGACGAGCCCTTCCGGGGAAAGTCGCGCGGCCGCTCTTTAAAAACGTCTCCCAATGGCCATAAACCCACATATATAGATATATATATATATGTATATATATGAATGCAGCTTTCTCGAGGCGGCTGAGCTGCATATAATTATTCCCTCGAAGAATCAGTGGCGAAAGATTTAAAGGCACGCCGTATTTTTGCAAATTTTAATCAAATTACATCCGTTTTTCTTCTACGCCATTCTATTCTATAAATAGCGGAAAAATTTCATAACCACTCTCAACGGAAATTTGTACGATGAACAATGCTGCATTTTTTAATTGAAGCCTTTCATTAGAATCCGTGTAACTGGCATCTGCACAATGGACCATCGTACGGAATTTGTTATTTTTAAAACGTTTATTTTAATCACAATTACTTTCTTATGAAGCGTAACAATTAAAAATAGTCCGATTAAAATTACAATTGATTGTATTTCAAATTTAGTTTATTTTTAAATGACTATGAAATCCTCTGATTAAATAAAATTCTCTCTCTCTCTTTTTCTAATTATAATAGCTAATAATAACAATAATAATAATAATAACAATAATAACAATAATAATAATAATAATAATAACAACAACAATAATAACAATAATAATAATAATAATAATAATAATAATAATAATAATAATAATAATAATACACACGAATATTTTTTAAGTACAATATCCAAATTTGGTATGGTTTGTTCAATATAAGTAATGTATTGTTTAAAATTAAACAAACAAAAGAAAAAAAAAATTTTATTTTCTAAAATATACTCAAGCTTTAAAGTTGATAAGTTACACTCAATCTATTGTATGTTATATAAATATTGTTTTACTGCCACCATTCGACTTTTACTACCAAACTTTGACTCAGAGATTTATTATCTAAATTTTAAGATTGATTGCAGCGAAAATATGAGTACACGTACAACAGTAAGCGTTACAGTGGTGTTTTGATCGTAATTACGATGTGCAGAAAATGCCAATCAACATTTTTTGTTTCATTTTTTTATAGACTCCTATTGTCCTATGCAAATATATTGATACAGAAATTCATCAAAAGAAATAATAGAACTTTCCTTATTTTATAATGGCTACGCAAGTAGACGAATAGTGAAAGTTTAGACAAAAGCATGGTTTCATACATTTCACTTTAAAGTTAAAAAAGATTTTATTTGAAAAAATATCATTTATCCATTTTTGATAAAAATACAGTCGATTAGAATCATAATTTTTTCTATTGGATGTTTGAAGATAAAACATATTATTTTTAGAAAATACGTCATTTTGATTAAAAATAGTTTTATCGCCGTTTAGAATCATAAGAAAATGATATAAAAAAAAACAGCGGGTTCAATGCTCGTTTTTATGTACTTCCAATTGGCCAGCTAAGCCACAAACGTTTTACATTCCCTATTTCAATAAATCTTTTAAAATAAGAATTCGCATTATTTATTGAGACCGCAATAGTAAATTAACCGATTTCTTTAATTGCTATGCAAGTACATTAATTGCACGAGGAAAAATGTTTGCTAAGTCAAGCAATGTTTTATATTTGATTTCTTATGTATGTATATATATACATTTTGTTCCGATTCATATTTAAAAAAAAAAAAATTACCTAGTTTTGTAAAAAGCACAAAAACTTATTCTGAGAATGAAATATTAATTAAAATTATTATATTTTCTTCACTGAAAACCATGGATATGTAACATAAAATATAGATTACCAATAAATCTTGGTGCTTCTGCTTTGTGACAATGTAACTTTAGCCAATTCGATAACAAACTCATTCCAAGTGTAAAGTTATAGAATGTCGCAATTTTTATATAAAATAGACATAAAAGGTATTGAAATTGTGCATTGGTCGTTAAGCTCAACTTTGTGCCAGTATTAATTTTGAAGAATTCAATGTACCACACGTAAATATTTATTTAAGATTTTATTCTAACATTTGCTACTACATTAAGAATATTATTATTTATTCAATTTATATTGTATGAGACTCACTTCCATAAAAAATTCAATGTCACATTCAATGTCTTTGTTCTTAAAATGGGGCATAATATAAAATAATAAAGGAAGGATATTCACAAAGCCCACGTATGCAAAAATCCTTCGTATTGTAACTCGTATTTTTCCCGGTGAAAATCAATATCTGCGCACATGCATTGTGAATGTGATGATGGGAAATTAAATAAATTCATCGGAATTTAAATTGTAAATTACAGAGAACAAACTGATTGAGTGAACGAAATCAATGCCTATCATCGACCTCACCGTTTATAAAAAAAAGTATACAAATCGATATCGATGAAAAATTATTCGCATGCACAACCAACTCTCGCATACGCACTCACTTATCCAGGGGTAAGTAGATTCTAAAAAAAATCTTGATCGCTTGATGACGGAGGCTGTGAAACTACATTTATGGATGATAAAAAAATAAAGCTCGCCTAGATAATAGGAGTGACCGTTTAGCACTAAAGTTCTAAATGCCATTAATATACCGTAATATATGCTTTAATATACGATTTGATGATTTTATACATGTTGGTAAAATGCGACGAGGCTCTTTATAAAAAATGTCAATATAATTAATAATTTGCCTCGACAAGACTTGAGAACAAATGAATTTTCAATTTTTTTAATATACTTATACAAAATGATAAATGAATTTAAAATTTTTTTAGCGGAGATGATTTTGTTATTTAACGAAAGAACCTCAACTGAAAGAACCACGACAAATTATGTGCGTACAAACGTTATAAGCATGTGGTTTTCACTTGTAACCAATGATTAAAAGTCATAGTGGAATGTGCAAGCCAATGTTATTCTGTTTTGAACGATATTTTGTGTTTGTTGTTGTATCAAGAAACACATGAAAGCATTATGTATTGGCTCTTTTTTCTTATTTGTTCCAAGTAAAGTGTAAATAAAATTTTTATACCCGTCACACATTGCTATGATCGATTTACCTTAACTTTGCTTTAAAAAATATGCAATTCAATCAGCTCTAAAAAACAGACATATCATCTTGAAATAACGTTGCAATACGTGAAAAGCATTTTACGTGAGACATTTGTCAAGTATTGATAAAAATCGACAGTATTAACGAACGAACAGTAGAATTGAAAAACTTTATTTATTATGTTGCAAATTAAAAAATTAAGTGATTCGTTTAAATAATCAATATATATGAATACTTTTTAATTGTAATCCTCGCGGGATTCTTTTTTGTTAACAAACCTTTAACTAGCATATCTTCATGCATATTTTTAAAAAATTGTATTTTTATCATCTAACTTTACATTTACAACTCAATACTGAAGCCACATAAAAATATTATACATGTATATATGTATTTACAAAGTCATTCTCCAAATTTATATATAAATTTATTTGTATAACCAGTAACATACTTTTTTTTAGAATTATTAGTGAAACTCCAAGATTTTTCTATAATGACTTTTGACCTATATTACAAAAATTTTCTTTATAGTCACTAATATAATAAGTTATTATCAATGAAAATAATGAAAAAAGAATAAAAAAACTATTAAAGTAGAGGTTACTTTAGCAAAAACCTACAAAACAAATTAAACTATACGTTATTCGTAACAAAAAATTGATCATTAGAGCACCATCAAGAATTCTGTCAAGAATTTATCGTTTCTTTATTCTCATAGAAATACCCATGGTAAATATAAAGAGTAATTAATTCCTAATAAAACAAAAAGTATTTAAATATTAGGTATGTACTTTGTATTAATATAATTTCGTCTTTAAGTTTCGTGCAAAACTTATTCTAGCGTAGTAAAAACATTTAGCGTAAAATGAAATTAAATAATTATCAACACACAATATCAATTACAAATTTTTTTTGTAATTTATACGTGAACATTTTTAGCTATTATTATCTCTCGCATAGATATTTATTTTAACATTATGCTTGTTATTGAATTCTTCTATAATCAGTTTCTATAAAATTGTATACTGCTTACATGACAATTGTTTTCACGATTGTGTACTTTTAACAACGCAATAAGTAACTTACATCAATATAAGTTATTGTTAAATAAAAAATTTACTGGTTTATGAATATTGATTTCATGTTATATACAGATTTGATATAATCGTAATAATATTAAGAATAAAATTTTCGAGTTTATTTAGGGTATTTTCTTCTAATTCACTAACTTTAGTCAAATAAATACTACTATACAAATCTACATAAGTAATAAAAAAAACTTTTAAAATAAAGTTTTTATTAAAAAAAATATTATCTACACTTTTAGTCACGTTATGCCTACATATTTCAAAAACATATTTTTCAAGCGAATATTTAAAAAGAAAATAAGTAAATATAGAATTAGCGGTTTTGTAATAATTAATACTTTCCATTTTCACATCGAGCTGTTCCCTTTAAGTAATTTTAAATTTAAGAAGAATTATAAAGCCGATTCATAATGTTATAGAACATGTATATAATTATGTTTTAGTGTCGAGTTTCTTTCAACTTGCAATTTGTTGAATCTTATTTTTTTAGTTATTTATATACACTTGTTTGGTTAAGGATCATTTAATTAACAATAGTTTCCTATATAGCAGAGACATACAATATTAGTGCTATCTATACAGTTTTGTTTAAAAAAAAATAGATGTAAATAATTGTAGATAACAAAACTTTTCAATAGTTAACCTTGGAACAAAACATGTTAATAAAAAAACTTTAGATTAATTTAACGCATAAAAAAAAAAAAATATTTTCTTATCAATTTTAGTAATATGATTTTGTTAGTGAGAGACTCATAATAAGATTCTTTTAATTAATTTTTAATACTTAATTAATGCTTAGTTCACACTTTTTTGAGATAACAGTATCAAATCCTACATATAAATCCCATACCATAAATTCGTTTTATAAATAATCTTTTTTCGGTTCAGACTAAAATAATTTTCCGGAACATATAAAATTCCTTTCAATTAGTTAAAATAAAAAATGGCGATTGCCACTTTAATCTAATTTCAAAATTGATTTCAAGCTTTTAGTATCTATCAATACAGAAAATTTCCAGCATCACATATTTAAGTATAATATGCACCTTATATAAATATATATATATATATATTCATGGATTAATAATCGATAAGTGAGTATATTGTCAATAAAAGATGATCAATTTAGTAATAAAAAAAATTACATTCTCAAATCGCTACGTAATCCATCGATTAACTTTGGAATGTGCACACGAAGGGAGAAGTTTTAGCGGCATTCGCGTTACTTTTATAAATCATTAGGTCACAAAAACGCACAAATGCATTTGGCAATATTTTTTGAAATTTTCATTACGAGCATAAAAAAAAGTAATGGGGCTAAATTAAAAGTAATGTAAATTTGTAATCGCTAAAGAAACGTATGAAATTTTTTTGATAAATATGCAATTGTTTGAACATCAATCTTGCTACTGTGTAAAAATTTGTCAGCGCTAATAGTAATTTACATTGCATGAAATGCACCGCAATATGTGAGCATGTATAAGCTTAAGTATTTGCACCAAATATGTATGTCAGCTTTTCTGCATAAATTATCGTTGCATATATCGTTGTAAGTCATAATAGAAAAAATATCAATTACTCCATTGATAAATCTGTATGAAAACAACATAGTGTATGACTTCTGAATAATTGATTGCCAATACGAATGTAAGTATTATGTTCGAAAATAATAGGTTTAACATTATTAAGCGCAGAGACAAAAACTGAAACTTATTTAGTTCATATATGAAAAAAAAGTGAACAATAATGAATACTTTAATATATATTATTTCATACACTCTATGAAGGCGTCACAAGGCTTGAATTCATACTTAAATACTAATTCTACGAGATCGATGTACAATGTCAAGCATTATTACTAACGATAATTTGTCACTTTTGTAATAATCACGAGAATAGTAAACATCTAGGAGTTAATTGGAAAAGCAAGCGAATTGGCAAATATTCCATCGCACAAGTTCTTTTATTATCGGAAAAATATCTCAAAAATACGCCGTTGGAGTCGTGAAATATGAGTCCCAGTGACGCGATTAAGAAAACCGAAAAGCAAACGTTACTCTTCTCTTCCCCTGGAACAGGTACTATATAAAAGGGCCAATTCAGGTACGTAAGACGCCACTCGTGTTTATTTGTCACTGACCGATGAATTAATGCGGCGATCCGTAACCTTTTTCTGACTGCTCGGTATATGGATTTTTATAATAACTTACTTTCGAACGAATAGCGGCCTGTCACTTATGGATCCAATAATAAAACTCATATTAATTATTGGCTCGTTTAATTTCTCGTTGAAGCTTACGCGAGTACAAGCGCTGTAATCTTTGCACATCCTATTCTCATTATATCTATTGCACACTTATTCATTTATACGCAAGTATTATTGAATTTTGTTTCGAATAATGCTATAATTACGTTTACGAAAAATTGCGTTAAAAAAATGTTTTCCTTAGGTATTCGTGAACTATAATGCATAAAAAGTCCGATAAGGCCAGTTTAATATATTTTTTTGTATTTATTAGAGGACAGTTGACAGTTTAATGATGATGAAAAACTTCAACTGAATTCTTGCCTTCAATAAGATTGTGTATAACAATTGATTGTTTTATTTTTAATTTATAAAATTGCACATGTGCTCTATGATCGAGTTTTAAAGTTTCTACAATATATTAACTTTTTACTCTTTTCATTTTAAAACTCGTTTAAATCTTCTGCCAACTAATTTTCGCGTAGTTTATTACTGTCATTAAATAATAAGCGCAAAATAAACTAAAATTGGTCTTGTAAACTTTATTTCCATCAATTTCGAATCGATTAGTGTTTTAGTCAAGCTGTAGCGAGCATTTATACAAATGTAATGTATAATTATAAAGTTTAATCAGACAAATTGGCGTTTAAAGACATTAAAATTTGTAATTAATTCAGGCAGAGAATTTTTTGTTTACTTTTTCTAGATGCAATTCATATATTTAAATACGTCGAAAATTTGTATTGTGGGTTTTGTATTAATAAATGGGTATTGATTATTAATTAAAGAAGTACATTTATTAAATAATTTTAAACATAAGGCACACGTGCGAGATAGTCTTATCGTGGCAAAGCAACAAATGAATTAATCAAGGACAATTTTTTACGATGTATACTATAAGTCTTTGAGATTTGTTAGAAAATGAATCGTCTATAGTATAAACTAAAAATTACCGATATATTTAAACGTGTTTACTTTTAAAGAGAATCGTTGTTTCCAAAAATTGGCAAAGAAACTTTAAACTAGTTAAAAGTCACAACTTGCGAGCGTTATATGTAAAACCTGAGTTACATTACAACTCCTCTTAATGAAAAGAAATTATCGAACTGAAGTTCTTGCGTTTAATGACTGCAAACACAATTAAACTGAGGACAAATCCGAATTTACTGCTCAAACAGTCGTGACAAGATTTATAGCTAATATTAATGGTAAAACAATTGTAATTTTACGTGCTGTAGGAGAATGATATTTTATAAAATGTACATCAATTACAATATTAACAAACGTCAACAATATAAAGCTAACCATTGGGGAGTAAAGTAAAGCCAAACAATATATATATTTGCTTTAATTAATTACCAATAGGAAATCGTCACCGTGGTGTTATTATTGTAAAGAAAAAAAAACAAAAACAAAAAGCGAATAAAAGTATTGGTCAACAATTCCTCTTTGACGAGCGATACACAGTCGCAAGTGGCTTAGCAAATGGTGAGTGCAGCGATTTTCCCAAAGGTATCTCCGTGTAAAATGACCACCTCTTGGTCGAGCACATCTCACGAGCCAACCTACATTGTAGACGTAAGAGCCAACCTAACCTCAAAAGGACGCCAACGCGTCCGGAATTTGGGCTTTCGACAGCAATGATGTAGATCGCGGATGAGGCGAGGGCCGGAAAATTCATCGATAACGACAATCGTCTCGGCGTAATTCGATTTGCCTTTCAAGCGGTGCACTCGCCATTCGAGGAAGGAGCAGCTACGAGCTCGGCACGATACGCGGACGCCTCGAGTGCCGGGGGGCTCTTTCTTGCTGCTCCGGCATCGATCGCCTTGCCTTTTTTCAAGGTTAAGCTAAGCTGCGATGCACGTATAGGCTGCTCTTGGCAAAATTGAGCACTCGAAATTACAGCTTAAAGGGTAAGGACTGCGGAGCTAGCCGCAAGGTGATGATTCTTTGCTAACGCTAACGATGCGTTGCGCGGCTCGGGCCACTCGAGATTGCTCAAAATGTTTTCCAAACAACGCACGCGGATTTGCGCGAGGGTCTGCCGCCGCCGCTCTTACATTATCCTCGCACCGATAAGCGCGTGCGGCTCGTGGGACTTTTAAACGAGAAGACCTCGTTAGCTCGCGACTGTCGTTGCGCCCATCGGGCCTCTTTCGTACTTTAATTTTTATCCCAACTAGTGAGGACGGGCCAGCTCTAGCCGATAGCGCTAAGAAAATTATCGATCGATGTCTTTACAGCCTGCCCAATAAATAATACGATCCGCAAGATTGCTAATTAATAATAGTGCAATTTGCTTAAGTATTCGAGAAACGCAGAAGCTTAATCGGAGCTGTCGTTAATTCGTTAGCGATTCTTTTTTAATTACGGTGGCGAGCGGCTCGGTGTCCACTTTCTTTTCAGGTGAAAGAAATGATCCACGTCCCATTGACGAAATTACTCTACGTATTTAGAAAGCGAGCAATCGATCTCGTGCTGCGTACGTCCGTACTTTCTTGCCAAGCTCGACAAAAAATATTGCTCGCGAGGAGTGCATTTCCGGGTCAGGGGCTGGAGGGGCCTGAGCCGCGCCGGTGGAGATAATTGGGTGGCGATTATTTAATCCTCTTCCTAGGAATCCGCTCCTGTTATGGATCCTACGCGCGTAGCCTTTAGGGCTAGAATCGGCCGAGTCGCCAACGGAATCGGAGGCCCCTGAGATAAATGGTCGAAACCGGAGAAAAACAAAAGTAAATAAAAACGATAAATGACAGGATTTAACCTCGTCACACTTTCTAATTGGCAGCTCTACGGCCACGGATAAGAAGCTGATGGTAATGGTAAAACACGAGCAAATGCAAAACTCGGTTTTTAAGACTCGGGAGGAAGAAATAGGCGTCTGTTAATGACGAAAACGTCAAATGAATTAGCCTCTCAATTCGTAAGAATTTGCCTGCGCTTAAGCGCGTACCTGTATATGCATTCGTGGTGAAAATAGTCCGAGGGTATTTCACGGAAACGTGGCTGAAGCCACGAAAACAAATCGGTCCAATAAATAATCTAAAAGCCATTGTATAGATTGATCCTCCGGGAGGCTACTTGTCCTTGATTTCCAAGAGTCTTTCGCGTGGAAGTTCGGCCAAACGAATATCTTTGTTTCGTCAAGGCTTAAAAAATGGCAACGCTATTGTGGCCTTTCGACGCTATCAACGAGACCTTGCCAAATAATGAATCGAGGGAGGAATAACGATTGAGCAGCAGTGATAAGGAGATCGAAAGTAAGAGGGAACCGCGGTAGAAGGCGACCTTTCGACGTAGGATCGTCGGGTATGAGGGGGGGGGGTTTCGAGCTATGGCTCGTCCTCTGGCCACGAGTGCTGGGAAGGGCTCGGACTAAAGAAACGGAGCGAGAGAAGCGGCCGAGGTGGAGGCGGGCGTCGAAGGGGAGAAGGAGCGAAGGACTGGTACTCACGGCTCGGAGATGACGGGCGTGATCTTGAGCACGGTGCTGAGGAAGTTCTGGTCCTTGCAGACGAGGACCGGCTTGAGGGCGGCGCTGTTGACGTTGAGTATCCTGAAGAGGATGCAGAGGATGACAGCCACGAGGGCGAGCAGGGCCGTCGACATGTCGGCTGGTCGCCCGCGAGGCTCGAGCTGATCTCCCCGGTCGGGAGCACGCGCTGTCACTGGCTGCGGTAGGGGGGGGGGGCGGGGAGGAGTAGGTGCTGTTGGACTGCGCGCGCGCGATGCTGCGCAAGGATCGCGAGGACTCAGGAGCCCGACGTCGCTGGCGCGGCGCCTGTCGCCGTCCTCGTCCTCGGCACCGTGGCTGCTGGTGCTCTGGTCGGGCCGGGCCCTCGGTCCATAAAAAGCCGGGCCTCGGGGCCTGGGGCGCGACCTCGGCTCCTCGGCTCAGCTGCGCCCTCGCTTCGGGCGAGCGCGTTGAGGTTAGGGCGCGCGACGACGGTCTCCGAGGATCGCGGGAGGACTCGGCGCTACTCTCGGCGTCGGCGGCACTCGACCGAATGGCCCTCGGCGACGCCCCACGGCGGAATTATAAAGTTGCGGCGGCTCGGGGCGCACACGACCACGGCTCGAAGACGCACGGCGTAGAGGCGCGCGAGGAGGAGGCTGGAGGTTAGTGGGCGAAGAGCCGCGATCGAGGCGCGAGGAGCGACGCCTCGCGCCGACTGCCGGCGGCAGCCGTGGACGGACCAAAGCCCGATCTCGCCGGATCTCGCCGGGGGCGACTCCTGCGGGCGTCTCCTGCGGGCCCCGGGGATGGCGGCCCACCCGGAGCCTGCCCCGTTACTCGCCGCGCCTCCTCCTAATACCTGAGCTCTCCTGGCTGGCTGACTAGCCCTCCCTCTCGCCCCCCCCCGCCCTTTGTCCATTTATCCACCACCGGGGCCGTACTTCTTTCTGACTTTTATCGTTTAGAAAGTCGCTGGTGTCCCTCCACCCAGGTGCAGCGGAGAAATTCCCCTCTTTCCTTTTTCTCAATTATCTCCCTCTCCGAGTCCGTTCATGATTTATGTGTATCAATATAATACTCCGCTTCAATCGCCTACTCTTTTAAATTCAAGGCCTTCGCCTTTTATTTATTAACCGTATTTTGCGGGCACTTACGCGCGCCTGGAGCCAAAGAAATTTGTAACAACGGTATCGACTTTCCACAAAATCAAAACCTCCTTGCCTTCTTTAATTATTCCACTCTTATTTTCCTAAATATCACGCGTGCGCCAAGCTTTTCCTTCGAATTTCGTTTGAATCTTTTTTACAAATAATTCCAGCCTTGCTGCTGTTAAAAAAACCAACGACTTATTATTGGCTTATTACATAATCATATATCTTTTATAGAAGCCTACTTATCACACATGACTTATGTAAGGAGCAATACTTCCGTTTCGTTATAAATATTTATAATTTTATTTGCACTAAAAACGCTTTCGTTATAACAAATACTTCGTATCTTCTACTACGAGAGCGTAAATTTCCCATTCTTTTAATTAGCTCAAATGTACTCCTCGCATATTAAACTATTTGGATTTTAAAAATAAAATTAACCGTAAAATATTTATTTATCTTTATGCAATTAATGGAATATAATTTCTAATGACCTGTAAAATGCCATATAACCCGTACAACAGGTGCTTATAAAAATCTTCAAATTTTTATGTTGCCTCCATTGACATTTTCAGCTAAATATATCCAAAAAACTCCGTTCACACGCTACCGATGAACATCTAATTTAATATTATCTTTATGAATTAGTATATGACAATTTGATTTTGCTACAGCAACGTAACTTCCCGAAGTAAATTATTGTTACTTTAAGTCATAATTATATAATATTCTCTGTTCGCCGCTTTTATCCAGTATTTAGATTCAATTTCGATGGCAATGATTGAAATTTTAATATTTTGTAAATAATATAAAAATGATCATATCTTCGTTAAATATTCGTTCTTTTCCCATACCCTTTGCTATTTTTTATTACAGATACGATTTCGGTTCTTATTTATCATAAATTATAAGTACTTAAACATCCTAAAAGTTAAATATTAAAAAAAATTATATTTTTTGTTACGCAAAAAATTGATTCTATGTTACGAATTGATAATAGAGAATAAACCTTTGTTTCTTTATGAATAGTTGTACTGAATCTGAATTTCTTTTTTAAACCAGGACCTTTTTTTAAACCTGAAATTTCTTTTTTTATGAAATTTTGATGAGACATATTTTATTTTCCCTGTTTTACAATATCAGATGTTTATTAATAATTTTAAGTAAGAAAAGATCCTTTCTTATTCAAGCGTAACATATTCAATAAATTAAAACGTTAGAAAAGTAAAAACGTGAATAATTTATTACGTATTCCTTTTTTTATATCAGGGTAGAAATTAACCAAATTAAAAAACTGAATATTCGTAATAGATTTTCTGTGATATATATATAATATTTTCTAATTTATGTAATACTAATAAACATTGCTTAAATATTGACTTCTTTGATTTGTAATTTAAGAATATAAGTTTATCGTGGAACTTTCCGGGCAGAATTCATAAAAATTTCATAGGTTATCGATCTAGTTTCACTTAAACTTAAAAAAATTATTTTTATTAGTTGTAAAGCTGATATTCTTGTCTAGCTATTAAGTTTTATAAAAAATGTTCTTAATCACGTCCATTATTTAAATTAAGACTTTTATTAGAAACATTTTTATCTTGCATTACGAGTTTCTCATTTTAATGTAATTCACATTAATCAATCGTAAATATAAAATTATTGCTTTTATTATAACTTTGCATTAAATTTATCAACCTTTATTATCATAAATGTAATTTGATACAAGCATTATTAGTAATATTTCTCTACTATTTCTATATTAGTAATATTGTGTACATCACAATTATAAAAAACAACTATCTATCAAAAAAATTTATCTGTAAAAATAATATTGCGTGCAAGTCAATCAAAATCGATATGATTATCAATGAAAGAGTTTCTATTCCATTTTATTTTCAAACAAAAAAATTAAAATTTTTTGTCTCAGTCCATGATGTATATATTTTTAATTAATTCATTTTTTTTTATAATAGTTATATTTTATAAATTATATAGACAATAAGATAACAGCTATTTAGCGCTGAACCAATTTTTTTTAATTTCAGTTACTTTTAAAATTTTTAATTGCTTTTTAAAAAATTTATTAATAAAAAAACTTGCCTAGCACAAAAGTTAGTTTGAAAAAATTACAGAAAACTTCAGTTATAAAAGAAGATTGTAAACGTGAGCATAGAATTACTCGTTATGATTATATATAAAATTTACATAAGTGCAATAGAATTCAAACGAGCGAAATCTCAGGTGTGCTTACATCTTCGAATAATAATTTAAATAGTAGAATAAGTTTTAAATTAAAAATTTTCTATTCGACTAACATATTAAAAATATCCATAATTTTTTGTATAAAATCATGAGTAAATAGAGTATAACATGCTTGCTAGTAATTCTTCATATAAATCTGATATTCATATAACAGACGTATAACACATACATTTATTCGATGAATTGAAAAAAGTGATTCAAACAATGAAAATATATTTCATTTTCAAAATATAAAATCGTACTACACATAATTATAAATTCATCAAGTTCAAGCACCGACTATCACCATAAACGTTTTTGAAAGTTCTCGATAAGATAACCATAATGTTATTAAGAAATCGTATTCCCGACTGAACGTTTATTAATTTTTTAAAAAAAAAAAACATTACTGTTTTGGACGACTGAATTTTATTTCAGAACAAAAACGTTTCAAATTGAATTATTATTTTTAACTTAATTTAAAATTACATAATTTTAAATAAAAATTTGTAGAATTTTTAAATTATATGGTATTAACTCAATCGAAATTTCACCTATTTTTCAATTAAAATCAATAGCTATAAAGCCGATAATGTTTTATATATACACAAAATAATAGTCCGAGAAGTTTCTAGTAGCCCTAAAAATAACATCGACCTAAAAATGACTATTTTCAAAACACTGATCTATCCCAGTATTATAATTGGAAAACTTTAACACAATTATATTTAAATATTATAATAATAATAAAGGTTTTCAACTTTAATAAATATCATATGTATGTACATTAATTTCTATGATGAGCATCAAAATTGAAGAAAATAAATATCATACGTATTAAATTTAAGAATTTAATAACTTAACCGAAGAAAAGAAATCAAGATAATTAAAGTTCAAAGCTAGAATTTTTTTTATAAAATTTTTTAATAGCATGTTATTTAAGAATCAATCCTAAAAGAAAAAAATTTTACAATAGGGTTAGCTTAGATAAAAAAATATTTTTCATCTACATTTATTACCACATCATTAATATCATTGTTTATATAATTGGCCAATTTTATTAACATTATACTTTTATTATATAACTAGAAATTGTTATTAAAATTTAATATAACAGAACTCAAAACGTACTATTATTAATTACAGAATGCATGTTCTAATATAATAGGCAGCATAAAATAATTTGCAAATTTTTGACAGTTTGTTGAAATCATATATTTATGCAGAGTAATAACAAATCTATATGTGACAGCGAAATTAATTTAATAAGCAGTATTGATAATTTTGCTGAGCGTATTATATATTTATATAAGTAGGTTAAATGCACAAAACAATTTAAGTTTGCAATTTTTTTCCTGCAACATATACAATTGTTTAACTTCATATATAGAATAAAATAGATTTTTATCGATTACAAAATAAGACATTATTACTTCATTTCACCAAATTGATTACTAAATTGATTTTTTTTGCATAAAAACATTTATATTTTAATAAATTATTACAAAAATTTTATAATGGAACGGCTTTTTAGAGCACTTATTAAAAACATTATTTTTTAATTAATAAAATGAAATCAAAGTAATTGAACGCATTAAATGCACACATAATGTACATAAACATTTTAAAATATTTATATAATAAATTATCCTAAAAAACTAAAATAATGTTTATTTTTAATTATTTTAATTATACAAGTGTTATCATATGCATGTTTTTGGTAATATTTATTTTTAAAATATAGTCAGTCGTGAAAATGATAAAAATATTTTTTTTTTCTATAAATACCATTTCTTTTACAAAAAATGAAATAGTTTAGCTTAAGAAGTTACGAGAATACGTTTAATTCGCATATTTTTATTTAAAAAAAATAAATTTATTAAAAACATATAGTCTCGTATCATGGAAGCTATTATATATTGATTTCAACTATCTTTATAAGTAATATACATTTTTTATTGAACAATGTATAGATTTATTTTGAAAAAATTTTTACTCGCTTTATGGATTTTATTATTTATATTAATTATGTTATAATCTTATAAAATATATAAAAATTTATAAATAATCTATTTTTAAATATAACCGATTTTTAATGCTTTGAGTAATTAACAGAAATCTTTTTCTTGATTACTCATTAATTTATGTTACAATCTTTTCAAACTTAATGAAACATAAAATTATAAGTAATTTATGATACCGATATTAAATTAATCAAAATTTTTGTAATGTACTATAAATATCTATAGTACATTTACACAAAATATTAAAACGATTTTTATTTTTTTAATGAGTTTTTCTTACTAGAATAATAAAAATTTTGAAACGAGTAGAAATCCTACGTATGAAAATTTTTGGGTTAACTCAGTGAATAAGCATGTAAAATTCAAATTCGTAAATGAGGAAATATTTTTTTAATAAATATATTATAATAATAGTCATATTGCGATTTATAGTAAATTATTTTTTTGTATTATAACACATTGTTTTTGAATTATTAAGCTTTAAAGTGACTAGAATCCTTATAAGGAAACTCTATAAAGAACTTATAAAAATGAATTAAACGTAAGTAGCTTCATTTTATCAAAAAAAGTCGGAGTACACAATATCAATAGTATTGCCATGTATTCATATTTTGCATGAAAACGACATTTATTGATTCAACAAGAAGAAGGAGGCACGTAAAAATGAAGAGACTCTTCGTAACTGTACTATTAAAATGTGCAACCAACCAGATACGGGCAACATTTTTTGTCCAGCATTTATCCAGTTGAAATTTATATTATACAATTGATACTTGACTTTAAAATATAAGACGTAAACTATCGTCATTAAGAATTAATCATTTTTATCGAGTTTTTTATTTGAACATAGGTAAGTCTTTACAACATTATTTTACATAAATCATAATTCTTATTACATATCTGAGAGATATAATATATATTTACCATACTCTATATAATGTACTATATAATTTTGATGAAGTGTCACACTATAATTAAATAAATCATATTAATCATTTTAAAATTGAAAATATTTTTTTCATATTTCTAGAAAGAAATATGAAATATATTTAATTTAATAAAGGATATTTTCAATTTAAAAAATGTTTTTTCTCATATTTTTTAAATTGTTAGGCTTTAAATAAATATATTATACTTGACATTATTTACAATAATTCTGTTGGTTTTAGAGCAGCATCTGACCTTTTTATATAGTATAAGAAATTTATACATTAAATTTATAATTTTATTCTGTCTTTTATTTCTTGTAAATTATGTATAATGTATTATATCATTTCAAAATAAATCAAGATAATTTAAATTAATTAAATTTAATTAAATTAATTTGATTAAAATTGTTTTATTTAGAAATGCACTTTTTAAGTATTTAGTCATCATTTTTATATAAAAGCCAATCATGCTATTAAGATTTAAAACTGAACATTATGAAAAATGTGAAACATGATAAGATATTAAGTTATAGAAAATAGTAATAGATACTGAATTTGTCATGAAAAGTATTATTTTATTTTTTTATATGTATTATTTATGTCATATTAGTTCAGAAAAGTATAATTTTTATTGATTATAATAACGGGTATAATTAAACACTTAATTGATTTGATTAATCGATACATACATTCCATACGACTGTTCAGATATTTTTCAAAACAAGATTTTTAATAGTTAGAACGTAAATAACTAATAATATCGTCGTAAATGACTTCATTCATTGTTAATACTTTTTACTTGATATTTTTATAATAAAAATAAGGCCGTTTAATAAGGATTTCATTTTTTCAATTATTAAAAAATTCTAAAAATTAATTTTAAAAATAATAAAATGTTTCAATAATTTCAGAGACTAACACTTTTATTGTGAGACTTATTATATTTTCAAAAATATATTTATTTACCTCAGAAATGATTCTGATCTTTCATAACTATTTTGATGAATTCAACTATGTTGATTAAGTTTATATTAAAAAAAAATATGTCCTTTTTTAAAAAATTTAAGTTAACATAATGTTCTATAAAATTAATATTGCCTATTAAGAATTATTATTTATGAGATAATTAATGCTGTAATTTGTAAAACATCTTTAATTTGTCAAAAAAATTATGTATTATCTGTAGTCAATGATATTCCACTTCTTCTGAGCAAAAAAGTAAGTTACACAGATATAAAAACTTTGATAATTACACGTTTATTGAGAAAAAATGTAAATAAGTATAATGCAGCCTAAATTATAGCATTATCATGTTTCAATTAAGCGTTTATATATATAGATATAAATATATATATATATATATATATATTGTTAAAAACACGAATATATATATATATCTATTATAGGTGGATCAATCACATATCCATTTTTTGTGTGTTGATGCTAAAATTAAATACTTAATCTATTTTATTGATCCTTACTTTATAATAATGTAATATCCTCAAAGATGTTTAGTTACAATTTGATGCTGTTTTATTTACGTACAATCAACATAATTTTTTATTGTTTTACCAGAAAAATATTAAGAACATTTTATGAACAAGAGTTTTTGGTAATAATACGTGTTTTAAAAATATTCTCCATAATCATAATTATCAAGTAACTATTCAACGGATTTTTAAATGTAATTCTTATATTTTACGAATTTTATTATATTTGTCTCATATATATTAAATGATGATTTTATTTTAAAGTGTATAAGTTATAATTTTCTAAAGATGATATGTAAATAGCATTATACCTTATATAATAATACATATTATATTTTAATACATATAACTTTTTAAATATTAAAAGGAAGTTTAAAAATTTTTATCAATTTTCTTAATTTTGTTATAAAGTTACTGACATACATTTGTATATTCGTAAAAGTTATGATCATACTTTTTTATCATTAGGCTTTAAGAAATTGCTTAAATAAATGTGTTTTTACATTAATATCTCAATTAAATTAATTACGTTAATACAAGAAATGACAATAATTTAATATCTAAACCAGAATACCTTTATTTAAAGATTAATTTTTTTTTTATAATTATAGACAATTTTGAGTTTATACCGGGAAACCCAACTGCCTCTAGTAATAAATTCAATCAAAATCAGAATCACTGTTGGGGAGAAAATTCACCGGATTTAGTTGAAAACGAATTTTAAATTATTTTGTCTCACTTATTAAAATTTAATTATTTAAATGATAAAATCTATTTATAAATTCAATAATAATCTCGAGGCATTAATAACAGTAACAGCAATAATAGAACTATTAATGGCTTACGAATTTATGTTAACATTGTAATTAATAATAATAATTAAATATGTAAATATGAATAATATAAAAAAATACAATACATTAAAAATGCTTTAAGAATAGGTAATTGTTAATATTATTTGATGAGTAAATAATAGCATGTCTTTAATAAAACAAAAATCTATCGTGTTGCTGTAAGATTAAATGTGGTGTATTTTCACCAAATACACTAAAAATTTGGCTTTGCTACATACGTGTATAATGTTACAAACTACCCAGGTGAGTTTATCCTATATTTAATCAGTTGAACTACGTTTTATAAGTTTACAAAGTAGAACTGAAATAATCGCTAATGTAAAACGCAAATTGTACAACATACAACATTAATACATTTCTTTCGAAGAAATGTATTAAAAAAGTGGCGTGTATATATATATATATATATATATATATATATATATACGCTACTTTTACAAAAAGCGAAAGAACTGTTATACGAACTTCAAAGTTTCGATAGTTACAGTCTATGCAGCACGAGGCTGCACGCAGAACTTCAAATGTTAGAGAGGAAAACTAAAAAATAAATCATGCCAGACATTAAGTTGCAAGTAAATTTATTCGTAAAAATAGAAGGGACGCATTTGACGAGCTCTTTATGCTCTATGTACCGTGACAAACGGTTTTGAACAAAGATTTAAATATACGATGCATTTTGCCGAGCATTCTTCTGCACCATAAACTTTTTTTCGCTTGATGCATATTGATCCGTAAATTTCCAAATGCAAAAGTTTGATCTACAAACGAAATTTACGGTTTGTTAAAAAATGTTATTAACGATTCCATGTTTTGTGTGCACACGCGCCCGAAAGGTTTCATTTTGTGTGCATTTCACCGTAATTCGACTATGCAAGCAGTTATCAACATGATCTAAAGATAATTTTTTTTTTTAATATTACTGCAATTATAAAAAAAAACTTTAAATACATTATACACAATAGATACAGTTTCTGAATTAAAAAGCAAGATTTCTATTTGAAAATCGTTAATCTTTTAACGATGACTGCAATGAATTCTTTGTTTTATTTACCAATACAGTACACATATATATAAATATACAAACGAAAATTATTCAACTTTATTTTCACTACCATGAAATTCGATGATGAATCTCTTGTGAATATAATATTTATCGTAGGAAATAGTCACTTATTGGCATGCCGACAAAGGGGCGGAAGAAATCGACGGGCAAAAAAAATGGCAAGGGGAAAAAGAACGGCAATGGCGGCAAAGGTAAAGCGAAGCCTCCGAAGAAGTCGTCGAAAAGTTCGAAGCGCGGTAGAGGAAAGGTCAAATTCAACATGGATATCTTCAATGAAGAGGCAATGAACGACGCCTACTACACATGTCACAACGTCATGGACTTATTACTTTGTCGGGGTTTCCCTTGGCCGGACGCTCAAAAGAAGAAGAAGAAGAAGAAGACTAAAAAATAGTTCTTCCTCGTGAATTCATTGCAATTCTGGCTGCTAAATTAAGGGATTGTCGCATTTTTTAGCATTGAAAAATAAATATACACAACCCGAAGGATATTGCATTTGTCAATGTTTTGTTCGTTCAATCATTTTAAACAGTTTAAAAAATCAATCCCTGAACTTTAAATACTTTCGGCATGAAAAAAATTAAAAGGACTCATTTTTTTAGTTCTTGTAAAAAATTACCTCTACAATTTACATTATCTTACACAAGTTTTAATTGCAATTACAAATTACATAGTACAAGAATGAAATCTTCTAGATTAAGAGGTTTTTTGTAAAAAAGTACATTCAGATCTAAAAATGAGTAGATTAAATTGTTACATTATTTGTATAGCAAACAAAAAAACGTCTCTAAATAACATTAATTGGGAGATACTTCAAACTACCTTGAAATATTTAATCCAAGAAAGTTTTGAGACTCCTCGATTTTTATATCTAATATATGAGAAGGAATTGGTTGGGTTATAAATAAATAATAGTATGTCAATTACGCGTGCAAAATACATTACAATTCTCTCGTAACAGTTTTTATTCAAAATATCTTTCGTACAAGTTTAATCCGAAGGGTATTACAATCGAATTTCTAGTATCTTATCATATTAGACTATATTTTTTTGTTTTTTTCTTCTTTGATATATCGAAATTTGACAAATTTGATTATTTCGATTTTTTTCATCCACTCACATATTCCATTAAAATTAGACGAGCCAACAAAAAATAAAACACGAAAGTATACGTAAGTAAAGTTTTGCAAACGTCGTTACGAGAATACAACTAAAACTAACTGTTATACAAATCGTTCGTCTTTTGCAAATGAAGGATAATGATCGATTCTTTCATTGTCATTAGAATAATAAAATATATTTTTTTCTATTTTATACGTTTTTTTTCCATAAAACAAATATTATTTTATTAACTCTTAAAAAATACATTTTAATTTCATTATATGGAAATAATATTTGCTTTTTAAGTATACTTTTTAAATTTACATTACAGATGACAACCTTGATGATGTGAAGTATCACAACTAAAATAGCTTTAAATAAAAATATTAGCCATTACATCTGATCACTACCTATCGATTACAAAGTTTTGGACCAAATTCTTGAATAACATATCTGAACTATTATTATAATACAAACGATCATGTAAATACATATCACGACATCCTTAATATATTATAAGATTGACAAAGTTTACAATGAAGCTTGTTTGACGAATAAGCATTACAATTCTCTTTAGCTTGCCTAAAGGAGTGCTGTTGTGGATATTACTTTTTTAGCTTTCAGTTGTTAAAATTTTATGAATAATCTTTAATAGTAATAACATTTCCAGTAGCTACAATCAGCCAACGTAACTTGGAATTTTACAAATTGAATGAAATTCCAAGTACAGCAACTCTGGTTTAAAAGTTTGCTCAAGAGATTTTAAAATCTTCAAACAATATATAACATAAAAAGAAAGAAAACTTTTCCTCAACCTTTAATGAAAATGATGTTGAAACGGGTCTTAAAAAGTAACATTTAATCGAAAATAACTTTTATAATTTAAATAAAAATTCTTTAAAAAATTATTATTTGATTTACAATTAATTTCAATGCATTTTTAATCGAATTTGCACTAATTCTTACGTCGTTATTGCATTTAAAAAGTTAATAATTTTAATCAGAGTTTCAATTTTTTAATTTCAAATACATTATATATTTATCTATTTACACGTAAAATTGATCATTTATGCGCAAATTATTTTGAAAAATCAAAAGTAGGACATACTTTTTGATTATTTTTTACGAACAACTTGGATTTTGTATTGTTTTGTAATTATTAAATTGATACTAGTCGACACAAAAAAAAAACAACAAAAATATACGTATCAAGACAATATTTGAGGCTTTTAAATTTTTGTATAAGGTTGAAAAATTCAATAAAACTACATAAATAAATTACCTTCAATAGGATACAGTTGAATTGCAAATCAAAAATTGTCTTTAAAATCGTTTGTGAAAATAATTTTCAATTTAAATTAAATTATTTCTAAGCCCGACAGTACGATTCACATGATTATAATAACCCAAGAAAAGCATTCTTAACTTAACGACACAAGTTATATTTATACAGAAAATTAGAAATTAACTTATGATAAATATACTAATTTCCATTTCATAAACCGATTGTCATTAGTTTAATGAATGCGCCTTTTCTATATAATGACGAGAACTCGTTGCACTTAAAATAGAAGTCCAATTGAAAAATAGAAAAATTTCACGAGGGTTAGTTAGCTTCGACTTCCGTGACTGAAATGTTTTTGTTCGACACTTCATCTGCAGACGTAGCGCTCTTATGAGGAGTTGCCGTGCTTGCATTGTTCTCCTCGACAGGTTTTGCTGTTTCTAAAAATGCCCGCAGATGTCAGAGTGAAGTTAACAACAATGTGAAAAAATTAATAATATTTTTCAAGCGGCTCATTACCTGTTGGATCAACTAATAAAGAAAAAACTTCTTCATGTGTCATATCTTTAGTTTGTTGTTTAAATTGATCCAATTGTTCTAGAAAGACATTCCAAAAAGTTTGACCCTCAGGAATCGTGAACAACGACTATGCACAGAAAAAGTATAATTAATTTTATAAGCTATAATTTATCAATTAAATTATTTCGAATGCATAATTCATTCCTTTTAATTAGAAAACTGCGCTATTCTTTTATTACGGACATATTTTGGAGATGTTGGGTGATCGTGAATTTTATTGATTGAAATCGTTTTATTATGTAATTGTGAAAATGATTATTAATTACATTCCATATTAATATTAGAATGTAAATTGTTTTAATTAAGATTAATCAATTTTAAATATAATCATTATGTAGATATTTAGTGATATTTCATACGTATTTGAAATTTGAAATGGTAATAATATATATACATATTATACAAGGGGACAATAATTACATACGACTTTGTCAATCGAATAAAAAAAAAAAAAAAAAAACTACTAAAAGAATACAATAAATATACTACGTAAAAACTCACTTTTAATTTGTTGTAAATAAGTTCAGCCTTCTTTTTTATTTGATCTGCTTTTTGTTTAAAAACGATCTGGAAGTGAAAATATAAGCATTTTTTTACACAGGATTAAAATTAATTGCTTATGATAATGATAATGTTACCTTGAAAAGAAACTTACCGTTTCTTCTTCGGACAGTTTCCAATCGGCGAGATTTCCAACATACCGTCTCAACTGAAATTGGCATTATTATTAAAGCATAGAGTCATTAGATTTTATAAAGAAATTTATCGTATTTACCCTTTTGATGGTTTCAACTATGTGCGAGTGCTTTTTAAGCATTAATGGAGTAAGTTGAAGCTCTAAAACTTGATCCATCGCCTCCAAGCATTCGTCGGCATTGGCTTGATCAAGCCCAAGACTCGATCTTATCTGCGTATCCAAAAACATTAGATGCGACTCGATGCGTAGTGTCCTATGCAAAACAAAAGGCACAAATTGAATATTTGAGTTGGAAATTTAGACTATAATTCGTGCGTAAAGTCAAAGCTTAGCAAATGACGGCTCGTTCATTCCAGGTAAGCAAATGTATTATTTACGAAGCCATTCGCACGAGCCCGAGAATCGATGCATAAGAAAAAGTGTCGTAGAAAGAAGGCGACATAAGTTTCGGCTCTGTAGGGTATTGAATTTGACACAGTTTGCAAAATTACAAAGTAAACAAAGTCCCAATGAATTTGCGAACAATGGGTACGTAATTAACGGGGTGATTATTCTAGCCGAGACCTTTGTTACCGATCGCTCGGTTTCAGATTATTAGAGTTACAAGTGCAAAAAGTTCCGTTCGCTTTTTGTAAGGGTCCTATCAGCGGCCCTTCAAACAAAGACGACAGCCCCTGGTTATCGCGGGCTTTGAAAAGAGAGAGAGAGAGAGAGAGAGAGAGAGATGTAGGGTGTGCTAAGGGTGGCTACGAACAATCTAAAGTAAAAGCGTCCTCTCACCTCAGCCTCTTCTGGTTCTCGATGTCGGCCTCGTCCTTCCCTTGGGATTTCCTCTCGTCCTCTGGAACACGGGCAACCAAGTCGTGAAAGCGTCTTTCGCAAGGTCGGTGCCGATGGGCATATCCGGCCACGGGCTGCTCTATAGATCGCGCGAGCCCAGCAGTCAGGGGGACCTTCCCGCGCTCTCCTCGGCAAAGCTTGGGAAGAGCCTCCCCTCGAGAGCTCCTCCTCGAAACCGACGTCTCCCCTAACTGACGCTAACCCCTCTCGCGCGTATCTTTTTATTAATCGTGACTCTGATCCCTGATTATTTTAACGGCACAAAATCCAAGCTTCCGTCGTTATTTCTAAGCATTTATTCGAGAGCGGAGCTTCAGCGTTTGCGTACATTCCGAAAAATTCGGGCAGAATTTTATTGCGTTAGTTTGCAGGTAATGCAATAATGTTTCAACTAATACTTTCATATTAATGCGTCTCGATTAAGGTATTATATTTTTAATAAAAAAAAAAAAAACGATTAAACTAACATCTTTCGAATTTTCGCGGTATCATTCAATCACAATATTGTACAAACTTTAATTGAAATAAATCCAACAAGGCGAAAACTTTACAATGTCCCCTTAAATAAGTACCGTAATGCTAAAAATATTTAAGGGTTAAAAATCAATTTACCTGATTTTATTATTTATAAAATCACTCGGGAATAAATTTAAAAACGGAATACAAAAATTATATTATTTTAACACGTCAGAACTCTGTTTTATACGTTTTATTTTAATTTGAAAATAAACCAGCATTATTAACATTTCTCTAAGCAATTAGTACTGTTTAATATATTCTTACGATTTTTTATGTATAATTATATTGAAATCTTATGCGATTTTTTACAGATTAAATATTTTTCTCTTTCTTCTTTTGATTGTTTTTATCTAGGGTTTCGAATCAGACCTATCTCTTTTAATAATTATTTGTTACTACCAACTTTTAAAAATACTCCCCCCTTCGTTATCTTCTCTATTATTATTTTACTTTCTCAATTTCATTATCTATTTGCGATTATTAAATTGGCTTAGCAGAATTTTTTTCATACTACGATTATCATTTTAACATTAGTTTAATACAATAACTTACTTTCAATACTCATCCTCTTTTTAAGTGGCGTAATCAACGTTTCCTGATTTTCATTAGACTCTTCAGCCCTAATTTTCGTTCTGCTTCTTATAGATTGATCTATAACAAATTTTTTGCAAATTCAAATTAAAGACCTCTTATACGTTAAAAATCATTCCCTAATTGAAATTATATAATACTAGGATATTTATTTAACTCATTTCTTCTAATATTTAAGTAATTTGAATGTAATTAAAAGCTTTTAAATTTACGTATTAATTATTAGAAATAAATCCATTACTTAATGAAAAATACTTTATACATATATATAAAAATTATACAAATAAAATCTAAATAATTTCGTATTTGTAATTATACTTAATTTACCATTCCTGGATGTATCTATTGAAATTTCTGTGTCAGAGAAATCATGAAATCTTTTAGGTTTAATTTTTCGACCACTGCGACTGACAACTTTTTTTTCTGCATCTTCATCTTGTGAATCTGCATCTTGTTTTGGTGTATTTTCTGCTAAAACTGATGCCATACTCTTTCTTCCTCGCTTTTTCTTCGCTTCCGAAATATCCTTTATAAAAATGTACATATACAACCTAATTAATTTAATAGTATAAAAAAGACTTTTTAGTTTTAAGTAATTTAAAATATACATAAAAAATAATGATTGTAAGGAGTTATCGCACAAGTAACTTAAGTTTGATAATGACTTGTCGGCATTTCCTATATTTATATTGGGATATTGTAGACAACACATTTCATTTGCAAGATGTTGCATAAATATTTCACAAATCCCACATATAATAATAATGATAGTATTTAAACTTACAGGTGTACTTTGCACTATTTGCTGTGATTTTCTTTTTACAGTTTTCTTTTTATCACCCTCATCAATAACTAGATTTCCACTTTCAGTATCACCATCTCGGCTTACTAGACTCGAATTAATGCTGTCACTTTCTTTTTCAGAATTATCTTCTGTTACATTTTCAGGTACATTTTCAGCAACTTCTAGATATTTTATATTATACGTATATTAAGAAATATATTCATAATTAAACATTTTCAAAGTCCTTTCTTTCATACCTCTTGAGGAATCAGCATGTATAGGGTTAGGATTTTTTTTCAGGTCTTCTTCAAGCTCTTGTATACCATCATGGAAATTTTTTCGTCGAACTGTTTTACTGAATTTATCTTTATTATCAGCATATTGGAAAAGATCTTCAATTTTGCAGGTTCCACTAAAATTACATTTATTACAGATATATTGATTAATGCAGTATTTATAAACGATAATTATTAAATATACAATACAGGCTTAACATCATATAGTTTATAAATTCTAGTTGTCGCAAGCGAAATACTTGAATATAAAATTGAATGCAATATTTGAAAAAATTTTAAATTAAGCTTTTTGTAAAATACCTAAACAATGTTTTATATCATAAAAATTATATCAATGTTAATTACTAAACTGTATAACAAATCATTTATGTATTTTTTAAGATAAAAAAGAATAGAAGAATATTTATTCAACTTTTTGTAAAAAGTATGCTTCAAATGCAATTTTATTATTATAAATTCAATACGAGACGTAAAATGTCAATCAATTTTTTCTTAGAATTGTACATAATTTTAATGTACATTAGACTTATTTTTAATTAAAGTATATCTGTAAATTTTATAAAAAAAAAAGCTAAGATGAAAAAATGAATTGATTTTAATTATAAATAAGGTAATCTAAAGATGTATTTAACAATCATAATGTTTATAAGTCATTACGTCGCAAGCTTAAAATTTAATCGTATTTGAGAAAAATCATAAATACATTATTTGCATTACAATATCTAGTATTTAATTAAAATTAAAAGTGGCTATTAATTGTTTTAATTAGTATGCTACTGTTTCAATAACGATGTACTAATATAAATATATAAGAGGTTATATAAAATATATAAAAAAAAATCTTGTTTTTTAACTGATTTTTCTTTTAAATCAGGTCAATCGTGTATCTTAATTTTTGGGTGCATGTGCGCGCGCGAGCTCGCCCGCACGCACACACGCATACGCGCCCATACGCACAGAGAGAGAGAGAGCCATAAGGCAAACAATGTGCACGTATAGGGACGTATGTAAAGCTTAATCCAAGTATAGTATCAATTGGACAACTACCTGATATCTTACACTCAATAACATCAAAATGAAGTATACAGGTCCAAGATAACTTACATTTCTTTCGTCCCGTAGAATACAACGTGATACTTTGCATGTTTTGTATTTGGGTCCGTGATATTCTTTATCTAAAAACACACACAAATAGCATACTATAATGAGCAATGCATATACGACTGATCGAACGAAGAACAATGTTTTAGGATTGAAAAGACCGATAGGCAAAAATGGTGAAAAGGCTTCCGAGTCTACTGCTCGCTTAGGTGGACATGCATAAGGTAGGTATCCACCAGAATGGTCGAGATCAAAACAAAAAGAGAGGGATGGCCATAGGATCCCGGGGGGAAGGGAAGCAGGTTGGCCAAAGCCAAACCCGGAGCCAGGTTATCCCGGCTGTCGGGTAAAGGCGAAGGAGCTCCCTGGCGAGTGGGGAAAGTCAAAGCCTGAGGCTCGAGTCCGCAGGGACAAAAAGGCCGGAGGACTCACCTTCGCTGGCCAAGGCGGGTAACCTCGAACTTTGGCGAAAATCCGCTCCCCCACGCTGAATCTCTTTGGCAGCTTCACCATTTTTTGCTCTCGCTACAAAGACACCGAGCGAATATCTAAACTGTGTTATTGTCCAAACCTCGGACGCAAGCTCGACTACCTCGACGCTGCGGACTTTATTCCCCCAGTGAGCCTCGGATTGTACGCGAGCGCCTCGCGTTGCCTCCCGCAGCAGAGATCACAAAATATACGTCGGTATTTTTGATATTCGGATATCGGCGTGACCGTGGGCCGACTTTGGGCGCAGGATAGACGAGCGATACGATCAGTGGACGAACATCATAAACGAAAGCATTGGTCAGCGTTTCCGACTAGAGACACAAGTTCCGAAGAAAAAAAAAACGCGCCCCCTCTTTCTCTCTCTCTCTCTCTCTCTCTCTTGCCCTCTTGGTCCCTCGGCGAAACCGCGCCGCCTTATAGCGAGGATCCGCTTTCTATGCACCCACACGCAGAGGCCCGCTCAACATAGACGACTGTCGCTACGACTACGCGGCTTCTGCCGAGGCTGTGTGCGGCTCCGCGGGGATGCGCACCAGTCGGTGGCGTTGGTGCCCCGCTGCTTCCCCATTAGTCGCGTGGACGCGCGCACGGGCTCGCGCACCGGCTAGGCGTCCATAGGGCTCCAAGGACGCCTGTCCTATTCGCCCTCGATGATTATCCTCCAGGGCTCCCTTAAGAGTTCATTGGTTTTGCCTTCTTCGCCCTGGCCTTGGCCGTGCCTCTGTGCACGCGCGCATCTCCCCCCATTGTCCACCCGATGGATTTCCGAGGATTTTTAGGGGTTGCCGCGGGGGTCGCTCGTGTCGCTCTCGGCCCGACCAATTAATCCCGTCCGTGGACTTCCTCTTGCGGTGCTTACCCTTGCTGGGCCCGAGCTCGCCGACACCCGCCAACCTGGAAATAGCCGAGCCCTAGAGTCGCTCCTGATCGTGCCCGCGCCTGCCAATGCCACGCTCATCGGAATTTACGACATTTTACGATTTCTAAGATTCGCCTCTGGCTCGCGTGGAAAGAGCAGACCTTCCTTTTTGTCCAATGGCGAAACGAGGCCACTGGCCAATAAGAGGCCCTGCTTATTTTCGCTTTAGCAGCGTATTCGCCCACGGTCAATGTACGTATCTTCAGTCCGGTCGCGACCTGACCGACAATTACCAGCATCGAAGATATTTTGCGTTTGAGAAAGGTACTTCTTGTGTACGATATTTCTGTACGATTTTTATACATTGCCAATATGATATGAACAGTTACTTGTAAAATGGACTTGCCCATTCCTTACTCTCCTTACTTTGTATGCTTTATTAATGAAACTTGACGGTCATATTTTACTTGGCTATATTCTTTTAAATTAAAATTTCATTGGTTAGCTCGATTATTTTTCTCTACAGTTCTTTCGTGTCTTTAAACTGCGAACTTATTTTGCATCCTTATTGCCGACGTTTTGTTTGTTTTTATTTACAATAGCAAAAACTGTATGCATGTGTGATTGATTACATTGTTTTGAAATATATATCTATATATATTCCCATTTTGTTAATTATTTTAGAATTATAAAATGTAAGTTATACTTTTAAGCTGGTTATATACTGTTGTTCTTTCGTAGTTATATTTTCCTTTTTAGATATCTGTAAGTAGAGGCTGCGCAAAATTCATTTTCGTAAAAAATATTTCATTATTTATTTCGAACGTGTTATAAATATTAAGATAATTTATTTATTTAATATTAGCAGCTGTCGTTTTGCTGATAAATGCTTTTACATTAGCAGTCTAACCTGCAGATTTTTTTTATAAACATGGATAATAAGTTCAATTATACCCATAATGTTCAATATTTGATTCGTTTTATGTTGCAAGCTGTATGTAATATTGTAAGTCTTCTTAAATTTACTTTTTAATACTTAATTTTCACCTATAATAGTCATTCTGACCATTGTATATTTAAAATTTTGTATATCTTTTCGTGTTAAACTCAAAAATTTGTTTTATAAAAAAATATTATGATAATTGTACATTGCCTGTGATTAATATATATGTAAATATATATAAATCAATGAATTGCTGTATTATTACAAAGCCTCGCGTTACTTTGTTGGCATATTTTATATCAAATATCGAAAACAAATTGTCCATGAGTAGTTTTTTTTTATTTACATAATTATTATATTCAATATGCTTTGTTACAGATTTTACCTGAATAAATTAATATGTCACCTCCGATGGAAAGAATTCAAATTTTAGAAGCAATAGAAAAGGATATAATTACTTGTTTGCAAAGTGCAGGCCAAGCTTTTATGGAACTCAGTAAAGATAAATCTAATTCTAAACAAGCAGAAGGACAAACCCATCAGTTTATAAAAACATTAGGGCTTGTTGAATCAAAATTAAGCGAACAAATTAATTACTTAACACAGGTTTCAACAGGTAATAATTATGTTTTTTTTTTTATTACTTAATATTTTTATTCTAACAGGCTATTAATTTTATAAATGGAATTTAATATAGCTTTTGTAATAATAGCTTTCCTAAGTTTGATGTTAATTGAAATCTTTTGCAGAACAATCTTAAGCAAAAATTAAATAGTACTAAAACATCACCCATAATACAAACTTATGATAAAAAAACTTTTGATATCATCAAACTAACCCATACAGGGTAGTCTTTTTACAATTAGTTTATTATACTGTTATTAATATCTATTTAGTTTACAAATAAAGAATAATAATAAAAGACCCTATTTAAAAGTATTAAAAAATGTAATACCACATAACTAATATCTTACAATAAACATCTTTAATAGTAAGTCATAAAAAACTAGTTTATAATATTATTTGACTTTTTTCATTAATATTATCTTGTTAAAATTAATTATTACTTACCTTTTTAATAAAAAAATTCTGCTTTTCTAAGTCAATTATATGCAACACAATTCTTAAAGACAAGTAAAAAGTCTACGTCACAATAACATTTGTAAGTTTTTATTGAAGAGTATTAACATAAAAATTTCAATTTTGAAACATCATACTCACAACTTCACTAACTTCAAATTTAGATTTTTTCAATACTAACATAACTAATCATCTAGTAATGTAAACATTTTAATTGTGTTAGAAACTTTATAAAATATAATTTTCTACATATTTTATGTTACATAGTAAGTTTTTGTGTTAATTATTCTATATATTTATAGAAATTAAATTTGCTATGCAATCAAAATATTATGAATATTGAAAATTCTATTCTAATTATTAAATCAATTAATACATTAGAATATATTATTAGAATAACTTTGCGACTTTTATGTAAGATTCCTTTCCAATTTATTTAAATAAATTATGGAATAGTAATAATTTATAAATGTATTCATTTAATACATGATCTATTATCTGTTACTGCATTTCCTTTTGTAAAAAGTGCTTTCAGTCTTTAAAGTAAAATGAATGAAAGTTATTTCTAACATAAATTTCCTTTTTAAATTGGAGTTCCATGTTTTATATCAGCAATGAATATTAAACTACTACTGAATAATGATAATGTTTACATTATTTTTATAATAATTAATTTACTAAAGCACTTTGTATTGTACAAGTTTTATTACCTAATATTTAATTTGGAATTAAGATAAATTTTGTGTTTGTACATTACATTTATATTTCAATTTATACTTCACTTATGTTTTTAAAAAATTTGAAGCTAATTAAATTATGCAATCATGTTTTTTTACAACATTTATCAGAAAACAATTGGTAAATTTTAAATACATGTAATAATTTTATTGCAAATCTCATTATCATATACTATAAGAGTATAAGAATGTACTCTGTATTATAAATTTATAAAATTAAAACTTGATAAATATATTTTATAATATAAAGTTGCACATAATGAAAGTAATAATTTTTCTAGGCCAACCTCATGAAGGTTCTGGTTATGAAAGTCAAAAAGTATTGCAAATGGCTTGGCATAGATTACAACATGTCCGCAGTAGAGTTGATGAACTAGAACGTATAAAAAATAAACATTTGCATTCGCGCAATCTTGCAAATTTAGGACGTTCTCAACAAACTCAACAACAACAGCAGCAGCAACAACAGCAAATGACTTCAAATGTTTCAGTGCAACCTCAAACTAACTCTTCTAACTCTTAATGTGTGCCTGTAAGACATTAATTTCGGAATACAGACTGAACCACATTATTAGCACAATGTTTTACTATTAACTTAATTTATTTTTTGTATTTTCGTTTTTGAAAATCTTAAAGATATAAAAAGCTTATTTATAGTCAAGATTTCTATATGTTGCTAAGTTTATTTAATAATGGATATTAAATATCTTGAATTCTCATTTTATCTTTATGCAATACGATCTAATATAAAAACTACTTTTCAATATTTTAATCAATGAAATAGTATATATATTTGATCGAAAGTTAATACATTATTTTACACAAATATTTATGCTGAAGATATTAAGTAAGAAAGTGATTATTCAAAAAACTTTTTTTCCATTATCAAATATGATTTTGAACGTTAAAAGAATAAAATAGTAAAGGCGAATGTACAATTGATTGGATGTTAAAACTTCACAAATATAAGGCATCGTGTAAAATTATTTACCGGCAATTCGCGTAAAAAAATGCTGTTTATAAATAATGTTAGTGAATTGGAATTATTTGAATGCATTATTGTATTTAAAGAATGCGCGCGTCTTCTCTCGTTTTTAGTTAAAATAATTAAGAGAAATTTTTGTAAGTATCACGATATCGTAAAGGCAAATGACTAGGGTGTGACTCCGTCTATGACGGCGATACTGCGTTTGACAGTTGCTGCCAATGACAGGCGAGATGTTCGTTCTTCCTCCAATTGTTTACATAATTGCGCTACTTGCAACTGTAGATCTGTCATTTGACTCTTCAGGGCTTTAACAGTTTCCGAGAGACACCTGCTGACAAATAAAAATCAGAGTTTCACTACTAGGTGAAGATAACAAAGTCCTTTAAATATGTAATGCATTAGACATAAAAAGCTAGTTATTAAACTTATCATTATTAACAAAAATTCACGAATAAAGAATTTGTAATATTTGTATATTGAGCTTACAGATTTATTTAAATATCTGCAATATTTTTCATGAAAATATTTATTGAACGGATAGATAATGAAAATTGAATTCAACGATTAAAAATAAGCTTCACAATCTTCGCATGTAAAAAAAGCGAAGTTCAAAACTCTTGAAGTACAATTTCACTTGAGTATTTTGTCTATGCTGCCTTAAGCAAAATATTTGCAATAACTTAATAAATAATATTTTCAGCGAAGATTTTTAATTTTTTTGTATAAGCACAGTAAAGTATATTTTTATGCGTTAAGACACATTTATAAACGTAATATAAAAAACAAAATGTAACTTATAAGAACACGAATTTCATAAGATTTTATAATACAAATATACTTCTGTAATATTCAATCAAATTGATTGAGTCAATCATATTTATTAAAAGTATTTTGTTAAAAATTTTGGTGTTAGTTGAAATTATATTTTATACCTTAAATTATTGAAGTTTCATCCCTTTTAAATAGTTTATAAAATTATTATTAATGTTATGAAAAATAAAATTAAAGTTAGCTGAAAATTATGTATGATTTACCACTTTTACATGCTTTTTAAGAGTATTTATATGTACACTCACACACACATGTATATGTATATATTAAATAAGGTTTATTATGTAATATATCAAATATTCTATTGAAAAATAGCAATTACTTAACAAGCAAAAATAATAATGAAAATCAAAATTAAATTAAAACTATCGATTGATCACAAATTCAATATGCAAACAAGACAAACGCATATGACAAGACAAATGTATATATATATATATATATTAAGCTTCTATGCTGGGTGCGAAACTTACCTGTTATCATATCCATCCCAATTTCCAACTCTACTATGCATAAACGATTCTCTATCGTTTACCTTATGAAGGAGGTCGAAATCCAACATAGCTGAAATTGTACATCATCATTATGATTATTGTAATTTGTGTGAATTTTTTCGACACGCAGAGATGTTTTGCGATTGGAATGTTTTTTCATAGTTTTGCTTGTTTTCCTTCATTCGTTGTTTTTCATAACTTTATTCTGATAAAATTGTCGAATACTAAAAGCATTTACCTCGCAGCTTATATTCAAATAAAATATAATCTATAACTACCAAAAACAGCACATCAAATCAGTGTCATTAAGTCGAGCAACTAAGTGTTGGTTTTGTTGCGACGAAACAAACAAACATACACGAACACACATTTTATCTTTAATTTGTTTAATCCAGTGAAACCGTGAAAAACATGTTAGAATGTTAGATAAATGTTATTCATTGTATTAATATATATGATGACTAACTTAAATTTCACTGAATTAATTAGTAGCTTGTGGTTAATGAAATAATAAAGCAACATAACGATCTTTCTATACTCAAACATCAAGCAGAAATTTAATGCAATTTTTCGAAAACACTACTCACCAGAATGTACTGTAAACCGCGCATTTGCAGACAAACAGTAGCCCTCGATTACTCTTAAAATCATTGCATCTTCTTCAAACTGTCGTTCATCAATCTCTAAGAAAGCAATTGAAATTTTTTATTGATTATTTACAAAATACATACTGTCCTTATCTGTCGGCTGTTATTGATAGGCTTTTGATTTTTCTAAATAATTAAATTAATTTTAATTTCGTATGCTAAAAATGCTAAAAATTTTAATTAAATAATTAAAACTAAAAAAAATCGGAAATTTTAATCATTGTTTATCTTGTTAAAATTAAAAAATGATTATCCGAAAAAAAATTAATCCTTCTGCAGCCTCGCGTAGCTTAATTAAAAATGATTAGTGATTATTAATTGTTTTGCTAAAAAATGTTTAAAATTATTCTGAAGCCATTCATTATTAATTAACAAACTTACAATGAAATCTTAGATACATTTCGAAAAAGTAATAAAATATTTTACTTCTTTAATTTTTTTACCATACACCGATCAACATATTAAATTATCATTATTAGAAATATGTGATTTTATTTAGATAATGTAATATACCAGTGAACAATAAGTTCTCGTCAGTTATTCGATTTTAATCATAAGCCTTCCAATTAAAAGCAAAATCTTAGCACTATTAAATGCAATTCTAATTGCAAATATAATTGAATATGTTGATTTCAATCAAAGAAATCTTACATTCTACGATTCCAAATTATTATACTGATTTTTTTTAAAGCAAAAGTATATTGTTTTGTCATTATCACTTAAAAAAAATTAATTTAATTAAAATTTTCGGTGTTTAAAATAAATAGTATAATAATACAAAATGCATTACTATGTAATACTGTACGTACAAAAGTACTGAACAAACGTACAAAACTTACTGAACTACTAAAAGTAATACTGAAATAATTTTGATATTCTTATAAAACAGTCATTCATCTCTGAAAAATAGCAGTTAAAATTACGCATTGATCTTTTTTGAAATATTAAGATAAAAACGAGTGTAAATACCAGCAGTTAAAATCATTGGAATCAAATGTGCAACACATAATTTTATTTATAATCATTAAGTAGTAACCATTAAATTGAACTTAAAGTTGCAGGAACCTATTTTTATCTACGCGCCATGCCACACTTTTTGCGGACACGAAAATTAGACCTTTGACACATAAATGAACCACAGGAAGTTACTTGTGGCGCATAAGCAATTTTCAATTAGTACACATACCTATATTATTACTTTCTGATTAACATTATCATTGTAAATGAAAAAATAATCTTATACGCGTCTTACAACCGCATTATAATGCCTATAATAAAAGCTGCGTAAAGAATGAAACCAATATCAATAATTTCTATGGAGAAACACGTCGAGGAATGGATTGAAATTCGAAATCGGGCTGTTTCTTTATATCAAAGATGGTGTTCTTCACGAATATCCATATGTGTATTACAGCTAATTCTATTCAATCACTATCGATGAACGATGAAGAACAATTTCTACGCGCGCCAGCTTTATTGACCTATCTATAACATTGTTAAATTGCTCGATATAAAATATAAAGAATTAGATGTAAAGAATGGTAAATTAGGTCACATTTGTATGATGTTTTTTTTTAAATGTAATGCGGAAGCGACTATACAAAATATATACCGGAATACTGGTAAACACGAGCTCCGTAATTATTTAAATAAAAAGAATTTGCCGTGGATAAAAATGATAAAGCAAAGAATCATCGACGATTATTCTCTTTCACCCGAGCACTTTATTCGGCACGCTCCTCGTGGAGCGAGAGGCTGGTAAAAGAGCTCGTAGAAAGTATCAGCACGAGACCGGATATGCGAAGTCTATATTAATATATGAAAATACGAAGCTCGAGAAGCGTAGGGCGTCCCTCTTTAGGGAAGAGCGAAGCGGTTCTGCAAGACCCTCGGGCGAATCGGCGGTTGGGCCGGGTAGGCAAGGGCCCGAGCTCGGCCGGGCCCCGGTCGAGGCGAGCGAGAGGAGGATCGGCGCCTGATACTCACTGCACGTCTTGGTCGAGCGGCTCGCGTCCGCGACCTCCGGCTTCCCAAAAGTCCTGAGCGCGTAAATAGGCGGCGCCGGTCTCAGCGAGGCAAGGCTCCAGGGTGTCTTAATCCCAGGGGTGGGCGAGTGTTCCGCTCCTGCTGCTTGAGGCTTCAAGCTCTGGCTGCTCGACTGCGCGAACGGGAGAAGGAGAAAAGAGCGTTAAAGTCCATATCGAGGGGCCGATCCCTCGTCCTCCTCATTTTGTACAATGTCCGCGATCGAGTCGTGTGAATGATAGAGAGAGATAGATAGAGAGAGAGAGAGAGAGAGAGAGAGAGAGAGAGAGCGGATGTGTGTATGTGTGCGACAGAGAGGGAGGAGACAGGGGAAGAGCGTCGCAAATCTCGCAATCGCAAACGAAAAGTAAAACATGTTTGTAAAACAGAGTAGAGCTTGCTCTTATGCTTGTGGGATGCTTGTAAATGTTATGTTTAAGTGCCGTCGAGTTGCACTTGTAAATATAAATAAACGTGTCAACCAAAAAAACGTAACATTAAAGTGATTGACCCGATTGTCAGTCACAAGACTCGATACTCCTACTGGGAAATTTAATATTTGGTTAACTGTGTAACCGTGTTACATTAATTATTGTTACAAAACTTACTTCTTTTGTCATTGTTAGTATAATTAGTGACTTTACAGATTTCATCACACTTTGTATGCACTTTCATGTGAATCATGTATATTTTTTTAAAAAAGAGCAGAAAAAACTCAACAGTTTGAGTGTTACACAACGAAAACATGCTTCGTTATTTAGCTAAAAGTTTTTAATGAAATGATTGCGATAAGCAATATGAACGCTCATAAAAATGAGAGAAAACTTATGCTAGAGGAAATTCGTAAATCATAATGTAGCACTCAAATTGTTATTTACATATATTAAATATAGACTTGTACATACTTTCGGGGAAAAAAACTATTGCAAATCGCTTGATAGTAAAGACACTTTGTTGATGGATAATTTATGCATGTTTCACATTTACAAACCACATGTGTTTTCATACAATTAAAATTTAACAGAATCCTGCTGCAATAAACAAAGTTGATCAACGGTTTATTGACACATGGTCGAAAACAAGAGCAACCATGTCTTTATATTAATATTAAAATATTACCACTTCAGCAAGGCTCTTAAAAAAATTTCTACGCAGTTGAATAATATAACAAAACGAAAGAAAAGTCTCTAATACGCATTAATGTCAAAAACTAAATCGTCACGTGGAACGATTAGCTATAAAAAGTGGGGCTCGACGGCTTTTATTGACAATTGTGTAACTGTTGCGAGATATAAAATTAATTTCTTTCTATAAATAATTGCCAAGTTCAAGCAGATCGTCATAGGTATTTTCTCATGTCTTTCAATACAGTCAGCATTTTTAAGGAACAAATGATTCCTTGACTAATTTTTTCTTTTCCATTGTTCAGTTAGTAAAAGAAAAACATAAAGACAAAGCAAAAGCATACTTCTCACAACATGGCTGTGTGAAAGAGAAAAAAAAATTATAAAGCGGCAGAAAACTCGATTTTTTCATGATGGTAAACTCGATAATAAAGATTAGTTAGTAGTAGCTAAATAAATATAAACCAATTAAATAAAACTCGATTAATTATGGTCAATCCGAAAAATAAGCTCATTGATAAATTTTTTGAAAAATTTTTATTTAGAATTATGCATCTTTTCTTTAAGTTACGTTACGTTTCTGAAGCATAAAAACTGGGCAATTTTTTTCACTATTGCATTATAATTGTAAAAATTATATCAAAGACTCATAATTAGTTGATATTGAAAACAGCGAGTTATCGTAGCGAGTTTAAAAAATTAATCTTTATTAAAAAATATATAATATTCATAAGCAATGTACCGATTCGATGTGAAGATCGATTAAAATTTTTTATTAATGTAAATATATAATGGAATACGAAATTCAAAATCATAAGATTATCTTAGAGAATTCGGCGAATAAAAAAAGAAAAAAGGCGCTGACGTTCGAGGTAATTTTCACGAAAAGACCGAACCCTTTTTTAAGTGTGCACGTCGCGTTAATTCATAATCTTTGGTAATGGCAAAAATCTAAAATCTACTTTGGTCAAGTTAAACAAAACAGTAAACAGAAAAGTTTTTTAAACGATAACATAAACGGTGATATAAACCAAACGAGATGAACGAATGATGGAGAGAGAGAGAGAGAGTATAGTCAGGACTGGGAAGGCGCCGCGCGTCCGAGGTTTAAGAAACAGAAAATAATAGAGAGAGAGAGAGAGAGAGCAGGGGTTGGGGGTCGAGACGACGAAGGTGAGCGATGAAGGGTGGGGCATAAAGGAACGGGAAGGTGAGAGTTATCGAGTGAGCGAGCGAACGCAGCCATGCCATGGAAGAGCTTGCCTTGGTCGTTCATCGGGATCATTTTCTTGAGCCACCAGTGCGCGTAGAGGCCCGACTTGAAGATTGGCGGTGCGCCGCCCGGGTCGGGCCCCTCGCGCCCTCGGCGCGGTCGCCTCGAGCGGTCGGCCGAGTCGCGCGTCCTCCCCGTCGGCGGCTGACTCGCGTGCTTGCGCTCCGCAAGCCGGAGCCTCGCGAGCCGCGCCTCCTGCTCCTCGAGCCCCTCGCGGCGCTCCTCCTCCTCCTCCCCGGACTCGTCGCTGGCCGGCTCCGGGGGTAGCTCCTCCTCGCTGCCGCTGCCGCCGCCGCTGCCGAGGTAGAGCCCGCAGCCGCCGAGGCGCGAGGCCTCCTCGGGGCTGCTCCTCCTCGGGCTCGAGCCGAAGGGCGAGGTGCAGACGCACTGGCTCTCGAAGCGCTCGTCGCCCTCGCTCTCGCTCCGGCAGAGCCGCGCGTAGCAGGAGCCGAGCTCCGTCGAGTGGTAGCGGAAGCTGTCGGCCATGCCGGAGTCCGAGGACCGGGGACTGGGGGCCGGGGCCGGCTCGGGCCGGGCCCGGGGCCCCAAAGAGCGCCAGGTCTTGGCCTCCTCGGGGAGGCCCGGGGCCGCGGGGGGGCCGCCCCCCGGGCTCCGGAGCTGGGCCGGCAGGCTCCGGGTCGCGTCCCCGCGGAGGCCGCGCTCCTCGGGCCGGCTCGCGCCCACCGAGGCGCTCCCCGAGCCCGGGGCCCCGGCCTCCTCGAGGACGTAGCGCACGTCGAGCCTGAGGGTGGAGGTCTTGCGGGGGGCCGCCGGGGGCCCGCTCGGCCGCGGGCCCCGGGGCCCGGGGCAATAGCGGCGCATGCGCACGGAGGTCAGGTCGGGCCGGCATAGGTACTGGAAGTAGAGGAGCCGCTTGAGCAGCTCCGGGTAGATCAGGCGCTTACGCACGAGGCGCCGGAAGAGGCGAGAGAGCCGCGCGTACGGCGGCTGGAGGTGGCAACTCACGTGGGAGACGCTCGTGGGTGAACGCCCGAGGTTGGAGGCGCCCCGACTGCTCTGCGACTGCTCGTGCAGGCTCAGCAGCTCGATCCAGTGCTTCCGGTCCTCGCGGCTCGGACACACTACCGTTATGCTCTCGATCATCGGCCCTGTCCAAACGTCCAAACGTCACAACGGATCCTTAGCCCTACAATCCACCTGCACCTCGACGTTCTTCCCCTGGCCTCGACATTCACCTTCTCCCAACGATCGTCCACGCGTTCCCACTCCTCTCTCATCCCAATTCCCCTTAACGATCAACCAACAAATTTACGATTATCCTTTAACCTTACTGTACATCAATGGACTTTTAAGCTCAAATTTAGCCCTCTCCGATTCTTCGTTGTATTCGACATTAATTAAGAGGACGATACGCGAGGTGATGTTGGCCAACAACTTCCATTTTATAATTAAATTTTAGTTATTCTATCAATCGTTTATTCGCCTTCTTTAACAAGCATTTCTTAACCGAGTTTACTTACCCGATATTTCGAACGCATTTTTTATATCTTCGCCCTGTTCCAAGGCTACGATTGTAATTCCGGTTAATGGAAGCTTACCCTGTATAATAAATAGTAGTTTAGCATACTTGTTATTAGGCTTAGATAAATGCTGCATAAGCACAATGTAATAATGTATATGACTTCACCTCGTACACAAATGAGCTCATGCGTGCGCTTGTACTCAATACGAGTAACGTTGTGGGAAATAATACAAAATATCTATCTCTTCTGTCGACTCCAGAAGCGAGTATTACAGGGCCAACGTGAATTATGTCTCCCAAAACATTCAATTCCTCGCCTTCCCAACCTTTGATTCCGCTTGTTAAAATTTGTAGCGCAAGCTCTCGTTGCTTTCTCACTGCAGCGCAACGATTCTAACCCAATTTTAAAATAAAAATTAAAAATCGAGCTTACGGGTGCTAAAAATTCTATTTTACACACTTACGGCAATGTCTCTATATACACTAATACTGCGCTGCGTATCTCCCCTATCGGGATGATTGATCTCTGTGTGTCTTTCTAATTCTTGCAGCATTGCTGAGTACTTATCTAATCTTCTAAACGGTTTACTAAGTCCTGTAGTTAATACTAATATTCCAGGAGTTATTGCACCAGTCCGTTCCATAAACTCATTTAATTCGTCTCTGTAAGGCAGAAAAACTTTGAAAAACTAAAAAATAATGTTAAGAAACGCATGTTTCTTAATACAAGTCTATGAATTTACGCACCTGTAATGATCTAAAATACAGACCGCTTGAGGATGACAGTTACAATAATTTGTGTGTATAGATTTCAGTTTAGAAGCTAATGTGAGAAAAATATTTCCTATCCTAGCATCAGGTCCTTGAGGTAGTACGCTATCTAAATTGGCTAATAAACGTTGATGAGTCTCTAAGACTTCGTGTATGTTTCCAATTAATTGTTTGTATTCTTCTTTCTTCAAACTAAAATTATAGAAATAGCGATAAGTCTCCGAATAGAATTATCGATTAAACTTTACAGATTGTCCTTTATTTACATATTAGCAGCTTCTAGTGGTTGAAGAAAATTACTAACTAATCCTTGCAATTCTGCAACATTGGCACGCTCAGAATCAACAATATCTTTCAGTACAATATCTCTATTTAGTGTTTGATGTATTGGGGAATCTGGTGAACTTTTTTCTGGCGATACCTTAGTCGGTGTAGATCCTGATTCTGCAAAATATTATTTACTTGTATAAATCTTCAATTTCCAAACAGATAGATAATGTTACTCTTTGATAAAAAGCAATGATTGGTTATTTTATTGATTATTTATTCTATAAGAAGCGAACGACTAGTGAAACATTCGATTATGTTATTAAAATAAAAAATTAAATGTAAAAATACGTTAGATTTATTACGATAGATACAATTCAATTAAGTAATAGAGTAATGTTAGGTAATGCATTATTATTTGATAAAGTGAAATGAGTTAATAGTTTAAGAACCAAAAACAAAGATAATAAAAATTTTTATTTTGATGATTTTACTGCAAATTATTCATTAAATAAAATTCCTTACATCGCCGAATACAACATCCATATTAGTAATGTTAAATATGACAATACCTGAATCGCTAAAGCTGAAACTTTGCAAAGATGTACCTGGAGTTCTATACTCTTTAACATAATTGGATGGGAACCAGCCAGTTTTATCATTAAACGTTCCTTCCCACCAACCACCGTCGTCCGTTTGTGTTATTGTTATCAGATCTCCCTTTTTGAAGCATAACTAAAGGTAAATATAAACAACTATTATAATAAAAACATCAAAACTTAAATTCAATAAAATAATCAATATCCCCCCTCCACTAATGAATATTATAATAAAGATATATTATTCTGTATAATTTTAAATGAAATGGAAAAAAAGTCTACTTGCGAGGTATTTTAATCAAGCCAGTTGGGAGTCGTTAATTTAGCAGATACTAAAGCAATATTAAGACATTAGGTAAATACATCATAGTTTTTCAGTGATTTAATTTAATTTCTTAAATGAATAATTTCTGTTTCAGTTTAACGAAGAAATAACGTATTTAATACATACAACTTAGAAATGACTATCTAATCAATATTGTAAAGTTATTATAAAACAAAATCATAAAGTGCAATAGGGTACATATAAATACATTCGTTAAATACAATTTCTTTTACATCGTTAAGACATACGATAAAAATTTGAACGGTATTTGAGTATGAATATGATAAGAAGAGGGGACAAGCAGAAGAGCATAAAGTAGATCAGAAGGAGAGCGAAGATAAAAATGTGTGCCAAGTGCACTGTGGTATAGAAATAAAAGAAGCAAATAGTGTACGTGTGTACATAACAATAATACTACCTCATCATTATTCTTTCCCTTGAAAGAAAACAAGGCTGTGACGAGCTTCGGTCCATCAGATTTGGACATCTTCAAAAATATCTAAAAAACAGAATACATTTACAGCATAAGACAGAGATGTGGAAAGTGTACCGAATGCATTAATGGAGTATCGGTGCCGAGTGTCGGTGAGCGCGTGTGACTTTAAGTGTGTGCGCTCGTAGAGCCAGTCAAGGCGACGACGGAAAAACCTTTGATTCAGGCCAAAAGGGAGAAAGAAGAGAAGGAACAGATACTATACATAAACGAGGGGCTCGTAGGTCTGCACTTTACCTTGAAAGTTGCCGAAGAGCAGCCACTCGAGCGAAATCAAGCCATTTGCGGCTTTCGTGGGGTTGGAATATTGGGCGTATTTTGGAAACAAACGTTATTGCAGCAACAGCAGCAGCAGCAGCAGCAGCAGCAGCAACAGCAACAGCAGCAGCAGAAGCAGCAGCAGCAGCAGCAGCGCGAGGAGGAGGAGGACGGGGAGCCGCGGCAACACGTGATGACTAATTCGAAGATAAGATCAACCGCGTCTACCTTGGCTCAGCCTCGACGCCGCTCACCAGTAATCCGTTCCGCTCCGTTCGGACCCTCTCGCTGAAACTGGCTAATAATATATGTGTACACATAAAATTATAACGTCGCCTTTTAGCAGAGCCGCGGCTATAAATAGCCGCACGCGGCGCCTCACGGCGGAGCTGTCAGAAGAAACCGTCGAAATTTTTCTCGGGTCATCCTACGCAACGGAGCGACCGTCGGCGTCGTGTGAGTCGCGGCGGGGGCGGGGCCCGCGGCTCTGCCGACGACAGTTTACAATCGGCCCGGCCATTGGTCCTTTTTTCAGCTTGGCGGGAAAAAAATCCTCGTACGAAACCCACGGCCGGGCTCCAAAGACGCTCTCCTCGCTGCCACAGGTGTCTTACGGTCACCCTCGGCAGCCCTCCGCAGGGCAGGGCCGGCCTCCTCTCGAAGGAGGCGAGCCACTCCGGGCTCTCGAATGTCGAATTAACGAATACTCGCGCCACGATGAGTCCTAGGGGCCTTTTTGATTCTTGGCTTGCCCGTACGGTCCTACGATTAATCGCGTGCAACCCTTGAGGCTTCTAATCCAATTTCTCCCCTCGAACGCTAAATAAAACGCAAAACCAACCGTTCCCTTTCGAATTAAGCTTATTCGGAAATATCCCATTGATCGTTCGGCAAATATTATATGTATGTCAAATGAAGCACCGTACATTTTAAAGTCGCTCCTTAAGCCAACAATTGCTGTCACAATTATCAAAATGAAAAATCGTCGTTTTAGAAGTTACTCATTTTTGTTAGTCTCGAACAAATCCAAAATACCTCTATTTATCAGTATTATTATTGCTCATGGTCAATAAATATTATTAATGTTCTTGCTGCTTTACTTGCAGCGATGAAGCGAAGCAACGCGGTCCATGTTAATTTTTGATTTAATAAGCTTAATTTTGTAGTCGTTAAATTTTATCGTAATAATTTATGTAAAGGTTATTTTTAATGTAAAAGCTCGTAATTTAATTCAAAATTGGCCGTTTAAAAAGCACAAACGCTACACGAAGCGAATGTATCTTATAAATAAATACATTCTTATTCAATATCTATTTTTACAAGCCTTAACGCTCGAATGCGCTTAACGCTGAGCTTTAAACAAGCAAGTCGTGAAACACTTGCGAATAATCCAACGACTCGATTGAACGCTGAGCTTTTGCGTCGATGCACCAATCGAGGATAGAATAGTCATGGCCATAGAGGGAGGCCGTTGAGGAAGAGCACAAAAAATAAGGTGGAAGGGTTGACCGACGAAAAGTAGGCTTCTCTCAGGACTAAGTATCCCCTTAACCCTTCCTAGCAGCTGCGATACTTTCCAGCAGTCGTCGAGCACTTACGCGTCTTCAAAGCGGTGGGCACGTGCGCGTGCACTTGGCCTCCTCTTCCTCCTCCTCCGCCGCCTCGAAGTCCACGAAGCTGCAGTAGGGATCCGTAAATCTTCCGCATCGGGAGGAGGTTCGTGGGAAGGGCGCGGCGAGGGGCGTACGTGGAAAAGGAGGTAGTAGCATCCCTCCCGCCCAGGCGCAACTCTTTGACCTCGAACTCGCAGCGGTCCTTTGTTAGGAGCGGGCTCACCTGCGCCCGGACACCTCGGCGGCACTCGAGGGCGGCGAGGAAGCTCCTGCCCAGGTAGGGAGGCGCGCCGTGGATCCCCCCGAGCTCCCGTCCCGGGGCCGACCCCACCAGGACTCGCGGCTCGCTCCTCGAGGACGAGGAGGCGCCAGCAGGCTCTTGCTGCGCGAGAGCTACTGTCCGCGCTCGTCTCGCGGCCGCTGGCCAAATATCTCCCAGATCCACCCCTCCGCCTCTGCTTTTCCGGGCGGCGGCGGCGGCGGCGGCGGCAGTGAGCGAGCGGGGGGGGCGGACTTGGCTATGCGCTCTGGCTCCCGAACTTCGCTCCGAACCACCTGCCTCGCGAATGAGGCTCCCTCGACCTCGACTCGAATCTTAGGTCGATCCGGCGCTTTTGAAGCGACTTCTCGGTATCCCGAGCCAGGCGCGGCACCTACTGAGAAATAAGCGCTAATGCAGCTTCCGCTCCTGGCGTCCCAAATATTTAATGTCTAAGTATATTCGAGTACAGATACGCTGACCTATTTTCGCCTTACTCGGGAGGGCTTTTGGACCATCCCACAGCATCGTATAGATCCGAATGAAGGTCTCGTACTCGGGTACGCGCACTCCACCCTCCGCGACGAATAACTTACACCTCCGGTTTATAAGCCTTTGCACTCAGAGCAATGGTTAATACGAGTTCGTTAGATTGCACTAACATAAGACTTGAGGCGAAACAAGTCGGCGCAAGAGACGCTTTACCAGCTTTCCAAATTGTCAACTTTCTCAACTCCTATTGATGTAGTGGTAATGACTATGGAGTATTGTCGAACTCAGTTTATTAATAAAATAAAATTACTCAACATATAAACAGCGAATGCAAAGTTTATTTACACAAAAGTATAGTCGTAAAACTATTCTCTACTTTATTCCATATTTTTATTGACTATGTATTTATAAAAAGATATTTATAATCGATGAGCCGTAAATGTTGCATTCATTCGAGTAATTTGAAAATCTTATCTTAAGTTGTACGAACATTTGCGAGTGTCAATGGATATAGTTACTTTCGTAATGAGTCATGATTGAAATGTCTCTGAAAAACCTACTTGTCGCATAAAATCAATAGCTACCGATGTACCTCGGAATAATCTTGAGATTACATTTCAAGAAAGGAGGGTATCGGATCTTCGAAGGCTTAAGTCTCGCTATGATCTCCTCTTTGATCGATTATTTCACTCGCGTTTACTTATAGCCATTAATTTAACCCGCAGTCTCTTTCTCTCCCCTCCTCTTTCGTCCTCCCCTCCCTCAATCCCTTTTTTTATATACATCTTATTTAATGGACTGTTCATAGTGCTTGATTGAAATCATATTAATATTAGGGCTTTTCTAAATAGACGATGCTGTTTTTAAACAATTGATGGATGATCCGTTCCTCTGTAATACATTTTTGAGGGACGAAACCAGAATTTTTTAAATATGCGATGCTCTAGTTGATCGAATTTTTTATTTGTTGCTGGCAAAATTTCATGTAGCAGCATAAAAATCATTCTACTCGTCATCCGTCTTTCGTTCTGCCAAAAACGTTGTTCTCCGTTTTAGTAAAACTGGCAGTGCTATTCTAGACATTCTCTTTTTGACAGGAAAGCTCAGTTATCTGATAATAACTTTAATTTACAAAAACCGGTTAAATTAATAACTATTGTTGAATTTCAGTATAAATTACAATTAAGAAAAATTAATTATCGCATTTAAAAAAAAAAATTAGCGTCATCAGCTCAAAATTACAGCAAAAAATGGTCAGTATTTGTGTATCGAACTTAAGGTGAATATATTTAAATGTATGTCTCATGTAATTACATTGAACTAAATGAATATTTAGACAAAAATTTTTATTAAATACCATAGCATAGTAAATAAAAATATAATGACTTTGTAAAATTGCACGTTGAGCATTATTACCATTTCGTTCAAATTCATATAAATTCTTTGGAACCGTAGTACTAAATGAACTGGCACATGAACGTTTCAGGTCATTTCCTGCAATAGCTCGATCGATACTCTTTCGTTTTCTTGATAAAATGACGTTTTTTTTTTAAATTCTTTCATAATTTTATCGACGTGTTGTTAAATAATCACTTCTATCGATAAATCTCTAGTTTGAATTTTATATTAATAAACATAATGATTGATTACGTAAGAAAAAGTTCTTTTATAAACCCTGACTAATGTAACTTTTATAGAATAAACAAAATTAAAAATATTTATATAACGTTTAGAAATGAGACTATATATATATATATATATATACATATATTAATTCAGTCCCTTTTGTAAATGTGAATTAAATAATGTTAAATTTGACATTAATATATTCATCAACTATGCATATGATAAAAATTGAGAATAAGATTTAATTAGCATGCACTAAGTTTTTACAAGTTGACATATTTTACAAATGCTATTTTTTGTAAAATTATTGCTCGAGCTTATTAAATTTAAGATTCGAATAAGACTTAACTTTATATTACGTATTGGAAAATTATTTTTTTAATGCATATATTAATAAATTACATTATAAAGAAAAATATAACTTGTTTGATATGAGATATTAAATTCTTCATGCAAGATTAAAACTATGAGATCTTGCAAAAATTTTAGATTAAACTTTTTAAGTAATTCAGCTTTTTTTTTCTTTTTTAATTAAATTTAATTAGATTAGGAATTACTTTTTAGTTTATTTAAAAAATTACAAACCTCGCTACAACAGTTCCAATCTAATATAACTGTAGCTATTATGTAAGAAAATGTATCGAAACGCTGAAATATCATACCGACAAATTGAAAGCAAAGAATACTGATGAATTCAATTACAAAGCGACAGCTAATTGGTTCGAAATGTAAATATTTTTTCGAAATACTTATCTAAATATTAGTAAGTCAGTAATATTATTAATATTACCAAGGCTTTTACGAAAATTAATTTACTATTGGATCTTACTTCAGATTTATGACTATCGTGTGCTATGTTGATTTAATTCCAGTAGGCCATATTATATAAAATTTATCTTTATTCAAGTTGCATTAGAAAAATGATAAAAACAAATAATATATTTATCATGGAAAATTTAAAAAGGTATGTATCTCTCAATTTCTTAACTTGTTGATTTACTTGTGCCTAATAAATTGAAAGATCGATTATTTATTATTTCTTGTAAAATACAACTTAATTTTCTTAGAGTTTAGCAAAAAATCGTATAAAACAAATTAAATAAAATACCAATCAATAATGAAATCAGTTCATATTAATGAAATAAAAATAAATAATACTATAATTTTAATTAATGTATAATTTTTTCTAAATTTTTATAGTAATATTTGTTTAAACGCGAAAAACGTTATTTATTCAATTCATGTTACTATTTTTAGAAAGTCGAGAACAATACTTAAACATATCCAAATACTCTTTTTCTATACGTATACTAAATTTAGCCAATAGAGATTTATTTACTCGATGCCTTACTTTTCGTTGAAACATAATTTGACGCTATTATCTTTGTCTTGATCTACTCTAAGTCTTTAACCTTTTAACTTTTTTCTAAAATCCGCTTAACACTCTTACATTTTCTATTCTATTTAAAACCATGCTCTATATAAAATATGATTTCAACGCCCATGAAATATTATTTAAAAACATTATTGACTGTAAATATTATGCTATTATTCTTCTATTTTTGTTTATTCGTTTAATAGGATTTTGAAAACTTTTCTGCGTGTTAAGTTATAAATTTCTTTAAACGTGTCTGCATTATTTTTACTTAATTACCAAATTCATATTTTTCAGATTTAATATTATTGAAACTAATTGAAAAGATTCGTGCTAATTTTAACTTTGACTAAATCAAGTTGTTAAGTACAAAAAAAATTTCATTCAATTTAATATATTGGTTTGACTTCAAGTAAAGATAGTGCATTTTATTTTAATAAGAAAAATTTAATACGAAGCATTAATGTGCTTTAACTTAAAAGGGTAGACATATTGTTTCTTATTTAATCAATAGATTAAATCAAATAATTGGAATCGTTCTTAGGTAATGAAATATGGCATAAGAGCAAAACAGAGGAACAGCCAAGGAGGGAGATGAGTTTTAGGGAGTTTGAAAGGCGGCAGAGAAGGGGAACGTATCTGAACGTTAAACTTAATCGTAATTATAATCAATTCCATTAGTATAACAAATTCCTTCTGATAATACGAGAGACAATCATTATCCTAGAATGCAACTACGCAATACCTGGAGTTTCTCTTCTTCGGTGATTGGATCGAGATAAGCGGTAATAGATCGCCTCCAGAATTGCGCCTCATCGCCTCCGAGATACTCGACCTCGCCACCGGCCAGAGCTCCGTCGCCGAGCCAGTAAGTGAACGAGGATCTTGTGCCCCGGAACTTCTTCGGCAGCAGCTTCACCGACCCTCAGCTGCTCGGAGCTCTTACCCACGTCGGACGTCCCGCTCGATTCCTCGTAATCCTCGTCGATAATCGCGCACTGGCCTGGATTCGCCTCGAGCGCCGACCGGGAACCATCCTCGACCTCCCTTGCAGGAGAATTTCGTTTATTCGGTTTATTTTATTGCGGTCGTTTATGCGGGTCTACGAAAACGCTTCATTGTACGAAGGAAGTCGGCAGTCTTGGCAAGCATTATTTATAAGCCTAATGTTGTAACGCAAAGGCAATAGTAATACAATCGGCCGACTAATTTTGTAACGCGGCACGTATTTGATCATTTTCGTTTGGCTTTATTTTTAAGTAATTTTATTGCTAAATTGGCGATAGGCCGGCAAGGCAATAGACGCGTACGAGACAATGGGGAACAAAATAGATGGAAAGGAAATTATGTAAAATTCTACGAGAAACGCGTTTCTCGAAAAATGTACTGTGTACCGAAGGCGTGATAAAAATTAACTTTAGCTTGAATTTTAAATCGGACATTTTTGTTACTTATCCAAATAATCACAAAAAGCGCTTTAAAAAATAACGTAATACGAACTTTTCCGTCGCGATTAATCTTTCCTCGACTCGCAATAAAGCTGAGCGTATTTCCTTCAGTTGTTCGTCATTTTCACAAGGTAGTTCTCGAGTGCACACAATGCATTGTAATAATCCAGTTATACAACAAGAAACTCGTTCACTCCTCTCGTTTTTCGTCTCGCTCCATTGGTGCCTTTAATCCTGACTTTCTCGACTTTTCCTCGAATTAATAATTTTCAGATATGACACCACCGAATGATGATTTTCATTTTCAGGTAGACCTGAATTCTTCACAAGCAAGGATCAATAGTAAGGCATCACTTTTTATAATGTTGGCTTTAAAATAAAAAAGTCATGCTTCGTATCACTCGGTATCTCGTGGCGACTCGTTTCCATCGCACGATTAGCTGCAATCTAAGAGGCTGTACATTACGCTTGTGCGGGGAGGGTGGAGGTTTAGATCCCTAGCTGAAGCTGTCCATAGCGAAGAGGGAAAGTATCAGGGCGTAAAGACGGGAGGTCGTAAAGAAGGCGGTCTCACTCGAGGGGATGAAGGAGTCCGGCGATCACGGAGATGAGCAACGAGGTCGGGTCCAGCCGTCCGGCCTCCGGCATCTCGATCATTACGCTTACAAGTACAAGGGAAGCCCTTGCGAAGCCGTAGATCGCTGAGATTATCCCGGCCGCCCGGAGCTGCACTTATGGGAATCTCGCGTTAGTGGCGCTTCAGCCACCTCGAGTTTATATTGCGATGCAATGCCAATGGGAAATGCTCATGGCTTCGCTGGCACCGAAAACTTATTTCCTAGGCGGATGATTTTTTTCTTTCTTCGAGCGTAAATTCTACTTTAGGTTCATCGTTTCTTTTTATTTTCTTTCCTTTCTCTTTTTTTTTGAATAAAAGACTTTTTTGTGTCTTTGCGCGCCATTAAATTAATTCTATGATATTTCTAAACTTTGAGTCTAGTACTTATTCAAATTGTAGCGCATTTTCAATGCGAAGCTTCCGTTAATCGAAAAGTTTCGTAGTAAGAGAATATTAATTAATTTTAGAAAGCTCACCTTCTAATTGTCGTTTTAAGGCGTATAATTAATTTTCTTCCATCCTCTTGAGCCTTAGAAAATGAACCGATTATGCGAATGATAATTTAGACCGTGTACTTTATAAAAGTAATATTATTTACTTGTTTTTTCATTGCAGTAGTTACAAACAAAGCAAAATATAACTATATCGGAAAGTAGAAACGCAAGCTCCATCAAGCTGGAAATTACTATACCTGAATCTAAAATTGTGCTTCCTTAAACAGACGATGTAATTAATTACAATTAAAGAAAAAAAATACGTTCAGTTGTTGCAAAACAATTTCTGTTTTCCAATTTATATCTAGTTCTACGTAACTAGTAATATCTGTTTTAAACACTATTATATGTACAAAAGTAATTGATATATTAAAACGGATAATAGTTTTAAATTCCTCCTCTTTGTAACTAAAATTGCATCACAAATTCGTTCTTAATTAAAAAAGTTGAAGCGTTTGCAATATATTTTTCTTTAAAGTGGGTTTTTAACTCTATAATAGACATTTTCCAAAATGGCCTCTGAATAAGTTAAGAGCGTATTTTTTAATTTTATTCATGCACATTACGTAATTTTAATTGAAAAATAAATAAAAATTTTTTTTTTCCTTTTTATGGTAAACTATTAAATTAACCTAACAAAAATTTGTACTTTACATTTACATCAAGCAGAACCAAAAAACCTATTAATATCCTTTGATAATGTATAAAAAAAAGAGAAATATCGCGATTGACTTTTTTCGTCTCTGATTCTAGTAATTCAAAAACATTAGCAATTTTCGATTGAATCCATCAACGACGTTGAATGTAGAATTTAGTAAACGTCCCTGGGGCCTGCTTATAAACATCACCGGCTGCTTAATATTCTACTTGATAGTGAAACAATTGTTTGTAATCTAGAATGAGACGATATTTTTTATTGTGATTTTCGAAAACTGTGTCAATGGATAAATTAGACCGATCAGTATTGACTTAAAGTGATTCAATTTACCATTTCCATTAGTGTTGTAGAAAAATGCCCTATCGATTATTAAATTTCTATTAATGATGTAAAGAGTGCCATAAACTCTTAGAATAAATGTTTTGCAGCGTAATATTTGTCCGCGAAAAGGGTAACGATAGACAGATAAAACGAGAGTAGCATGGGTTTGTGTGTGCAGAGACTAGAGCTGAAACTCATTACCGCATTTCTAAGCGACAGTACGTGTCGAATGAAACTGTCTTCACATACGTTAGCTTCCGCCCTTATTTCACACGCGATGCTCAATTTGCGCATCGCGATCGTGTTGACGGGAGTCTGTTTCCTCTTGCACTAACGAGTCTTTGTCGAGGTCGGTCACGCTTGTAAGGCCGATCCTGTTTCTCGTCGAATACGTGTCTCGACTAATGAACACGACTCTCGCCACCGAAGCTTGTAGAGCAAAAAAAAAAAAAAAAAAAAAGAAAAAAAGAAGAAAACAGAGAAAAAAGCAAAAAGAAAGGAGAGCTGGGCGCCCGCATCGATAGCGAAACCGCGCAATTCCACAGTCAAAGTGTAGTTCGCGAGCCGCGTCGCGAAAGCTTAAGCCACGGGTGGATATGATTCACAGTCCGCCTCGTCCGATCGGCCCTGGGGCTTCTATCCCCTCCGGAGCAGCAGCAGAGTGCGAAGCCAGCCCGTCCCGGTCGTATCGGATTTATTGCCGCGGCTCCCGAGCCACCCTCGCGTACTTCTCCAGGACCCCGTAGTCCGTGAGTTTTACACGGTCAGCGGCCGTTCGCGTGCTCGAGCTTCTGGAACCAAGCCAGGGGGGGGGCCTGAAGGAGACGTCGAGCCTCGAGTAAGTTGCAATTGAAATTTCACCGACCTGGCCAAACGGCTAAGCTATTTCTCAGGTGAGCTCCTCGTGATTTACGCGGGAGGCCAATCGCCTTTAATTGGCACTGGGAATTCCGAGAGGGTTCGCTGGGTCACGGAGGAACCGGAAGGTCGACATTCGTGGGCAGTGACGCACAGATTGCGTGCAGCCTCCGATTGTTGGAGCCTTCCTGCGAGCCGCCGATTATTCGATAAAAGTATTTATTTATCCAACCGAAATGCTTTGAAACTCTGTCGTTTCGTATGATGCCGAGATCAATGTGTTGGCATTACCGTTAATAGACATGCTCTTAATAGAAGGCCATTTATTATATTTGAATTGTATGTACAAAGGTAGAATAATGTTTTTTTGGCAATTTGTAGCAACAGTTCCATACTTTTACATATTAAAACAACCTTGTTTTCTTTTTGGGTGTATCTTTAAAACTGCGAAATTTTAATAATCGAATTGCATATATCGAAAATCAACAGCTAAATATTAACAAATTAACAACTAAATATCAACAGCTCAAGGCAATCAGAATTTTTCGACTAACTAAGAATTACGAACAAAGCAAGACCGAATCGAAAGTAATTGTGTAATTTTAAATCAAGCTACGATGTAAGCAATCAAAACTCTAAACGACTTTTAAATAAATCCTTCAACAAATTACCTTTTCCCAGCGGATGGATTCTGACACATGCCGATCGTACATCTTTATTCATTATCATTGTGTCGACGAGTGTTCTGTCAGAGCTTGGCCTGAAGTCTATGTCGCCATCGAGTGTTAGAATACACGCATTATCAGTAATTGCTTCTTTTCTTTCTACCTATATTGGCCGGTTCATTAAACGGTAGCTCAATAAATAATACATGCACATAACCTAAGGACGACAAGCACACGGTCACTATTTCAAGTTTAAAATATTATCAATGAGCTGTAAGAAAGATTTATTCTTCTATTTGTTTATCGTACTCAGATAGGATGATTATGATGATTTATAGTTGCTGTTTTACTATTCTTAAATTTTAATTTACGAATAACGTTTAAACGAGTTCAAAGAAATATGAAACAACAATATCTTACGCAGCTCTTATTACATCGATTTAAATCGCGATTAATCGCTATTAACGCCCCTTACCAGTTGCTACTTCAAATATGATCGAATTTAATTATAATCATCAATTACGCATACGCCTCTCGGAGCCATTTCATACCTGACTTCATCTTTCCACCGTTTGAATCCTGTTTTTATTCTTGAGCTGTAGATGCATCTTCGTTTTATCGGGCAAGGCCCAAACCAGTCTCCCACCGTAAGGTGTGGGATATTTTACCGGTGCCTCGAATCGAAGATCCCGCTCTCTAATGCCCTGAGAAAGTTTGCCACGTAGCCGTTGTTTTGGGCCTTATTTTTATCGTGGGCTCGCCGATTTCTGCAGCTGCGGACGCACTTCGAAGCATCATCGAAGAATCTGTGGACTTGGAAAAGTTGCTCAATGTTGTCGTTCAATATAATTGATATAATTGATTTTAGCGAAAGGACATAGCTTAATTAAATGCTTTAGTCAGGAATATTTGCTCTCTTATTTGAATATTAATATGTTAAAATTTCTTAATACTGATTTTATGATTATTTAATGTCAAACAACGCTACGTAATTTATTGTTTTACTTTGCTTTTTGACCTATTGATAAATAATGCATAGGTGTTGAAATTGCAATTTACCTTCCAGTTCGTAATAATCGGGTGATTTTATACTACGAGAATATTGACTTATCCGCATGATGCGTTGGTCTCGGTCCATTCGAATAATGCTATTAAAAAAAATCTTTCTTTTCTTCGGGAGTCTCGTGCCATATTGTCGCGCAAGCAAAAATCTTTTTAATACGTTCGTTATTTTTTACACTAATACCTTTTTAGTGGCCTCTACCGGTTGTTCATATTTGTCGTACTTTTTAAACAAAAGGTCCTTCTGTTCAATTGTAAGAGTTTTATCGGCGATTCGAAATTTACAGTAAAAATTATAAGAGAATTATGAGAGAGCCATAAATAGGAATGCAAATATTTACTAAGAAGATAGTCAAACATTTGTAAGTTCGTTTCTTACGAAAGTTATCCGAACAATCATCCTCTTCCGAAAATTCCATTCGCCCGTTTATCGCTAAGGGCAAATCAACGAGGAGAGAATCGTAGGCAGAGACCAGGAATATTCTATTGGTGGTGACATAGCCCTGGTGCTTCGAACGCGCCCCGTCGTCCATACTTGTGAGAGGAAGGTGAGCGGCCACAGCCAAAGTTGCCATTTTGTGATCTCGCAGGCTCGGCGTCGCGAAGGAAAGGCAATCGAGTAGGATCGGGTAGGATCCGAAATTCATCTGAGCACGACCTCCCGCACGGCGATCAGTGACCGGAAGGTGACGAAGCTCACAGGAAGCACCAGATTCAAAGGAAGAGCGAATCCACGGGGTTGCACGGACGTTTTGCTGGAGAACTTAGCCATAACGTTGAAGCCAGTCTATATACAATGCTCTTGCTGTACATAAATTACGTGCCTGTGTAAAAGGATTAATTTATAATCGTAATTGGTGACAATCTTTATAATTGGCGTTTGGATGGTATTATACGACGTTAGATGCATTTCAATGGAATTTTAAATCCGAGCTTATAGCACGTATAGAAAATTAAATATTAAATTGTGAAATTTTCAGAAGAGAAAGGTCGATTGAAAGGTTATTAAGATAGATAGATAGAAAGAGAGAGAGAGAGAGAGAGAGAGAGAGAGAGAGAGAGAGAGACTATTATTGTCTATGAAAAATTAAATAAACCACTTATTTAAATAATAAAGTTAAATTTTTTTCTTTTTCGTACTTACTCGTCATTTACAATATTTAAAACTGCAATTAAATTACGTAAATAATGGGTTTATAATTTGTATAAGTTTACAACTTGTAGATATTTAATCTTGATATTAAACCAATACTTTATAAAATTTATTGCAATTGCAGACGCAATGAGTGGATATGGCATGGATCATAAATACATAAAAAGGGGTCCATCAATCTGCAGATTTATAAACTGTCGATTGTGCAGAAAATTTTATTACCGAATCTCTTGCCAATGCGTCATTTAGTACTCCTTTATCCAAAATCCATCGAAAAATATTTTCGACTCAATACCGTTGCAAATTGTAATTATTCAAGAGCTCAATAAAAATACGAGGACACAAAGTAACGTGTATCCCATTAAAGCGGTTCTATGAGCTTGCAGATTTCCATTGTAATTGGCAAGATATTTAATAAATCCTATTGGTGGGTAATTGATTATAAACATAAATGAAAATTAAAATTCAGTCGCTTTACAAACAGCACGAGGATACATGTATTTCTTCGTGAACAAATAAAATAATGCATTACAATTGTGTATTTAAATAAATTCGCTAAAACATCACGTTTGCAATAAATTGTAATAAAAAACGCAAAAATTTATTTTAAAAAAATTTTCCTCAAAATGAGCAATTTTTTCAAGTAAAATACTTGACTTAATATTTGCAATGTAACATTTTTGAAGGTTTAACAATTAATACTGTATCGTAACGTAAAATATTGCATACATTGATAAATTTCCCCGTATAAAAATGTCCATTGCCGTTTATTTAGACTGCTTTAAATATACCAATGGCAATCTACGATTCTTGGTGACATATCTTATCGTAGCTTTAGTCGTGTTGCTTTGATTAAGGTCAAAAACATTTCAGGGGCTCTATTTTTGTTAATGCACCAGGTTAAAAATCGTGCGGCGTTGGCGACTATTTCTCGCCATTGAATGCCATCCTGGATAAAAACTAATTTATTTCGGGATCGAACCGAATAAGAGAGCAAGAGTCGGGGTATGTTGCGAGTATAGAATAATGAGAATAATGCGCGTTCCAATTAATGAAGAAAGTGCCGAGGGTCGTAAAGCGGGTAGGAAAATGAGCAAACGAGGCGACCTCCTCCGTTCGAAGAGTTCGCTCGAGGTTCCCGCAGTTGCTAAAGTGCTCGACTAGCTTAGGGCTCAAATCGATGGGCACATGTGTAATGAAAGTGGAGCGTCGAGGAGCGCTCGTGTCTTCGACAAATCTTGGTAAATGATCGGGGGAAATCTTTTCCCCCCGGGGGATTAGTTATTATCTATTTTTCCGGCGGCCGGGTTCCGTCGACCTCGTACCGTTATTATAATTCGGAAGCGCGCGGCTACGTGTTATTAGTCGAATCCCTCTCATAAAAGTTTCCGGGAAGTCTCGCGCTGACCTGCTGGCATCGGAATATCGCCATAATCGCGGGCGTAAGGCCAATCGGATTTATACCCGATGAGGATTCGGCTAAGACATTTTTCCGGAAAATTGGTTTACGGCCACTATTAAGTTATGCCCGCTACGAGACACTATTTATTTATTGCCCTGTTTTTTTGTGTCTTATTTTTACGCTTTTGTTATTTGATAAGCTTGCTGTGCAGATGCCAGGGTCCCATCTTTTTCATACTATTCTATTCGCCGTATTGCCTTTCTTTTCCGACAAATGGAAACATCTCTACCGTTGAGAAACACTCCGCAATAAATTATAAGCTATTTTTATGAATACAGTGATCTAAATATTAAATTAACAAGTTTACTGCCGCTCGATACGTTGTTGCTCCACCAGCAAACGGACGATAATACGAGGGCAATTGGAAGACTCCAGGGTGCTGGTGTATTTTTATTTCCTAATGCCAAATAAGCGAAAGGTACCAATCCAATTGTTTGACACGAAAAAGAAATAATGTTTCCCGTGCATGCTAAGACGCGACTCATGTGTATTTCTCTGGTATCTGGCTTTTGAGAGTAGTTCTAAAATTAAAAAGATAAACGTGCTCAACAAAATTGGTTTGAAAGCCCTTTGCTCAATTTCCATAACTGTCTTTCTTCGTAATTTACACGAGATAAAGAACAAGTTCGTTCTTAATTAAAGCCAATTTGCAGTTCTCGGAAAATTTAAGCCAATTTCAAGGAAGGCTAGAATTTTAAAGTAAATCAATAATGCCATGCCTATATGCGAATATAGAATTTAAGGCGATACTCGTCGAAGAAGTAATCCCGAAGGACGCACCAAAAACACTTGGAAGGACGCACACGCAGCTAAGGACGGCTGATCCTCGGAGAACGTCGAGATCCGAGGGGCGACTAGAAATAGGAGCGCGAGACCGGCAATTCGAATAATCTCGATTGCGCTCAACGAGGCGACCCGAGGACGCGCCCTGGGCAGCTCGAGGCTGGCAAACAATAAGTTCCGGAGAAGGCAAGGGAGAAGCCCATGGCTTCGGGGACGGAAAAGCTCAGGATAATACACCAAATCCACGAGTGGTGAGCTTTCGAGGTAAGCGTTGCTTGGTAAACGCGTTGCTCGCCATGACCTGCGTTTGCACACGGACAATACAGTGAGAAAATTTCGAGCTCTCTTCGAAAGGCTTTCCCAGTGGATTATATACGATTCTACGGTCACCTTGTGAATAGAGCAAATTCTCAGGTACGAATGTTTAAGGAGGGTGTTTTCATTGCAGCTTTCATGAGATTCGCCTTACGATTATCAGAAGCTTTTAAACATTATTCGCATAAACAATGAAAGCGTCGATAACGTTAATTATACAAAGTGTCTTCATTTTCAAAATAGTCCTCCTATTTATAATTCTATTAAAAAAAGCATTCGATAAAAGCTGGGTAAAACTCTTAAATTTCACAATTTACAACACCGCAATCCCGTGCGTGAATATTCCAGAATGAGTTTCGCTACTGAACCTTTACGGAATAATGTTCCCTCCAAATGTATAGTAGTACATCTATTTACAAAATTCATAAGCAGCGCAGTTTTTGGCAAAGAAAAATTAACATGCACTTGGGTATTATTATACTTTTTTTGTGTTTTATTTACATTGTTCGAAAAAAAAAAAACAAGTAACCTAAATTTAGCATATTTGCGTGAGAAAGTAAAATTTTTTAAAGAGGTTAAAAACGTTTAAAGTTATTTACATAATTATTTTATAAATTCTTGGACCGAAACGAGACAAATACTCAACAAAATAAAAAAAGGTAATTTTAGCTAAAATTTGGACAACCAATATATAGTTTAAATTTATCTTTTCGCAAGAATAAAATCATGGCTTGTTATATTTAACTTAAATAATTGAAAAACGAAAGTTTCTTTTTCAAACGCTTTGTTTCATATATTATCCTTTGTAAGTTTGAAGTAATTGCAATTAACTGACGCTATTAGCAGACTTCAGCCCAGTTCATAATTATGCCTGGCACTTCAATGTATCGTGTAGATTTTATAACAGTGTCGATATAATTACCGAGGTAATAGTTGTAATAAGGTATAGATATCTTTCTAAATTGAGACGCTGCAAATAAGGCGGTTCCTTTTGCAATAATGCTACCGCCAAGAATGGCACTGAATAAGAAAACATATAAGATGATCTTAACGATGCGCAAATTTACTTCCGCTTCTCCATCGTCGACTCAGACTTCGGCTTTGGCGCCGTACTCTTGCAGGAGCCCCATTATAGAATCCCGTCGTATAGTCTACGAAAGATTATGCGATAAAGTCACAATGACCTTAGATTTGCTTATATTTAGTTGTTGATAAAGACGCTATTTACTTGGAAACCATGTAAATTTTATTAATAGACCTCTACGATTTATAATGATTGTCTGAAGTAAAACGTTTCTTAAAAATATTCAATAATGGCAATAATACAATTAAGCAATTATGTTTCTTCATTATCTTAATGAAATCAGATTCTCTCTTATATATATGTTATATATTTTTTCATAATTATCTTATCCTTAAATTGTATTATTTTGATAAATTTATGATCGATTAGATTAAATCAAATTTAATCATATTTTTTAAAATTGCATTTCTTAATGCAAACTTCTTGTAAAACTTTAATAAATTGTACACACGGAAAAAAAATAAAAACATTAATTGATGAAATCAGTTTTTTTTGTTTTGAATAAAACTTTCCTACAAATAAAAGAATGCAATAATAATAGATAATTTGATATTGAAACTACAGTAAATTGTACATAAAAAAAAATGCACGACATTGTTCATCAAAAAGGTAAATGCCAACGTAATTGAGTATTATTATTTTTATGATCACATACTACTTTCTCAAAAATTATTTTCTATTACAAAATAGCATCTAACCAAAGCTTGACTTCCATCAATAATTAACAATAATTGTAAAAAAAACTATACAATTAATGTAAAAAATTAATTTACAAGGAGTAATCATTTTTTTTATAATATAGTTTCGATTAATGGTTAAATACATTTTTTCAGTTAAGTTTTTATTCTAGAATTTTTGAAACGTTAATTTTTTATTTACTGTTTAATTTTAAACTATTTTTTTTCGCGAATAATTTTAATATTATATATAATTTTTAGAGGGAAAAATTATGCAAATTTTTCAATTACGAAAAAGCCTAAACCTTATTAAATTAGTAGAACCCCGAATGAAAAATAACTTTTATGATTCTTATTTATGTACACGTATTGTAACATATGCTTTATTCGTAATTTGTGATTTTTGAATATTTACTTCGAACAATTTATTTAATTATTTTAAACGTCAGACCGATTTATAATCTTATATATTATTATTTATTTATATTATCCGAGATAATTCATACATAATATAGATTTTCCATTTACTCGATTACGAATCAAGTTATTTCGATAAAATGTATCCCTTGTATATATGCACGTATTTTTATTTCTCTGATCAGACAGTCTCCGATCAGCAACTATGAAAATAACTTACACAAAAATCGATAAATTGTACTCGTAGTTGCGTTATACCAATCATGCAAATACAGATGTGCTTGTGGTCCTAATGTTATATTTTACTCCTGTATTTTATTCCTAATAGGACAAAATCCGAGGCCACCGTCAAGCTACGGTCGGTCGATTCGAGGATTAATTCCTATTGAGAACAACCCCTCGCAATAGTCTTGTCACTCTGAGAGTGAGGAACATTCGACCCGCAGCTGCCCGACGATATACGGCGTCCCCACTAATGCGAAAATCCTTTTTCTCACCCGCTATCTAGAATCGCGTCGTCGGTCTCGAGGCTGTCTCCCTCGTACCAATAGTACGAGTATTCCGCAGTTGGGCTAAATTCCATACCGAAGTGCGAATTGCGCCTCGGACTCACTGAGACTTCAGTCGCAATCTTATCTCGGATCGATAGGACGCCGGACCACAACACCCAATGTCACTCTACCGCCACCGTCTGCAAGTTTATCGGCGATTTGTAACTCTACCACCCCTCCCCCCGGGGGAATTCTTGCATTCGGTACGTGACTTTGTTTATTATCGGAATACATTTTTACAATTGACGTGCTATAATTTATCGGGACTCGGATCATTAAAAAGATCATTAAAGCCGAGCCAATTTTTTTTCATTGGTACTTAAGAAGTAATCTCATATAATACGTGCGATGAAAAATTCTGCATTTGACACATACAATTTTTCATTACAAATTCTTTCTTATGAATAATACGTTTGCGTATTAAAATTTTTTCATTCGTTAAAAATAAGCGTGCATAATATTCTTTTCTCTTCTTTGGACTTTGAACGCTTATATTGAAGATGAAAACAAGAATGACAGACTGATTTGCTGTAAGTAATAATGCAATAATAGTACGATGAAATAAACATACAAAACAACCAGGTGTATATGATGCACAATTATGCATTGTAATATTTTTGGTTTCATAAATGTGTGATTAAAAAGACTTTTATTAACATAAAAAATTTTGTATTTATATTTACAATAAGAAATATTCAATTACAATTTTTTCTGTTAGTTGTTCAGAGAGTAATAAAATATGTTGTATATTACATTTATACATGTGCTTTCCATTTGGTAAATCTATTAAAATATGCGGGTATTAATAATTTCTCAAAATTATAACAGAATCTATATTTATTTAACACATTGTTTTCGACTTTTATATAAACTCTGTACGACCAGTTATTTACAACTAAGTAACTACGTATAAAAAATACTCAATCCATTAAACGTAATTTGTCGATGATCACTGTATCATATTGTTAGATGTTGGATGGTAAGCCTTTGTATCGAGAATCCTCCAATAAATAGATATCGAAGTATATTCCCAATGTCGGGGCACTGCCATTCCATCGTGTATTTCAGCGAGTCAAGCGTATCTTATTGTGTGTATCTCAGTAGGTACTATTTACCAGGGACCTATATTAAAGCGGTTGCATCTCTCGACGTTCTACATCAATGACATATTGAAAAGCACGCGGCGACACTTTATACACACGTACTTAACGTCATGTCAAAAGATTGCCATTTTTGGCGAGGCTTTCCGAATCAACAACCCCGAGAGCGCAAAGGCAAACCAGTGCCGCTCCTTGTTCTGCCCATTTCTTATTTTTTTCCCTAAAAAAAGAGAAGAGAAACAAGAGGATAAATAGAAGCGTCATTCTACTCGGGTAAATATAAAGCTTTTATACTCAAGGCTTAGAATAAATAATTTTTGCCAGTTACTGTTCCGATTGGCTTACTTTAATGCATACGTGAGTATTTACAAAATTCGCCTGTGTACATAATAGAAAAATGTATACTCTCGCCCTGTACGAGCGGATAAGGTACTGTTAAAATTTACTTTATTTACTCTGCCTTGTTACACATAACACGATTAATATATGTTTGAACGTGCGTTCTCGCGAAAACTCTCCGCGTATTATGATATTTGGGGATAATAATGATATCACGAGGGGAGCATTGGGGAAGGGGTCGAGGGGTTTTGGCGAGGGTGCACGAAAAAAAAAATTTAATAAACTATCGATTATAACGAGAGTCGACCGAAGGTAGGTTTCCGTTGGTAAATTTCGAGCGTCGCTGAGTTCCAACGGATGTAGAGCTAGGATAAAGTAAAAAGCAGTGGACAAAAGAAAGCGTGCCTCACCAGAAGGAAGATCCGTATTTCCGGCCGTCGACGAGCACGACCGAGCGGAAAAGCTTCTCCTCGTGGACGGTGGCGTAGGAGGGGAGCTTCTTCCGGTTGGCCTCGGTCCACCTCGCGAGCCGACTCTTCGGCAGACTGACCTCGTCGCTGTACTTGTTACGCAGGAAAGCGCAGCACATGAGCTGCACGTCCTCGGCCTCCTCCTCGAGCTTGCGCTTAGCTCCGCCGCCGGCGAGCAGCCCGAGGCGCTCCGGCGCGACCTCGAACCTACCCTGGAAGCCCTTCTCCCGGTACTCGAGGGTCTTCGCGCGGCAGTAGTCGCCCACGTCCCACACGTCGCTGCAATCGAGAGACACGATCACCGCGAGAGTCTAGCCGTTTGCCGTTTGGGGAACCTACGCCGGCTATTGATAGGGATTTCCCCGGGTTGGGCCTCTTAACCACAGGCCCTCAACCGGCGCAGGCACGTTGCTGTGAGTTTTTTTCTTTTTTTTTTTTATTTAAATCTGCCACCGCGTGCGAAAGGCCTTACACGTCCAACTACAGTCTTATTTTAAAATGAAAACTGTTTTTTTCTTTACCTTCCTACTCAAATCTCTGCAATATTCCAATAAACATTTATCCATTTAATGTCCATTTATAAAAGTAACGAGGTGCTTCTAAGTTTTTTGTTTTTCCTTTTTAACCGGATAGTTTAGAAATGACTTTGCCAGGGAAGCATTTTTCACGTTTAACAAGCTTCTGCAAACCCTTCATATCAAACGAGAGACTTTTGAAAGTTAATCTAGGTGTTCTACATTGTACGGCAACTATTATTTTTCAGTCATTATTATTACTTGCTTGTTACCGCTTGTAATGTCAATTCAATACGCAAAATCATTTTTAGAAAAATTTCCTTTGCTAGGCATAAATATCAAAGTACGCAATAAAAATAATACAATTAAGTTTTGCTTATTCTTTCCTTATGTAAACATGTGTACAATTAAAATCCCATTCAAAATTTGGCAATATTTTCTTCAAACTTTTATCAGTAAAATTCCCATTATAATCTATTTTACTTGAATTTACATCAAATTATATTTAAAGAATTAAAAATAAAAAAAAACTTTTCAGTTTTCAATTCAATTTTTTTTTTTTTTTTTTTTGAAAATATTTGTAAATAATATAAGTGAATTTCTGCTTCAATATGATTACATTCTTGTATTCGAGTTAAATTGAATTTTATGCATTACAATCTTTTTTTTAATTTCATTGCAGAATGAAAAATTCAATTTGAATTACTTGTTCAAATTAATAGCTTTTGATAATACGTTCTGAAAATAAGAACTAATTGTTATATTTTTTGTTATAAAATATGTATTAAATGTTACATTTATTTATAAAATAACAGTATGTTCTCACTATAACATTTTAAACATTAGAAATCCATATTAATATTCCTAAAATGTATGCACTGTAATTAGAAAATACGTTTACTCAAATCAAGAGTACGTATTATAGCAAAAAAATTGAGTTTCTAGGTATAACAATATAATATATTGCAATGTTCCCTTACATTCAATACTTGTATTTTAACGTTTAATTTGCTTCAAATACGATATTTACGAAATATCATTTTATGAATTTTTTAAGAATTAATAACCACAACAGCAAACATTGTTATAAAAATAATCATATTATCTCTTTAAATAAATTAAATCCATATATTATATTTAAAACTAATAGATGTCTTCAAATATCCACTTTATATACTGAATCAGCCACAAAAAAATTGTACTTTGTTAATAAGCACATAAAAGAATTTCCGAACTTATCTATTTGAGAAATCTATTTTTCATAAATATTTCAATACATAACTTATTTTTGGTAATCAAATAATTTGAGAACCTAATCATTTTGGGTATAAGTTTGTAATTATGTTTCCTAAATATATAATGTTTCTCATTAATTAAGTTTCACGTTATAATGATGTGGTTCAGTTATATATTTTAAGTCAATATTCGAAATAAGAAGTTAATTTGGTTTTTAACATTTAATAACTTTAAAAGCTCTGTTAATTTGTTCACATGTACATTATGCAGTTATAATTACTAGAAGCTAAATATGCAAAGAAATCGTATTATTTAAAAAGTTTTAAACAATAGTTATACAAGGCTCAAGGTTTTTTTTTATAATTACATCGCGACTATGTATTAATTTTTAATACTAAAATATTTGGACGTATGTCTGTAAAGTCTATTATATTTATTTGCTTAAGTATATCAATTTTTAACTACTTTCCTCGTCATACATTGTTTTTATTGTTCTATTTTGATTAGCAATCATATTAATATTGCTGTTATTATTATAAAAATGGCACTATAAGATTACATTGTAAATTTAAAACTTATATTCACGTGGAAGCTTAAATTCGAAATAAATTGTATTTTATTAAGGCCACTTAGCGCTAATAATATTATCGAATTTACTAATAGTAACAAAGTATTTTCCGTAAGGCTTTGATACACGTACGATTCTTATTAGTGCAAAATAAAAAATGCAATGAAAAATAAAATAGACAGAGTTGATTGATGCAATAATTCCACATCGTTTGGAAGAATCAATTAAGCCTAAGTAGAGAAACGTGTTAAGAAAAATGTCTACAAGGAGGGAGTACTTTTCGCGCTGTAACTTTACGGGGAGCATAATGTATTTTCGTTAAAAATCTAAAGGAAGACGTCCAAATGCAGACAAGAAGAAGGTTGGATAAGCACCAGCTGATAAAGCTCTTACCAAATCTGCTCGAGTGTCTGAGTCTCGAGAAACCTTTTCCCGAGGGGCGACTCCTGCAGCTCCCTAAGTATATTTTGCACGCAGTACTTGGAGTTGCTCGGCGAGTTGTCGTAATCGACCGCGAGCTTCAGGTAGTCCTTTATCACCTCCTCGATGCCCAGCATCCCCGCCTGTCGGAATATCGAGCAATTCCACTCGGCCGAGCGGGCGATCATGACGCTGCTGCATTTGGTCTCTTCCTTGAACCGGAATATGTCCTTCCTGCTCTCTATTTCCTTAACCGCGTAATACAATTTACTCGATGCAGTCGAGCTACGGTCATTGCGTTGGATTGCGCTGGCCGAAGGCCGGGAGCTACTCGGTCGCGTTGCACCTCTCGGACAAGGGCAGATTTAATGGCCGGCGCTCGGGGGCTTCGTTTAAGGGAAGTGCTTTTAAAGGCAATAAAAAATCGAGCTATAAAGACTGGAGAGAATTTATTTCAATTTGTCGTTGCTAGAATTTAAGCATTTTCAAATCAAAATTCAAATCTTCCAATTTCCATTGTCGGCCACTTATTTATTAAAGCTCCTGCTGTTGTCTTTATTTCGGTGCAGTTCAATAGAGCTTCGAAAATCGGAAAATTGCCGCAAAGGCTAATCCCGTTTTAATTGTTCAAATAGAAAAAATTATCGTAACGTACGGAAACATTAATATGATTCTTGCGAATATTAATTCTTTGTCTATTATCTTACAATGTAAAAATATACGGATAAAAATTTATTTTTATAATCTATTAAAAATATCTTCTAATCGATAATGTTACGCGCAACATCAATTTCTCATTCCCGTATAAGCGAACATCTGTTGCTCGCCCATATACGGATTTATAAATAATGCTCGTGAAATATCGAGAGCACGTGATTTTGTACATCGTTGTTCAATAGGCGTTTAATAGAAGTTGAAGCGTCACCGATCCTTCGCGAACTTTATTTAGTAAGAATTGGCAAGCCATTCAATAATGTTCGTTATGCAAGAGGAAGGCATGTATTCTTACGTTTCGCATCTAAAGCAACGTACTCGGGGGCCTAAAGAAAAGGTTGGCTTTTCAAGATTCGATGGCGAATCACAGGATAAACGGCAATCGAGCCCGGACAGATGGGGACAGCCGCGAGGAAAAGGGGGAAGGGGGCGAGGTACCTTGGAGCCGCCGTTGGCGATGACGGGAATGTCGAGGTGCTCGGCGATCTTCCTCAGGACGTGGTTCCTGTTGGTGTGCTGGGGCCGCTCCTCGGCGGTGCGCCCGTGCACGGCGATGGCCGCGATGCCCGTCGAGGCGAGGCTCTCGCAGAGCTGGAGCGTAGCCTCGAGGCTCGGCAGCACGCGGATCTTGCAGGTGACGGGAATGCCGAGGCCCTCGACGAGGCCGCGGAGCATCTCGCAGGCCTTCTCCGGCCGGCCGAGGAGGGCCGCGCCCATCCCCCCGAGAACGGAGAACCGCCGAGGGCAGCCCATGTTCAGGTCGATCCCGGCGACGTCGGCCTCCACCAGTCGGGCGACTTTGAGGGCGCGGGCCGCGTCGCAGCTTCCGAGCTGCAGGACCACGCGATCGCGCTCCTTGGGGCAGGTTCGAAACACCACCGTGCCGTCGGTCTTGTCGATGTAGTCCACTGTTCCCAAGACCTCTGAAAGATTTATTTGCCTTTCCTCGTGAAGCCTTCCCTTTTGTTTTAACTCCCTTCAATTTTAGCTTCGTGCGCTTCCCATGCCTTTAGATTGACCGCTCCTTAATGGAGTTAGCATTTTGTTACGGGTTACTTCTTTGCACAACATTTTTTCCTACATTTTCAGCGAAGTAAATACTGGGTAGGGAGTCGAATGGAATATCGCGGACCCTTGTATTTTCGAAATTTCATTCGCTCGCTTTGATTTACATTGTAAAAGAATGTAAAACCGTATTTCAAACAGCTTTGATAATTATTCAAGATTTGGATTAACTTTGGCATGAAAATAAAGCCGACTATTAATGTTATACACGATGTAATCTCGCTGATTATGATCGATCGTCGAGAACAATTATTGAAATTTAATCTTTATCATTATATTCTGAAAGATTATTTTTCAATTAACTTTGATCGCGGATCTCAAACGAAATTATTGTAATTTATCAGAAACATTTTTTTGTTAAAATTTGAAAACCTTTTTACATAATACATATATACATATATATATTCTTTATTTATCTATATACATTCATTTAATTAAAAAAAATCAATTATCGATATACAAAATCAATAAAAAATACTTTTTTATTATTTAAAATAAAATTCATAACTTGCCTTTCAATTTCACGTGTCACATTAAATTGCCCGTGTAATTATTTAAAGCTCATGAATTTTATTAACGTAACAATGGAATATAGCGTTAAAGAATTACACATGGATAACAAAACAAATATCGAATAGCTTTCAACTTGCTTTTCAGAAAAACCCATACGTTCGGAAAATTTTAATGAAACTTTTAAATAATTTTATATCTGTTATTTATACGACAATAATTGTGGTAACGTTGCATTCGTTATATGTTGAAAAATGATTTATATTCAGTAGGAGGCAAAGAAACAATAAGTGTTTTTATAACCTACATTTACACGACATATAACTTTAATTTGTACAAACTATTAAAATAGTAATCCCTACTGGTATTGAACGAATCGATGTTTACTTTTTTTTGCGAATGTCAATGTCAGACGTTGCTCAATCAATCTTATCTTACGATCCACAACGAATGTTTGGAATATAAAGATATGGAATTATTTATATTTGGTGTCAAAATCGGCTTTCACTATTTAAGTATAAATAACTAAGGTAAGGAACAGGATTGTGTTTGCAGTTGTGGGTTATCGAGGAAAATGTTTATTATTGTTTAAATAATAAAATAAAGGGTAATGTAATAAAATAAATAATAAATAAAGGGTGTTAAAGTTATGTAACGTAAAGGTGTTGCACCGACGTGTCATAAAATATTTACAGAGGTAGAAGGTATTTATTGACTTATTTTAAGAATTTTGATAATAAAATTGAAGCTTCATCTAGTTGGTTAATGGTTACAATGTTATTCCATGGATGGATTGCGAATGAATTCTAACGATTAAAGGAACAATAGAATCTAGAGTTATAGTAATAATGTAAAGGTTCGAGATAAATAATTCTTGGGAATAAAAACTGCGAAGAAATAAGCCACTGCCCTTAAACAAGGACGTTTGATCATCCTTAATGAATAATAATAGTGATCGTAAGCGCTTAAGCGTAACCGCTTTTTCTTACGACACCATTACTCAAAGCGTAACCAAAGAGAAGGTCCGCGTTAATATCGAGAGAGAGAGAGAGAGAGAGAGAGAGAGAGAGAGAGAGCAGCGAGGCCTTTGAGGTATGGCATTGCAAGGAGTTGCACTGTGGTGTCACCTGTTCGATAAGTCAATACTTCTCACGAGCACGTGGCTCTCGGCTCGTAAAACAATAACCTATAATCGCGCGGCGGTTGGTCGGCAGTGAAAAGGCTCGCCCTAGAGGCGAATCCAACCCCAAGCGAACAGTCGGCCGTCGGGTTGTAAGTAGCGAGGTAAATAATGACACAAGGCCAGCAGCAGCAGCAGCAGCCAGGAGTCGAGCCTTGGCTCGTCGACAGGGGGCCGCGCATACGGGCTCCCCCCGGCTATGGGTCGCGGGGTCGAGGTTAGCGGAGAAGGGGACCACTCACCGTTGACGCGCCTCAGGCAGCGCAGCAGCTTCCAGTCGATGAGCTCCTCCGTGTAGACGATGTCGGCGCCGTAGTCGAGGGCCAGGATTCGCATAGGGAGGGTCCCGATGCGCACCATCGGGGCGAGGACGAGCTTGTTGGCGTAGTCGAGCCGCGGTCGCGGCTCCTCCCGCGCCGAGCTCATCTCGTCCGGGGGGCCCGGCCGAGGCCCGGTCTCTCGGCCCTGGGGCGCCTCGCCCGGGGTGAACAGCTGATGGCTGCCAGCGGCCACGGCGTCGACAGGCGGACGCTGCGCTGCGCCGCGACGGCTTCCGACGACGAGTGACCGTCGCGCTCCTTCCCGGCGCCCCTCCAGGTTGGCCGCGGGTCCGGCAGGTGGCGCCACCGACACCCGGGCCGACGACTTTTCGCGCCCACGAGGCTACGCTGAACGCCCCGATGGATTGCCGGATCGCGAGCTCCTTCCCCTCCGGCCCCGGACTCACGCGGTCGTACACGTGCGCCTCGAGCGAGTCAGCGCGCGCGGGGGGGTGGCGAGGTGGGTGGGTGGGTGGGAGGGAGAGAGAGAAACAGACCTGCTAACGAAGCTTCGGCTATTCGATTAGAAGAACTAGAGCGACGTCCATCGTGATTTAGCAGGGCTGTAAAAAAATTTATCTCCGATGTACAGCCTACGCTCTGCTATTGTTATTGGGTTTGCTTGCTTTAAGGTAGGCCAAACATAATAAGTCAATTTTAAGATTCACACGACTGGTTTCTAGTTAACAGATTGTTTTACTTTCTCCCTCTCTCTCTCTCTCTTAATCTCATTCTTCTTATGTGCGTGTACGCGTTTATGCGTGTCGGCGTCAAAGCAAATAGGATAAGTAACACTGCTAATTTAAAACTCTAAATATTTATTCACCATTCTCCTGTACATTTTGGCAAAGGAGTACATAAATCAAAAGTATGATTACCTTTATTTTTCATTCGCAATTTAAATAATACCAAATGTTTTCGTTCGTTTTATTTTCCTCGGCAAAACAACGCACGATCGGTGAGTTGGCTTGAGCTTTTCAACTTTTCTGCTATACTTTAACAAGCTTTCTACAAATGTCTCGATTCTATGAAAATTGTAAGTAGTCATTATACCCACTGCATAAAATAACAATAACATTGATTTCATAGAAATATAAAAGGCTTTTCGCAAATTTTCAATTTAAACAAATTTTTTTTCTACCTCGAACTATAATCAAAGTACATAAAGAAGAACATAATTTTTTAAAATAATACAGATGTGAGGATAACTACATTTTGTAAGGTGTCATTATAAAAGAAAATGAAATATAATTTCTCACGATAAAAATCACATCGATAACTACACAATCTAAATGTGTCATTATTATTATAAAGGAAAAGAAATTATGATTTCCCACACTTTAATTATATCGTAGTTTGTGCAGAAGCTTGATGAAAATCCGAAATGGAACGAGTTTGTGAAGTTAAACAATAATGGAGTGTTTTTAAAATTAACTTATAGACTATAGATGGAATGTATCTAATTTCTAAAGTACAAGATACTCGTACTTATTCAATTGTAAATTAAAAATTTTAATGTACATCGCATGTACTATACACATCAAATTAATTTATAATTTGTTTTGTAAAATAGCACTTATACATAATTGTTGACGTTATAAACTGAAAAGTAAGAAAAGTGTGTAGGCGTGACTGGCATACATACACGTGTTTAAGTCATAAAACCGACGGTAAGGCCAAATATAGGTCAAGTTAAGAAAAATTGACTGCACCGCTTCCAAAAAAAGGAAGGCCGACCTTTTTGGTGATGTGTCCATACATAAGCCACTGAATACTCACTGACATGTAGTGGAATTGTTAGTTGTATTCGGAAAGCAATGCGACATATATTTTGTACTTTCTTCGTGGATTCCATTAAATTTTTAAGCTGGAGGAAGTCGAGATTATTTCAACTGAAGATTTCATAGAATCCACTGCTACAATTAGTTTACAAGCCGTGTTATAAAAGCTCGTTTTTATTTACAAATAATTTGTTACTTGTCAATTATCTTTTTTGGCATTGCTACGATTTTTTAATTTTTCTTTTCTATTTTGTTAAATTCTTTGCGAAGCTTTATAACAACTTCATAATATGAATTATTTGCAAAGAAAATAAATTTTCTATATATAGTGGAATGAGTAATTTCTTTACGAAAAGTTTCCTTCCAGCGAGTAAATAAAGTCTGAATTAACTGCCAGCAACTTAAAATCAATCTAGCTATTAACGTCGGCCGTCAGTTTAACTTCAATTTTCTAATAATTCCGTGAAATAATACGTACGTCTTCATTAAGATACCCGTAAAAATTACTATTTATTATTATTATTATTATTATTTATTACAAGCATTTATCATTACAATTATTATCTATCGCCTTCGCCATCGTGGGAGAATATAATTAGACCGTTGGATCGTAAAAATCGTAAAAAAAAAGGAGCGTCGGAGAGATATTTTCCGGGAGAAGATGAAAGATCGTAGTTGGGGAAAGAGTTTCGTTAAAGTAGGAGGTAGAACGATAAGAGAAGAGAGTGGCGGGAGGGAGGGAATGCAAGGGTCGAGCAACTTAATAATGCGATGGAGAGGATAAAGCGAAAGTTGCGGGCTAATGGGAGGAGGGCGTAAGGAGAGTCGTGGCGCAGCTATTTAAAAAATCCAGAGTCGGACCGAAAGACTCGAATGGCAACGGAAAGTCGAGGCAGGGCCCACCCGAGGCAAGACCGAGCCCAGGCCTCGGGAAAGCGACTCTTGGCTCGCCGCAGGCGAGTCTCGTCAGCCTCGAGGAATTTCTATTTAAAAATATCGCGAGTCTCGAGCACAGGCAGGGGCAGCAGGCGCACACCCACGCGAGCCTCGGTCGGCCATTGGCTCGACCAGAGCGAGGCGAACCTCCCGGAGTCCCGTCCACCCTCTCGGGGAAGACGCCGTTGACCGAGAGCGCAGGCCCACCGGCGGGGAGGTGCGCGCGGCCAAAAGGGAGGCTCGGTCGGTTCTCCGGTGCGCGCGGCGCAGTTCGGCCTCGCGAGGGAGTCTCGCGACTGCCGCGGAGCTGCTCGAGCGCGGCCCAAAATAGGTTATGTGATCACTGGCCTCGGGCCGCGTCATGGCGTCGGCTCGGGGCTCGGCTCCGCGACGTCCGCGGAGCGCCGAGTCGTAGAGGCGCGCGGGCTCCGCTGCGTCCGGCTGCCGGGCACCGCGCCGTCGGTCGGGACCCTCAGTGTCGCGTATGCTTCCTCTCCGTGCGTGGCTCTCCGTCCCCCTCCCGCCGTCGGCCCTCCTCCCTCCCGTCGTCCGCGGCTTCTATGAGGGTTCCCCCTGGGGGGGGGAAGCAGCCGGCCCGCGAACTCGCCCAGCGGACTCCGCGCCTCCCGGCGCCCTCCTGCCGCCCCCGGCCATGAGAGACTCGAGCCACTCGAGGTCCGCTGCTACTCCTCGCCTCCAGGTGCCACCGGAGCTCGCCGACGCCCCCGAGTCACGCTCGTAAATACCCTCCATCTGTACACGCCCTTTCTTCTCGCCCTCGGCACGCGGACTTCTTACAGCCTCCCTGCCCGACCCCACCTACTACTACCACTGCTACCACTACTAACACTACCGCTACTACTACTACGCTAATACTACTACTGCCCCTCGCCGCCGTTCCGTCGACCTCTTGCGACATCCGCGGGCCGCACGACTCTATTCGTCTATTTTCCTTTATTTGACACTTCCACGGTCATTAGTGTAGAATGCCATTTGACCCTGTTCTTTGAGAATATGTAGGTTACTGTTACGTAAATCTTTATTTCTGTTAATTTCCTATTTACATAAATAATGGCCTTCCTATCAAATATACTCATAATTCAAAGTAAAAACTTCTGTTATAATGATTATGGTTTCCATTTTCAGCAGTATACGCACAAATACTCACACAAACATGCATATAAATCTACATATGCGTGTAAACTTTTTTTGCCATGCTGCAATTCAATATATAAATGTTTTACAATTTTATTTACTCATCTTTATTTGCTCAACTTTAGCCCATCGATAATCCATTTAAATTCCTAGATAATTCCTTCAACGGACTGCTTTTACATTATTCTGCGGGCTTTTATCTTTTATCAACATTGACTTCGCAGTGCTTTAATACATAACTTTTATCTTTGCTTTTATTTTATTATATAAAATTGATGACCTACATAGATATATAAATATTAAAATCAAGCAAGTAATTAATAAATGCTGTGTTATTCATCGAGCATTCATTAGTTCTTCAACATTTGACAAAGCTTATTTAAAAAATAAAATTTATTTATCTTGAAAAAGAGCATTAATTTTTTAAATGATTTTTCTATTTTAATAATTAATTATTAAGGTATTTTATTTCTTTGATTTTCAGACTTATAACTTTCGTAGAAACTTTCTGAAAAAGTCATTTATTTCAAGTTATGTGATAAATATGTAATCCAAAAGTACTTCCAAAATCTTTACATTCTTGCTGTACTCATCAACATAACCAGTATGAGTGATTCATGACTGAAGACTTGCCGATTGAAACTTACAAACAAGCTTAGCAGACAGAAATAGAAACTGAGCTCTTCCAACATTTGTCATAATGGCTAATCCAGGAACTGTGATTGCACATATTGTAAAACTAGTTGTCACCATTGCTTGTATGAAGTATTTTAAGGATTCTTTCTCGTTAAGAGCAACCGAACAAGGATGGGCAATCCGTGCCCTTCAAATACTGCTTGTGCATTCTATTCTAGGAATATACAGATTTGGTAAGTTTTTCACATTTTCATTTGTAATAAGTTTTTAATGTTTTTTTTGTTTTATAAACTATGTGTTATTGATTGTGCTTTGCTATGAATTATTTTATACATTCAAGGTGCATAAATTTGTTAAAAATGAAATGCAAAATTACAATGTACGTTGATAGAAGTTATTACTTTAAAAAATTGTCTTCCATGACTTTTATTGCTCAGCTATAATTAATTCTTTGTTAATTAAGATAGTCTTATTTTATCAAGACTTTTAATGGTATTATTAAACTTGGTTCCATCTTAAATTAAATATATCACAATAATTTTATTGCTTTAATCTCTTAACGTTTTAAACCCCCGGAGTAAAGAACATATTAAAGTAAAGAGAATGTAGTATTTTTTCCCATTTTAAAAAAAAATATTTTGTATAGGGTATGGTAGTGTAATTTGTTGTATAATCATGAGTAAAGGATAATTGTAGAATGTCAATGAGGAATAAAATTCACGTTTGTGCTGCAGCGTTAGCGACTGATAATTACGTATACTCGAGGAAGCACAGCATGAAAGTTTCCGGTTGCGTTTGTCTAGGGAAGATCTGTATTATCAGGTGCATAGTATATAACTTGCAAAAAAGCAAAAAAAGCGATTGCGAGTCTCGAGTGCGTTTGCTTAAGGAAAGAGCGAGTGTGCGAGTCTCGTGACGGATTGTGACGTTTCGCAGGAGGACCGAACACAACGAAGCGCTTCAGAAGCTTCTACGAGCTGTTTTCGAGCGTCGTAGAAGTCGTGCCTTTCGCCTTCTTCACCACCGAGGTCCTGCTAAAGTACAGCGTACGCGAGGAGCTGCGCTTCCTCCTCCTCGCCCTCGGCCTCTCCCCGACGGTCATAGAGCTCAGCTCGACGAGGATCAAGGACCGCTCGAAGCTCGAGGACTTCACCAGCCTGATATTCGGCCTCCAGGCGACGAGCCTCGTCCTCATCTGCCTCTGGAACGACAATTACGGGGGCCTCAGCCTCGGGGCCTCGTTCGCCCTCGCGCGTTACGTCTCCGAGGACTTCTGCGACCATTACGAGGTGCCCTACGTCGATCTCTCGCAGTACAGTCTGAGCTTCGTCGAGATCTTTGCCCTCGCGACGCTCGTGGAGGTCTAAATTGATCTCGCGCGCCCAACGGGTGTCGAGCCCCTCTCCTCCTAGAGAAAACATTTACCTCCTTCCGGCTCGGCGCGACCGCGTCTACGCCCCGCGCCCGAGTCGAGTGCGATCGGCCTCGATGCGTTGGACCGCGCGGCAACGGATTCATTCGCCTTACGATATTCCGAAATCAATTTTTACAATGATCTGTAAGGATCGCGCCTAACAAGAGAAGAGCTTAGGCTTCCTCGGGACCCAAGTTACCATTGAATGGTTAATACGCGAGAAGCATTTGAGAGCGATTCCCGGCAACTTCGGATTTTCGATTTTGCTCGTATCAGTCAGTAGTACTTTCTCTGGGAAATTTATTTTCCTGTAAATTATTCCCATTTGCAGGATAATTTTACAGGGAAAATTTCTTGCAGCGCGTTTATACTTTATTCTTGATATTCTTTCACCCGTAAATTAAGCTGTTGGACGGGTGAAGTTATTGCGCGTTATTGAGAATAGGGAGGTTTTATGCCATCCGAGCTGTTATACGTACGCATTTACAAATAGTAAGACTTTAATATCGATGTTTACTTTTGATGCTATAAAAACGACCTTTAACCGTCTCTATTTTAAATGTGCAATGCTCAAATGCTTTCTCAAAATTCACCAAGCCTAACGATGGAATGTTCTTCTCGTTGTAGCAACTCGCAGTTTCGATTAATGTGTCAACTCGTGTATTAAATTTTTCACAGATGCGAACGAGTCCTTTGCTGTAAATGTAACTAAATATGTAAATTGCACGTACAAATGCAGCCTGCAGATGTCCGCTTGAAAACAACATTTGTATGAATTCAAAAGTAATTTTCATCGTCTGTTCTTAATTTTTCGAGATGTTATATTGCTTCTAAAAAATTTACCTAAGACCAAAGACTTATGGGTAAGGAAACACATGCATGTGGATGGCTGATCGCATACCATTTAAAACTGAATACAAAATCAAAAAAATCACGTATCTTAACAAAAAAAAAATTAGAATTAGGTAATACGATAAATATATCGATTAAATTAATCACAGATGTTCGATAATCTTCCATATGTATATACGTATACTTTTGCTTACATAATAAAATAATATAAAAATTAAGTCGAAACTATTTCAAATTGATTTTGTCTTACGTAACAAAGTCTCGGGCTGTAAGGAGAGAAATTTAAATGGACGCTTTCAAGTAGCCTCTGAAATATAACCACCACGCGTAATCCGTAAGAACAATGGCTCGATTAGAATGAAGTTATAGAATTTCTCAAATTGTGAGGTTTGTGAATGAAAAGTCAATTAGCTCATTGAATTTGCAAGACTTGTTAAAGCATTCAGCTTAATTAATAGATTGCATTTTGCTATAAAAGCTGTTCAGAGCGCAAAAGATCTTTGTACCATTACAATAGATACATCCGTGCATTTTCGTACCTTTCACAAATCAACAGTGATTAGTAGGCTTTATTAGATAAGTACTTATATACATTTCCGAATTAGACGGTTTCGTTACAATTTTATGCTTTTTTATTAAATGACTTATAACACAATCATTGCATAATATTTGCCCTGTCGACGAATTCAATATTTTATCACTACTGTACCAAATAATATCATCAATGATAATTATTAAAAAAAAAATTTTAATTAAATATATATTTTTTTTTTTAATTTCACACAAGGATGCATATTTTATGTATTTAAATATTAATTTGTAAAGGTGGTTCCACAAACGATCAATTTAAATGACACATTTTTGTATTCAATGATATTTTATATTTACCGATATACTAATAATCAACTAAAAAATTATTGCTTATTAATGACTAATTAAGAGAAACATATGATGTTACCATATTTACAGATATTTATTATATTCATACTTTTGTATTTCTACATATTATAAGATTATTAACAATATATATTTAATATATATTATTATATAACAGATTATATATATAAACAAATAAAAATTTGCAATATTTTTTTAACAGTTTTTTGTATTATTACTTAAGCAAAGGTGTTATTATTTCTTAGATGTATAAAAGACGTATAATTACAGCATTAAAAAATGTCAGAATATAAAAACAACGTTGACGAAATTTTGATAAAGTGCATCTTACAAATTTGAGGAGATTTAAAAAAAAAATTTTTACACTGATTAAATTAAATAAATATTATTGTTTTTATTAAGCTACGAGATAATATGCAGATTAATATTTCTATAGTACAGGAGGCAGGAAAATTATGGTGATCTCAGGATATAAAAGGTGGAAAATATAGAAAAACTGAATTTAAACCTATTCTTAAGCAGGATAGAATAAATATTAAAATTGAAGACTAAAGATTAATGCCGGAAAAGTATAAGATTTTAAATTTACAATTACATTGGGATTGTCAAAAATACAGTTAGTTTTTCGAATAACATAATTGTAGCTTGTAGTTCAGGTACTATTCAGGAACTAACACGAAACCTATAGGGTTGCAAATATGACCTGTTGGCTCGGCCTTTCTCTCTTATTATTATCAGGTTCGGTCGGTATAAATGTCCAAAAAGTGGGTGCGAATAGCCGAGCACCAGTAGGTTCCGGGAATAAATATTTGCCCTCGGAACATGTAGTGAAAAATCCACGATAATGGTACATTATCCCTACCCCGAGGGAAAATGCGAATGCGTGTACAAATCATTGGAGCGCAGGTGTCTCAGCACCAGTTTTGGACAAGCCGCTGGACAAGCATCTCGTCTACGTATTGAGGTTTGAGGCCACACGCCAATATCAGGAGGATACATCGATTCGCAGGCGCCTAAGGCCCGTTCCTCGGCACCGAGAGTCGCTGCTCGAGGGAGAAGATCTCGCGATGGCGGACCTGAACGACAACATCCCAGACGACAACGTGCTGCTTCACCTGTCGGTAATAGAGGAGAACCTCGACGTGGTGAAGTTCCTTCTGAAGCACGGAGTGCCGGTGAACTCGCGGGCCGTGAACAAGGAGCTCGCCCTCGAGTTCCTGACCGACAGCGAGCACAGAGCCTACCTGGAGGCGAGCCACGCCTCGCGGAAGTCGGAGCCTCTGCCCGACGACGAGCTCGACGCCAAGACTACGAGCGCCTTGCACTTGGCCTCCCGCATCGAGAGCAAGGACATAGCGGAGCTCCTGCTGCAGATGGGCGCGGACGTGAACAGCCAGATGCAGGGCGGCGAGACGCCCCTGATAATCGCGGTGCTCTCGAAGCGCAGCGAGCTCGTGCAGCTGCTGCTGGACCGGGGCGCGGACGTCAACGCGAAGACCGCCTGGGGCAAGTCGGCCCTGCACTACGCGGCCCAGACCGGCCAGAAGCCGATGCTCGAGGTCCTGCTGAGGCGGGGCGGGCACGTGAACGCGGCCGACCGGGAGGGCCTGACGCCCCTTCACGTCGCCGCCGAGGCCGGGCACAAGGAGCTCGTCCACGCGCTCCTCAAGGGCGGGGCCGACCACGAGCTCAGGACCAAGAGCGGCGCCACGGCCCTGCACTACGCGGCCGTCATGGGCCACAAGGAGACCCTCGAGACCATCCTCGAGAACGGGGCCAGCATCAACTCCATCATCAAGCAGGGGATGCTAGACCTCGCGCCCTTCGGCTGGATCACCGACGCCGAGGAGAAGAAGACCTGGGAGTTCGTGTCGCGCTACATATCCAAAGTCAGCCTCGTCGGCTGGTGGTACAACTCGACGATGATGAGGCTCTACGGGAAGACCAAAGTTAGGAAGAGTCTCTTTCACCCCGAAAGCCATTGAAACTTACCCCGTGGCTCCACTTTACGACTTGTGCGCGCTTACTTTCTTCTCGGCGGGGGAGGGGGGAACAACGTAACAGTGCGTCCCGTTGCTTTACTCGCTTTACCAAAACGAATGACAATTTAACCCTGAGTGATTGATTTTTTTAGCTAACCGCGTTGCTCATGCCTTCGACCATCTTTCCGTATAAATATGATAACAAGATTGGCATGGTTTTTAATTTACATCAACATAATGTTATTGGCTCTTTGATTTTATATTTATTATGCGCGAATCTCCTATTTAAATACTCTGTCTGGTATAATTAGATTAATAATATTGATGTTGTCGGGTGCTTTATAAGATTATTAATTTATTAACTAAGTTAATCAGGATCCTGCGTTTCATCGGTTTTTTTTTAAATTTTCAATGCTTATTGAAGTGCCCAAAATATTTTTACTCCTATAGTTTGTAGAAATTTTCTTATTATTATTTTTAATTCAAATTGAAAATTTTCGTAAAAATTCCCGCGTCGGAAACTTATAGTGTCTCATTTTCTCATATACACCCTAATAAAAATTGACAGCTTAATAAAATTTAGAATAAAATGTAAAGTTGGGCAGGTATCAACATTCTCATCTTCTAATTAAAATTTAAGCAATGTCATGCTATCTAATTAAAAATCAATTTAAATTTGAACTGTATTCAGTAAAATAAACTGTATATAGTTTGTGTGTATTCGATAAATTTATAATTCTTATATTCTTTTATCAACATCATTTTTTATCATTTATTTATGATAAAAAAGGAAATGTTATAAAAATCAACATTTAATGTGTAATTTTAATTTTGTTTGAATCAATAATGGATTACAAACTATTTGTCAATGAGAATTTTATAACGAATGATAAAATGTATTTGAGAATTAAATAATGTTGATGAAATACAATATATGCCAATTTTTACACGTTTTATTTTATGTGCAAAGAAGCAATATTTTGGTTTGTAGTCGTTATTATATATTTTCGTTGTACGTTTCGAATATTTTATGATTAAAAATCGATAATCGTATCATCCGACTATTCGTCTATGTTTATAATGGAATAGCTTTAGAACAAATTATTTTCAGTCTTTACAACTTAAAATATAATAACGATTAGTGTTAGTGATATTTATTTTGTATCATGAATGTGTTTTGGTAAGATATAAAATAAAACAGGTATAAATTATAATAGCCTACTGCATTAATAATATTTATATGATATGATTAACAAATTATGTGAATAAATAAAATATTTTAGATTTTAAATTCGTCTAAAAAATTTAATTTATTTAGTATCTTATGTCACTTACACGACGAGTATATTATGATTTCTTTGTTGAACAACATGGAAATACCATTCAAAAATAAAATTATACGTCTTTTATAATTAATAAAGATATTCATTTTAGCATTGATAATTTGAGAATTACTTTAATATCTCCTTAGAACTATTTTTGAGCTTGTAAGATGGGCGGACAAAAATTCTGGCACGAAGTATCTTCATTTAAATATTACATATTTAATATACTTAAATATAAATGGAAATATAGTTAAAAAATTAGTAATAAGTATAATACAAAGAAAAAAATATAACGATAAAATGTTACGCGGGCCTATCAGTAATTCTTTTAAGTATTTCATCGTTTTTATAAATAACAATAGCAACAATAGTCAAGATAATTTAAAATAACAACCATGCAACGAATTCAAATCGACTTCTTAATATCGCTTTTGGATTTCTATTCATATTTCTGTTAAATCCGAATGTGCACAGCAAAAAAAACTATTCACGTATTAACAAAATATTAATGAAATATTTCTACAGATAATTTTTTTTTTGTACTACTTTGAAGCGCAGAATGAAAAATATAAGTAACATTTTTTAAACATACAATGTAACGAAGACCAGAAAATTGCATGCAACACTATGTCATGGTATATTTATAAATTTACTACTTCATTCGTTTTCGTTGTACTCAACCATAACGTGAAACAACATAATTAAGTCTGATCCTTAGCAAATCAAAAAGTCCTTTAGTAAAGTATACAATCATTATTCCACTAAATTGATTCTTTTGCTGTTTCCATATACCTTACACATTAATTTTCATTAAAGAAAAATGTAATATCTAGTGAAGGCTAAGTAAAAATAATAAATATATTATATTACGAAAAGTAAATGGTCAAATGTAATCTATTTACCAACTATATATATATATATATATATATATCAGATTAAAATTTTAAACAATGTAAAAAATATGCTCTTCTAGAAACAATGTTCGATACTTAATAAACAAATCATTTATTACGTATACAAAAATACTAGTTTAAAATTATTCGATCTAAGGAAAGCTATAAAAAAACTATTTTTTAATATAAAATATTTATATAGTATGTGTAAAAATGGAGGCAAAATTTATTTTGTAAATGAAGTACCGACTCTCGGTTACTACTTTTATAATTATTCAAATAAAATAAAACGTTACCAATTATTTATGAACATCCTGTGTTCATTTGTATTATATTATAAAATCTAATAAACAATCCGATCGGTATCATTATACGTATATATTAATTAAGTTACAATTTATATTAATTATATTAATTTTACACTAATGCAGTGTTATTTAACACATTTTTGTACTTTATTGTGTTAATAAATTTTGTAATTTGTTTACTTACATATGTTTATATTATTTGTAGTATATTCCTTACCCAAATTATCCACCAATAAATTTGATGAATTATTTAAAAAAAAAGAATAATTATTGAAAAAATTATGATGATGTAAATTCTCTAGAATAGCTTTAAATAATATTTGAAAATGTAACATTTATTACAGATTGTCTTGCAGTATAGAATGCTATTATATTGAAAAATTATTCAAGATTTTTATAAATTGTATTTATTATTTTAAATAATAAACATGTTTCACATGTTTTATAATTGTATTTATATATTTATATATAAAAGAATGATTAAGACGAAAATTCAATTAGTGTTTAAGTATCAATATTAATTTCAACGATTTTCTTTTCTATTCATGGTTTCTGTTAGATATGCGAAGTATTTTTAATTGTAAATTCAATAATGTTTGTAATTATTTCAACAAAAAAATAAATTTAAATTATGTAACGTACGTTTGAAATATAAAAAGTAAGACCTATCACAAATTTTCATTATAAATATTAATTTTTTATTAACATCATTTGAAACATTAAAGTTAATCTTGATTCTCACCAACAATAAATTATAAAAGTTATCGAAAATCATTACTTATATTTAAGTTGGAATATTAAAATTTAACACTTTCTCTTATTCAAAAAATTTAATGAAGCATTTTAGCAGAAAATTTAATGTTTCTTCTTAACAAAGAAAATTATTACGATTATATAATTTTAAAATTATATCATTGCGTTTGCAGGAAATTAATAGACTGAACTCTTAACATTTTTATTGCAATTTCTTGTTGCAGGTTACATGCAAATTTATTGTTTGTCCATTTAAAGTAATAATTTACAATAAATTAAATTTTATGGAATTGTAGATACTTTGTTTCTTCACTGTTTTAAGCCTTCACTACCGCGTTTAAAATAACAAACTTAGAGTAACAATACGTATGCCATACGTGTAATACTTGTCCATGTCGATCTTATTTATTATCCACTTTTGCATTATTGCCCATTTCCATTAATAGTTAAAATGTAATAGCTTACAGTAGCCAGCGACTCCTTCGTGTTTTTAAGGATAACGACATCATTAGACTCCTACCCAATATTGCGAATGTTCAATCAGGCTTTTATCTATGGCATCTAACGTTGATTTTGTCGATGTATCACAATTAAAATTAATTGTGAAAAAAAGTTTACACCTTTTTAAAAGGAATACCTATATGTAAGTACAATATCCGTAAATCCGATTTTTCATACTTCATTGCTTGCCGGTATTAATAAATTTTAATACTTGTAAATTCGTTTAGATCTTAATATTATTTAATAAAACTTAACCTAAGTGATTATGTACTTTTATTGTTGAACAATGTAATATATTAGTTTATTTAAATTTTATTCTTTGAAATGCAGTATGAATATTTATTAAACCAATAACTTCACAATGAAAACAATAATATTATTAATAATTTCTTAATGTGAAAATAGTCGATGAACATTTTTCGACGGCACATATATATATATATATATATATATATATTTTTTTTTTTAAATACACCAATTTATATCACGGTAAAAATAACACGAGGTCTGCGCAATTTGCCTACATAAACCTCTTATTCTTCGTGCGAAATTCACTTTCAGTTTCAGAGTACTTTGCTAAACTGGGATATAAAAAAGAACGTTCCTCTCCAAAAGTTTATAACCATTCGCAAAATCGTTAAGCAGTTTATAGTGGTTCGGATGCTCAGAAAGGACATTTGCAACGAGGGTTGCCAACCATCGAGTTTTCATGGGTCTGACGATTTTCGGATAATTATACGGAGACTCTTAGATTTACAAAAGGGGTTCTGCTCTCATAATATACCTGTGCCTTGCGGCCGTATACCGTCCACGTATCGGGCCGGGCTAAGTTTATTGTTCCGGGAACTTTAGTTGGATCCAAAGGTGTCTTTCTCCACCTTTCCGAATTGGCCGAGGCAATCCCAAAATGTCCTGCATCGGATTGAAATTGTCGGCAGGCAAATATAATCCAGGATCCCCACTTACGGGCCTTGTCTCGGTACTGGAAAGACATCTTGGTCATCGCTCCCCGACACTCAGTCGCTTGGCATCACTCGAGTCAAACGGTAGCCTCGATTCCATTTGATTTCCGATATTTCTCTGGCCTGCCGCCTCTCTTCCGCCTCTCTTCCGCCTCTCTTCCGCCTTAACCAATAGTCGCAAAAGTCCCCATAGGTCATCGCTGACAGGCCCTCGAGGATCGCAACGAAGTCCCCGTCGGATTAGAAGCTGCGCAGCCATTGTTAGATTAGTTAGCGAAGGAAATGGCAACGTTATCGCCGAATCAGAACGCCCTGCTGCACATCGCCGTGCTGGAGAACAACGAGAAGGCCGTGAGGTTCCTCCTGAAACACGGGGCTCACCCAAACGCGCCCATGTACTCGGGCAAGGAGCAGCGCTGCGACTCGATCCTCAACACGGAGGCGCCGGAGGTGTTTTACCGCTTCCACGGCTGCTCGATGATGCCCGGCGGCGCGCCCAGCATCCAGACTCTGCCCCATCACAAGCTCAACAGTACGTACGACAGCCACAGGAACCGGAGCTTCTCCAACACGAGCGAGATCTACAAGCAGTTCCGGCACCAGCAGCGTAGCCCGACGCCGCTGCACGTGGCCGCGGCCAACGGCCGCCGGGAGATCGTCGAGCTCCTCCTGGACTACGGGGCCAACGTCAACGCCGAAATGGAGGGCGACTACACGCCCCTCGTGATCGCCGTCCTCCTCAAGCACTACGAGATCGCGCGCGTCCTCCTGCACCAGGGGGCCAAGGTCAACGCCCGCTCGAGGAACGGCAAGACGCCCCTGCACTACGCGGTCAAGACCAAGCAGATCGAGGTCGTGGAGCTGCTCCTGGCCAAGGGGGCCAACCCCAACGCCCGCACCGACCACGGGGTCACGCCCCTCCACATCGCCGTTGAGCGCAAGCTCAAGGACGTCACGGAGCTGCTCCTCAAGTCCGGGGCGGAGGTCAACGCCGTCACCAAGACCGGGGTCACGCCCCTGCACTGCGCCGCGGTCAAGGGCCAGCGCGAGATCACCGAGCTCATCCTCAGATACGGGGGCGACGTTAGCGTCATCATGAAGAAGGGCGAGATCGACGTCACGCCCCTGCTATGGGTAACCGAGCTCGAGCGCAAGAAGATAACCGACATCGTCTACAGGTACGTGCCCAAATCGAGCGCCGCCGGATTCTACGAGCGATTCTTCAAGAAGATCTGGAAGCAGATTTGCGGCGCGCGCAAATGATTTCAACCGGAGGCGAATATTACAACATTTTATCGTCCTTCTTCCAAGTCAGACTTCCATGTGGTCGGGCGACGCTTTTGTAAAAATTTCTTTTATACTCCTTAATTATTTATGCTTATTTTATCCTTTCCTTCGATTATTGGCCCTCTTCTGAGCCTTTAAGTTTGTTCTAGTTGTATTATTTTCGTGCGCTCGCCCTATTCCCTATACAATTAATCTAATTTTATCAATTAATCTTACAATCATAAGAAACAACTAACACCGCGATTCGTAAAATTCTAGGAATGCATAATTAAATATTAATCCTTATTACTATAAATTTATCCTAAATATCCCAAAAACCTATTGTTTCGATAACTTATTTCAATGCAGTATATAAAATTAATTTATTTTCCCTATAAAACCCATAATGAACTACTACTCTTACATTAATTATAAGTCTACTTTTGATTAGCATGTAATATAAATTTTACGCTTAAGGTCAACTTTTTAATGTATATACAGTACCAGTATTTTAATATAAGCATAAGCACTTGTTTGAGTTCCGCGTTTTTTTGTATTAATCATAGTGTATATCATATGTATACAAATAACGATGTGTTGTTATATGTTATAATAGTTTAGCAAATTTATATATAGTAAAAAGAAAACTTATAAGCAAATATTGTATGTAAGAAGCTTTATCATCGTGATTTAATAATAATTTTTTTATCTTAATGTACATGAATATTTATGAATAATAAACTTAAATTTAGCATTAAAAATTGTCTTTCATTTTATCAGTGTGTGTTATGTTAGTAGAAATCCTGATTGTGATTTCATTTTCAAATGGGAACTGTTTCATACTTCATAAATGACAGAAAAAGGTTAAGTTATCAGTCAGTTTTAAAAGTAAACATGAAATTATTCGAAGGTTAATCGTCTTATAATAATATCAATAACCTTTTGTACATTATTAAAAAAAATTTGACACAATATAGAAAAAGAAACAATTTATGTTTACGGATACGGCTTTATCATGTTGCTTACTTGTTTTGGCGTCTGGCTGCTGTACTTACTTAACAGGAAAATGGTCTATTAACAAGTTTTCAATGTTACAATTGGACGTTGTAGCTGCATCCGTAGGAGTTTTGGCAATTAATTTAAGATCCGTCTCGAGCCTTCTTTCGCCATTTTATTTCTATGATACGTATTGTAAGTATTATTATATTGAAACGTGATATTCGCCATGTACAGTTAAGTTCAAGTTTTGAAACATAATTGAATTGAAAAAAAATTAATTTTCTGTGCTTATAGAATTAATTATCCATAATCGTTACTAAATTATTATTTCCATTTAATGGAACCTAATATATATATATATATATATATATTATAGAGAATAGGTTATTTGCATCTACTTATTATACTTGATGCAATAGATCATTACATCAATCATAGAATAGAATTAGTAGACAAATTTTAATTTTACGATATTACAAGTAAAATATCAAATGTTGAGGAAATCGATTCATAGACCTGCAATATTGACATTTTGCTTTTTATATTTAATATTGATAATCAGTCAATTCATATGCTAATTAACACATATATAATTTACTAAAGCTTCATTAATATTTCACGAATATTAATTAAAAATATCTGAATCGTTACTAAGTATTAAAAATTTGATGCTAAAGATAAAATAAAAAGACAAGGATGTTTTTTTTAATATTCAATCAATTCGAGAATTATCATTGAAAAGATAATGGTTACGAGTAGCTGTAAGAGAATTGAAAAATTTGTAATAAACCGTGATTAAATTTGTAGCTATAGATCCAATTCAAGTGGAAGAAGAAAGCGATGAAAAGGTTAAATTAAGAAGTACTCCATTTTTAGACAAAGTATGCAGAATATTCAGTATGGGTGGGTTTACATTCGCGGTATGCTCCGCTCATAGATGCCATCTAACCGGTATTATTCTTACCTCGACACTAGTATCCGCCGAAACGTATCATGCTAAGCATTCACGCAGCATCAATTACTCGGAAGAAATCATTTTTCACTGCTTGTGGATAATCGGTGGTGGATTATTCGGGTATTTATTGTTAATTTATATTTGTCAATGAGAACAATGATCTAATTGGTGGGCTTCGGCATTATATTAATTAAATGTTCATCGAATTTTTAAACTTAAATTTTATAGATGGCTGAAGGGAAATCACTTTTGCACACTGGCCTGCGTACCGTATTACATTGCCTTTTTGGCACTGGCTCCGAACAGAAACTATCCCTGGTCTGCAAAGCAAATGATCAATAATTACATGATGATGGCTTATATTATTTTAATGCTAGAAGCCCTCCGCGAAGCTCGAAGTATTTCGTAATTATCAAATGAATCATCGCCAATTTAGAGAAATGTTAACGCAGAAAAATTACAAAACACAACTTTTGTGTTAATGATTTCTTAGTAAGGTATAAATCGAATAATTATTATGTAAGTATTGTCAAGCCAATAGTAATAAAACGTTTTTTTTCATATTTTGAATTTAAAATTTTATCACTCTTGATTATTTAATATCATCGATTTATCCTTATTGTAAATTGAAAATTACATTCCCATTCTATTGGCACTCCTACAACATTATTCTACCTGAAAAAATAAACCGTAAATGTTTTATCTCAAACAACATTAGTTTTAACGCAAAATAAAATGTGATGTAATTTGTTGGTCGTGTAAAAATTATATTTATAGTTCTTAAGCATTCATAATTACAAATAGTCGTACAACATTTTTTCTAATACATAGCTAAGAAATTTTTATGCGATAACACTGTCAACATAGAGTAACATGTTATGTACACTTATCGCTATGCACACGCACAATTTAAATACATCCGCATTATCACATGTCGATAATCTAATATAGTGAAAACAAGGACGATGATCGGAACAACGTCACAATTGCTTTCTTGTGCAATGAGAAGAGAGTTGATCGAAATAGCGCCATCAAAGGTACAAGTACTCACCTTGTACATTCAATTCTTATTATAAATATACCTTTCCTTTTCAGGAACAAAGACAAATAACTTTAACAAGTTAACATCAATCACCAATTGTATTTGAACTAAATTCTATCGTTCAAACAGTTTCTCTGTCTTCTTGCAAATACTTTTATTTTTTCATGTATAAATTAAAAACTTATCAACTATAATCTCCTTATTAATCTCAATAACAATACGCCGTATAAAATACATTTTTGACATTGTATTATCCAAATTCTTCACACAGTTTCACAAATCCTTCCCATTTATAATTAACTAATCATTTTTCTATCGTTAAACATTTACAATTCTTATTCTTTGTAACCTTATTTTAAATGATAATAATTTAAATCATATTAGTACGTTTCTTTTTACACGATTGCATCAATAAGAAATTCATAATTCAATTTTTATTACTGTACATTAAGTAAGTAAACCTACGTAAATAAGAAGTGTTTTAATTTAGATCCGGTATCATTTTCAAGCGAAATTTTTCATATCTGTGGAATATGCACGAATTGAAATTTTAAAATTCATTTTGTTGAGTTTTTCGACATGTATTTTGTTTTTAAAAGACCATCTGACTTTTTACGCTAAATATTCTCTACGAAGTAACTTTTCCTTACTAGTCTACAAAATATTGTACACAAGGGTTCGTAAATGCTTTCATTTTCTAAAAAAGCTTACATGTTACAGGATATTGATACATTAGTTATTAATCATATTTAAGTACGTGATTTAATAACAATAGATATTAAAAAAAAAAACTAAAATCCAATACAATGTATTACCATTATCATTTTTCATATAAATGAAAATAAACGGTTTTCTATACGTTTGTATATTTAAGCAAATATTGATGACGATCATTTTTTATTTAAAAAATACCTAAATTTCACTAAGAGTAAAGCTTGTATCAAAATATTGTATATTATGATCAAGTGAAGGTTTTTAACCTTCGTCTTGTTGCTTAGGTCAGTATCTTTACATAAATTTATACAAATTCAGTTCAGTGCTGCTCATCGGCACTTCCTCTTTTATCAATAGGATCTACTTATAATCTTTGCGGTGCGCTATGATATGATTAAATAATTGCAAACATTAATTGACGGACACACTATATTACTTATACAAAAGCAACCCCAGGTGGCGGATCCATTTTATGATTAACCTAAAATTTAAAGAAAATCAGTATTGCCAGATATTATACAACTCTTAACTTTTAATAAAGTAAATAATGTTTATACAGATTTAACTTTTGTTATTATTATCGCAAGCACGCAATCGCAATAAGTTTGATAAACGCGTTGAGAATAGTATCGATATTAAATCACATTACGAGATATAAAGAGTTCGTAAAGCTGGTACCTCTTTTACTGAAAGGATACGTCTAAGTGTTATAATAAATTATTAATTCTATAAGTTTTCTTTCATTCGTCGAAGGGCAGACGAGGCCATTGTCAATTTTCCTCCTTTGGAATTGCACGTGAGATCGCGGTGCGCGCCAGATGCAGGTGTCAGCTTTAGTCGGAGGAAAATCTCGTTTCCCGTCGACCGCCTATGCAAAGTCAATCGCTCGAAGCCTCGGAGCGGCCCGGCGAGGTCGGCGAGTCCCGGGGCAACGAGGTCGGATCAGCACTCGACAAATATCGGAAAGATTGCACCGTCCCGCGGAAAAGTGTCCTCCGCCCCCTCGGCCAAGGCCCGTGTCATGGAGTCGCAGGGAGAGCCAACCGGAGGTAGCTCAGAGGTTCGAGTTGGAGTCTCGCCAGCCGACCTGGCCGACCAGGGGCTGGAGCCTGAGGCTGTTCCTGGGGCTGTCGTCGCCCTCGTAGCCGGCGTTCGAGTGGGCCCCGTGATTCTCGAACACGTCCTTCACGGATATCTGGCTGCTGCGAGTCGGTCGGGGCTGGACGATGCCCAGCGGGTTGCCCGCGACCCCGTATATGTTGTTCGCACCGAGGGTCTGCATCTGGGACTTGCGCCGCTGGGCCGCCATTATGCTGTTGCGCCTGCCCTCGAAAGCCTTGAAGGCCTTCGTCGAGCGTCGCGTCGACATGTTACGTGGAAGACCTGGTGATTTTAGCCGGGCGTTAGTCAACCGGACCTTAACGCCATTCGGGCGCCGTTGCTTTTGGTCATTTTTTGTTTATTTCTCATCCCGATTAACGCACTTGTATTTCGCAAGGTAAGGAGAAAGCATCGGGAGCGACTCTTTGCTTAAGGCCTCTGATTGCTTTGGCACAGAGAGAGAGAGAGAGAGTGTGAGAGAGAGGGAGAGGAGTGCGAAATTTACTTTGAAATTGCTTTGGGTATTTTTTGCACCGGCCCCAGAGGAGATTCATTACCTTGACCCTCGGCCATGCTGAAGAATCGCTGCCGGAAAGCGACGTCGAGTGTATTGATAGCTTGCGTTTTCCGGCGGCTCTTCTCCAGATTCCTTATGGTTTTGCGCCTGCCCGGGCCACTTCCGCTACCCTCGTCGTAATCGCCCTCCATGCCGTCCAGCCTCTGGAGGTCCCTGACGATGTCCACCGCGTGCTTAGAAAGCAACGCGTCCTCCGACAGGTCCTTAGACTGGAAGTTTTAAATTTGTTTCATTGCATTGGTCGACCTCGCGCTGATATACCGAAGACCGCAACCGGCGTGCGTATACATTAGTTAGAGAGCTTTTCGACAGACGCTGCTGCACCAAACAAAAGCCAATGGTCGTGCATTTAAGCGAGGTGGGTTAATCGTTAGATCGGCTGGCTTCGATTCGGTAACTCCCATCGTTGGGTGACCGAGTTAGCAAGAGTGCGCACGCTCGGACGCAGTGCGATACGTACCTTCTTGCAACAGTACCAGTCGAGTGCGGTGCTCGCCAGGATGTGGGCCAGCGTTCCGAAACGATGGAATAGCATGGCTGTGAATTGGATGACGAGAATCAGAGCGAAGAAGAAGACGAACACGAGACCGATGGGCTCGAGTTGCAAATATTCTTTAGTAATGTGCACCTAGAATGAGAAACATTATTTTGCTAATACCATCGGTGCACGGTGGACGCTGTACAAGGCTTTATTGGCTGTTTAGTATTAACGATTAGCCTTCGATAGACATTTCGCTTTTACGTTGCAGGTCATATCACTGCAATTATCTCCTTCGTAGAGTTTAATCATTATGACAATGTATTATTTTTTTAGAGTCTTACGAAGTTTCAATTGCATTAAAGCCATTTTTTATTGTACAATATTATATTATTAGTTCGTGAGGCTTTCTTATTCGTATTATTTTTTTTCAACGCAAATGAAGAAATTATTATAGAATGAAATTTTCACTTCTTGACAGAAGTTAAAAAAAAAGTGTGTTTTTTTTTTATTATTCGCGATATTGAACTCTTTTTTTTCAATCAAATATAAATACTTTTCAATATGCAAGTACTATTTTTAATTTGTAATATAAATACGTATTACTAGTACATATCAAATTACCAGTATGTATATGCATAAAAGAAAACAACAGCAATAAGAAGCTCACGATTTTTTTAAAGCTATGTTGTAACATATACTTAATATTTACAAACGAAAACACCTAAACCAATCATGAAAATGCAAGTTAAAATTTGCGTAGAATATGTGTGTGTATATATATATATACATATAAACAAATAAATAAATATACATATATATATATATATAATATTTAATAATATAATCATTTTATGAATATTCAAGACTTTAAGTAATCGTAGAAGTATAATGTCCATCCCAGTGCAAAATTCTCCGTAAAATATTAAGAATTATTGACGGGGTCTAATGAAAGTTAGACACAGAGACACATGAAAGAAAGGAATTGGTATAAAAATCCATTCAATTTTCCAGCAAACCTTATTAGTTTTTTTTCGGATATTTATTGTGTCACTGCTTAAAATGATTTTTTTCTTTAAACATCAGAATTGAGTATTGTCTTGATCAAACGATATTGGAAAGAAGTAGTTATCGATAAGATGAACACAGTTTAAATAATTAAAGCTGCGAGTAAAATACTGTTAGACTTGTGTATGAAAAAAGTTAAAATAAATAAATGATTTGTAAATATTCGAAGGTTATGCATAATAATAATAATCGTGTATATGCAAATGCACTCGAGTGAAAATAATTTAATTGTATTGGCTACTTCAATTTATCGAAGGAAATAAAGATAAATTTTTGTATGTACGCATAAATCAGATAAAATTGAAAAGATGTATCGTCTTTTAAAAGCTAGTTTTGACACCGCGAAGCCAGAAGGTGAACAATCCTTATTTCATACAACAAGCCAGTATTTTATATTAATGAACCTTGTATCGAACCTTATTTTGTTATTAACATAAAGAACACACCATAGGATTTGTGAACAAGAGAAGAGTGAGTGCAGTTTTCTTGGAGTGCCTCGTGGTATTTATAAAATGTGCAATTTTGAGAAAATAAACGAGCGTCGAAGCACAAAAAACCTTTTAAATTTTTATTAATTTAACGATGCTTGAGGCGTGTAAGAGACAAAAAAACGTCTTAGATACTTATTAATATTTACAAATAAAGTGACTCTTATCGTATGAAATGCATTTTTTTCTTCTTGCTTCCTTTTTAGTAGAGCATGTAATTAAAGTGAAAATTTCAATTACGTCATGGTATTTACAGTAGGTTAAAATACGATATTGATCGTGATAAAATGATCGGTCGGGTAAAATAAAATAGGAGAGCGGAGAGTGCGTCCGTCATTGTTTTACCGGGATAAGAGGCTTTAAAAAAAAAAAAAAGGTAGTCAGAAAAAGAATGAGCGAGAGAACGAAACGAGGCACCCCGCGCCACTATGTTAGTCACTCTCGAAAACACCGATGTGTAGTTTAATGTTGTTTTTGTTTATTTCGAGGCTTTCACAGTCGGCGAAAGCCAGTACCTCCGATGTCTCCTCGATGTACGTGATGTTCGTCTTGACGCCCAGCGGCCACACGACGTGCAGCTGGTCTTTGTTCAGCTGCAGTAAGAATACGATCAGTACGAACAAGGCATTGAACATTAAAAAGGCGAACACGCTTTTATTCCTCAGCTCGATCAGATCCGCCGCTATCCTAGCCTGTGCATCGCGTTTCAAGCAAAACGAAAAAAAAAAAAAGGGGAAAAGAGATCTCATTAGTAGCGTAATCTTAAGCCCCGCTCGCGACCCCGTGCTCCCCTTTATCGTAGCCGTCTCAATGTACGTTATTTTACTCGCAATGGCATTTCTTTTGCTTTTACTATCTTGTATCGCTTCTGACTCTTTCATCCATTATGCATGTGCGCTGGAATTGCGGGATTAATTTAACGAGTTCTTGCATAATTCCAAAGTCGAATTCGAGGCTGGCTTACCTCGTGTCGGATATCCAGGATTTTTTTTCCCACTCGCCGGAGAAATTGATGGCGAAATTGCCGCCACCGCCACCGCGCGCCCCTCCTCCCGCAATTATTTATCCATCATTTGTCTCGCCCTCCACCCCACCCCGACCCTCCCCTGCCGCCGCCGCCGCCGCCGCGACTCATATCGTAACTGCAAACGACTTTATAATAACTTTATCAGTTTGAGCGCGCGAAAGTTGCTGGCAACGATCTGCGCGGTCGCACGCACAACTTAAACGCGGCCCGATCGATAAATAATGAGAGGCCCCCGCAGCCAATCGCATGTCACACCGGTCTCGAATTCTATCCTCGTCCCGCGGAAGCTCCTCGGCTCAAGCATTGGATTCGAGCTTGAGCGAACTCGTGTCGAGAAAGAGCCAGAGACAAGCAGGGCAGTGTCAAGAGCCGAGCCGGAAATAAAAGGGACGGACGAGAACGGCTAATCCAGATGAGCACGAGTCACGAAGCGGAGCGCATTTTTACCTCTTGGGAACTTTCGTCATAGGTGATGTTCGTCCTGATACCAAAGGGCCATTTCACGTGCAATAGGTCTTTGTTAAGTTGGAGAAGAAAGACGATGAGGACGAAGAGGGCGTTGCACATAAAGAACGCGAAGACGCTCTGGTCGCGCAGGTCCTTCAAATCTTTGGCAATTCGCGCCTGCGACACGGAGGTGCAACCATTGCGGGCAAGGTCGAGTTTAGGATTAATTTATGGTTGGGCGTGTGTGCACTTGTGTGCGCAACGCATTGCAACAAGTCCCAAGCCGACGCCGAGGAAAAGCTTTCATTGGCATGGTTTTCATTGACCTCGGCTTGGCTCTCGACTTACGAGGACATTTACAATTATTTTATTCAATTTGAGCGCTCGTGAATTATTATTGAGAGAGGTTTTTCAAATTTCTCTTTTCCGTTTCCAAAAATCAACAACACACGGTCAAGTGTGCGAAGATTAATCGAGTCTTTAATATACATTTATATTAAACGATATTCTAACGCACAATTATAAATTGTAGTTAAAAGTTATAAAAAAAAAAAAAAAAAAAAAAAATTGACTAAAAGCATCATTTTACAATTACGAATGGTGAGTTAGATGTGATTAAAATATATATTTATGTGCAATTTAACGCTCAAGACCGTTTTTCAATATAGTCGGTTGCTTTTAGATCTTGTCATATATTTATTTTTTAATTCTTCTCCAATTATTAATTTTAAAAAACTGAAATATGATATGAAAACCGATTTGAACTTTATATCGTTTTCAATCATTTTTTTAATTGGTTGCGTGATAGGAATATGGTATCTATTACAGGAATTAGGACAGGCCAAATTATGTGATTTGATTTTCAAAGTTTAATTTGCATATTAAATGAGATTCGACTGAAACCTATTAGACTTTAGAATCTATTTGTTTATGGGTAAACAAATTATAAATATTAAACCTTAATAGTTTTGTAAATGAGGAATCAATTAAAATTAGCTGAATTATTAAGTTTACAAAAATGCATATTTTTTTGTTCAAAATGTCAATTAAATTTGTAATTTCTGCCACTTTGGCTTTACAATATTCTATTTTTTGACGTGGAAACTTGATAAAAAACATTAAAATTATGAAATAAGTGTAAATGCTTTGCATGCATTAATAGAAGAAAACATTTTTTACAAGGACAATCATAGTTGGCTCTAATGCGAGGAAATCAAGATTTGTAAATATTGTCTCGAATTTGTCGTGCCCTATTTTCATGAAACGTGGCCTAGGCATTTGATGTAAAATCCTTAAGATCGAAGTTAAAAAAAGCAATTTTAAGGCCACAATCCGGGGGCGGACCCGAGGAGCCGGTAGAGTTCCGAAGGCTGGGGACCGGATTCCGGGGTAAAAATCGAATCACACATCGAGGGGTGGGTGTTGGTTGGCGGGGGGGGGCGGGGAGCTGAAATACCTTCTCGGCCATGTCCTCTTCGATGGGGTAGAGGTACTTGTCCAGGAGATCCTTCCAGAAGAGCTCCTCCTGTATGGAGAGGACTTCGACCTCGCCCTTCTTGATGCTCTCGTCGTCGAGCCAATAGGGCCGCGAGGGAGAGCCAGGCTCCCGGTTGTTGTCCGTATTCTGGCTGGCGATGGTCTCGGTCTCGCTGTCGCGTCCGTCCTCTTCGGCGGGGTCCTCGCCGATGGCCCCCAGGTGGTCGGCCGAGCGCGAGCCTACGGACGAGGCGCGTCTCCGCCCACCGGACATTTGCCCGTGCGGGTCGACCGCTCTATGATTTATTAGGCTTTTATTCGCTTTGCATCGTTTCTTTTTTTCGCAGCAGTACTGCGGGGGGATCGGGTTTCGGTAGGCCAGGGATATGATATTTTTAATTAACTGTGCTTGCAGTGTCTTTAATAATCTGGCCCCTGCGCTCTGCCAATCGCGTAAACGAGCTCCGATGATGCTCCCTGACGATTTTCACGATTCGTAGAACTTTTATAACGAATACTATTCGGATGCTTCCGACGTTTGCGTTTGGAATTTTTACTTTGATGCATCGACGCAGTGCTCAGTGCAGTGCCACTATGCACGGCAGTATATTATTAGGAGTAAAGAGATAGAGAAGTAAGGCAAAGAGAAAAGAATATTTACCGCGTTCAATTTCTCCCAAGGCTAGACGACTTTCAAATGGACGCGTTCATCGACATTTAATTGCTAATCGATTTGCTTATAATTTATCACAACAGCTTATACGGCTAAGAAATTCAAAATCTCCCGAAAGGATCGTGAAATAGTTGTAACCTCCCATGCTTAGAGGCCAATAGAGTAGCGAAACACATGGGCCTACGTATTAAAAATGCATTATGTTAAAAGCGTAACGAACTTTTCAATGGTCTCGAGCCTCTTGCCGAGCTGCTCCAGAGATTCGGCGATCGCTACCAGCTGTTGCTTTTCGTCGGAGGGTCTCCCGTGGGTGCAGAGCAAGCACTTGAACAGTCCGGCCAAGGAAATTTCAATGGAGCCCTGATCGTCGTCGTTGCTCCCAGCGCCACTTTGCAAGAAGCCGAGCAACGATTTCTGCTTGGCTTTTCGCTTGGCCTCCTCGGCCTCCTTCTTCTCCTGCTCCAGTTCCTAATTCACAATGCGTTGCCATATGAATAGGGAGTCGGGCGGTAGCCGGGGAGGATGCTTAATTACACCGCGTCGCGCATTCATTAAGAGGTATTAAATTAAATCGCGATTAAATTCCCTTTACAACTACACGAACACTTGCTTTCGTTAACAGTGTTATGTATTGTCGTACATAAAATGGGTGTGACTTGGGCATGTAATTCAATTTCTTCTTGAAAAGCGGGTTATTTGAAATGCCTTTATTTCTCCAAGCAGGAGAATGCGTGTCGGTATTATAGAAGCATAGCAGAGCCGTAAATTGCATTAATATATATATATATAGATACTTTGTAATATTGGTGTTTCCTGTAAGGTGCGCGTGTCGGTAGTGTTTTTTGATCGCTTTAACAAACTCAACCCTCGTTCGTGCAGTCATTAGGTGTTGGCGCTTGGCCGAAGGAAAAAAGAAGAGGAGAAAAAAGACTCACCTTTTTCGTTTTCTTAACCTGGACCTCGCGCGTACCCCAGGTCACAACGTTGAGGTTGATAATGGAGTAGAGGATCAGAAGAAGGTACATAGAGGGAATGGAGAGGAGGTAGATGATCCCAGGTACGATGCACCAAAATTCTTGAGGATGTAGGCAGGCCGCTATAAAGAACGAGCTCGACAACGATATAAGGAAGATCGCCGAGGGCGACCCGATGCCGTCCTCCCCTAATTGGAGCGCCGTACCCACGATTACCGCCATCATTATCATAGCGTAAGCCGTTGATAATATTTGCGCGCATAGTAGCTGAAACGCCATGTAATTGCTCAATTTAAAATAAGATTGCGGTCGTGTAGACCTAAGAAAGGGCAATATTGAGTATTCTGATAACATTGTACGAGCATTTTTACATTTTTCAAACTTTCCACCTTAATTGTGTTTCGTAATTAGGTCATTAGCTGTGTCATATGCTTATAAGTGATTGGTAAACGTTTTCTCGGAGATTATTAACCATTGAAAAAGTATACCTCGAGATCGTACCTTAAATAGGACGGCTATATCGTACTTTAAGAATCTTATAAGCATATTTTGACTCCAAAGCGGCTAAGCTCCGATTAAAAAGTTTCTAAATACATATAATTCACACATATAACTAATGCTCGATATGAATTATTTTATTTTAAAAAGCCTATTTACTTTTATAGGTAATAAGAATTTTGTATCGTCTTACCTGTATGTTTGACTTGCACGTGAAGCAAACAATCATAAATAATAAAATAGGAATGATATTATAATAGAAACTCGTCCAATTGTCGATTTTGAATGCAGCGACGAAAGCTCCAACCAACATGAGAAAAATCGTACCCGGACCCAAAATAGTACCACCTGTGGTAAAAATTAATTTTCGTTCCATAGAGATTTCGATGGCATTTCGTGGACATTTTATTTTTCAAATGAATTTAACCTACCCATCAGAAGAATTTGATAGGAGATGTAAGGCATCGATATATTGTCGTTGATCTTTATCGTACGTTTAGCGTCCATTAGCAGATCCATAATGTTGGCTATTGTCGAAGGTACCCAACGTCGACGTTGGTTATAAAACTCGTTAAAGCCTTCGGGTGCATGAGTATAAGCGTCACTAGCAGCCGAATACTCGACCTGAAACGATGGTACATAAAATCGTAGTGCGAGTTTTTTTAGCTGCGATTCGAAAGCCACGCGCCCACGAGCACTGCGAATCACTGCACCGAAATGGGCGCAATTTGTAATATAATGTCACCGCCGGAGCGAAAGATTGTACCGAAGCCAAGATCGCAGTGGAAGTGAAGCGCGTGCGAAAATTGAGTCTTCTTTTTAAGATATCGAGGGGCCTCTCGGCAATAAGAGCAAGCAAGCGAGCGAGCGAGCGAGCCGATTAATATAAAAGTATCAATTACAAAATAAAATTTCAATCAGCTGCTCAATCAGGCCCGAGGCAGGGCCTCGGTACGCGATTGAAATCAGTGGGAAGCCTTGAGAGTGCGCGCGGTGAAAGGGTCAATCATAATAAGAGGGAGGCGGTCTCACCCGGTATCCCCGCTGGAGGAGCAGAGTGCAAAGCCATCTGTCCTCGCCCTGGTCGTACTGGACGTAGTGCCTGGCCTCGTCGGACCTCGTCGTGTACTTCTTCATGACGTTGTCGTCCATGAGGGCCTTGCCGCGGAAGAGGGAGAAGCAGCCCGGGCTGCAGAGGACGCAGCCGATCATGTGCTCGGTGGCCTTTTGCAGCCAGTGGCCGATCGCGTACTCGAACATCTGGTACCAAACCAGGGGACCGGAGCCCACCGGGTGGATCCGCCCGCAGGCCGCTCCCAGGTTCTTGTTCTTCTTCATGAGATCGACGAGGAGCTTGACGGCTGCCGGCTGGAAGTCAATGTCGCCGTCGAGGGTCAGCAGGAACGTGTTCTCCGCGATTACCTCCTTGCGGTCGACGTTGATGGGCAGCTCCATCAGCCGGTGTCCCAGGAGGTAGTACATGTACATGACCTGCCGCCGCGGAGCCACTCATATTAGGGTTAACTCTTACTCCCCCCCCCAACCCACCGACCCGCCAGAGCCCCCGCCTAACTATGTTTCGGGCCGAGCCGATGATTTTTCAGAAGAGCGAGCAGCCGGCCGCCTTCCGACTCCGGCTCGTGTAATCAATAATTGAACCAAGGCAACGTCCCCGAGCTTTTCAAGAGGCAAGAGGCTGCTGGGCCTTCGTTGCTGGTTTCTTTGGCTCGGCCGCAAAGCAGAGGCACAATATCCCACGAGAAATACATCAACGCACCTGACTCCAGCGTTTCCTGTGCCGGATCTTGCTCTTGTCCTTCAGGTGGGCGATCATCTTCGTCTTGCCGGGCAGAGTCCAGACAAGGCGACCGCCGTAGGGGGTCGGATACTTCTTGGGGGCCCGCACGTGCATTCGCGTCTGGTGTACATCCGAGGCGGCCTCGTCCAGGGTCCCGACCAGGAGCTTCACGAAACGATTAACCTGCGTCTCGTTCTCGTCGTGGTCCGCCAACTCGAACGCGTCGTCGAAGAATATATGAGCTGCGCATTTAATTGTGCCCAGGGATTAATCGCCGAGTATTGCTCGTGTTTGCTTTATCCTTGCGCGGTTTGCGAGTTGCCCCAACGAGAGATTACTTTCCGAGGGTAACAACTATCCATCTTTTTTACGGCTGCTACTTGTATATATGTTGGAGCCCATCTTTACCCAGACGTTGATATGATGAAAATTACACCTCTTATGTATTCATTTTCAACGAAAGTGAAATTATGATGCCTACCCAATGAGCGTTTTGTACTTTACTTATTTATTTATTTATATATATTTTTTTTTTAACTTTTCAATCCTTAATACCGAGCTGGAAAGTCATAATTAATTATAAGATGTAAACCTCGCGCGTTCAATATTGCAGTCTCGTACAAAAATGTATTAATCTGAAATTTAAATTAAAGTGTGACATTTAATACATTTATTAAAAAAGGCTTCGTAATTTTTAGTTCATCTTTCAAGTTTGCGCTTTCCTTTTTTACCTTTTGACTTTGACTCGAGAAAACGTAATTACCGACCGCGTGACGGATTCGCGCATCGGTTATAGAGTAAAAGGAACAATTAAAAAGCGGACTCCAAGTCAATTATTTTAATCCGTCAAAAGGGATCGGGCCGAGAGGAGGACGAAGGGCGTATGGAGACGTAACAAGGAAACCAAGTGGGACACTTACTCTCGAATTCGTAGTAGTCAGGATCGACGACCTTGAGGTACTTCTGGGCGACCCTACGAGCGCACTGGTCCTCGTCGAGCCTGAGTATACTCTTGAGGAATTCGATCATCTCCTCCTTGTTCTCGTGCCACATGGTGGCGCACGCATAAATGCGAGTCACGTGGTCGCTGCTCTTCACCGCGGAAGGCGGCGTGCTCGTGCCGTCGGTCTGCTCGTAGATCGTCTCGTAGTCGCCGTCGCCTTTCTCCTTCTCGATCTCCGCCAGGTCCTGCGGGCAAATCGAGGTCGCGTCACAGGTCACAGGAACGGCGCCACACCTTCTCTATTTCTCTGCATCTCCTTCTTTATCTCCCTCCGTCCCGACTCCACCTCCGCCTCAAACTCTGCCGACTCTCCCCCCCCCCCCCTTCCCTCCCTCCCCACGCCCCGACATGCCCCGACATGCCCCTCTTTTTCTCACTACTTTTTTCCCTCGCCTCTATCGCGAGGAAAATCGCTGCGACGCTCGTGTACGTGCGTCCGTGCGTTCACGCCATTACCTTCGCGCTCCATTTTGCACCGGCCGATTACCCGGGCTGCCCGATAAAGCCAAGGTAATTACCACTTATTTGCATTGTCACGTTTTTCTTTTAATTTTTAATAGCATGCGAGACCAGCCGACTCTGGAACACCCTATCGATCTAGAATCTTTCAAAAGGCAACTAATGCGCGGCCACGAATAAACGCTAATGCTCCAAATATCAAGTTTTATTTAAAATAATTCAAAAGATCTTTGTTAAATAATAATTATTCGTAGCGCAACCATCAACTTTTAATCTTCCCCTTGAATCTAAGATTAATTCTATTCTTTTTACTTCTCCAGTACAATTTTCACTGAAATACAGACTTGTTTCAATGCGCATTATCGCTAGCTATAACGTTTAATAGTATTTCATTAATATATGTAATTATAAGAGTAAAAATTTAAATGTGAAAAGTCGATTAAATTACACAAATAATTGTATTGTTTATTAAGTGGAGAATAAAGTGTTTCTCTTGAAAATGAAATAATAGGCCATCGCCTGACTAGTATAGACTGTTTCTACTTGAACAATAGTAATTATGAAGGTGCGTGAATTTATGAAAATTATAAAAATGCACCTAAATAGTGACTCTAATGTATTACGTACGCTATTAATTTAAGGTTAAAAAAATTTAATACTAGCATGAGATTTTATTTAAAGTAATTCAATAATTGCTTAAAAAAGGTATTAGCATATAAAAGGATATCAGAAGCACCTAATGCTAGGGAATTAAAATTTTATGCGGTCTTGTATCATTAAATTTTTTCTTCCAATTTAATGACGTACTTATAAACTTACAAGACTTATAAAAGTGGAAAAAGAACTTTTTAATTAAATTTATTCAATTAATAAAATACGATTAATATTGGTGCAATGTGTTGATTCATTTATTAATACTATTATTTCATTACTTTATTTACAATCAATTTACAATTGATTTTTTTACTAAAACTATCAGCAACACCCATGAAAATATCAGTAAATTTATATCAATTAAAAATACAAATCTTTTATGCTGCATTTAAATAATAAAAGTAAAGTAATAAAACATAATAATGTAAAATATTATCCATACTTTTTGAAATCGTGTACAAATTTTAAGATTTGCTTGCAATTAAGGCCATTAATAATGATTCTTAGAGAAATTCACCTATTTGTCAAATATCATATGATAAATTTTTTTTTTTTCCGGTACTTCACGTTTCCTTTCAATCAATATTATGTACAAATGGTGTAGTTTTAGACTTGAAAATTAAAAAATTATTTTATAATTTATCGAAGGTGTGCAAGTATTGATCGATGAAAATATGAATTTTAACTCAAATTATTTATCAGACTAATTCTGTAAGAGAATTTTATTGGCTTTTCTACAAGAGTCGTGTAAATTTAAGTACTAGTTGAGAAATAAAGCTTTATAGAAATTTTATGCAAATGTAATAAATAAATGTACTTAAGCCAGGTATAATTTAGAACTGCAATAATTTCAAACAAGCCTTGTTATATAGATATCCAAAGCAAATAATTGATCGTGGTAAATAAAAGTGCGCTTAACTTTTAAGTCATCTAAAAAATAAATTTCGCCGGAACAATAGACGGCAGGCTTCCCAGTTAAAAAACTGGGGGGTGGGGGTGGGGGGAGAAATCGCCATCCCACTTTCTCACGTATTTAATACGAGATGGGCATAGAGCACGTATTCTCACCTCGACTTTGACCTCCGGCTGATCGTCTCTCTTCCGATTGAGACCCATTGATTGATCGACGAGGAGGCCGTCGTACATCGGAACAACGAAGAGTTTCTCGGTCGCGGCCAGCCTCTCGCACTTGGGCGTCCATATGTGCAGGGTGAACCAGGTCTGGGATAGGAGCCAGAGCAGCCATACCCAGGCATATTGTTTCGATACGAAATCGTTGAGGAAGTACAGGGGCGGAGACTCGTAGAAGAGATAATCCGGTATCGTGCCGTGGAAGAAACAGGGATCGCCGTTTCGAAGGCCGCAGGCCGCTATCAGGAGGGAAATCGATACCGGGATCGTGAGATTCACAGGGAAGGCGTAGCTGAAGCCCTGAATTAGGATTTTGCAGGCGAATTTTCCTGTAAAAAGGCGAAACATGTATAGGCTTTTACCTGGATGATTTCGCGTTACTCCAAAGCAAATGATAGTGTCTCAATGCACTCCTCAGCCGTTCTCTCTTCTCGCTAATGTAACCTTAACGGAATACGGCCTAAGAAAATTATTGACACGGTATTATTTCCACAAATGGAGTTTTATTTAGAAGCGGCCAGAAGCTTACCCGTTGTTGTTAATTTAAACGAATCATATGTTTTTGTACATTCTTATAAAAAAAGGAGGTTTGGTGAAAGTTCAGCCGTAAAATTAAGGCAACCGACCGAACTAGTAAAGTTGTTGATTTAGATATTCTATACACACATACACCCATATATATATATACGTATAGATAAGTGGGTAAGATATTATAATTGCAGTTCTGAAAAGTAGCATAGGCCAGACTTTGAAAGTCCGAGAGCAAAAAAAAAAAAAAAAAGCGATCAAATTGCAAGACTTACCAAAAATGTACATGAAGTAGGCACCGGCGATCGACAGCAATAGCACGTAAATGGGCGTGTGAAAGTCCGCGCTGACGATCTCGGTCTCGCCGTTCGGCAGGATTTCCAGGAGATCGGGGATGGTACCACCGGCCCCCGGGCGCACGGCCTGCACCGTAATCTTGTGGTCGCCGAAGGCCGTCCCGAGCATCGTGAACATGTGCCCGACATTCTCCCCCTTCGCGTGAAGGATGACCAGGCTGCTTATCACGAAGGCGATGATCTTCCACACGGAGACGAAGATGTAGGTGAAGTAGCGCGTCAGGATCAGATCCTTCTTCACGCGGCCGAGGGTTTTTATGATACCTATCGCAAAGATGATGCGTCAGCCCGATCGAGCCGCTATTGCTTTCCACGGGGCTTCCGGTTAAGGAGGCTCGCGAGCCAATCGAGAGCTCCTCGGCTCAGCGGTGCGGATCCAGATGGACATTGAGGGAGTTCATTCGCGCGCGGCGGCAGCGGTGCGTTATCCCCGAGAGCGAGAAAGAATCGCTGCCAGCCGTTAATATTTAATTAAGGCGCTCTCCATTCCACGCTCTACAATTTATGGACTTCTCTATCGGCATGAGATTTGGCCGGTCCCGGGCTTTTTAGCCAGGCGCGCTCCTCGAGTGTAAAAAACAATCGATGGCCCAAGAGATGCCTAATAGTATCGTCCGGCGTTAAGGCTTTAGCGCGGGTTTTAGAATTTCAATCGTAAAAAAAAATACATCGCTGCTCGAAAGAAAATCCAAGAGCGAAACTGGATACATTGGCACTCTGCTTTATGGTAGTACGTGCAGCTTTCTACGGAGACCAACATTTGTCGGTGGTGCAACAATGCTACAATTTCTAGAACAATTAGACCCGTACGCATTCTGCTTGTTTCTCAGCGTGGAGCAAAGTACGGAAAGAAAAAAGAAAAAAAGGCCAGCAGCAACGCATAATTACATTAATTATAGTCGTGGAGGTTTTCGTACCTATTGGACTTTGCACCGACACGTAATTCTCCCACCATCTGCACGAAACTAGTATAAGCGCAGGCGGGATAAGCCATAGCGAGGGTGATTTTGTGTCGAGTAATGGCCAGACCACAAATCCTGTCACCTGAGCTGCCAAGGCCGCGAGGTCCACCAGTACGAGCACGAAGCGCCTCGATTCATCCTTGTTCTTGTTCCTGGACATCAGTCCTGTAAGAGGCAACGCGCGGAAATCTACCAGTGTCCTTTATCCTCTTTGGAAATCGATGGTGCTTTTAATTGTTGAAAGCAACATACTTTTGCCTTTGCGTACATTAAATTTTCTTAAATGTCGCCTCTTTCGCGTTCGCGTCTCTTATTTTTACATAGTAATGTAAGGTTGGCATCAAAAGTTAATAAGCAATAGCAATAAATTTTACATGCCACTTGTACAGTCGAGTACTTAATGCCCCATAAAGGAGCCCATAAGAACATACAAATCACGTATAAACTTTCTAACTTTTATCGTGTAAAAATAAAACTCATTGTTTGTATGAATTTTTACGATTATATTTTAGCTTAAGTTTAATAACGTTTACCATTAATGCTTTCTTAGCTTTCAATTCTATTACTGTATTAACTATCCATTAGCTGTTTCAAATTTATTCAAAGAAGAAAACTACAATTCCTTACTGCGAAAAAAAAGATTAAAAGGCACAACGTTAAGAGACAGAATCGAAGCCTTGTTACAAATACAATTCATTCGAGTGATAATCATATTATAAGATCGCTTGCGAGTAATACGGTATATTCGGAATAAAATGCAGTCGAATGTATTGAATTAATAATATTGATCCAAAGTTTATACCAAGGCCCGAATGAAGCATCCTGATGGAATATTACCTAGCAAGCCGGGAATGAAGCAGACGCAATTGGTGAGCATGACTCCCTTCACGACGTCGAGATCCGGAAGTATGGCCAGGAACAGCAGCGCCAGCCCCACCACATGGAACGTCTCCATGACAAAGACGAGGAGAAAATGCGAGGACAGGGGCTTCTTCCATGACTTGAAAACACACATTCGGATGCTGCGAAATAATGTTCCGATCTCCGGTACCGCGAACGCTATTACGATACACCAGATCCACGCTATTCGCTCCTCTTCTGGCAATGTTACAACGAATTGCCTGTCCCGACCTGGAAACATTCCAAACGTTGAAGGTATTTTGCTGCAGGGATTGCCTCTCGACGTAAATATAAGAGATTTCATTACGTGTAATACAAAATGCGAAAACTGATCATCAGAATTATTTTACGCGTTACGATCTTCATTCAATATTAAATGCGTTTTAAATGGAAACTTTTCATTCCGACGTACAAAGGTAATTAAAATATTTGCTTCTGCATTTATTTTTTGTTCTCTATCCGCTATTGGATTGGCAATTTACGAGGATCATCGCGTTGGCTCGTTGAAGACAACTTTTTCTTACAAATAATAAGTTTAACATCCGCGATAAATTTATATTGTCCTTCATTTTCATGGGCTAATGAAATAAACATTCCTTGTCGAAATTATGTTACGATTAGTGGGGCACTTATAAAAATAACTTGTAAAGTTATTTAGTCATTCTTCTTGGTATGTAAAATTAATAAGTAAAAACGTAATATTATAATTGAGCCGCTAAAAAGTATTTTATACTCTTGAACAATTTATTTTTAAAATTAATTACAGAAAAACTTACTGGGAATTCTCATTTTAATCAATTCAACATGCTAGAGTTTAATTTGCATAATGCTCAAATTTTATTTGTAACGTTTAAAAATGTTTGGTAAATAAAAATGTATTATTTTGATCGTTAAGAACGTTATCTGTAAAATTATGTATTATAAAAATGAGATTTTACTTTATTTGATTTTTTTTTCATTATTCCATAAACCGTAATTCATATTAATAATTTCAACCTTATTACATTCGAATATCAAGAAAGTATAAAATTCTAATTAAATTTAATAATACAATATTGTTTTAATGTTCGAATCATTTATTAACTTTATAAATTCAGAATAGTATTTTTTAAGCAGTCGAAATCCATTAAAATGGTTTTGAATTAATTTTTTAACGATAATTTCAGTAATTACCCACCGTAATAATAATCTATAGAGTTAATGTATCATTCAAAATTTTCGAATAGATAAACTGCAATATAGAAATGATTATAAATTAAATGACTTCTAATACATAATGTTGTAAAATTACATTTATATTGTTTTTCAATTATAGTAAATTATAACTACTTCCATAAGAAATTAAATGCTGGAAGAGAACAACAGTTAATGTTTAAATTACGTTTTTTTAAAATAACCGCTTATCTATTTGTGGATTGTCGATTTAAAATCCGAATGAACACGTAAATGCATACAAGTAATATAAAAGTAGTTAAAGCGAGAGAAAAAGCTTAGCAAAGAGGGAAGAGAGTGCACAAAGAAAATGTCAGTAATAAAATTTAAACGAGCACATAAAAAAGGCGCTTCTTTACTATTGCCATCTATGAGTTCATTTATTATTAAGTAAAATAAAAATATTGGCAGATTTAATAATCAATAATGTATTACAAACATTCATAAATTGTAATCGATTAATTACATTTTTATAAAGTAACACAATACATTTACGTTTAGTTATTTATTTATTTATTTAACTCGACAATTATTTATTTCTATATCCATATAAATTATTGAGAATTCTATTATACTTCGATTAAATTAAAAACTTCATTATTAGATTTTTATTATTCCGTTTAAATTAAATGATTTTTAAATTAGCATTGAATTTCGTTTAATCTCTCTATTAATAACTGTGTAAACAATTATTGTAAACATTTTATAATATTCAAGTAGGCGCAGCATATTACTTTACATAATGAGTATATAACACATTAATAATTTGCAATTGTCGTTTTAATTTCCAAAAAACTACATGTTTTGTAATTGATAAATTTTGCTGTATGTATGCCATATTTACGTTTGGCTTATTTAATTTTATCATACTATTTAACAACTGCTATTGCTTGAAGCAACAAAATTGAAAGTAGCTATAAAAATTTTTTATAATAAAAAGTGAATACCTGAACTGTTTTAATGTTAATGTTAAAATAAAAATCTTTGATCTTATTTATAAATTTGTCCATTTTAATTTTAATTTAAAACTCTCTTCAAGTATTTAATTTCTTATAAAAGTAGATAGAAAAGAAATTTCCTTTCATCAATAAACCTTAAATATATTGCAGCATTAAAAAGCACTATTTTTAAATTAAAATTTTCTTATAACATTGTAAATTTAATACGACAATTTAAATTTGTCGAATAAATAAATTTTGCATTGATTTATGGTACAATATTATATTTGAACAAACATCCATTTACAAAAGCTTAGATTGATATACGGCTTTGTTTTTGTATTTACAATACAATACAGTAGTATACTGATAATAGAATAAACCGTTATCAATAATAGTATTATGCCATTATGTCGGACAAATTCTTCAACCCGTTCAGAATATAATGCGATCATTAATAAAGGCCAATTTTAAATGACTGTGTTGAGTGTATGTTTCACAAACAAATCATTCACCTTGGAATACAAATTTCATAAAACAAAAACCGATACGAGTGGTAAAAAATGATGTCTAGCGTGTAAACACAAATATAAAACCGAATTTTATTCGCAATTTAATTGATAGGATCAAAATAATATATACATTCATAATATGTAAATTATATTTGACTCAAAATCATTATTATGATTATCGGCTTGATAAATTATCTTTAAATAGTTAATAACTTAATAGTTTTAATAGTTTGCAATAAAATTAGTTAAAGGTATAAAATAAAATCCATAAATTATTGTTTTATTGAGTTTTATGGAAAAATTGTTTTTGAACTAAACTAATGATATTAGTTGATTATTCTAATTTTTAACCAAAATTAAAGATTAAGAATAGAATTTTTTTCATTCAATAATCATATCGCGAAACATATGTTTGGGAATAATTTATCAATGATTAATTAAAGATAATATAATTTCATGAATAGTTTATCATAAATATTTTTAAGCTGTACGTTAAAATTAATTATTTGAATTATTTATTAACTTATTTATGACTTATTGTGCACGACAATACATTTAAGGATTCGTATGCAAGTATATTGTATGCTATAAATTAACTTTAAAAATAAATGTGTACCATCGACTGAAATTGTGCTATGTTTGCATATTTAGCATGTTGAACTTTTGATTATAATTACTATATCATTGTCATTACATTCACTCAAATTAATTATGATTTTATAAACTTTCTTGTTCGCATATGCGTTTGTATAATTAAGTGATAAAATAAATGATGCAAATAACGAAGGCTCATTAAGAAAATTGATGAATAAAGTTCTTGTTAAATTTTTTGTCATATATATATATATATATATATATATTATAAGAATAGGTTTGATTAATGCCTTAACTCCGTATCTTGAAGATCATCCTGTCTGCATAACAAAGATAACGAAACAATTATTCGATCTAACTTTATTGCTTGCCGCGCCGAGAGTTAGATATTTCTTCGACGAGTCGAAAAGGAAAATACGCCCGCGCAAGATAAAACTATGCCAGCAATAGATGCAGGAGAAAGAGAGAGTGAGCGAGCGAGGGATATGAGGCCGGTAAAGGAGCGGGGGTGGGGGGGGAGTGAGATAGAGAGAGACGGAGAGTTGGGGAAAAGTGATAGTATGTTTCTCTTACCCAATTGCCTATTGCAATATACGATCGCACGGCCGGCCTTGAGCTGCGAGGTCATGAAGAGGATCGTCCCCTTGGCGATCACACCGCTGCCGAGTACTATGACGAAGACTAGAAGGTAGACGATGGCTTTTGTTATCTGGACGGTGATTTCGAGGCAGCGCTGATTCGCCATTGACCCCGAGTCGATCTTCGGCGGTGGATCTCGAAAAACGTCCCATCCTTTTGTTTCGACGACGGTCCTGTGACTATTTTTATCGTAATCATCATTGCGCGGAGGGAACCTGGAGGGAGCGTCGAGGGCCCCTTCGATCAAGCCTATCCGCTCCGAATACTCTGGGCTCCGCGCGGAGTAACATCATCGGGGCTAGCGGGGGGCGGGGGGGGCGTTAGGGGGGGGGTGGGGTGGGAGGACACGTGCGCGCACACAGGCAGGGGAGAGTACGGCACTTCCTCGCGGTGGACAAAAATGTAAGATTTAAGCTTGTCCTTGAACCGAGGTGCATAAATTAAGACGCGATTAGGTTTATAAATAACGCCATCGCATTTAAGCTTATTATAAATGCCGTCCGAAGCAATGTGTTTTTCACGCGATCATATATCAAAAGGGACGTCAGGTAAGCATAACACGTAAAGCAGTGCCTTATAGGCTAAGCTAAAAAATCATCGCCCGTGACAAACAGCGGACGGCTAGTACAGCTGGATCCTATCTCATTAAGATCTACGAAGGCATTAATTAAGCCGGTCACCTCCCGGGAAAGCCCTCGCATGCTTATCTCGGCGCTCTTCAGAAATGCAGTCCGATTAAGAGAGAACCCATAAACATTACCTGCCGCCGTAATCTTGAGTGAGCGGTGTACTTTCGTCGTCCGAAAAGTCGTCCGGACCACCGCCGCTGCTCCCGCCGCCGCCGCCGCCGCCGCCGCCGCCCCCGGGCACCGAGCCGTTCTGCTGCTGTAGATGGCCTTTCGACATCCTTGCTTTTCACCAGCTGCAATTACATAAGAGAAAATCGGCGTTAGTGCAGCCGCTTTGTACGGCCTACCAATTTTTCTACAATTTATACGTGTTTGCTAAGCGAGCTCTTAGCCTTCCGGGGAAGGAGCGACTGATAATAACTTTGTGTACTCGCGCCGATAATATCCTGCTCGTTTTTTTCCCCCCGTTCGGGAAAAAAATCTAATTGAAGGATTGTTTGCCCTTTGTTCGCTAATCGTTTAAGAGCCGTTTTTACGAACCGTCAACTTATGATTACTGTACGAATAATTGCTCTTGGAGTATTATTAAGCCTGGCCATAAATTATAGTGCTGCTATGCAACTAGGATTTTTTCTTGCTTTCCGTAAAGAGGAAAATGTAATGTACGTTGACAGTTTTTTCTTATCGTGTATTTTATACACCAAGCATTCGTTTTTGCTTACAATATACAAATTTTGTAACGAACGCTCCAAACGAGTGGTCAATATCTTTTCGGCCCGCGTTCCCGGCGCCCTTTGCCAATTAAAGCAGAGATGAGCACTTAATGTAAAATAATTATTATTTGTATTAAGAAGGAAAAGTCACTTTTTAAACATAAGCATATATTTAAAAGATTTCATTTTTGTACGCATATATTATCAAGAGCGCATATTACTGTTGGCCATCAATGTTCAGCTGTGCCATCGCTATTACACACTTCCAAGAGCCTTTATTATATGCTATGTGAAAAAAATAAATATAAAAAGCAAGTACATTGTGTATGAATTTATTTATCGACACCATAAATCCGTTAATCGATGACAACATTTTCGGAATTAGAAAAAACCCAAGCAAAGAATTTGCTATCGGTCGTAGAAAGCTATTGTAAGAGTTTTTATTAGGAGAGAACAATAACTAATAACAATAACAATATATACACAGTAAAATTACCTTTTAACGATAAAAAGGAAATTTTAGAAATTAAACGACTAATTTAAAATCGTACAAATTCATCAATTAATAGTAGGCCAAAAATATTGGGGCAGTGTAGCTGTATGTAATGATAGTATAATACGAAACGATAAAAAGGAATTAACTGATAAAACTTCTAATACATTGAATATTACATTGACTAACAATAGGCTTTTTTATCGTATTAATAATAATAATAATAATAATAAGATACGCGGATTAATTAATTGTAATTGAGACTTTCGAATCGCGTAGAGATAAACATCGTTACATTTTTATTCAGAAGATGTACCCAATCTTATAGGATCTAATCCAAACTTAAGGGAAATATAGAAATTTCCATTAAAGAAAACTATAACAGATCAATTATATTGAACTACCCAATGATGATATTCGATTCTACTTTAATTATCTATGAGCACTCAATTTCGGTGGTTTGTGGGTAGCCACGGTAAAATTATTAAAGTATAAATCAATACGAATAATAGGAAATAATCTCTAAAGTCACCAAGTTTTATTTACGTACATTAATAAACCAGCAACTATTTTAACTTCATGGCTAATTAATCCTTTATCCGATCGAAAGAGCGTGACTTCATGAACGTCCGACCATTTTTTTTCATCGGAGAATCATCAATAAGTATTCCGAGTGTGTTAAAGTCCATGCAATGCTTATAAAATTATCGGCGCGAGGACGCGTCGGAGTCACCATTAACTGTACACTTTCACCCTTCATCAGCAGTGGCATAACAAAAAACTCCAGATGTAAAAATAGGAACAGTAGTTATTATTAAAGATGAAAACACGTCACATAGTTAAAGTAGCGTTTGGCAAGAATAATTTAAGTGCGCCTATGATAAGATGGAGTGATCAGAATGTAATGATACGAACATCAAAACCTGTGCACGGACTTTTAAAAAACTGTGTTATAACGGACCTGCAAGGGTTTTTTATTTTTTATCAATTAAATAATGAAAAGTGTTTTCTTGTCTGGTAGATTGTCCCTTTGTTTTTCTTTTAATGTATAGTTTTTTCAATGCACGTGACAAATGAGTTGGCGATTGTGTTTTTAGCTCGGAACAGGAGATGAACACCTAATGTAAAATAATTGCTACTTTCGATCTTGACATCAAACGTAAAGCAGTCGGTCTATAGCCATTAAGTATCTATCAAAAAAGAAATCGTTTTTTATAAACAGGTATATCTTTAAAAGTGTTACTTTTGTATGTACGTATAATAAAGACCGTCCATGTAGTATACGAAAAAAAAATCAAAGCAACTAAATTGGATATAATTTATTTACGCACACCGCAACTTCGAATTGATCTTTTGAGTTCGTAAGCTTCTATTTATTTAATTAAGTTAATCTTAATTGGCACGTACATTCTTTGTTTTTAATTACCTAATAAAAAATATGATAAGGTTTTCTTCATTTTTGTTAGTAATTTAGACTATTTTTTTATTCACTTATTTATAAATTTGACAGATTTTGATTGTTTTTGTGGCTTGATGTTTTTTTTAACTATAATTAAAATAATTTTATTTTATTTATTGCTCTTAAACTTTACACATATTTCTAATATTTAAGTACTGTTTGCTACAATCACGATCGATTTATATCATCTTTTGAGATTAAATTTGTATTAGCTTAACACCTGTATTATCTTATAAAGATTGCATTATATTGGCTTATAATACACCTTAATTTTAATAAAACTAATTCGAATTAATTTTTATCATAATTGTATCATTGTTTTCTAAATCCTATATTTATAATTTACAGACTATAAGATTCGATGTGTAAGCAAAAGTTTGTACAACAACATGAGAAAGGTATGCATCGCGACAATCTTTTATACAAATTATATAAGTTGAAAATAATAGCTTTAAATATTATGTAATATTTTCACTTGCGGAAAATTTACAGATAAATTGAACGCCGTAATTTAAATAGGTGTTTCTGCTTAAGCATTGTAGCAAAATAAAAAGTTAGTAAACACAACTTATTGTTGCTCCTTTTAACTTAAATCTACGTAATTGACTTTTGTTGTAAATTAAGAACGTTTTCTAACAAATTTAATTTGAATAGAAATTTAAATACGTGTTATATAAATTAGGTATAATATGTATATATAATATGCACTTCATAGGTATTTTGTGAAAATTGTTATGCATTTATTTATTGAAAGTTTCATTAATCGATTGAATGTGCATTTCTAAACGATGTACATTTGATAACTAGTTATGATAAACGAGTGTTTTTATAGTGAAAGAATAATTATCTGCTTGTTATTTGGTATAATATAATATTTTAAATTGTTTGGAACAACTTTTTCATTAATTTCATTTATCTGTCCTTTCAGTAAATTATTATGTACGAAAGCATTTAACAATTTTTTTTTCTCAAATAAATTATTCGTAATTTATAAAGGATCATTACATCGTAATACAAGAAGTATTATAAAATATATCATTGAATGCTATAAGATGCGTAAAAAAACAAATCTATTTTTCCTTATTATGAATAGATGATCGATGAATTTATACATACATTTTTCATAAATGGCTTTAAATATACTATTATTTAACGTCTATATTATTGTTTGTTTAAAATATTGATAAATGCTTTAAAATATAAAAATGTCTAATTTATGATTTTTTAAGCAATAAAGTTTCTTCAAATTTACAACACATTAGATTAGAATAAAATAAAAAGGTTTACTTTTTTAATAAATTTTTAAACAAAAACAAAATAGGGAGGAAAAAATTACACGAAAAATAAGAGCGTGAATTTAAAAAATTCGAAACTCAATAAAAATTTCTAACAAACAGATGGAAAGGAAGTTATAAAATGTCTTCCCGTCATAAAGCACGTATCATATTTGTTTGTATAATTAGTTTGGTAATTTGTATTAAGGCATACGGTAAAAGAACAGTGCACTTAGAAAAAAGAAGTCCAGCAACAAATGCCAGAAATCCAGTAACTCTAGTGTAGCTTTCAAACGAAATCTTCTCATCATAGGAATTGCTCAATCAAAGACGCGTCGCAATCACGTGAAATATTTTGAAAGGTATATTCATCTATCAATCTCATAAAAATCAACACAAGAAGAAAGATCGATCGAAGCTGGAGTGCTAAACGAAAACAAAGGAGTCGATAGCTCGTATAATCGGTTAGTGTGGTAAATACAATGAACACGCGGATAGACACACGTATCTAAGTGTTACTAGGTCTCATACGGAACAGCCTCTAAGTGTACGAAGAGAACGAGAACGCGAACGAGAGAGATAGAGATAGATAGAGAGATAGAGATAGATAGATAGAGAGAGAGATAGCGCATCATGCGCAATCTGCGATTCCGCTATAACGCCACGATGCGCCTCCTTGCATAACGTTGCAGCGGTGCAACGTCTTAACGCCTCGGTCCAATTGCCAGCCTCCTCCTCCCCCGTGCCCTCGTCTAACCGCCGACTCTCTGGCATTACATGTAAATCGCTACTATTGGCGAAATCGAGAGGCTACATTCAAGAACAAATTGTTTCTTGCGTCGGCTGCGGAGAGCGAAACACGTTCTGTATTTCTTCAATTTTCGATACGGTGTTTTTGCCTCGTTTCTTTTAGGCTACATCGCCGATGCGAAACTGCGACTCATACGCGAATCGATAGAGCAATTATTCGTGATCTCTTAATCTTTTGACGGCGCTCATCTCGCAAAGAAGTTGTCAAGGAGCCGCCTTACGTGTTTATTCGGACTTTTTTTCAAACTCATTACTTATGACGAAAGCAATTTCTCAGCTGATGAGCAGTTTCGGATTTGTTGGTAATTCGTTTCTCCTCGCAGCGATGATAACTAAAGGTCGTCAAAGTATATAAGGTGATGAAATCTCAATGCTTTTTCAGTTTTTCTTAATACGGGTTTCGTCAAGCAGATACGAATATTCGATAGGGTTCACTGAATAAGGAGGATGGAATAATTATAGTCGAGTAAGTGTGCGATAACAATTTTGAAAATTTAATTACCGATAATTAATTATGAAAGCCGGTATGCAAACATTTAAAAATAATTAATAACTATAATTTTTTAACGCGCAACTCTTTTAGCAGTTTAATTTTCCTTCTTTCCGGGCTCACGTTATTTTTTAAACATGAATTTAAAGCAACAATTATTTACAGACTGCTTTACTTACAATTATATTAACGTACTTCGTCCATATGGTTCAAAGCAAAATAATTCTTAACATTCTAAATTTCTCTAAATGCGTACTTTCAAGATGAGATTCTAATAAGAATATTCTTCATAAAAGCATTACACGCAGTTTTCTCCACCTTTTGTGAATGAGTTGCTTTATCTTGTCTAGAAAGCATTTCTTATACGTGAAGAAATAATGACAGAAGTTTCTTTTTATAATAACAAAAGCTTAAATTATTTGTGTTTTGTAGAACATTGTAAAATTAAAATTTCTCTCGTTAACACACTTCTTAATCATATATGTTAATGTTATTGTCAGTCATCTGTCATTTATTTTTGCTTCGATAAAATACGAATTTGCCTGGATTGTAGATCGAATGAAATTGTATTGGCACTTTTTTAACGTTGCTGTCGATTTAAACTGACTTTCTACCAGTACACAAACATTATATGATGTATATATATATATATATATATATATATATATATATATATATATTGAGAAAAATGTAAAAAAAATATTAATCGCACATGTATTGCGCATATTATATTTACTGTATAATAAAGCGGGAAGAAACTTGAAAATTTTATTATTAAATCGAGTGAAGTATTAGAAATAAATTAAAATGTATAGAAATAGTGAGGTCAGTAGTTTTACTTTCATCTGTTTATAAATATCAATCATTTCTTCCTCTATATCTGAGGACATTACAACTAATATAGTGGATCGTTTGAAAGAATGATATATTTACTGATTAAACAGTACAGTCCAAATATGGCATGCATGCGTTAGTTTGTAAATTGAAGTAGAGGATTTTTTTTCCTGAATGGCAGTAATTGCATGGGATCTGAGGTTTGATAGTAATTGTCGAGTGCCTTCAGATTTGTATTGTACGAGCACTTCGAATCAAATTAGTACTTGAGCAATAATATAGGCTGACGGAAAAAATTCCAAGAATTTTATTCTTTTTTAAAATTCTTTAAAATATTGATTATCGAAGTCCAAGTATTTTAGTACATATTCTTGGGAATTTATTTTTATACTTATGAATAAAAGAACGAAGGAAGCAAATAAAATCACGATAAATAATTTGTTTGAAAAGAGGAGTTAACGATAAATTTTCGTTTAATAAGAACATACCTTTTCATCAAAGTAACATTTTTACCTCAAGTACATAATTATACTTTACAGAAGAAAAAAAAAAAAAAAAGAAAAAAAAAGAAGATCAGAGTTTTTTACAATTTTGTTGTAACTTAAGCATTGAATTGTCTCGTTACGAATTGAGAATGCACGCGAAGAAAAAACAAAGAATCAAAAAAAGGCCCGCGCTAAAAAAGGTACAAGACAATCAGTTCCACTATTTGTGCGCCCAAAATGCGAAAATTATAATAAGCATGGGCAGGAAGCGGGAACTCGAAAGATTAAAAATTGAATATATATTTTGTACCGAACAATCGAAAATCTCGCTGTCACATGTATTAATATGAAAATATGTTAACATAAGGTTACGCGGCCTTATCGTGTAGGAATTAAGAGTCCGACACTTCGAAGGACGGCGCCAAAAGTACGAGCCGTCAATTAAATAGATAAGTTAATGGTTTGTAAATGTAGCGTAGGTAAGAAATAATCGGGTAAACCTGCTCGGGCGAGAGACGTTAAAAAGTTAATCGAGAGCTCGGGTCGGGCGTTGGCGGGTGCGCGCCTATAAGCGAGGCTCGAAAATTCGGATGAATTCGGCTGGTTTACCTGGAGGGAGGCCTCGAGTAATGAGCTCCGTTGGGAGCGTTCGCCAAGCACATATTCCTCCGCCGACACAAGCACTGGTCACCGGTCGGAGGGCGGCGGGTGAGAAAGGGGGTTGAGCGTGTTTGGGGATGGGGGATGGGGGTTGGGGGGGGGAGTCAAGAGAGGGGTGTCAGGTGGTCCTTCGATGGCTCGACCCGCAGGGCCGAGGGCCAGTTTTCCGAGGGCTATCCCGACATGGCCCGGGGGCCTCGAAGGACGCTCCGAACCGGATGGAATCGCCGAGGTGGTAAGAGTTCCTGTCCGGCGAACGCGGAGTCGAGCGGCGCGCTTACTTGGACCGACTATGGGTCCGGTCTACGGCGGTCAACGAGGTCCCTCTCCTCCCGGGCACACACGGGAAAAAGTGAAAGACTTGGGCTGCGTCGTCGGCGGCGTGGCGGCGGCGTCGGCGGCGTCGGCGGCGGTGGCGTCGGCGGACAGGGCGACGGGGGCCGCTCCCGATAACGAGCCGGCCGGGATTCGCGAGGAGCTCGGGGCGCGCATCCCTTGTGCTCGGGGGGAGGCTTAGCGTCGGGCGGAGGGGTGCGCGCTCCTCCGGAAGAAGCTCGGCTCGCACCCTGGAGGCTCCCAGGGGCTGCGAGGGGAATGGGTCGGAATGGGAGCGCCGCCGCCGCGGGCGGAGGAGGAGGCGGGGCTCGGGGGTGCCAGGAGGGAGCGACAAGGCGAACCACCGGGGAGCGGGTGAAATGGAAAGGCCGGCCGCGCAAAAAAGCGGACGCCGGGAGAGCGAGGAGGTGTCGTGTTGTCTTTTGTTCGGGCGGCGAGCCGCGGATCCGGGGCTGCGGGCTCCTGGACCCCCGCGCTGCCAAGGAAAGTGAAAGGAGCGCGTGTCGCCCGGCGCGGATAAGACCGCAAGGACGTCCAGTCGTCGCCGGTTGCCGCCCTCGCGTCGTCGCATTCCTTTTTTCCCTTTCTTCGGGCAGCAGCTCTGCGTGCCGGGATCGACGCGGGCGAGAGCCGCCGGCCGATTCGGCTCAGGAGCGGAGTCAAGGTCGCGGCCCGGACTCCGGGTGAGCCCGCCTCCGGGCCCGAGAGCATCCCCGGGGGCTCGCCGCCTCTCGGCCCGGCCTCGGCCATTGCGATCCCTAAGGGCCCCGGAGCTGCGCCGAGGGTCGAAAGCCAGCGACCTTTTCCGGGCTGCGAATCCGGCAGGAAGTCTCGGGAGGGCTTCTTCACGAGGCTGAGCTCGGGCCCTTTTAGCCCTGGCTTAGCCCCTTGTCTCCTCGGTAAATTCGATAATCCGTACTGCTAATGCGCAGTTCGCCGAATACAATTCTTGCTTTTTGCAAAACTCGTTTTTTTTTTTTTTTACCGTGAACAACATTTGGCGGATACATTGGCGTCGATATTCCATTGGCTTTATCAACGCGTTAAGAGAGATTTTAAGGTACGCTGCTGCTCGATTACGAAAAACGCTCTACTTAGATCGAGATATTAGGCCATTTATTTCCAACGACCGTACGTCAAGATAAAAACAGATCATTTATCCATCAACTTTTACATTTCGTATGTAAGGCAGTTTACTTCAATATTCATAAAACTGACCGCAGTGAAAATATCATTAATTTGATATTTTAGTATCAAATAATGCACTATTAAACCTCCTTCTGAAATACTCAAAGCTATATTTAAGGCTAATGGCATACTATTGAAAATTGATAATTAGTTACCGCCAAGCACAAAAGTAATTAATACTTTTAAAGTTCGGCATAATATTATTATTTTCACATCTTGACGATACTTTCTCGATAAGCTGCTGGGAATGTATAACTCAACATTTTCATTTCTTCCTTTTGTCAGCCTTAAACTTCTCAACGAAATCCGCTCGAAAAGTTCAGTAGTTTTTCTCTTTTCTGAAAAAATACGATGGCCATTTACTTTTTTGTAGTCGCTTTAATTTATGCTAAACTTATGGTGATGTGTTGCCTTTCTTTTCATTTTCAAAAGTAAAGATAACCATACATTTCCATGGTCTTTTGTGGCTATATTTAGGGCCTGGTCTTTGCATTCCCGATACGTGGTACGGGTTTCGAAATTTTTACATCCTGAGGTTAATAACATTCAAGTACACAATTTATAACGTATACGGAACTAGTGAGTATGAAATGGCATGAATCACAGTGGCATGAATCATCTCGTAGTTTCATGACTTATCTAATTATTAAGCAATTTGTTGTGTTATTTAAAAAAAACTGTTAACGTACAAACATGCACGTAATAATACTATTATTATTATTATTATTATTATTATTATTCCTGCAAAAAATTAATTCATAAGGAATTATACTTGTCAAACCGTTACATTTTAGAATTCATTCGAGATTTTTGTTTTACAATTACGATGCCAACTTTTGCATAATTTTTTTGATCCACGATGATTTTTTTTTTATAAATTTGAGATTATAAAGTATTTATTTTACGTATTCTGCGAACATCGTACTGTAAGGTAATTTAAAAATATGCTTAAAAGTTATACCCGTCACTTTAATGTAAAACAATTGAAGCATCATTATAAATAATAAATACGAAACTATTGTAAACTGCTAAGCCTCAAATATTAAGAGTCTTCGAAAGTTCGGCTAACGAGTGATATTGTTTTTAAAAAAATCCCATCATATTTTGAATTCCATTTTATAAAGCTCAGTTTCGAAATCCAGTATGAAAAGAGCCTGCAAGATTTATCGATTGGACTCTATTTGTTGGATCAATCGATAAAAGAAGTAAATGGATAATGAAGCAGTTTCTAAAGGAATCGCCGTACGCATTTTTACTAGAGCATTCAAAAGTTAAATCGACATGACGTGTCTGCTTCAAATGCATTTCGCAAAACTCGAGCTCTACGTCTTTGCGCAAGAAAGTGTTTTCTTTTTAATCTCCAAAATCACGGGGATCTCCATTTCTCAGATGATCGGGCCGTGGCTGAAAGCACAAATGGAGCAAGAAGGAAGAAATGCGGGATGATGAGTCCTCTTGGTTTTTTGCCGCGCATTCTCGTCATTCACTTAACCATGTGGTTGAATCATTTATAAAATTGCGATCGACTCGAGTTTCCCAATAGTACTGAAATTATAGATTTCATTCTTGGAGGGAGTGAATATTGAAAAAATAACCAGTAACTTTATGATTCAGTTACAAGAGCAATGTTTATGCTCGGCTGCAGTCCGATATGGTTATTGATTTAATATTTCAAATGAGTATACGAGTATCTTTACTGTTTATTTATTCACTCGGAAATCTATTTTTCTACACGGAGTAGTTAATAAACGATTGCATATTAATACTACTAATAAGATTGAGCAATCGCTAAGCGTTTCATAAAGAAAAATGATGAAATTAAGCCTCGCTTGTTAAACAGCTAATAAATAAATATAAAATGTTAGACAGAAGCGTGAATAATTAATTACGTATGATCTTATACAATGCGATCTCGGTGAGTCTCCTCCTCCTCTCCTTTTTTCAACTTTATCATTATTCCTGTTTTCGCCTTGCTTTTTTCGTTGTTCGAAATTCAGATAATGATCGATGGCGAACTTTGAAATACTCCTGCCACTCGACGGATGAGGAACTCTAGGTTATAATAAGCTACTCGAGAAAGATGAATTAAATTAATCTGATCAGGAGCGAGCCGAATGTTTGTTCACCCCAAAGCACATAATCCATGATATTTCGTTGGCGGGGACATGGCTCGAGGAGATAGTCCTGGCTAATTAACCGTAAAAGCTACGAGCCGAAATATCTTAATGCCGAGGAGACCGGCGGCTCCTAATAAATATCCTAGGGATTACGAAGTCGAGGGCGAAGTCAGCGCCGAGCGTATAGGCCGGGCGGGAGTCGTGGGGGGGAAAAGTGACTGGCCGAAGTGGCCAGCGTCGAATATTGGCCTCGAGACGCGAGTCGGACCGTTCCCCGGTGGGCGAGGCCCCGCGAGACTCCCGCTCAGCTGTGACAAGCGCGGAATCTCGGCTCTACGTAAGAAGAGGAGGGCATTAATCCCGAGCGAATCGACGGCGCCTCCCGAGCTGAGTCCCCGAAACAATGGGAAATCAGTCAGGAGAAAGCGCCCGTGTAGCCCACCGGCCATCCTCCCCGTTTTAGAGCTCGGCGGCATCCTCGCGCTCTCCTGGAATGCAAAACGACCGGGGAATTTCGCCTGCGCTTATAAGGACGTTGGTCCCGCGCCCGCTGAGGTCATCACCTGCGGATTCCCGCGGCGCGTTCACCCTAGAGTTCGGCCAAGCCCGCGGACGACGGCGAGGATGAGTCGGCCGATGGGGCTCCGAAGAGGGTCGCCGCCCAGCGATTTACGGCCGCTTCGGCCACCCCCGAGGAGCCGCCTTAGACGCCGCCATGCGCCCCTTCGCGGCCCTTTCATTCCTATTCGCAACCTCGTGGACGCGTCGAGGTTGCGATGAAGGAAGACCTTTGAGCCCTGCCTTTACCCAAGCGGCTACCTTTACCCAAGTACCCTCGTTAAAAATTAAACCGCGAATCGAGGATCGTCGGTTACGAGCTACGATGCCCGGGCATTAGTAGGAACCCTTGGATTTTAATTCAACGGAAGCCAACGCTAGCGGCTCTATATTTGCCGACTCTGTTTCGTTACGATTAATTACGTCGGATTAGTCAGCGCCGATTAATTATCTTTTCTATCTAGTCTTACTTTACTTTAACTCTTACCTTTCCTTCTGCATACAATTTTTACATAATTATAGCCTACAATAATTTAATAAATAAGCATTAAAGCAATATTAGGATTAAATAAGCTAAAATAACCGAGGCTCCGGTAAATATAAATTCAAATATTGATTTATGGTATCGAGCCTTATTTGTTTTTGATACCGTACTTAAAATTAATAGACGAAAACTTAAAAATTGCAAATTTAATCCAGTCTACAAATACGAGTAGTATACTATATTAAAGATTTATTTGATTTTTTAAGTAGGAGTCTTCGTAAAAAATAAAACCTGCTTCAATAAATAAGTAAGTGGATTCGTTACAAAATGTAAAAATCAAGCATCTTTCATATTTCTTTGTATCGCCGTGACTTAAAACATACTTTTACATCACATTTAAAAACTCTTGCACAAAGGCACTTTTGAAAAAGGAGAATAAGTACGCAATAATTTAACATTGTAGAGTTAACTCTTTGCATGTTCGAAACATTTGTTAAACTAAGATACTCATTACACTTTTTCTCGTTCATTACCATTTTTCAGATAAATTGCTTTGAGCCTAGCACATGACAGGATTCCATTTTTTTCCCTTCAACTATTTATGGGTAAGGGCAAATAAGACTCATTGGCTTGTGCATATATAATTTGCTAAAGGGCGCATGTATCGTACAGAGTTTTATGGAACCCTGGCGTAACTCATAGGTCATTATTTTAAGTAATGCCAAGTAAAATAAACTGCGTCTGAACTGTTGTTCCTTTGTGCCTCGTATCTAACGAAGGTCGTACCCCATGTAGGGAATAATTGAGATTTAAATGTATGTATATAATGTGACATGAGTTCAAGAGTTTTGTGTCCTTTTACGTAATGTTTATGCTACATTTTGAAAAGCGGTCGTTTTTCGTCTTGTTTTTATTAGTTGCAATTTTTGAGGCGCGGCTCGGGCATTTTTCGAAACCCTGGAGAATTCGACTAATGCGCTGATGGTCTTTGGGATTTTACACGTGAGAATTAAATCGAGACTTGGTACAATGATAAAATCGGTTGAAAGAAGAATGCAATACTTTGCAGTGGCCTTTGGCGTATGTTAAGCACTTGGAAAGCGATTAAGAAGTTTTTGAAGGTTAAACGAAAACTAACATTTTTTGATAAAGTAGTATTTTTAGTTTAAACATTTTTGGCATTTGCAGCCAACATCGAATTTAAAGTAAAATGCACACGTGTTGTCTTTATACATAAGAAATTCGATTGCAGGGTTTATGAATAAAAACTATTTTCGCGTTAATATGCCCATTGATAGCGAAAAATTTGATAATTATTGTGTCAGACAAGCTCTTATAAAGTAATTTATAAAAAATAAACTTCGATCAATTAAACTTAGAAGTATATTTCATTGAAATGATTATATAAATATCAGGTTCTTTTAAAAAATTCACATTATCTGCTCTGTATGAAGTAATATAACACATGTAAGGAAAGCGAATTCAAGATTAGACAAAAATTGTTCGAACCTCGGTCGAGTGATCGTAAAATTTATTACTTCCTGTAAATAAACAAATATTAGAATGCAATTATCATAAAAGAAAATATAATGAAAATATAAATCAGGCATTTTCGAAAAAGAAAGGCCACGCAGTAATTATGTAATTGTTGCAAAACATCGATCTTTACGACGTATATCAAAGATCGCGAATAATAAGTTATAAATTAGCAAAAGTACACTGTCCGAGACTCAATTGCGATCATAAATCGGGTGATTACTTTGGTAAAAGTAGTCTTTGGCATACCAATCTATTCATCATAATTTTTTTTTTTTTCAAAATAGACCATAACGCTCGAAAAGCTATTCCGGGAAATGTAGTTACTCACAATTAGTTATTTATATCTATTATTTTCAATTATTACTTAATACTTCAGAGGCACGGCTAGTATTTTCTGTATTTACACAGTGTAGAGATTTAAACAACTGTATTCGCTCGCGGGGTTACGGCATCGTAAAACTCCTAAAATACAAATATTTCGAGCTGCAGAATTTAATTGGATCAGTAGATCAGATGAAGTGGCGCGTATACGCATGAAATGTGCGCGCAATAATCCTGTTTGCGTAAGGTCGAAACGGTAAATCCACGTCTCATCGGGGCTAGAATTGATGGTAACTAGTGGAGGTTATTTAACGAAGGAGCGAATAATTTGCGGCAATACTCGGTACATGAATTTGCTAAATGTCATTAATGCGACAAGGGATCGAATTGAGAAAAGAAGAAAAAAAAGAAAAAAAAAAGAAAAACAGAAAAAAAAACATAAAAGAAATAGCTCTATGAGTAATTCCTCGTTTAATATTATTATCGTGGCGAGGATCGCGCTCAAGAGAGAAGGATGCGGATGTGAATTGCGCGTTCGGTCAATAAATACACAAGAAGCGCCGCGTCTAAAAATACCCACGTATTCCCTTGGATAAGTTGGGAGGAATACCGCTTCACTTATTCATCCTCGGGTGCCCACGCACGCGGATTCACTTTCAAAGGCATTCCTGGCAGGCGGACAATAATAACGAAAAAGCGCAGCGCGCCAGTAACGAGAGCGAAAACGAAAAAAAGGAGGTAGGGGGAAAAAAAAAGCGCGGCGTAGAAACTGGGAAAGAGGAAGGAAGGCTGGCTCTCAGCTCTGAAAGCAGGCAAAAGTCGCGTCGGAGCGAGGGCCAGGACAACAAAGCTTTCGCAGTTCTATCGGAGGCGCGGGGTCGTTATTTAAAATGCCCGACAGACGCGAGGAGTCCCGCTCGTAAAGAGGGAAATGCGCGCGAGGGCAACTTCCTAGTCGCCGAGCCCGTAGCCACTCGAATCGACGTATCGGTGACGCTGCCTCCTAACTTCCCGCGCGCCCCCCTGCAGCCGCGCGCCGAGGGTCCGGCGAGGGCTCCGCGACCCCGAGGCCATAATTCACTCGGGGCAGGAAGCTCGGACTCCTCGGCGGTGGGCGCGACTCGCGGTTTCGCAGCTCGCGAGCGATAAGCGCGACATCCCGGGGCCCCCCGCTCGGGCCCGGAATGTCGGGGGGGGGGCGTAGGGGAGGGCGAAGCCTCCGAGTGGCAGGAGGAGAACCCGTGGGCCTTCGTCGGAGCGCGCTTTATTTCGCTTCGTTCGCCTCGTTTTTTCGAAAGCGGCCGTCTCCCCGGTCTCGCCGGGCACAAAGGAAGAGACGAGAGGCGCGCGCGGCCTTGCGGGCCAACGTCAACATCCGGGGCGACGGGCTCCTGCTCTTGTCCGCGGGGCCGCGGAGCCCGGGGGAGCGAGAGCCCGAGAAAAGGCGGAACGTAGAGCCAAGGCGACGCGGGCCGCTTTTCTTCGCGCTGGCCCGACGTTCCACTTTTGATTCTCGGCACGGATTCAGCGCAGGGGCCGCCGCGATTGTCACCTTCCGTGACGCCGCTACCTGCCTACCTGCCTGCCCGAGTCCTGCAGCGAGGCTCGGCGTCTTGCATTAGCAGCGGCGGCGGCGGCGGCAGCCGGTTAAAATTGCCCGAGCCCAGCGGGCCCGACGTCGCACCGCGAGACGCGGCCCGAGATCCCGCAGGGCTCCGATAGACGTGCGTCACCGGCGAAAGTGCGGGTGGCGGAATGGCCCACTCGCGGGGTGCAGGGCCGGGAATAAGTTAAAGAATCCAGCGTTCGGCCGAGTCCGTTACGAAAAACGGAAGCAAGATAATCATCCCGCACGCGCGTGCGCAATCCCTGATCTTTCGCAAGCATTCCTCGATTGTATTAATGATTTAAAATCGATTCACGTCTTTTTTCTAGAAATAACTGCTCTTGCGTAGCCTTCCGAGTATTGTGCGTATGGATGCAGTAACGACGCACGTATTTCTGGGCTCTTAGTAAATACGATTTCATTTGCGTGACTCCGGGCCGATTCTTCGAACTACTATTGGATTCCGATTCAGGTTATTTCTCGCTCTGATTTATGGCGAGACTAACGTTGCCAATTTTTTCCTTTTAATCCATAAAATCCTCGGTATGGCTTTACATCCATTATTATCTATAGATATCATTAATGAATTGCGCTTCTTCATTGAAATGCCACATTTTCAATTATACATCACACTGACTCTCGATATTACTTAACTACATATTTAATTAATATTTTAATTTAAATACACTTTAACTTTCCTTCTAATGCCGAGATTGGTATTTTCAAAAATCTTACAATTGATTGATGATATTTGGATGCTTGTCTGTATATTTGTAAATTACAATTCTATCAAGAAGCAGCATGTTTAGAATCGTAAATAAGTAAAAATATCAAAGCGTAAATATGTTTGGCCAAGGAATATTCTTTATTTTTTTCCGGTTGTTTAATTTCGTAAGGTACTAACCCGGGTTACGTAGTTTATTGATTTTGAGATTAGGTTTAAGCGACGCAACGGATTCCACATTTTCGTGCGTTTATCAATGAAAATCAGTGATATAACGACGTATGGATTGTGAAATTCAAGTCTACGATGAGACGGAGTTAAATACGTAAAGTTATTTTATTCCGTAACCGTTGAAACGTCTATAATTTATATAAATAATCCAATAAAAGCTATTGACATGAAAAACATAAAATATTTATTTACCGTCTTTTGTCGAGTGGGATTTTTATTAAATGTTTATACAAAATAGTTTATATAAACATATGGTAATGTATCAGCAATTACTAATATACGGATTTTCCTGCATTTTTCTAAGCTATCCTCGATTCCTAACGGTAATAATTTAATATTATTGGAATGCTTCATGTTCGTTTTCATTACATCTGTACTTATGAGAAACCCGTTCCTCTACTGGATATTAACGGGTCAATAATGTTTTATGGAACACTATGAAAATAAAATGAGAAAAAGAATAATATAATAGAAATGACGGTGTAATAAATTGCGGAAACGATATCAAGTGTCGTATGGGTTGTTCGGCATCCTGCATAATGAAAACGCGTACGACAAACTTATCGTGAAAAAATCTATTACGGAAGATAATCGATTAAGCGATTGGATTTGTCGGAAAAACAATAAAATATCGAGTGCAGTTTAATTCCGAGTATTTACAATAGAAGGATATTAATATCATAATTTGACGGTAATATCTCATTAGAGTTGAGACCTTAAAGTCACTGTGAAGGTTGCTGTAGAATAATATGTTATAAAAAGAAAATTTATTCCCCCATCAACATTAAGGCTTTGATTTATTAATCCGATTCTTCAAATGTTTTATAGCAATTTGTTAATCGATTTTTTACGCAACCGCAGAACTGTGATATTCCTCTCGGTGAGCGGCGTTAATTGCTCATAAAGCCATTACTCCGAAATAATATATTTTTAACGAGCGGCAAGAATTCAAGTTGGACATTTGAAGAACGCGTGTACTCATCGCTGAATCAATACCAGTGTCCGCGGGCATTAAATCACTCGAAAAAATTGTCTGTCAGGGGCGCCTGACATTTTCAAACCGTGATTGATTGTCGAATGCAGACCGAGTTGCGACACCCATTTCATCGATCGCGATTAAACGCCGCAGATTAACGGCTCGCAACGGTTGGGGGGTGGGGGCCACACATACGCGTGTCCATGCGCCTACGTGCACACGGGCATGCTTGCACACCCGCACCCGCACGCACACACACACACACACACACACATATATACACACACATGTACGTATGCACGCGTATAGGTAGATAGACAGACAGACAGACAGACAGACAGATATATATATATATATATACGTATATATATATGCATTGATATGGCACAGGAGCATAAATACACGGCCGTGCATTTCACTTAATCGAGGCCCCAGGCCGAGCGGCCGAGCGACAGCCACCGCTTTTCCGCAAAATAATGTCAGTCCCCGGCCTCTGCGAGCCAGTGAATCGAGTGAACGTACGCACTTAAGTAAGACCGTATCGGACAATAAGTACAAATCGAAGCCAAGACACGCCCAAGGCCGCCGCCGCATTTTATATTATATCTTTCTCTTTCACGTGGTCCGCGAGCACAATACCTCCTCCCACTCGGATTCGCGCCGGATCAGAGCCTCACCTTCCACGACTCGCGGACTTCCCATCCTCGGATGACACGTCCGCGAGACGGGGCCCATTAAACGTTCCCGGATTATTCGCCGCGCGGCGGAGGTCGATAATTCACGGATTAGACGCGTCGACGGCCTCGGCGTGCATTTGAGGAATTTCTCCGGCAGGCTCGGGTCCGCTCCTCCCGCTCACCGTTCCCTCGTCGCTCCTCGTTCCCTCGTTTGTTTATTCGTTCCTTCGCCCCCGATAATTCCCTCCGCGGTGAGCCGAGGGCCTCCGAGGACCCGAGCTTGTCCACAAAAGAGCATTCGCCGCCGCTTAGTTAATGAGCACTTAACCGTGTGCGCTCGTTGTCCTTATAGTTTCGTTTGCCGAAACGACTCTCTCGGCCTCACCGACGCTTTAATGACTCGAAAGAAAGTTTCCTTGCTCGCGCTGCGCCAGGTTTGTTTCTTTTAATTGTATTCCCCTTGAGTGGCGACTTAATGGAGGCGAGCGGCTACCAATGAAAGCTGCGACGTCGGGTCGAGAGCTAAGGGGATCGATCCTCGGCGTGAGTTACATTTTGCAAAATGGACACTAGATAGAGAAATTTCATTGCGAACCGAGAGCCGAAAGGATACCGTTATGCGAACTTGGCATTGTGTCCTTTGTTGATTTATCGAGTAGGCACCTTTGCAGATACGGGCGCAATATCACGGGGCCGAGCTTTCAAAACGTAAATGTCTCCGCCGAGCATTGAGAAATACGTTTTACAGTGTCTACAGTGATTATTATTGTACGTCTGCAAACTAATAGAAATTCGTGCGATGGTACGGCAAACTTTCTGCATCGAGTAACATTTGTGGCGCTTTTTAGCAATTTAATACTATTTGCATGTTTCCATTCATTTTTATTCGGGAAAGTAAAATTATTTAAATTACACGTGATGTGTTTCTACTTTCTAGCATTTGTAGAGTATGATTTAGCAATGGGCCGCGGCTGATTGGGGGTATAGGATAAGTTGTAATTGAATTGAAAATAAAATTGCAAAACGCTGGACTTTCATTAAAACTTCCCTCGTACCTTCGGAGCCAAAGGAAGCGGGGGTATCGTGCGGTACGGTAGGCCACGATAAGGAACGAAGCTACTGAAATTAGGTTCGAGCAGGCAATCGCGTAAAGATGCGCAAGGAAATCTCCTCCAAGACCATTAATTATCCTTCGGATGCGTACTCAGTTAATCGAGGCGCCGGCTTTGGAAAAGCGCAAACGGCCGATTGCTATCGGCGAGCCACTTACGCCAATGGCTCCGCAAATGCCCGGCTTTCAAATTTCACCGAGATAGTTTGCGCGAGTGGGCAATCGCGAGATCGCGGCTCTAGGATTCCCCGGGGGCGCTCGTTAGATTTCGGACGAGGCGCTACTGCAGAGGAGCCCATCGCCGGGGGGTGGGGGGCGCTCTCGACCGGAGGCGGCATTGGCCGGATTCGCGTGCCGTCGCGAGCCCGAGCCGCGGAGCCAACTGCCGGCTCGGGGTCGGGCCCGTAGGCGAGAGACAATCCTCGATGTACGGCGCTCGCGAGAGGAATGTCGAAAGGGCCAGGCCTGGAGTGCCGCTGAGCGACATCCCAGGGCTGGGCCCGCGAGGGGGAAGGAGCGGAGCGGAGGAGTCCCCCCTCCGGGGGCAGCAAGCAAAGAGCCCGGCGAGGCGTTACAATTCGCGCGCGGCATATTCGCGGGGCCGCGATCGCCGATAAGGATTTGCCTCGCTGGCGCGTGTGTCGTAAGCGGCCGACTCTCGGTTTATCAGGGGCCCGAGGCGCTGGGGCAGCGCGGGAGAAAGGGACCTATCGAGGCCGATAGCCAATGCTCGGCTCCCGGCCGGGCGTGGGTGTGCGTGCCTCTCGAGTCCTCGCGCCCGGGAGGGCCGCGGAGTCCTTTCGGCCGCTCGGGCGCCGAGCCCGATTGGTCACCGCGGCGTTCCGCGGAAGAAAGTTAGCCCACCCCTCCGCACGGCGGACACCCGCGCGGGCCCTACCCGTTAAGGAGTTTCCTTGGCATTGCCGTGTCGTAACCGAGAGAATGCGCGGAGCCTTGCATTCTCGAAGATAATAAACGCTCGGCGCTCGCTCCGCGTCCCCCGACAACTCCCCGCTTTCTTTTTGCCCCGTATCAGCTTTATTAAGCCCGAGGTATAAGCCCGATGAACTTTTTTAATCGCGTAGAACCCCACTCGGCCGGAGAACGGCGCCGAGCCCTCGGTCATCGGGTTGCGCTCCCTCCGGCTCTCGACTATTTTCAATTATCAATGTCCGATCAATTTCGGCTCTTTGTTCAAATCCTTGGCTCTCGATAAGTCAGGACCGACCTTTCCTTTCGCGCGACGCCTATTATCCGACTATTTCTTTACGCCGGGGAAATATTTACGATCGCGACAGTTGCGACACGGCATCGCACCCATTTGATACTCGCTCTTATTTATATCCGAGGCCTTAATGCCAACTGACCTTCGAAGGGATTAAAGTGTTTATCGGACGTATAACATAACAGCTTCATTAGAAAGACGTCTTGCGCACTTAACCCAAGTCTCTCTCTCTCTCACTCTCTCTCGCGCGCGCGCTCTATGTATCATCCCATTTGCGGGGGCGTAGAAGACAGACGGAATCCCATTAGAGGAGTATATCCCTTCGATATATCCTTATCGACTGATCTACTTGGAATCGTCGGCTTAAATAATATCGCTCTATTAGTCACCTGGCGAATGGGGCTCGCTCCTCGACTTTCTATGCTTATGCCAACTGGTATGCGCCCGTTGCCGCTGCACTAGTTCTTTAAGAGAAACCTTCGAGCGCGATCTGTATGAAACGCTGACGCTTGAATATTCATAAAGTACATATGAAACTTAATTATATGGGATTTAATCGAGTTTACGGAGTTCGTGAAAAATTACTTTGAAGAATATGTAGCTTTTCCCGACTCTGAATTATTTATTATTATTGTTTTTTTCCTCTCTCTCTCTCTCTCTCTCTCTCTCTCTCTCTCTCTCTCTCTCTCTCTCTCTCTCTCTCTCTCTCTCTTTACTTCTGAAATGTCTTACTAAAACGTTTCTTTTTATACTTAGCCGGCTCTTTTGGGTAAACGCCCTGTTTCAACTCTTTTATAATTGTAACGCCGTTTAAAAATAAAGCATCGAGCAAAGTACTCTTTCGGTCACTTGTGCCATTAAAAGCTTTTTAAATTATTCCCTCGAATGCACTTTTTTTACTTTTGCATTTATCATTTAACAAAATAATACACGAATTAGATATTATTCAAAATACGGGACTGGCAGTATTATTTGTGTTGTATAATACTGAATTTCTGTCGAGATAAGCTAAGGTAAGCGAATTTTTACTAGATAATATTGTACGTTGCATAAGCGGTATCGTGAATATTTTTGAAAATTTATCAACGTATTAATTTGTTGAAGTGCCGACATTTCTGCAAAAGTAAAGAGTTGTGTAAAAACTTAATCTTAACTATTAAATAGTGTATTTCTAATCATTTTTAACTCGATGAAAAATGTAGTTACTCTATTATTCGCACATCTAAAAAGTAATAATTATTAAAATAGCTACTGTAATTCAGTCTATACAGATTTTGATATTTAAATTTTTAGCGTAACGCGTATGAGTTTGTAATAAAATAAGCTTGTGGGAAAAGAGACATTGTGAGAAGTAAAGTAGTTCGATAAAACGTAGCCTATGCGAGGAATCAATATTGCATCGATAACAGGGCTTGACCGAAATATCGGAAGCATTCGACAGAGTCATAATCAAGAAAATCAATCATCGAATGTTTATCTTTTTTACATGAGTGGATAATTGCCATTCATCATTGTCGAGAAGAGAAAAATAATGGCTGTGAATCAGCGCGGGATAAATAGCTCTAATGATTTTGCGCTTCGCTCAAGCGCGATGATTTTCATTCATTGCTCGGGTAAATTTTTGCTCACTTTTTGACCATATTGTAATAAGCTCGATTGTTTTCGCTACTTGTTTGGCTGGGAGAGGAGAAAAAAAAAATTGAAAGACGGCCGGGCGGGGATTAGTCGAGGTAGCCTCGACTCGTGGCGCGGAGTAGCGCGGAAACTTTCACGAGATCGGTGCAAAAAGTGTATGACCGCCCCGCGTTGTAAAACTTCTTCGAAACATGAAACTACGTCGTCGAGTAACACGCAATATAACACGCCTTATCCCCATATCGAAAATTCAATTTCCAACATTATACATATTGATGTAGCTTACATAAACTTTGTTGTAAATAACCTCTCCTGTAAATTAAAGTAATGTAATGGGAGGCAATTTATTTTCGAAATTATTTTTCACAATGTCTTTATAGATCGCTTGACTTATAGATTATCTTAAATTTTCATTCGTTTCTTTAGAATGTGCAATGCTTTGTTTTACGGGCTTATCGTTTCTTCAATTAACATTTTTCTTGTAAATTTTGACGTCCGCTATATTATATGCTTCGCGTAATTAAGTATAAATCATTTTTAACTCAATTAATTACTTAGAAGTAATGAAATAAATCTTAAATAAATAACGTATAATTAGAATATGACCTTATTTTATGGACTGTTAGATTAAAGTCAATTTCTTTGAAAGTAGAACAGGTTAATATTTTCTTTGAAAATTTAATCATATAGTAAAATTTATGATTAAGTTTCAAATTTACGATTACATAAAATACATTAATGTTATTTTTTTTTTATCCCTTATTTTTATTTTACGAGTTTTTAATGAATATCAGTCGGTGTGGTACATTCAATTTTGCACATTGTCTGCGGCGAGTATCAATGTATTAAATAATTTGTAGCAGTGTTACGCGTCTTTCGGATCCCATAAACAATAATTTATTAGAAGCGAAAGAATTATAATTACTGTAACAATTAAATAAATGTTATTCGGCCTCTAAGGATATTTGCGCTTAACAGTCTGTCGGGGTATTTTTAATGCAAGCATTATGAATCTCCAGGTAGTAATGCTCATGTTCAAATATTTTTCGTATAAAGGAATATGTCGTAAAAGCAAACGTATGTAGTGAATATTTTATGTATAAGAGTTGCTACAGGTAAGGTAGAGAGATGAACGGATTAAAGCGAGGAATGAAAAGGGAACGAATAGAAAATAAACACGTGTAATGCGAAATGTGCGTTACGGGTACAGAGTGTACTTATGGAATGAAAACGCTGCAGTACTAAACCGTTGATTAAGCGTTATTTATAACAAATTCAGAATTGTGTTTCCGTTTATAAAATTTCATCTGTACTGGGTATTCAAGATTATTAACATTGAGTCCGACTACAGCGAACGAAACAATTGTGCAATTAAGAAATATGCACTTGGCGCATTCATTTATAAAGCTTATTTTTCTTATGACGTAGCGGTCGCTTATGAAAAATGCATTTACAATACTGTTAGATTATGACTTTGTAAATTAGAAACTAAAAAGTCCTAAATAACCTAAGTGTACGCCTTCATTCAATGAGCATAGAGAAACTCAGGACGCTCCAAAAAACGCAAATTATTGCTCTGTACTTTTTTTTTCTCCGGAGCACTGAACAGGATTGTTCGATAAGTTCATTAAATTGCTTACTCATAATTTCTTTCGCGTAGTCGGATGCCCAACAACGATAGCATGTTTAGTTTAGTCTATGGTTTAATTTAAGTTTTAAAAGCGTGCATCGTTCTTGTGTTTCTATACGCTAATAATTATTTTAAATAGCTAGTAAAGTTCTCTATAATACACGCTCCGGAGCGTAATTTGACTTTTTGTCCACCGGCCGTTTTTCCGCTTGATAATAATGATAATAATAATAATAATAATAATGCTAATGATAATAATAATAATCATTAATACGCTAATATTTCATGAAATTTCCAGCCACATCTGGATTCTATAATTCCACGTTTCTATCGATTAACCGGCTCGATAGAATGTATCGAGATTTATCGAAATTAATTTATTTATAATAATTCGAGTTGGTAGTCGGTGATTTTTCCCGCATCGTCAGTCAATAAATAGCTCGATAAAGAATTTGAGGATAATACTTATGCTTAGCTGCTAACGCGCAAAATAGGATATTTTCTATCGGCTTTTAATTGGAATACTCGAAGGCAGAGTCAGAGCAAGAAGAAAGATATTGTCCGTGCCGTCGTTAAAGTCTCCGCGTTGTGCAACACAGGAGCTCGGGCGAGCCCAGGCACGGTGTGTCTCGCATAAAGTCAATCAAACGAAGCTCCCATTGGGGAAAAGCAATCGGAGACGTCGGGCATTCCCAATTGATACGTTAAAATTGAGCCTCGTCGATTACCGATCGAGCAGCTCTCTGAAAAGCGGACTCGATGCTCGAGAGCACTAGGAGTCGAGCCACCCTTTAGGGGACAATCGACACCTCGAGCTCGGGATGGAAAAAATCCCGGAGCCGCCTCCCAGGATCAGTGCAATGCTAATGATGCCGCACGTAAGGCGGCTACGAAGGTCGGATCGAGCCCTCGATCATCGTCGGAAGACGCTTCTATTATACCATTGTGCGGGGTTCACTGACTACGGCGGGACCGATTCTCGATTTCCCTCCCCCCCATCCCCATCCCATCCCGCTATGCGCAACCGACCCCCCCTGGCCTTCCCGTCGACTTATAAACGGCCGGCGCGTAGTTCACGCTCGGACGTGTCGGCGTTTACCTCTGCCCCTCCCCCGCTATTGCAGTCGCGCGAGGCGAGCGGAGCCCTCCTCGGCCCATGGGCGCCCGCTAAATTCGTACGTCCTGTGGCCGCGTCTCCCCCCCCCCCACCCGGCCCTCGCGACTCTGGCCGCCGAGCCTCCGCCGAGACAATGGCGCGCCGCGAAAATTGTCCCGGGTAATGAGCGAGCGCGGCCCTCGGGGAGTTCGATATTCGAACAAACGGCCACTAATGCGCCGGCATTTGTTTGCTTTTGTTCGCCGCGCGCACTCGAGGCGAAAAGCATCGCTCGGCAGCGCTTGCGAGGCGCATTGTCGTCGGCGCAAGGCGGGGGAGGAAGGAGAACAACCAGGCAATGATACCATTGTTCGTCACGCTGAGGAATAGCTGCCTCACAATGGAAAATAGATTTTCGATAATGCTGATATAATTATAATCGGAGGTATTTTACAATGGAATATATTTCAAAATGTATCTTGAAATGTATTTCACGGTTTTCGCGCAGCCTCTATCTCCTGCCCCTCTAATGATCTTTACTTTTACGCACGATTGCTTTATGCAATATTGAGATTAACGAGGGGGGACACTTCTGCGCGCCGACTTCCGATGGCACTCGATCCTACGATAATAATTTATGTTGAATCTTATATTTCCCAATGCACCTTAATGTATATATCATTTGAAGTAATTGCGCGCACTTTAACATAAAGCTGCTCTTGCACTCCAAGAATTTACCATCTATAAATGCATATTGCTAACGTAATCGTAATAGATCAAACGAATAAATAGGCCTGAATAACGAATGATGCCCATTGTAAAATACAGTGATTATAAATGTAATCAAATGTAATGGAGCAGCTTAGTTACTATTTCAAGTAGAAAACGTCGAACATGATAAGACAACAAATCCTCGATGAGTTATTACAATCTGCATTATTTATCAAACAACCGCATATTTCAATAAGTAAGTAGTATGGAAAATATTTAAATAGCAGTACATCAAACACTTACACAGGCTTTCTGGTATTCATTATTCATTATTTTCTCGTTGTATAACTATTTATGATATTTTTGCTTATAAGAAAAGTAATTATCCTATGATTTTTGTGATTTTATTTATACTTACAATGCTTTTTATAGAATATTTCGAAAAAATGAGCCCACTTAAAATCGTTAAAGCCTACATAATCAAAGAAACCATTTTTATTGTCTATATTTATTTTTAATCTTCGCTATAGCTATATTCGTCATAATTGTACACTACAGGAGCATAAAAACGATAAACTCGATGTACAAAGATTATATTAAAAATTATTGATGTAGCCAGGAGCTTATGCAAGTTTATTGATATTTGGCAATAATGGCTATATTATACATGAACAGAATACATATATACATGCAACAGCTTCTTTTAACTTCCTTCAACGCTACAAATGGTAGTATATTCGTAAAACATAGATAACTGTTTACTAACTGTATATTATAATAAAAATGTTTAAAATATCAAAATAAACTCGTTATTATTTTTACTATTATTATTATCATTACTATTGTTGTTGTTATTGTTGTTGTTGTTACTGTTCTTTTAATTACCATTACTCCACAATGTTTGCAAATGACATAAAATTTCCATGTATACAATAGTAATCTAAAATTTAAATGAATTTAAGAAAAATGCTTTTTGAATGTTGTAATTATATGATTTTTATGGCTTCTAAAATATATACATGAAGTCAGCCGATGACTCATAATTCCATTTATTAAATATATGTAAAGCTTACGGAGCTTACGAAATTTATAATAGTTATTGATCACTAAATACTTTATTAATGCGTGTACATATATGTAAGGTAGAATTACAATTGCACATTGTAAATTCTAACGATGTGCTTAAATTATTCACCATTCAAATTAAATGAGAGAAATTACATTATATATAATAGTTTTCTTTCAATTGTACATGAAATTTAAAGGAGCATATTGTTGAAATGTTATTCTAGTGAGACATGTGATAAATGAGGGCACAACAAACGTGGAATGTAAGTATCTTTCACTTTCTCAAAAAAAAACAAAAAATTTTTATATGCAACTCTATAAACATGAAACTATTCCGACCAAAAAAATTTTGTACCTAAAACATAGGTGCTCATTAAAATAAATTGTCAAATAAAACGAAAAGTCACTTTCGACTACGAATACAAGGCAAAAATAAAATGATTGAAAAGTGATCTTAGAAGTTATCGAAAGGTTTTTCAAAGCAATAGAACAGGAATCATAGAAAATAAATATAAATGAGAGCGTAAGATTTTCGAAGCCTCTTTATAAGTGCATACTTAAGAATCGAAGGAAGAATCATCCGAGCTGCTCCATAACTTTTGCGTTTTTTTGCACGGAAAAGGCGCATACATGACAATAGCGCAAACATAGTGGCATTGCGTAAATTGTAAGTTGAGCCATGAAGCGGCTTTAGCGTTTTGAAAAATCACCCAACGAAACATCGCAACAACCAACGGCTGCCGTCTTCGTGATTATTCGACAGTGTTATTTATATTCCCGTTTTGATGCAAGTCATCAGGGAACAATGAGCCCGGAGCCGCGAATGGCAACTGCTCGTGAATCTCCTCCCCGCTCTCCTCCGCTCTCAGAGCCCCTCCTCTCGGCGGGGCTGCTCCGTTATCGCGGCAAGTACTCGGAATGCGAAGCCGATGGAGCCTTCGCCACTTGGCACGTCGCGCTCTGCGGCTAATCGAAATTCGTGAGCCGCAGAAATCGCCTCGAGTTTCGAAAAAGTTGCGTTCGGCCGACAGCTTGGTTTCACTCGGGCCCTGCAGCTCGGCTCGATTGTGCCCGAGCTCGTTTACAATGTAGTCTCGAGTAATTTTCGCCGGTCGCTGGGAGCCAAACAAGCCGCGTCGCCTCCGGAAAGTAGCGCCAAGGAAGGAAGAAAGCAATTAGCCGAGGCCGTGCGCCCCTGCGGCTCGGCTGCTTTAACGGGAGTCTCCCATCGAGAAGGCGTGAGATCCGGGGAGGGGGGGGGGTTCGTTATCGGTAAATCATTTGTCGGCGATAATTACCCCGAGCCGGTGGTGGGCCTTGGTCGAAGCCGCGATCCGCGGCGGCTTTGGCCGCGTGGCAAAGGTGCGCACTCTGGGTGGGGCGAGGGGGTGGTTTACGGAGGGCGCTGCGGGGGAGTGGCTCGCGGAGGAAGAGGAAGCCCCTCGAGTGCCGCCGAGTGAAAGCTTCGCGCGCCGGAGGAATTTTCGGAGGAAGAGCCGATGACGTAACGCAGACCTGCCCCAATAGGTCGGAATTGCCGGGCGGACGTGAATTTATCGAAGGGCCAGACAGATTTTGCATTTTCCTCCGGCTAATGGTCGATGCTCTCGTTTGCGAAATAAACGACGGGGGCGTCTGCCACCTGCTACTTCTGCATCGGCTTTCACTATTCTAGTGAGAAAGTTGGCTTTGTTAGAGCATTTTCAGGTAATCGAAACTAGGTCGCACACTTTTTCTCAGCTGATTCATTTAATACTCTTTAATTGACTATTTGCTGATTAGATGTACGCGAAATTCAAAAAACGTTATGAAATACTGAGTTAATTGTGATTTCTGGGAAAATGTGGCGTGACTAATGATTGAAAAAAATAAAAATGAAAATGAGAGAAAGAGTAAACACCGTATCATAAAGCCGCTGAAAGTAAAAAAATACACAAGAAAGCATAGATTATTCTGAAGAGAAAAAAAAAAAAAAAAAGCAATGCACTCTTTATGAGAAGCGAATGGGAAAAAGAAGGATGAAAGTAAATCCTATTCCGAACTAATAATCTAAGTAACAGTAACTGTAAGATAATTGTAAAAGATATGAAGAACAGAGACCACCTGAAGAATAGTGGATAATAAATTCAAGAATACGGACGGAAATAAATTATCGCGATAGGGTGTAATACCAATTGGAAAGATAAAAGATAATGTTAAAAATTAAAGAGAATTTTTAACAATCAGATGAAACATGTGTATGTACGTAATATAATGTAATTATATCTTATCGAATTAAAAAGTGCTATTAAAGAATAAATAAGAATTCCAGCTTGCAATATGTCACAAAATATACAATCTTACCTAAATACATGTGAAAATGCATGCAATAAAATAGATATGCATTTGTGAATTATAACGCAACATCTGTTTTATACATACGATTATTTTTGTTTTCATTCAATCCTGTTCAATCATTTTATTAAGTGTGAATTAGTATTACTATACATAATCTTTTATTATTTAATCTTTGTACTTATGTTAAAACAAATATATTTCAATTAAACAGTACTTATGATTGTGCTTTAATGATGTGCTAAGAGCTTCTTTATAGATTAATAAGGAAATATGAATGTATTGCATTCTTGCTAATAAACTTTAATGATAATTATATAATGTCATAATTTTGTTATTTCAGCTTACAAATTATGGATTTTATTATGTGGACCGAAATTATTTTTAATTTTAATTAAACATGGAAAGTTTTTTATGGTGCTAAAATCTAATATTCTGCAAGCGATTTTTAATAAAACATTTTTAATTAAAACATTTATTTTCAGTGATTAAAAGCTTTAGAAGAAATGTAATATATTAAATCTTGTTTATAGTGCAATACTGAATAAAATATAATACTATTTTTCGTTTAAAAACACGTTTTATTGATTAATGTATAAATAACGAATAATATTACATTTACAAAGAATCTATATATAAATTATTTTTATTGAGAATTTAAAATAATTAAGACTTTTATCGATAAAAGTTTGCACAAATTTTGTATGCATATTTTCATTTACTATTATATCATATTTAATTTATAATTAAGTGCAATTTGCTTGATGTAAAATATTTTTTCGTAGTTTTTATAGTATTTTACTACATAAATCTATACTTTTTATTAATTAAAGTATTAAAGAAATCATTTTATTATTACTATAGCGTTATTTACTTTCCAAGAATTTTAAATTAATTACCATTTGCAAGTATAATTAATATTTAAAAATCCATTATTTTATTTATTACACATAATTTTACATTAGATATTTTTTTAAAACCGCGTTTATCAGATTAGCTTATAGTTTTAATAAAAAAAAATTGTAAAACGTTAAATGATTTTACAAAAATATTTAATGTGCACATTGCACTAGTGTACTTGTATTCCTTTTACTTTTTTTTAATTTACAATTATGTTGAATTTAAAGTTTTTTCTCATCGAGTGCGTAATATTCTACATGAGGGTTGAGACTAAACATAATTGAAAATAACTCAGAATTAGATAATACGTGCGCATCGGACTTCAATTGAGAAAGGATAAAATTAATTTAAATGCTATACTCTTTCTTTTTTTCAGTACAGGAAAATGTATAAAGATATAATTCGACTTATACTAATTAGTGATACTAAAATTTTATTAACTTATAGTATACACTTTTTAAACAAAATTTAACGTAATTTTACTTATTAAAGCATGAAAATAATACTTATTTTTCTCTGTGCACCAATTAACTCATTGCGCACTTAACTACGGTTGCATAAACTTTATGCAATACAAGGAATGAAATAAATATTGTATATACAGCGGCATGCCAATTGAATATGACTGCCTTAATAAGGTAGTATTAAAAAAAGATATAAGTTTTACATATTTTTAATTTTCGATTCAATAACTTGCACGCGTATTATATTGTATGTTAATTTCTTTTTAGATTGGGTACTGCATTGGGAAAAAATTCACTTACATGTTTTACTAGTACAAATAAAATTTTATGATCATAATAAGTTGAAGAATTGCATTTTTTAAAACCTTTTTTGTTTACTTTCTCACGGAATTCTTAAAATCTATTTTTATAAGATAGATTGTCTTACTATTCGTAATATTTTAATAAATATTTATATTTATGAATAAAAAGTATTAGCATTTATAATAAAAGTGCAAATGGTTTTCTTTTAACCAAAAGTCTTGTATAGAGAAGATGATTTGAAATAAACGTAACTCACGTAACATGACTATACGAATTTACGATGCACAATTTTATGTTGTATCTGTACATTTATTGTGTGTATATATATGTATATATATATATATATATGTATGTATATATGTATATATACACACTTAATATCTGCGTAATAAAATTTACCATTTTCTAAAACTAATGTTCTCAGCTGAAAAGTGTAGCAATAAATGTTAATTAAAAGTAATATTCTTGAACACGTATTTATAATATTACGCAATAGTTTAATTTATAAAAATCCTTCGAGAAAAATGTTTTGCGTAAAATAAATCTACATTTATCAACAACTATATGGATATAATAATTTTTTGATGGCGTTAGTTGTTTTCAAGATTTATGCATCAATTAACAATCGCGATGAAACGTAAATATCCTAAAAATTGAATACGATAAAAATATTTATTAAATATTTGAGATAGATTTTATTATATAAATTTTATGTAGGTATCAAATGATTTAACAGATTTACACAATATGAGAGGAGTTTGCGTAAATCATCTGACATTTTCTCATGTAAGATGCATGTATTGCAATTACTTTAGAGTTCTTTAGATTTCATTAACAATATTGAAACAATATCATTAGACTAAAAAGCCATCTTTCATAACCTATTTTAATATTGAGTATAAAAGTATCAGTAGCCTTAGTAGTCTATAAGATAATGTGCATAATAGATTAATAAGGTTTCTGTCCGTATTCTTAAAAGGCGATTCCTAGCTCGATTTTCTCCTCCGGTGTTACCCATTTTTTTCGCGTGGGAGATTATGCAGTCTACGATAATATTGTCTATATATTTCTACCACAGTATATTGTCTCCTTCTTTGTTCTATATCAAATTTTATCGAAGGCTACCGAATTCCGTTGCATTCCAATGTGCGTCGAATTACATCATTAATTACTAAAACTTGAGTTCTATAGTTTAAATTTATTTTTTCGGGCAATAAATCACAATGAATTCAATCCTATCAATAAAAGGTATTGTAATAATTTGAATACATTAAAAGTAAGGAAATGTGTATCTCGTAACTGTTAAAAAAAGCAAGTAATTTTTTTAAATTACTATTGTGCGATTATGGATAATATGCATAAATATAAAATTGTAAGTACTTAGTTTTTCATCGTTTCTTTAAGTAATAATTGCACGTTTTTATTTTTTTATTATACACTATTTTTGTGGAATATTTTTAAATAAAATTTAAAGAATTAAGAGATAATAGAACTGATAATTAACCTAATTTTTTACTCGTACTCCTGACAAAATAAGTTAAAAATGTCAGGTGTTGTTTAGTACTTCTCATTATATTTTCTAATCAAAAAAGTCTTTTATCTTGAAATTGTCGTGAAATATTACTTATAATATTTATACTAACTAAATAATAACAAAATTTTTAATTATTTGTAAAATAATCATACTTATTATTTGAAGAGTTTCTTTATATTAGGATTTTAGTTCAAAATAATTGACAACCAACTATTTCAAGATAAAATTATCTTTAATCAGTACATTAAAATTTTTTTTTTTTAATTTATTACTTGAATAATACTCTCGTCAAATTGAATCTCTTTTTTGACCGACTTGTAGATATTATTCGTCAACTTCAGATATCTGACGATCTATGTTGACTAAAATGTATACTGTTCTCTTCCTTCACTATATCAAAACCGTGGGAAGAATGTAAGAGTCTAAATGACAAAAGGCGTTTGATTGCTCTAATTTAGCAATACCCAAGTGAATTTTAATGTCAGGCTATCATTTTCAGGCGCGAAACTGCTGTGAACAATTCACACAATTGAAAATAGCTGTATCGTATCCTCTTATGAATTATCAAAGTTTTCTATAGTTTTAATATAAAAATCTTGAATGCAATCAGAATTAAATTGATTGAGGCTTTTCTTCCATAAATATCTCTTTCATAGTTATAACGCTACCATACAAGATGCATGATTGATCCATTAAATAATAAAATGACTAATATTCATTTTATTTGTAACATTACTAAAGTTCTACAAATTATATTTTGTTCTTTATTTTTGCAAACAAAAAATGTAAATTATAATTGAATTAAAGTTTATTTTAATCACATTTTTCATCATTTTGTTTTTATATTGAAGAAAGTAATAAAAAAAAAAGGTTTTTGTATTTTTGAAACTGATTCTTTCAAGAAATATAAGATGATAGATCATAGTATATACAAATCTTCAAAATCATAAAACCGACTATATTAATATCAATGATGATTCAAAATTTATAAAATGATGTATATATTTAAATAACTTTACGTATTTATCAAGGCAATCAGATTTCAAAAGCTAGCATATTATATAATATATTGTACTTGTAATAAAGGATATTTAAAATAAACAAAAAATTTTAAACGATAAATAAGAATAATCACTACGGACACATTAATAACTGCATTTATTTAATGTACGTTTGTTAAGATTTATTTGTTATCAAATAAAACTAAAAATGAAATTTGTATTTAAACCATAAAATAACCAAGTACTGAACGCAAAATTAAATCCGAAAGGTTATATAAATATCAAGAAATTTATTTGCAATCCGAAAACATTTTTTAAACGCATACCAATATCGGATAATGTTTAAAAATGATTCTTGACAGCCTATAAATATTACATGTTACAAAAGAAAGAAATTGGCCACTCTCGAATGCAAATGAAAATTGGTAAAAACTAGCTAAACACATTTACGATTTTTATAGCTTTCGAATTAGTAAATAAGTAATGTCATAAGAAAAGCAACATAATATAAATGAATGTATAATAATCAAAATAAATATAATAATAGTCAAAATTTTTAGATTATTATTTATAATTGACGCTTCTTTTAAGCACCATAAAAATTTTTTTTATATATTTTTAATATCTTTCAATAAATATGAACATAAAGTAAATGCTTCCTATTTATAATTATTATTGTATAGATTTAAAACTAATTATTCATGGCGTTTGGATCTTAGTTTGTTTATTTAATGTCATTGACAATTTACTTTTGTCTATTTAAAATTTAATTTAAATAAAATATGTATAGCAGTTTTATTTACAAGACGGTTATTGAACCTGAATTTAAAAAAAATGAGAATATCACAATATCGCTAAAAGAAAATGCTTTTCATGAATTGCATATGATTTAGTGTAGTAATATATTTTTTGAAATAGAATGGTAACTTTTATTTTTAATTATAAATAAACTACCTGTTTTAAAAATATAAAAAAGATTTTTTAAAAATTAGTAATAAAAGCATCAATAACATGTTTATAATACAATGAAAGTGGTTAATTAAGAAAAGTAATCGGGTTAAGTAGATATCTGGTATATATATATATATATGTAGATATATATATATATATAAATATTGATCGAGATTATTTAAACTAATGGGGTCGTGAATTTATATTTAAATTATGATTACATTAATAATTGAAAAAAACCCGATCGATATAAAATTTCCAGTATAGTTATATAAAACTTAGTTATATTATATGCATAAGTTTTTTTAAATATATAAAAGCGTAAAATATAAGGTAGTTAAATATAATTGTGTTAATTTAATATTTATCGTCAAAGGTATCATGTACTTAATATAATTTGTTTTTCATTTTATGATTTTATTAGTTTTTTAAAATTTTGTTATAAAACAAGGTAGAATTTATCAGATAAATCGGGGTGCGTGAAATGTTAGAATGTTACAAAAAAAAAAATAAAAAGTCGCGTCGTAAAAGGTGTAAAATATGCAGTATGAATTTAGAATTTGTAGTACGAGCATAATTGAATTTGTGATTCATTGTTTTATTCAGCAACGCCATAATCTCTGTCATCTGATCAGATTAATACTGGGTTATGTATGAGCGCGATAAACTTTGTTACACAGCACGAAGTTTTGTTTATTCGACAATTTTTTTTTTTTTATAAAAAAAATTTATTTATTTTAAAAGATTTTGGAATGATATCACACGATTAAGTGTTCCTTCAAGTTAGTACTAAAGCATATTTAATTAACGGTATTACACGGATATTCTCAGAGCATTTCACTTTCTTTGGTGCTTCCGAGGTCGATGATTTACAACTCGATTGTACCCGCGTCATCTTGGTCACGGCAAGGTCGAACATTTGTTTGCGAGACCTTCTTCTTAGTACCCGCGAAAGTGCCCGGTTCAAAATAAAAGAAGAAAGTGAAGGTATGGGTAGAAAAGTGGGCAAAAAGTCAATTCGTCTGTATAAATAAGGACAGCCGATGAGCTTCAGCTGTAATTGCGCATAAGAATTCGTTTATTACACGAGTGAGATAATATACTTAAGGCTAGCCGTATTAATTATAAACAAATAACAATAACGAATAACAGAATTAGAATCGTTTAATATTAATATCGTACTTCATAATTAAAAGAGTGCGAAGATGTTGACAATCGCTTTACGCTTTACGTATTTTCCTTTTTTCATTTATTTAATTTAATGTGATTGTATAGATTATACGCGCCAATATTATTTCGACGAGGAAAATATTGATTTTAAAGTAGATTAAAATTAGTTTTTTGATACGTTAACACATACCAAGATTAAGGGTGAACGAGAGTAACACTTTTCTTAGATAATAAACGTTATTTGCTTTTATGTTGCAAAAAGAAATGAAAAAATAATGTGACATATTCATACTCACATGTCATGATATGACGTTTAATAAGACATATGTACATGATATAGTATACAGTATGTAAGATGTTGACTTTAAATTGAAATAAAAAACATTGAAACGTCAATATTTTCACGCTGAACGCGATTGATTGTTTTATTTCGTAGGTTTTGACAAGTATAATATGCTAATTATGCGTCGTCGGCAATAAAATCAATACGGAGCTAAATAAATTTATTCAGCAGAGCAAGTTTAAATAGTTTATATAGGTGACAGTGATGATTGCATCAACAGCATCAAGGAGCCAAGTTGTATATACCGCAGACTGTAGAGTCCGGATTACATTCTGATTTCAAAGTGAGCGATAAAAAAAGCCGTTACAACACTGGGCGGCAAATGTAATAATCGTTTCGTCGTTTCGTTCGAATTACGTGGCATTTAATGAAAATTGCTCCCAATCCGTCAAGCAAGTGGCGAAAAGTGAAAAACGAGAGCGTGTAAAGTCAATCTAGTTCAATTCCCATCGAGGCACAATGAAGGCAAGAGAAAATAAAAAGCCCGCACAATATCCAGCCGACAAATCGGTATTTAGCGATCGCGAGCCACCGAGAACGACGGGGAATAACGGAAATTATTGGCTCGCCATTTAAGGTCGGAATTAGCCTCGAGAATTCTGGTGGCGCATCGATTGGAGCGCGTAGGCGTCGCATTAGGGACCGACGCCGACGAGGAGCAAAGCCTGCGAGAGACACGGCGACAAGGTGGAAGCCGAGTCGGGCAAACGCACGCAGACATTCCCACGACCGAGTTACGGAAGTCTGTAGAAAAGCCTGTTAACGATGTACTTCTACGATCGCCCCCGGGGAAAGAAAGGAGCCGCCCGTTGCCCAACATCCAGGGCCCCTTTGTTTATTTCAAGCCGCGGAGCCGGAGGTCCTTCCCATTAGATCCGGGGAATTCCGGCGGATGGCGCAAGGAACCGGGAGCTTCCTCGGGCTCTACAGCCCAGATCGATATCCAGGAGTGTTGGCCCGGAAGCGAGATATCGATCGGCGCTGGCGGGGAAAGTTCGCGCGATTCATCCCCGGCCCGGGGCCCCCCTCGAGCCCCGCGAACGCTAATGCCCCTGTGGGAAATTCGACGAGCGCGGATCAGCCGGCGGTTGAGGATTCCCGAGCAGCGGAGAACCGGCGATTTTTCAATGGAGCGCGATTTCCCGATGGAGCTGCGACTCGGTGCTTCGGTACTCCGCTTATAAGCGGCTCTTTTCTTCCTTAGGGCTTTATCGCGATCATTTCATTTGAAACAAAAGAACCATTTCTCTCCGTCTGTCTCTCTCTCTCTCTCTCCCTCTCTCTCCCTCTCTCTCTCTCTCTGTATCCACCAATCGCTATCTATCTCTATTTATCTCTATCTATCTCTACACGTACAGAAGTGATGTCCAACTCGAACAATAGTCTTTACACGTATAAGTCTCCTTATCTTATATCGCAGATTGAGCCCTGAAGATTATATGTAAGTAGATGTGATGCAAAATGGCACTTTCTATATTGATCGAAACTAATTATTTTAATATAATACAAGTTATTTGCTTTAGCAAATAATCCTCCGATAAAATTAAAATAATACGACCAATTTATATATTGCATCCGTATTATCACGCGGACAAGCGAACCGATCTAATAGGTAAAAAGTTTTATTTAAACGTTCGCTACTCTTATTTGAAAATGTCATTATTGTAAGGCTCGACTGGCTAAAAAAATCATTGACTGGCATTACAGAAGCAGTGGCTTAGTAACCGGAGTTTAATGCGTTCTCTTACTTTTCAAAAATTATAGCAGTAGAGTGACTTTAAATTTGAGGCCCTTCTGCGAAACGAGCTGCAGTCCAATAATGCAGCTGACTTATTACAATTTCTTTTTAAATAACAATGAAGAAAGCGATTTGCCTTCAAGGCAACGCATTTTCCATGCCTAATAAAAGCACAAATATTTCAGTTTTTGCATCGTTTGAGTTAAAGGTCAGCGCCGGAGTTAAGTGGAGATTACGAACAATTCGAAAACTCGTTCGGAGCCATCGAGAATTGTTAAATTGCCAGGGCGGAGGAAGTAGCGATCGGTGGAACCCTCCGAAGAGCAAAAAATCGAAAAAATGTAAGAAAAAAACGTCATTGCGCAATACACGGGCCTCACCTTCATTCAAGATTTCACGAAAAGGAATCACAATTATGCCTCGGTAATAAGGCACTAACTGGTCATATCTCATCGTGAAAGGCTCGGGAGATCGTATCTGTTCCCGTTCTCTCGACCCGTATAATCACGATATTCAAACTGCGGAATCACTCTCGAATCCGTAGAAGCCGGGCAAAAAATGAGAGTCTAGTGCGCCGCCGGTGACCGAGCATAAAACGCGTCATTTGATTTCGAAATCTGTCGATACCTACGGATCTGTTCCGCTTGACGCATCATCGTAATAAACACTCCCACACATTGTGTATCCTTTATAGTTTCTTGGAAACAAATTGGATTCACCGCATCTGCATCTAGTCAATTTGTAAATGGCTTTGTTTACGTGCACATTATGTAAGAAATCGCTCTTCCTTAAACTGCATTAGTGTGGGTATCTTTCTCTCTCTCTCTCTCTCTCTCTATCTATCTCTCTCTCTATTTTTATTGCTGGAATAATATTACTACGCATTTTTATGGAGACGAAAAAATCATAATCTACTTTTATTTTCAATCGGATACTCAATTTTACACGTTTATTATAATTACCAATATTTAATGGGTTGTTTTTCAGTCCACGCAACGAAAGGGAATTCACAATCGATAATTTCTTCAACGTTGTTGAAAATAAATAATTATTATAACTAAAATGTACCTTAAACCTTTTCACGAGCATCTCTTAGTTAACAAATTATTTTAATAGTTATTAAAAATTAATTGAATTATAATTAAAATAAAACCAAAACTGTGGTCGTTGAAATTTTTATCTATTTACATACTTTCAATATCTTTAGTCACTCCTGTTTCATTAAAAACTATAAATACTTCGATGACTGATCAATATTGATAAAAAAGTATTAAAATTTTTTTTGTAAAAAATTACTCTTTAAAAGAAGAAAAACTTCTAATGAATGAATGTTTACAACTTATAAGCTATTTAATAAATCGTAATCAACATTTTTTCATTCTTATTTTCTGCATTTAATTTTAATAAAGTACAACGTTAAATAAACGTTAAAAAGCATTCCAAAATACATTTATTTGAGAATTAAAAATTTATAATGAATATAACTCGATTATTTATGGAAATAATTTTTATGTTTCTTACAAGGCGACCTTTATTGATATTCATAATTTTTTTTCACTTTCTGATTTGAAAGTTTATACACTTATTTGCGTAAATATTTTAAGCATTATGTACAAAGAAAATCGATAAACAAAGTCGTTTTCAAATTATTAGTCACTATTAGATACATAAAAGGCTTTAAAAATTATAGAATTATTAAAAACTATTTTTGATTAAAAATTACCAAGAACAGGCATAACAAATATTTTTTTTGATGCACCGAATTATTTCTCTTAAAAAAATGATTTGATTCCTTATGAAAATTTCATATCAACAATATCTTTCATAATATGAAATTATAATCTAATTTTTAAATGTTTTAAATGATATCATATTTTTTAATGATAAATAAAATTTATTTTAAATTACTATTATATACTTGTCTCCAAATTGTTAAAATACATACAAAAAATTAAAGCACGTATGTTTATTATTAATGTTTTTTTACTAGTTCGCCAAGCCTTTTAACATATATTTAACTTCTTTAATTTATTTAAGTTTATAATGTCTTTACAAAATATGCGCCATATATTTTTAATGCATTGATTTCCATTGAATATCCTAATGTTTTCTATGAATTGCAAGATCTTGAGAGAAGAATTCAGTTTGATAAGATTGACTTTAAAATCTAGCACAACGGACTTAACAAGTTAAACTGGTATTTAAAAATATATAATGCGATTCAAGTAAACTGGATAAACCACCTAATTACTTTTCTTGATCATCTATAATTTTGTTTACCGATACAAAGAATTATACTTAAAAATATTTCGGAGGGATCACATTAAAATATTTTAATTAGAAAACGTTCGACTCGTAATTTTCTTTATTTAATATTCTTAATTGATCAAACTTAAAAAAACATGCTTATTAGAGAATTTTATGTAATAAACGTTTTGCTACATTTAAATATTAAATTTATGATATAAAAAATACTTTTACATATTTATGGTTTTAATAACGTTCCTATTTATCTTGAATTAAGGTAAATATAATAGACAAAAAAGAGAACGAGTGTCGATACGTTGGTTGATTTATTTCTGGCTGAGGATTATCTCGATTGAATTGATAAGTTATTTTTATAGGGAAATGTCTATATTTATTCGATCCGAAGGTATACTCATTAAAAGTAATATAGAATACACAAAATTAACACAGGTGTTTAACTAAATGCTGCCAACTAATTATGCTGCTTTTATGTTTACTAAGTAAATATTTGAGAGCGGAAATAGTTCTAAACACGTATAAACAATTAATATGTAAATACTATCAAAGCAAAAACAGTAATCGCTCATACTGGATTAAAAAAAAAAAGATAGACTGTCATTTTTGTAAATGCTTCATCAGTTGCAATAATACTAATGTGTAATATTTCAATTTCTATTTCTGAAGTCAAACGAAGCATTCAGCGAATCGCTTATCTGACTGAATGTAGCGTATTTTCCATAGCCATCACTCATTGGGCTGTTTAATATTCAATTAAATGGCATTCAATGATGAATCGAGGCAAAAGGGACTAGCGCTCGAGCGAGGTTTACAATGTAAAAGCTTCTTGACGTCACGTGAAATTTGAAATCGGTCAGATAAAGGTATTAAAGGTATCGGAGCAAAATTCGAGCATTACATAAAGTTCAAGTGACTTTCGAAATTATCAAGTACCCGTCATCGCCGAATTTAGCTCTAAGTTTTTCTTTTCACATTACATTCCAATCCCGAAGCTATTAACAATGTCGACTGGACTCTCTTACCTCACGGTGCTTTTCCCATATGTGACTTATTAAACAGCGTAATATACCTATCAATTTGATCAACGCCTCGGGGCTTGCGCAACGTCGCTCCGCGCTAAAGGACATTAGTCAAAGACATTTGGCGTTTAATAACTAACTTATTTCCCTGGGAAAAATCAGAGATTTGGTAATAACGTAATGACCGTCTAGCGAAACATAGCGAGGATCCGAAGGGGGCCAATTATCGCGCTAATTTTTAAATTTCTGTTCTCTCTCTCTCTCTCTATCTCTCTCTCTCTCATTCTTAAATATATATATATATATATATATATGTGTGTGTGTTACATATGAATTAACCTCGTTTCTCCGAGTGCCCCATTAGGACAGAAATAATGGATTATTAGTTGGGCGTAAGCACGATTATTATATGCGCGCTCTTATGTGAATCGACGCCCGCAATGATCTTACACTGACGCACCGTAAGTCACAGATTTATAAAGTTTCGCGCTTTCACTTCGTTGCGACCGCGGACGTTTAATTCCCGCTTGCCTCTAATGCGCCAAGATCGATGTCTCATTATTTGTTATATTAGCTTTTTTGTAGGCTAGTCTAATTACGGCGTCAAGTTAGTATTCATTGATTTCGTACCACCAAAGTATTCAATATAACTCGTTCGCATTTAGTCGACTCCTTGATTAATGGCTGCATGCATTTTGGCCGTGCGCTTTAAGACCTTCGTGGCTCGATAAATTCGAAAAATACAAAGGAAACAATTGTATCAATTTTAATAGTTACTCATTAAAAACATTTAAATGTTCGACTAGGCCTCTATTGATCAAGCAAGTGAGCCATTTGTAATCGATTCGTTACATCGGTAAATACCTTACGTTACTCGAAGTCCTAAGATAATACATTCCCATAAGTTTATGCTTGTAAGAAATAACTTAGTAAATTAATGGGAAGGCTCGATTCTCTAAAAGGTGTTAAAATTTGTTGCTTAATTTAATAATCCTTCATTGAGACATTTATTTATGCGACGTATTTGCACATTTCTGCCAATGGCAATATCGTAAAGAATTTTATTACTTTTCTCTGTAGATCTGAATTTCTCGAACTCTTTAACATTTATTTCAATACACATTTATATGTGTGTGTGTGTGTATGTGTGTGTGTATATATATATGCATGTGTGTGTGTATATATTATATGTTTCTCCCTATAACAAGTTTCATTGCGCACCGTAGTTAATGCATAAATCTTAACATTACTCGGTATTAATTCGTGGCTGATTTTTCGTTTATGGCACTCGGTTGATATTATAATTTCAAAACATAGTTGTTAAAACATAATACAGTGGGATGACTTTTTCTCTGTTAAATTCGCTTCAAAAGTTAGCTACCGTGATATAACGAATTCCACGTGGAAGAAAAGAGGAGAATAATAACTAAGAGGAAACATTCATCAGTCGGCATCACAAAAATAAAAACAACAAACCGTTACTTATACAGTTCGCCGGAATGCTCGATTAAACAAGTTTTTTACTACTGTGGGTAAAGTACAGGACATCTTTTATGATGAGTAAGATTTCGGCCGATTGAAGAAGGGAATCACCTACTTGTACTTTCTATTTGACTATTCGTTCTATATTCAGGTGGAAATGAAAGTGTCGCCGATCATCCGAGCTAAAAAAAGCGTCATTCCAGGCAATTCCGGTTCTCTCTCTCTCTCTCTCTCTCTCTCTCTCTCTATCTCTCTCTATATATTTCTCTCTCTCTCTCTTTCTATATATATATATGTAAATATATGTCTCATTTTTACTGGCTTAGCGGAGCTGTCGTTATGCTTTTCTTTTACTCGATCATTTGCGTCAGAGTCGGTCGAAAATCAGTACGCGTAAGGTGGACAATCAAGTACAGAGTCGCCGGCAATTACTTTCTATCCTCCTCTAAACTGCTTGAGCATTTTAAAGAGGCGCGGTGTACGCGCATACAAGCGGTTGACCTAACGGTGAAATCCGACAAGCTCGATCGTTCCCTCGCTCTCTTTCATTTCTCAACACGTGCACCGGAGCTCGGGCTCCACGATTTTTCCTCGCTCCACATCCATCCCCCACTGGCACAGACCAATTTTCTCTCATTAGCATAGCCAAACGGGGACGCCTCCCCCCGTTGTGCACTTCCGTCCTGGAGTTTCGCCTCCAGGCACGAGTCGTGCTTTCTTCTGGGGACACATCGACACTGGGGACCGATCGGGCGAGGGCGGGGACGGGGCCTCGGCTTTTACCCCGGCCGAGCACCTCGTCCCGCGAACTCCGGCCACGGGGTACGGGGGAGTAGGGTCCCGGGGGATATCCATCGCCGCGACCTGATTATGGGCCGCGCGGGACTTTCCAGTCCGGCGCAGACGAGAAGTACGCGAGCGCCATACGAAATGAAAACAAAACCTCCTGGGCGCGCACGTGAGCCGAGGACTTCGCGCGATCGCTCATGCCGATTCCAGGAGGAGGCCGTGGCCGGGGTACGTGCCATCCGGCCGACTAATCCTCGCTGGCATCCGCCGAGCTTCCCAACCCCAATTGGTCCCACGGCCAGCCCCGGGCCCCCCTCGGGCGGGAGCTTGCAAAACCGCGCGCGCGCGCCCGTTCACAATTGAACTCACCAGCTGGTCGCTGCTCCTCTCCCTCTCTCCCTCGCCCACTGTTTATCTTTCGTTCTCTCTCTTTCTTTTTCTCTCTCAATATCTCTCTATCTCCCTCACTCTCCCTGTCTCTCTCTCCCGCTCTCTGTCCCGCTCTCTCTCCCGCTCTCTCTCCCGCTCCTCCCTGCTGAGCACAGCTGTAAGGGCAGCAGAAGACCTCAGCCAACCGATCTCATGGTGCGGCGCCGAGGCGAGGCCACGCTGACTCTCCCCTGTCGCGCTTGCGGTCTTACTCCCTGAGTGGCTGGGCCCTTCGGCGAAGTCACGGGTGCCGGAGGCCGAGTCCTTCGGAGAGGAGTCGTGGAGGTGCGTCGGGACGCGCGACCGAACGCGGCGATCGGCCAGGTGAAAGCCGAGGAGAACGACTGCCGAGTCTATCCGCGAGCCATCCGAGCAACTCCTGCCGCACGTCGTCACTCTCCCTCTCTCTCTTCCCTTCGATTTCTCTCTCTCTATCTTATATTTTGAGACGCTGGTGCACAGCGACTGGAGGAGCGAGCTGGAAGACAAGTCAGAAGGAGAGGCGCGTATAAAAGTCCCCTTCCAACGTGGAGGGCCGCCGGCTTATATTCGTGTTTACTTTCACCGTGGATACGCCAAGTGCGAGAGAGAGAGAGAGATCGAGAGAGAGAGAGAGAGATCAAGAGAGATCGAGAGAGAGAGAGAAAGAGAGAGAGGTGCCGCGGAGGAGGAGTAGAAGGAGGAAGAGGTATTACGCGCGGTAAGACTCGAATGGGCCCAGAGAATACGCTGGGCCACCAAAGCTGAACCAAGATCGTCGTGGTTCAAAGTTCGCGCTGCAGCCTTTCGTAGGTGTACTCAATGAGAGGAGAGTCAGACTCGATATTGGCGGCTGAACTCGAAAGGTGGCTAGTGAAAACTGCGTCTACGACTTGCTTCCGACTGCCCGTTTCCTACATCTCCTATGCAAAGTGTAACGCTTAAGCTGCGAAAACTGCGGCTTTCATTTGTTATCATCTTTTTTTATCCGCATCGCTGATTTTATTTATTCCCCGCAAACATTTCTTAATCTTAATACAATTTGTAAAAATCGTACGTTGCCGTTTTAACTTCGTTCCTGTAACCTCGATAACGGATTGATTTGCTTGTCAAAAATACCATTACTGCATGATGAATGTACGTAAAATTTGAAAATTTCGAGTTTCGTAATATATCTTACCATCTAGAAATCAATAACGTCAACAAGCTAAATGGATTCTAATTAAACGGTTTCGATAATTTATTATATAAATTTATTCGATATAAAAATTAGTGTTTTCATACGCCAAAAGTAATGTAAATTATTTAATTTTATCAATTAAATAAATAAAATATATGTATAAGTGCCACAAAACTATTAATCATATATATATATATATATATATATATATATATATATATATCTAAATCTATTATACAGTTCTAATTATACATTTAAATAAGAGGCTTTTCAAATTTTTCAGATTTTAATTATTTATTCAACTTTATATTCTGTATAAAATTACTTTTATCATAATTAGGATTACCTTAGATTAGATATTTTTTTTTAATAATTTATGATTCAAACGTATTTAGAATAAATGTAATCATTTAGAATAGCTATAATATATTATATGAAAAGCACGTTAGAAAATTATGTATGGCTAGATATTACATAAATTAATATAATAGTATATTGCATAAGATTGATGTAATATTAGTTGATATAATTCAGAACTTTTGCAGTACAAATTAAAATTGTTCTTAATTTTTTTAAGAATTATTCAATACTGAGAGTCCCGAGGTATGTTATTTTTATTTCACTATTCATAAGTATGAATTAGCTACAAACATCATATTTTCAATTTTAAAAAAAAGCAAAATGTCTTACATTTATTATCCATGATTAAGGTTACTAAACTTCATAATGACATACATCAAATTTCGACGTGTACAAGTGAATCTTTTAAAAAAATATTTTTGATTAATATTAGTGGATTATCACAAATTAAGTGCCTATAATCTCTTAATTTTTTTAATATGAATACCTTACAAATGAAATGAAAATAACGATATTTTAATTTTAAATGAAATATAGTAAAACTTCTTTATATTTATAAAGAAGAACGTCAAACATAGTCGACGATCAATCAAAATAAAGGTAAATATTCATTTCATAAGGATTCTCCATTTCCTTTATTTAAAATTCATTCGAAAGTAAAATATTAATATATTTTATTTCTGTACAGCTAAATTAAGGTTTCATTTTAAAGAAATTCGGGAAAATAACAATTATAATGGTAGTTTAAATTTTTTTGCTTTGCCCCGAAGCATTGAATAAAAACAACAAAATTTAAAACGGAAATCTACTTGAGAGTATTTTGAAAGATAAGATTTATTTTATAGTAATGTAAAATAATTAAGTAGCAAAGTATTAAACAGATGATTTTTATTTTATTTTGAATAAATTTGCAGAAACCGTTTTTCTCCACTGTTTTGTCAAAATAAAATTTAAATGCTTAAAAAACAAAAACTTCACTAAATCTTAATTGAATTTCAATTTTCAATTGTATTAAAAATTTAAAAAATGAATTAATATTTCACAAAATATATATGTATTTATATTTTATCCAGTATATTGAGTAAATATAAAAGTGCAATTACTTTCAATCTTTTTTTTTCATGAATCACGTATTATTTTGCATTTTAACAATTAATAATCCGATACTATCAAAATATTTCACACCAGTAAAAAATCTGTTTAATCATGTATCGGGATATATAAATTTCACACTTGAAGCGATTCTTCCATTATGTTATATGTATATTAATCAATGATATGGGCTACTATTTATAGGCGATATGAAAAATACATAAATTTCATTTTCCAGTCATTTATAGAGACACGATGAAGAAATATTCGTTGCCGAATACTCCGCTCAGACATGATATTTCAAATTTCTACGAGCATTATCTAATATTAGCTTAAAAAAGTTTCTTTAAATGCCGAAGATTCTATTTTATAAATTATTCATTAATTATATTTGTTATTTAAGAATAATACCAAACAGACTTACGACTTTAATATTACCAGCTATCGATCTTGGGCATTAAAATTTTAATAAACATATTCCGGAGACTAAATGAAATGCCTTTAGCTTTATGTAGGATGATAGCAGCTGTATATTTCTAATTCTGACACCGCTGAATACATTCACAATCAATTACTTTTAAATGTCTTATAAAATTTACAAACTTTTTATTAGCTCGCTAAAATTAAAGGATGTCGCAATCGTTATTAATAAAGATACGATTGAGTGATTTGTATTAAATTTTTTATTTCTTAAGTATACTTGCTTAAAATTTAAAAATCACATTAACCTACTTGTACTAGATTTCAGTCTCAGTACGCGAATGATACAGGAGCTAAATCCGATAAAAACTTGTTTTGTAAAACGTCACGTTATTTTTATGCTATACAATTACAGTATACTTTTTCTCTATTCATAATGATTATTAAGTCGTATTTCACAGTAATGTCTAAAGGATGAATTAAACATTCTACATTCTACAGATTTTAATTACGAAAAATTTCCAAATATTGTTAAGCTGTTTCTCGAATTCTCACCCTGACGCTCAAACGTCCGACTGTTGCTTCTGCTGCTCGGGTATTCGATACACTAATTGGATCGATGGCGAAAATTCCTATTATTGTCTTCTTTTCGTGGCCTTCATTCTCATCTCCTGAATGAAACGAGAAAGAATCCTTTTGAAAGTAAGGGACATTCCTGTATGCCGGCTAACGATATTTCTTTGTAATCGGCCTATAACGAAATACGCCTGCGCATGTCGTTGACCCGTTCACTACAAGTCTACGTTTCGGAATAAGTTATTGTACAACATATACGGCGAAATTAAATATATCCTCACGCGCAACACCTGAATGCCAAACAACGGCTGCATTTTTGCGTTTATTTGAAATTCGTATTTACAATGCGAAGGTTATCATCGATGATCAACGCTGCAGGCCTTCGATTAATATATTGGTACAAGCACTGAATTTTATTGTATGCTAAGAAATAAACAGGGCATCTACAACCATTTGATCAATTTATGGCTTTATACAAATTAAAAATTTTCCAATACAAGTATTGTGAATTTTAAAGCTTGACGTTGCTTATTTCTAAAGTACGAGGTGTGTTTTGTGTTATTTTCTTAGATCTGTATTGCGCTGTTTCAATTTGATAAGCCTTAACATTTTTCGTGTAACATGCTAATGAAAAGCACATTTGTGATGTAATTAATTTGCGTAATCAGTTAAATGTATGCTTATCTTTTCTTTATTGAATAATAACGCATATATTATTTGCACCAAAAAATATAGCAAATATAGAAAGATATTTAATTGTCTCGATTATAGGGAATGTTTATAATGCTTAAGCGCGGGCCATTTTGGATAAAGGTGTACAAAAATATGAAAAAATAATTACCATTTGTGAGATTTCAGTAAATATGATGTTATTCTTGAAGAAAAATTCTAAGCTTGAGTTTTTCATAAGATAGTCTAATTTTGAAATAAATAAATTAAAAACAAGATTTCGACTTATTTTAAATGTATGCAAAATAATGTAGACACGTGACATAATATTATAATTTTTAAAATCACACATAGAGATATGTATATTCGTATATATATATATATATATATATATGTATATATATAGATGGATAGATATTCGTAAATTTCTATCTTAAGAATTTTTATAATTTATGCTTGAATCCCACGGATTTGCTTGGCGTTTGACGTACCCCAACGATTAGATAAACCGGAAATCAAAGAATGAAAATATTACAGTAATTCAATAACAATTGCGAAATGAAATAAGAAAGCCAACTCCATATTAAATCGTGCCAGATTTTCCTTTAGAAGGGGGTTACACGCGGTTGTATATCGGTTTCACTTTCCAATAAAAAGCCCAGACCCGCGCATTACTTCATTCTATTTTTAACAAAGTAAGTGATCTACAAAAGTTACACTCTTGCCCACGCGCGCATTATCCGCACTCGAAGTGTGCTCGTGGCAGGGCCCGACATCCTCCAGCTCGGCAGGCCTTTTGATAAATGAAGGATCTCTTCTCAATAAGGAGGTCAATGTTTACGACCCCCACGATCGCTATCGTCGCTCCGAAACCGGTATTTTTTTGCGGCTCATCGTCCGCAGCGTTGGACGCAGTCCCTGTGGCGTAATTAACTGTGCCACGGCTGACGAGCGTTAGAGGATCGTCGCCCTCGGAAATTGGCCACCGGCTTCCATTCGCACGACCCGGACTTGGAGCCGAATATCAGCCCGCGATATCTCATTACCGCTATAATACGAGTATTGCACATTTCCCACAGTGACACGTGAGTTGCACAATTTCCGCTCGTACCAGTGCACACTTAAATCCGTAAGACGTCCACCTGGAATCTGAGCCTTGGCGATAACTTCAAATATTCGACCGCGAAATTGTCCTCGGGCATTTTCTTGTGCAACCCCCCCCCCCCACCCCCAACACTGTCAAAATTCCTCCTTTGTGAGTCGGATCCTGGCACCGAAATACCGGATTGCTCCTGACTTTTACTCGGAAAATATTCATTAATAAGTTTATTTTTTTAATGCCAATAATAAGTACTTAGTGAAATGTCAGGCACGTTAAAAAATTACAAGAGCAAGTATGTCGAGAAAGTAGAGAGTAACATTAATTTTACAAGCCATTTGTAACGGCCAAAACTGTTTTTAACGTTATGCCTTAATTTAAAAGAAATTTCAAAAATATTAAAATTAATGAATTTTTCAGCCTATTTGCTACGTATACTAATACGAGTTTACAAGAATTTATGAATTTAGCAAAAAACACGTTACAAACTAGAATATATTTCACAAGGTTCGAACCTATAATTAAGAATTTCTTTAATAAGCTCATTTTATACACAATATTCATTCACAATATTCTGAATTTTACGTTATAAAAGACACGTACGTTTAAATAATATTTTTTAAATTAACATTACATTAAATTTATATAATAATGGGAATTAACATTGAACGGACTTTAATTAACCCTTGCGAATCTCAAGAACTATTGCACATCTGATGCTTTTAAAAAAGCTTAAAAGATTAAAAAATAATAAATCTCAAGATATATATTATTGGCTCTTTGGTACGTGTATGTAAAAAATTAAAAACTTTTTAATAGCAAATACAAATTTTCATTAAATTAAGAAAAGTAAATATAATATAATATTATTGCATTATTATCCAATGCCATAGCTAACAACTCATCGATAATTAACTAATACCTATAGCTTCAATTCATTCTTACCGGTCAGATTATAAAGTAAAAAATATTTAAGATAATTGTCGAAAATTTTCATTAATAAAAGCTTGAATTGTTTTAAAAATTTAATAATTAATAACACAATGGAAGAAAAATAAAACTACTTTTGTAAGGTATACAATATCGATTTTAAAGGGCTAACTTAAATATCTGTGCATATTGATTTAAATAGAAACTTTGTCTTGTATAAAATAAAATAACCGTCCCGTAAAAGATTTTATAATACTATTAATATATTAAACATTTAAAATTACACCTTCAATCGCATATTGACTGAAATGTTGCTTTAATTTTCTCATTTTTGTTTAATTGTATTAAATTGTTTAACAACTGTTGTACAATTGTCATTTAAAAAATATAATTATTCTTAATTAAGGCATAATAAAATGTATTAATAAATACGTTTTGCTTAGAAACTCTTGATAAGAAAAATAATGTTCAAGATGTACATATTGTTCATTAAAAAAGATAGAAAATTTTTTTAATAGATTCTTTAAAATGTGATAAATATAGTTTTATCTGTGATTAAGGAAATAATTAATAAAAGTGTCTAATTTCGAAAGTTTTACAAGTGTTTTGTAAATAATAAATTTCAATTTTAAATGTAGGTCCTTGGTCTAAATAATCTTGATTATATTTTGGAATACATCATCTGTATATTCAGAGAAAAGAGGCAAAGGTAATTATTATCAAACAAGTTTACTTTTACTATGAAATTGATTCTGCCCTCAAACAGTTAAAGCAATTCGTTTCGGAATTAAAAAATTCTACTTTAGGATCGTAGAGCAATGTGAGCGCTGGCAATAAACGTCTTAATACAATAAAATGAGATAATGATGTCGAGATTTCGAGAATAAAATTCATTACGCGAAACCGTTACTAGAAGTGAAGCAATAAAAATAAATAGAAAATATATTGAGATTGGTTGGGGGGAAAAAAAAGAAGAAACGTGATCGATGAATTCTACGTAAAAAATTTTTTAATTTGCATAATTAAAAAACATTGGAAAGCATTTAATTTCTACATTGTTTACAATACGATCCAATTGATAATAACAATGTTTAATCTGGTAAAAATTTCTCGATCGACCGATATAATAGTAATTTTTTAAGAAAACGGCACGCATCAGTTTCAACTGGCAGGAACGGTTATGATTGCGCTGATTTTGACGAGAGAGAGAGAAAAAAATACATGCCTCCTGCGTGCGCGCGCGTGTATCAAAGAGTCAAATCAATTATTTTCGCCCGCAGCCTAGAAGGCCCTGATCGAGCACCACTACAGCGGGGGCCCATTATCGACATGACTTATTTAAAATAGACCCACCGGTGGCGGTAAGTATAAATAACGCTGAATAAGTATAAATATATATGTGTGCATAGGTATGTATATATATATATATATATATAACGGCTCCTGCCGATACGGGGAACGAAACTCGGTCCCCGGCCGAGGATGGCTTCGCGCTCAATTACAGGGTCGCGCGCGCGCGCGGCACCTGCGCCAATGATTCCCGACTCTCTCGACTCCGGGATGTCTGATCGATGATCTGGGAAATTCTTCATTCGCGTCGACGTGCACAGAATCCGCCGCCTGATAAGATCTCATCTCAGCGCTGGCCATCTGCGAGTCCGGAGATTTATATTCCCTCGATTGTGTGCGCGCTTCGTGTGCGCCTCGTGTGCGCTTCCTGTGAGCCTCGTGTGCGCCTCGTGTGCACTGGAAATCCAAAGTCCGAGCGACCGCGGGATTCCGTAATGCGGCTAATGAAATTGAATTATTTGTTTTGAGGAAGAACGTTGCATCCTCGGCATGCCTTTTCATGAAGTTGAGACAATGCAGCTTCTTGCAAACTTCAATTACATTTATTTAATTTACAAATAGTTCACAATCTAATAGTATTATTATACGCATAACATCGCTACGCTATAGTAACAAACAAAAATTACTTTATATACAACGTTTATTAAACAGATATAACGATACCGCATTACAATTGATTAATATCCTTACGATGTAAACGTAGATTTCGTGATTATTAATAATGATGATAATGATGATGATGATGATGATTATGATAAGTTTTGTTTATGAAATTTACCCAATGAACGATAATGTCCTAAACTGCTTTGTAATTTTCTTATTGGTTCATTTTCCACTATATCGGCAAAGAAACATTTATAATTAATTACTTACCATGTTATTTTCGTCTTATTTGTAAAAACTTTTTTTACTTTCTTTAAATAGTGTTATTTATTTTTTATGCAATACGCATTACACATCATAAACTTTTTCTTTCAATACACATGTAAACATCCTCAATTTCATACCAGTCACATAGAATTTTATTTATAAGTAGCCCTTTAAATATATCTTATCTGTAGTTGGAAAATTCATCCTTAAATATATAAGGACTTACAATGTATCTCTTATTAATAGCACATACGTAATTATATAGTATGGTAAATCTTATTTTCCGTAGAAAATTTTTATGGATATGATTTTTAAAATTATTATATTATATATAAACTTATTTACAATGTTAAATTATATAGAATAGATGTCTATTGAGTAATATTTTTTTCTCTGCAATTGGAATTTTATATGAGTTCGAAAATTACATTACACTATTTTACAATACAATTTAAAATTTAACAACATGCGTAAACATCAGTCCCTTAAAAAATTACTTAAGGAACTATTGTTTTTAAGTGAAGCCCTATGCTAATAAACACAATGAATCGATAAAATGAATACTGAATAAGTAAACAAATTAAGTACAACTTGATCCACAAAAATATTGACTAATATATTTTTTATACTACAATCAACAATATTTAAACAAAAATGTTTAGATAAAATTTTGTTTTCATAGAAAATGCGAGATCTATGTGATTCTTATCACAATTGTAATATTGTAAATTAAAAAAAATCTGAACTACAATAATAAAGTACATTAACAAAATGAAAAATAATACTTTCAAAAAATAATTTTAAAATATTCCCTTAATAAAACTTATGCATTCAAATATAATTAAATAAAATTCAATGTTACAAATGTTAACATAAATAGTATTCGAAATTGCATACTTCATTTTAACTATTCTACGAAATTATTTAATAGATTTAAATATTTCTCGTATAAAATATTTAAGGCGATGAAGAATTCACAATATCTGAGTATTAAAAATTATTCACACTTCAAAGTTTGTATGAGAGTTCAATATCACTTCAGGCATTATTTCGACGATCCTAAAGTGCCATCCGGAACCTATTTTATCGGCGCTTCGATTTATTCAACATTATTGCACAGTTGGTATTCTAAAAAAGTTGCACTCGTGGATAAAAATTTAATTTGAAGTTGAGCAATAACCCTACATTTCAATTAATATACATTATTAAATTACAATTTAATCGAACATTCGATTCAATCGATTGTTCATCTTTTATAAAAAAAAAAAAAAAAAAAAAAAAAAAATATTAATCAATTAGCCCCTGTACAGTAAGTTAATGTAGAAAAGCGGTAAAAATATTCAGTACATCTAGACATTACAAGTATAAAAATTAATATATATTTTTAATCATTTGAATTTAATATTTAACAGCAAGTTAATTATTAGCTCATTATCCACTCAATGATTCTTTTTTATTAGTTTCGGCTTCTCTACTCAAAGGCGATGTATTGTAATTACCGTTCGATTTGACCAATTAGCATTAAAATTAAAAAAATAGTTAGCGGAAACGAATTAAGGTTGAAGTCAGCTGTTTTTCTTAGCCAGTAAGCGAACTTGTAATCAATGGGATAATCACTTTGTGCGCGGGAAATATTTCGAAGGGAGTGGGGTGGGGTGGATATCGTATCGTACGATGTTTCACAAGAGATCGCTTTGAGAATTGACATCTCATTTTTCATTGAGCTGACTGACAACTAGATACCCGATCTGAATTTCTCCGCTAGTAGCCGCGAGGCCGCGTACGGAGCCCAAGTCGAGAGCACACGCCTCCAATTTTAATAAATAAGCTCGGACTCGAGGCAACGCCTGCGGAGGTGTGGGTGTGCGTACGCGTTCTCAAACACGAGATAGCCCCGTTTTCTTTGTAGTTAATGCAATCGAAAGGCTGCGGGCGGGAGTCGTTGCTGCAGGGTAACGCGATACAGGAAGAATTCGGCCGAGGTGAGAAACACGATCGGGGAGGCTACGGGAGAGCCCCTCAGGAATCGCGGCGGAGAATTACTGGCCGAGGAGAGCGCGAAAAGCCGAAGAGATAAAGGCCCCCCAATAGCGGAGATTTCTATTCTCAACGGCGACCTGGCGACTGGTCCCTTGTGTAAGCTGGCGCTCGATAAAGGCCCATCGACTCGGGCGCGATATCGAGCGAGCGCCTTCGCTCTCCCCTTGATAAATCAACGTCCCGAGTAGACCGCGAGTCGTTGCCGAGGACGAGTGGCGCGGGACCCGATAAAAAGGTACCACTTAGTGCGTTTAAACCCCATTACGGGCCTGGCCTCGGTGTCCAGAGCGTTCAGGCGCGGACGGGCAGAGTCATCAAAATTTACCTTCCGGCACTCGTCGGGGCCTCCTCTCGCTATAAACGGCCACGGCATTGATGCGTTATGACGCTGACGCTGGACGGATAAGTGGGCCCCATTGACGCGTGATTAAAACGCGGCCCTCGACGCCAATCTTCAATTTCCTCAGCCGCGTATCTCGAGACCATCGCCGATCACCCCGAGGATCGCGCGCCCGACGTGTTTTACCGTTTAATTTTTTCCCCTTTGTTTCCTTTGCTCACCTCGACTCCGTTAATTATTGTTTCAAGATACCCGTACTTGAGACTCGGCTCGAAATTCAATTCAATTCAATTGAAAGGGAATCATTTATTTATAGACCTTAAGCCGACTTCAAGTCCAATAGCTGTAAAGTCATTGTGTTAATTTCTTTTAGCTTTCTTTTCGTCTTGCGCTTCACTGTTATAACGTATTTTTTATGATTTACAGATAACCTTGGGATATGGCTAAAAGTCACCCAATAAGTATCTCGAATGTAAATCTTTAAGATTTTAGATACTGTTACGTCTCTCCCATTATTTTACTTCGCGTTAAAATAACTATACAAGTATTGATTTTAACATTGTGTACAATTATATTCGGTAGGCAACAGCAAGAAAGTTACAAAGTTACTGATTATCTTTAGGTATGCGTTCGAATGTATAAACTAGATTAACGCTCACATTCAAAAATGAGAAAGTTAAGGAAGCTTAAGATTTCCGTATCAGCGGCGTCAGTTAGATTTTACATAATGTTATGTATAACGTTGAATATATATATATATATAATTTCATAATGCAAAAGTCTTATCGTAAATTTAAACACTTGTAATGTCTTTATCATGTAAATTTATTATAAATAAAACATAATTAAAAAAATTAAAGAAAAAAATCCAACAAAATAATTAAGTTAAATGTACGAGTAAATTATTATGCGGGAATACGATTAAAAATAATAAGCTTAAATAAATTAAGATCACTTGAGAAATGTACATTAAAATTTTTGGTGAAATGATACATGGTAAATAATACGTTTTGAAGAATGAGAGGCAAAATAGATGAAATTGAGAAATGATAAAAAAACGCGAAATGAATATTTGAAAGAAATTAAAAAAAAATAAATGAATAATAAATTATATTAAGACAAATAAATGCAAACGAATACTTTATGATAGAAAAATATTTTCAATATTGCGTAAAGTATTATTAATAAAAAAAATAAAAGACAGATAATATACAATAAAGAGGATAAGAATAATTGTATATAAAGAAAATTATTTATAAACTAGTTCATAACGATTCGACGATCGCTTTGAAACACGGTAAAAAAATTACTGGCCGTAATTTATAAAAGATGACGACGAGCCCGAAATTTGTATGGCATACAAATTGTTTAAATGCTCTCCCCCAATCTTAAAGAAGAATAATGCTTAAAATCAGTTTTATACAAAGTTATTAAAAACAGCTATAAAAGAATACTGAAGTGCAATTTTTTAGACTAATAACAACGATGCGAGCTTACAAATCGAAAGGTCGGTAAAATCGGACTTTGGCATTTACTTAGCTTTGCTATTGATGATCTTTCGTCAAGTTCAGAGAGTCTCCAGAGTCGATTTGGTGTTGATGCTGCTGCTGCTGCTGCTGCTGCTTCTTCGTCGACATATCAAGCATTGTGCCAAAATCGGGCTTAGAATTCAATATAGATACGTCGTCGGTACCGGAGAAGCTGCTCGACGTGTCCATGGGCTCCAGCGACTTCTTTTTCTCAGTAGACGAGAAATCCTCGAGGCTCGCGTTGGTTATGCGACTGGATTCGTTGGGCGCGGGCGAAGAGGCCGTCGGAGGCTTGAACGGCGCTGTGATGTCGGGAAAGTCGCTCGATCTTCTCTCGCCGCTCTCGGATGGGTCCGATATACTTTTGCTGAGCGGCCCGAACAAACTCGCGATATTGCGTACGTAAGCCGAGGAGGAGGCGGCTTTTGTGAAGTCGTTCAACGAAAATCCAGTCAACTTGGCGAGCTCGGTCGGCGAAAAGCTCGTTAATTTCGAAAGGTCCGGAAACTTCATTGGCTGCGTCAAATCAGCCAGTGGATAATCACTTCGACCCTTCATTGATTCTATCTTAGTAAAATCCGTTGGACTGTACTCGTATTCGTTCTTTGCGTTCTTCAAGGAAACCGTCAGCTCCCCAGTGCGGAAGGTGGGGATGCTCTCGGGGGTATTTAATATGTGCGAGGGCTGCTTCGAAGGAGTAGAATCTTTGATGTGATTGTTACTCTCGGACGTATTGTCTTGCTGGTGCTGCTGCTGCATCGCGTAAGCCTTCTGAACGGCCGAGATTGAATTTTCTGGCTTGAAGTTGACGGGCGTGAGGAAGACGTTGGCCGCTGGTGCTATTCCAGTTGCTTGCAAGATCGGGTCGTTTATTAAAGGAAATTTCATGTTCACGAACGGCGAATCGGAACCGTCATCGTAGCCAGGTGCAATCATTTCCTTTATCAGATCCCAGTAGGAGCCATTTGTTCTATTATTACGTCCTGGAAGCTTTGATGCTAGGGAGTTCTGAAATATTATTTACGCACATTGAACATATTATATTGGGAAATAATAATTAATATTTTCAAATGAAATTTCTACGATTAACACATTGCTTTATATGAATTTTTCAAAACATTTTAAGCAAACATTTATTGCAACCTATTAGTTTAAAGTATAGTAATAGGTGTACTAAGTACCTTTAATCTTTCTAGATATGTCATGTTACCATTAAATTTGGAAGTAAAGTCAATACCTCCTTCAAATTTATAGTACTCGATACACTTTTTCTGAAAAATACCAAACTTTAATTTAGAAATGGCTTTATTATAACGGATATTGTTTAAATTAATAATATTAAATTACAATTTCTTCTAGTGCATCCTGCGAAATATATTGCTCTTGTGTCAAAGTGTAACTAAGAAGCATTGGTCTTGGATACTCGTGTGGTCTATTTTCAGGTGGTGGTAACGACCAAAAGACATTAAAATTTGATTCATAACAGTTTGCATCTGTATTGTAAGGGGCTGAAATAGATATTAATACATTTGGATATAATCGTAAATAAATTGCAGGCTTAAGAACTTTTTCAAAAGTTAGGTAGAATATTTTAATCGACTATTTAATATTAGAAAATTCCTGTACTTACAGCATATAAGACCAACACAGGGAGTGTATCCGTTATCGCTTGGTCCTTTCATTTTAATTTCGTAATCGAGTTGAGCATCGACGTCTCTTAAAGATGGTGAAGCATGAGATCTAGGATGGGAATGATACCAACCAACAAGAGTCATTCTTTTCCATTCCATAGCTCTTGAGATTTCTGCCTCTACAGCTGCAGCAGCTGTTTTATCTTTTCCAGCGTATCGACAAGGGTAGGCTCCAAGAATCGACAAGTCTATTTAAAAAGATTTAATTGTTGTAAGCTATGTTCCTATATACTATGAAATTTTGGAAAATTCTTTATTGTATAAAGATTCCTAAAATATACACGAGTAAAAAAAATATATTTATAGTATCATACTATGTGCGTTAATATCCCAATGTCCTCCCAAGTATCCACAAACTTCCTTATCCGTTAGATGACAATGTAGATCGACGAGCAAAGCTGCAGTAGCAGAAATTGTTACCAAAAAAGGTTGAATCTTTCCTAAGGTGCTAAATGACGTTAATTCAACCATTGTACTCATATCCCTAAAAATATATAGTTTTTGTAAATTTTTACATTTCTTTTAAGAAAGTATTAAATTTTTATTACATACATAGCGTGGCTTCTTATTCCTAAATTTGCATGTTTAACTGGTACTCGAACAATTGGTAGAGGACTTTGAAGAATTGACTCTTTTACATTGTCTTGACTTTCTTCTATTGTAGTGATTTCACTATTAACATCAACTGCCTCCTTCTCCATTGTGAAATATTCTTTATATTAACAAAATAATATCATTTATTACAAAAATATACGATTAAAATTCTTCAATTATAATTTATGAAATACATCATAACATAGAAAAAAAAGAAAGTGAACATTTCAATAATTATTTTATAAATTGACACTTTTACTATTCAACTAACATTTGGTTGAAAATAAAAAAATTAAATTTCATTTAGAATTCACCTTATTTATTTATTCAAGTTTATACAATTATTAGTTACAGAGAGGACGCTACGTTCATTTCTGGCCCTACGGCTTTATAACTTTAATTTGCTATAGTCTCTATAGTATAGTGTCTATACTATTGACACTATAGACTATTGTAGCACTACACAAGTGTAACTATAACCTTCTTTTGACTTATAGGATAAGCATTTAAAAATTTTCTTTTACATTTTCCACCATGAGTCAGGATCAGGACTAGGACTACTAGGAGTATCATATGAATATATATATATATAAACGCATTCATACATGCATACATACATTCATGCACACACGTTCAAAAAAATAGTTGTGTTTATATTTTTTAAATGTTTTTACGGAATTTCCTTATTTTAAGGTAAAAGACCGATAGTATTTTATAAAAAAAATTTGCATTTTCTAATAATTTTAACGTTACGTCATTGAATCTCTTTTTTTAATGTTACATTTTTTAAACAAACGAAATAAAAAATAAAGAACTTAATTCAAATTCAACATACAAAATGCGCACGCATTACAATAAATAAAAAACAGTATTACATTTAAAAAAAAAATGTTTAATCGACAATAAGTTTATAACACTGTTCTTAAATATCTGTTTAAAAAATAATAATTTCCTAATTAAATATTATTTTTATTATTGATCAGATTATTAACAATATAACAGAAGTCCTTAATATTTGTAAAAAAAATTTAAGTTCCATTAATAAATTTAAAGGCAATTTTAATTTTTCTTTAAACTATTAAAATATTTAATAGAAGAAATCACTATATTACATTAACAAGAGTAATTTATATTGCAAGGATTAATTTACTTTCTCTTATTATCGAATACTTTTTTTGAAATAATGAACAGCTTTTTAGTTATAGATTTAAGTAATTATTATCGTTTGTATTGTGATTGGGAATAATACATAATTTATTGTTTTTATAGAATAAATCAGAATTTAACAGTGAGCCGTATTATGAAAATAATTTTCATATAAAAGAAAATAATGTAAAAGCAGTGCTAAAAGCACAAATTTTTAAATACAAAACTTGCAGAGTTATTTTTTGATTTTTACAAATTTATTGCGAATCATATTTTACAAACTTATTGTACATTTGATTAGATGAACATACATATTTATAATACACAGTTTAATACAAAATTTTATGACCTCATTTAACATATTCATAAAATTTTGAAAGATTGTTACAGTCAGTAATAATATCATCGTAATTTAACTATAATTAATATTACTCCTTACTTTATTAAAAAATACTTCGTTGCTGCATATTAAACAAAAACATTTTAAGGACCTTAAGTGTAAAAATATAGGAGTGTATTCGAAACTTTGAAAATGATCAAAAAAACAAACAAAATGAATCACAGCATATAACAATCGCATCTACGTGTTTTTAAACATTTCATTTAGTTTTGTTAAAAGGAAAAAAGAACATTTTGAACCGAATTGACAAGAGGGCTTGCAGCCTAAAGCCTTACAATCAGCCTACAGGACGTATGTGACTGTGTAATGATTTAATGGAAAGTTGTGCCAGTTGTGAACGTATTTACTCAACTTTAGCGCCGCCAAACATCATTCACTGACTCAACGTCCATTTGCTATTCGCAAGGGCGATTAATCGCAGACAATATTCGAATAGGATTAAACGAGTCGGGCATTGGCATTAATGGACTTAAAAGTAGGCCTGCGATTGCCATTTAACACGAGCTTACTTTTATCAATGCTTTACATCAAGATGATTAATTTATTATCGCTAAGCCTGCGCTTGAGTCTCGTGGTCGCTCGGTGTCGCCGATGTCGCCATATCCTACTTTCGGCATTTAAATAATCTACCAATCACTCGCAAGTTCAAAATTTTTAGCGCGAAATCCAGCTTCCCTTTCCCGCGAAATACGTTGCTATATTCCAATTTCGCACTTGCAACGTTTGGCCGACGATATAATTGAAAGCGAGAGTCTCAGACGCTCGTTTCGAGCACATCAGACGGTCGTGTTCGGTTCGCTTTTTCCTTGATATTTTTAATCGTGTTATCAGTAAAATTGCTCTGCAAAAATGGTAGCCAAGGGGAAGATGTTTGTTATTAAGCGCAGTAAGTGAGACTTTATTTATCTTGCAGGTTAATTTAGCATAAGCGAACTTTTAAGCTTTTATGATTTTTAACAACAGTTTTACTTTATCCGCTCATTGTAAACAATTCATTCCTACATTTAAATTATTGCAAACGTAAAATTCATTTGTCGATGTTTTATCTATGTTCGTAAATCAAAAATACTCGTTTAAAATTCGTTATTCCATTAATTTTAGTCCTATTGTCAGTATTCGTAATTATTTTATTTTTTAAGATGGTCAAAAGGAAGAAGTTCACTTTGATAAAATTACATCTAGAATCCAAAAGTTATGCTATGGCTTAGATATGGAATATGTTGATCCAGTAAGTAAAGCAGTGGAATTGAAATTCAATACTTTTATTGTTTCCTTCCCTTTATTAAGATCCAATTGAAGCGATAAATTTTTTTTTATGTAAATTAATATTGTATTTACTTTCTTATATTTCAGACTTCTATTACATTTCGCGTTATCAATGGACTTTATTCAGGAGTTACCACTGTGGAACTTGATAACTTGGCAGCTGAAACTGCTGCAACAATGACAACTAAACATGCAGATTATGCCGTATTAGCAGCAAGAATAGCAGTATCTAACTTGCATAAAGAGACTAAAAAAGTGTTTAGCGGTAATAAATTCTTTTAAAATTATTGTATTTTAGTATATTTAGAATTTTTTTAATTTGAGATTAATCTTATGTATAAAATGTTTACTTAGATGTGATGTCAGATCTATTCTTTATGTCTGATTCTATTACCGGTGAACGTACTCCAATGATAACCAAGGAATATTATAATATAATACAAAAACACAAAGATAAGATTAATTCTGCCATTATATATGATAGAGATTTTGGGTATAACTATTTTGGATTTAAGACTTTGGAACGAAGCTATTTATTGAAAATTAATGGTAAAGTGGTTGAACGCCCACAACACATGCTTATGAGGGTTGCAGTAGCCATCCATGGCGAAGACCTTGAAAAAGTTATAGAAACTTATAATTACACTTCTGAACGTTACTTTACTCATGCATCACCAACACTATTCTCTGCTTGTACTTTACGGCAACAAATGTCAAGGTAAGCTCAATTTTTGATTTAATAACATTGAGCATAAAATAATTTGCTGATTTAACGTTTATCTATTATGAAATTTAATTTCTTACGAGTAAATTTGATATTTTAGTTGTTTCCTCTTAACAATGACCGAAGATAGTATCGAAGGAATTTATGATACACTGAAAATGTGCGCTTTAGTTAGTAAATCTGCAGGAGGGATTGGCTTAAGTGTTCATACCATTAGAGCCAAGGGCACTCGAATTGCTGGCACAAATGGAATATCTAATGGCTTAGTTCCTATGATAAGAGTTTATAATAATACAGCACGTTACGTTGATCAAGGTGGGAACAAGAGACCAGGAGCTTTTGCCATATATTTGGAACCCTGGCACGCAGATGTATTTGAATTTCTTGATCTTAAAAAAAATACAGGTAAATTGGTTATTTAATATAAATTATAAAATTTAAATTCTAATTATGATTAGCTAATTAATCTGAAGAATGGGAAAAAAAAATATTGTTTAAAACTTCATTTCTTATTTGGGAGACAGTCAAAAATTTGTTAATGTTTTAATGTTTTTAAAATATAACTATAACCTTATGAATTGATTTTGCTTTTAAAAATATAGGTAAAGAGGAAAATAGAGCAAGAGAGCTGTTTTATGCGTTATGGATCCCAGATTTGTTTATGAAAAGAGTTTTGAATGACGATAAATGGAGTTTAATGTGCCCACACGAATGCCCTGGATTACCCGATGTTTGGGGAGAAGAATTTGAAAACCTGTACTTAAAGTAAGCAATTTTTATTTCATCCTTCAGATTAAATTAACATTTAAAATCAAATAAAGTGTTTAGAACGTTATGATATTAAGCTGTATTTATATGATCTATAAGAAACGTACTTTTAGATACGAGAAGGAGCAGCGTTATAAGCGACAGATTGCTGCAAGAGATTTGTGGACAGCAATCTTAATGGCCCAAGTCGAAACGGGAACTCCTTATATGCTTTACAAGGACCATTGCAATCGAAAATCTAATCAACAGAATCTTGGTACTATTAGGAGTAGTAATCTATGCACTGAGGTGGTACAATACTCTTCCCCACAGGAAGTGGCAGTGTGCAATTTAGCGTCGATCGCTGTCAATATGTTCGTTAACGTAAGCAAGAAAACATATGACTTTAAAAAGCTAAAGGAAGTTACTAAAGTCACTACTAGAAATTTAGATAAAATAATTGATCTCAATTATTATCCAATTAAAGAAGCCCAGAGGTCAAACTTCAGGCATCGTCCTATTGGTCAGTATAACTTAATACCTTTTTATTATTAATAATTCGTTTTATAAGATTTTAAATATTTTGATAGGTATCGGAATTCAGGGTTTGGCGGATGCGTTTTTGCTGATGGGTTATCCGTTTGAAAGCGAAGAAGCTCAAAAACTTAATATTCAAATTTTTGAAACTTTGTATTATGGGGCTTTAGAAGCTAGTTGTGAATTAGCCGAAGAAAAAGGAAAGTACTTAAGTTATGAAGGCTCACCAGTTAGCAAAGGGGTAGGTTACCATATTAAAATTATACTGCCATCTTGACTAAAATTGTCTTCGTTTTTATGAGAATAATAGTCAAATTTTTGTTATAAGATCAATGTACATGATTGCAGTCTTCAATAATATTCAAGTTTAATATTTTTCAAATTGAAAAAAATTTTGTAACAAATGATGCATTTTCTTTCAGATATTGCAATATGACATGTGGAATGTAACTCCGACGGATCTTTGGGATTGGGCAGCGCTAAAAGAAAAAATAGCAGTACACGGTGTTCGTAATTCACTGTTACTTGCCCCAATGCCAACAGCCTCTACGGCTCAAATACTTGGAAATAACGAATCTATCGAGCCATACACGAGCAACATTTACTCAAGGCGTGTTCTTTCAGGGGAATTCCAAGTTGTTAATCCTCATTTATTGAAAGATTTAACCGAACGGAACATTTGGGATGAAGAAATGAAAAATGAAATAATAGCCAACAATGGTTCCGTTCAGGTAAGTTTGATAATTCAGAAACTAATATTATGCATAGGTGTATGCCTCTTACAATGTGAATTGTATGCTTTAGAATATAGATCGTATCCCGGATGATTTAAAGCGTTTGTACAAAACAGTATGGGAAATTTCTCAAAAGACAATATTGAAAATGGCTGCTGATCGAGGAGCTTTCATCGATCAATCGCAGTCGCTAAATGTACATATGGCGCAGCCGACTCCCGAAAAGCTCACGTCGATGCATTTCTTTGGCTGGAATGCGGTAATTGAATTGTATTTATTTTTTAAGGAAAGTATAATAAGGCCTCTTAAAAATTTTAAATGCTCCTTAGGGCTTGAAAACTGGCATGTACTACTTGAGAACGAAGCCTGCTGCAAACGCTTTGCAATTTACTGTTGACAAATCAAAGCTTAAAAGTGCCACTTCATTGACCAATGGTAAAGTAGAAAATAATAGTATTAATACAGTGGAGGAGGAAGAAGATCCGATTCTTGTTTGCTCTCGAGAAAACCGCGAAGCTTGCATGATGTGTAGTGCTTAATGTATTTTAGTTTAAAAAGCTCAGTTATATTAATTTATAATTTTAAGACTCATTATAAACACCAAGCATAAAGTGCATCAACTTTTTACCGGCTCGTTTTTGAAGTTTTAGAATTTTAATTCAGTTTTACTGCAATTCCTATATGCCAAAAATATTTAGTACTGTATTATATAGATTATTGTACTTAATCGTGTACACTTAGTTAAATTTTTATTATATTAATAAACGAAAACATTGGACTTAATTTTAATATTTATGACGCGTGATAAGCTTTACTATTTAAAATAAAGGCGTTCAAATATTTATTGTAAATTATTGTTCATTTATTTAAAAATAAAATGAACAAAAATAAAAAAATGACAAATGCAAGACTATGTGAAAACTTTATACAATTTTACTTCATTATGAAGATACTAATATATTTATTAAATTTCATTTCGTTCATTGATTTAATTGTAACAGTTTTATAATGTGAGATCGAATTAATTAATTTTATATACATTGTACAAAAGATGTCTGAGACTATTAAAGATTTTTATTAAAAAGTGGAAAATTAGTTTTATTTACAATCCCACAGCACCACACGCACATGTTTATCATATATGGGTAAAAATTTAATAAAATTATAAATACATTCGATTAAATTAATCAATATTTACAAAAGGATTTTTAAAAATAAACAATGATTTAATTTAAAACAAAATCAAGTAATATTAAAAAATTAATATTATTTTGTTTTGATTTACATTTTCAAGAGAACGTTTTTTTTTAATATTAAATACATGAAAATTATATAAATATATTAGAAGTTTGCAAAATAAAGGTTAATTTGGTTAATTGAACCAAAATCATTTTTTAACGTATAATTAAATGCTAACTTTAAACTATAATCTTAACCATAAATATTAAATACTTAGGGCTCAAAATAAATTCGGTAAATCAAGCCTAAGGAGAATTTGATTTACGCAATTTTTTTAAATTTTATGACTTCGTAAATATTGGATAATAATGTGATATGATTGTTTAACATGCATTGTCCAAAAGTATCATATTATTGAAGCAAACATTTATTAATCAATATTTAATCACAAACATTATGATACATTGATATAACATTCCAGGATAATAGAATAAATTTTGGTAAATAACATAATTTTAAATATACAAGCATATTAAGATTATTAAGATAATCAGTCTTATTTGATTATTTTATTAATATTTAAAGAGCTGGTTTTTAGCAATTGAAGAGATTGTTAAAGTAATCAAGACCATTTTTTTATAGTGTGTCAACAAACAATATCATTTTTTATTTTACTCCTTGCAGTTATAAATTATTTATATGTGTAACATCGCACTACGTTTCTATTGCGTTTATGTATTCAAATATTCGTTTTTAAATTGAAATAATATTTATCATGTAGTTTTATTTCCTAATTTTATCTATGAATTAAATTTAAGTTTAATTTTTTTGACTATTCAGTTAGCCAAATTTATTTAAAAAAAACTTTACAATCCTAGATTAAAAAGTTATTTACAAATTGTTAAAATATAAGAATTTCATAATTTCACCAACTTATCAATTTCGTCACTTTTAACGACATTACTATTAATAATATTTACTACAAAATTATACATGTGTAAAGGTACTTTTTTATTTTAAACCAAAAATAACTTTTAAATATTAATTTAATGAAAACAAATGTTGCCTGTCAGCAAGCGTAAGCTTGTAAACGTCGCGTAAAAATCCGTTTTGCATTTCATCATGTTTGTGTTTATCTATAAATGATTCGTTGCTTGAGTCATACAATTTATCAGTCTACGATTTTACTTTCACAATTGAAATAGCCTATTTATGATGTTGAAATGCTTATTCAAGTATAGTATAATAACGTTTTATGAATGATAATTATTTTAAACAACATTGATTTATTTCATTCTTAGTTTAAACTAGTTTACTTCAAACTAAATCTCATACTAAAACACGTAACAAATTTGTTTCTTACATTATAATCTCTTAAGAATATATAATACCGTAAGTGTATCATCAGATTAAAAATTTAGTGATTCTCTAGAAAATGTAATGTCTGCCGTGCCTTTGAATTTTCAAAGATGCGGATTTTAATTTCAATTAACCGTTAGTTTTAATTCATATGTGAAATTGAAATTTACACATTCGCACTGGCAGCTCAGACTTATGTGTTTCGATTATGAAAGTGAAGAAATTCAGACGTTCAACTGTAAAACATTTTATTTATACTTGTATACATATAGTTTATTATTAAATTACATAATGATATTTTAATATAAAAAAACCTTATACAAAGTAAAACAAATTAACTTTTATTTTATTAAATAAAATATTATCTCTTGGGGCTTGTTAAAAAATTACAAAAAAAATATTAGATAAAGTTTTTCAAACAATACTAAGCATAATATGCATTGGATGGGTTCAACTTAAACAATGTACGACTTTCCTCAATAATAAATCTTTATTTAATAAGACTATTCTTTAATAAATTAATTAGAACTGATGAATTGCAGAATGCAAACGATAGAAAGCATTTTAAGGTTTTTCTGTCTCTTTATAGATGAATTGGTGCTCGATTATTTGTTTGCATATGTTCGTTATCCGAGCCTGCTCTTGAGTATGGGATTGTATTTAGTTCGATTCTTTTTACTTTCAAATTACGTCTCTTTCATTATATATATATATTCAAAAGCACAAGCGAATATACTTTTCATTATTTATATATTTTTAAATTATGGAGAGATCAATTAGTAATTAAATTATTTTTAAAAAAATCTAAACTATACAGAAGCTTAGCTTTCTTTATGTACAATTTATTCCTTTCATCAATTATATATAATATCGCATTATTCCACAAAGTAATGTGGAAATATCCAAGAATGACATTCACTTACTATAACTGAATATCTTTCACGCATGACAATTTCAATGCGACAAATAAAAACTAATATAAATAAAACTGATTAAGCATAAAAGCTATCATAAAAATTATATACGAAATTTATGCATCCATATATAATTGATTAATTAAATATAATTAAATATATTCTAAAAACTCATGTACACTATTAATTAAAATTTTTATGAATATATATTAGTTATTATAACAAAATTATACTAAGTAATGTATCACTTTTTATAAAAAAACAAAAACTTTCAATTTTTAAAAACTTGAAACATAATGCATAATGCAAAAAGTAAATCATTTTAATGTACTATTATGCCTAATAATTATCGATTTCAGATCTTTTATATTAAAATCAGCTTTGGTTGTTTTACTAAAACATTATGTAATTGAATGAATAAATTCAGTCTATATGGTTAATTAATTTTGCACTATTTAATGTCAAATTAAAAAATAAAAATGTGCTGTATAAAAAGGCCTAACACAATTACACACAACGCTTATATTATATATATATATATTATATATATTAATATATAGAAAATAAAATGAATAACTATCCGTTATAATTAATGTTAAATAATATGAGTGTAAAAATTATATAAGTGACTCGATTTAAAGCAATATAAAACTGTTAAAATACAATAATGATGTAATTTAAATTAAATATAGTTTTTTTTAAATTTCCTTAAAATATTGTACATTTAAAATCTTTGATAAAAATTAAAAACTTTCAAAATATTCACGATGATAAAGACTTTTATATATTTTTTAAATATATATCTTTGAGTACATAATGAAAATAAGATAATATTTAATAAAGAACTTGATTTAAATATTATATTTTTTATATCACAATTTAATATATAGATTACAATCACTAACTAGTTGAATATAAGTACAATAATTAGCGAGGGATAAATTTAAAAGTTGTGCGCAACATCATTTGAAAGTACTAACTGATAAATCATTTTGCTTAGAATATTAAAAATAATTTTTATTGTATAGCCACATTAAATATTATAAAACAATATAATGTATAATTTTGTAACAATAATATGTTTTTCAATTTAATATGTCTGTTTGGAAAACAATATTAAACTGTTTGAAAATAATTACTTTCTTTTATATTTATATAATGTAATAATAGATTATCTTCAGTTGATCAGCATATTAACGTAATTTCTTAAACATTGTATGAACACAATTTTGTTAATTAATGAAGTGTTTTCATTGAAATACCGTTTGTCTTAATATTTCAATTTATGAATTATATTATCGTTGTTGATGTATTTTTAATAGATACATATCAATAAATACTAATAATGCATATTTTTCATATTTATGTTACATAACTGCATTTTTTTTAATTTACAGATACTTTAAAAATGACTAGCGCACTTAATTAAATATTTTGAATAACGCAAAAAAGATATTTTTTATGATTTACAAGTATTTCATTTCGTTTTATATCAAAATGTGTATTATCAAATACACTTATTTATAACATTTTATAGCATGCTTTAATAAAAGTACTATGAATCAAATATCATCAAAAAAGAAATATTTAATATTGAACTTTGAAAAGTCTTATATGAGTTAGAATTTCAAAATTTTTGTTTTAAGACAAAATAGTGATATTAAAACGATTTTTTCTTGTTTTTTTTTTTTTTTTAATAAAAAAAATTACATGCAATGGTTGAAGCAGCTTATTTTTATGAATAATATCATCTCTTATTTAAAAAATTGATTTTTTTGATATTTTTTTATGCCTCAAAGTTCATTATATTTAAATTTTTTTAATAAATAATTTGTAATCACTTTGATTTTATAAACAATATATTAAAGAATTCATAAAATATGTCATTATGATTAATTATAAGGTTGTAACAAAGTTTCCTTAATAATGTAAAATAAAAAAACTTTGAAAATGTACCTTAAAAAATTGACTGATTGTATGAACTTTTAGTTCATTTTAAAAATTCTATCTAATCAAGTATACAATAAATATAACTAATGTTTCGCATTTTATTTGCAAAACTATTCCTTTAATAAAAATACTAGAATTAATTCATTGTTTTACAATATCGAATTCTTATTATAAAACAATTTTTAATAATATTGTTTTATTTAATTTTTTCATCTAATATTTAAAACATTCAGTAAGAAATTCATCTACGTAATACTGCGAATGGACTTTATTTCGATTTTTGTAATTTTCTGTATGTAATATTTTTACAGGGTTTAAGATGACCTACAGTCAAAAATTAGAGCTTATAATTATTTATAAAACGCGACTCCCAATTGATTGATAAAAAGCTTTTATATTTATCTCACACTAATGCAAAGACATGAATGAGCAATTTTCAATCGATTTTCGATTTTACCACGCTTATATGTAAAAATACAATTTGTTTAATTTTTTGCATGTTACTTTTTTTTAAAGATAATATTATATTTACATAAATTTAGATCATGATTTTTATTGATTGATTTATAATTGAATATAAATTCAGTACTTTGTGACCATGTGAAGAAATAAGAGTCTTAATGAATAAAAACAATTCAACATTATTGATGTTTTAAGTTTGACTTATAGACCCACCTTAAACACTTATTAAAAAAAATACTATACAAAAAATTAGGGATTTATTAGAGTAATATTTTTTCATTAATTTATTTGGAATGCCATAGTAATACTTTACTTTTCGATTTCTTGATTCATATTATTGTCTTCTCTTTATTTTTTTGGATTTTTTTATATATTACAAAACTCATAATTAATTTTATAGCTTTATGATACTTAATGATTTTGAACGAATGACGTATTATTTTGTACATAATTATTTAAATAATATAAATCAAGGTTCCAAAGTAATTGAAATTAAAAAATATACTTAAGTACTAATTTTACTAAAAATATTGTTAAATAATATAATAATTTATTAGTTTGCCTGATTAAATGTATATACTTTTGATTCAACTTTGTTATTAATGAATTTGTAACTATATAACTTTATTTATTATTTCATCCATATCACACAAAAGTCCATTCTTTATTAATCCAGCGAAACAAAAATTGCTGGAAAGTTGTAAATTATAAAAGTTTCTTCTTCAAGTGAAAAAATTTAACATTTAAAAATGATGGAATTATTATTAATGTAATACATTTCTGAACTAATTAAATAATTAAAACTAATTCCTAAGTGTCAATTAAGAATCTTGAAACACTAAACGTCATAAAAAAATGTGGTTTTAGAAATCAATTTATGTAATTTGTAATGAAAAATAAAAAAAGTAAAGTAATTCTTATTAAAAAAAATAATATTGATAACAAGGATATTCCATTATTTTCTTAGAAAATGTATCCTTATTACGTTTGAAATTAGTACCTAGTAATCATAATTTAAATTCGTTCTAAGCTTTCATTAGCCTCTCCATTAGCTGCAATTTTGTGTTTTCTATGTGGTTGATTGTACATTGTTTGCAGCGGAACATGTAATAACTCCATTATTTGAATGAAATTAGGCTCTGAAAGTTACCCAAAAAAAATCAAATTAATTATCATAAATAACAGTTTTGCTTAATATCGATATATTTTTAATTTTAATTTGATTAAAAAAACTTGTTTTTTTGATATTTCTTTTGTATTGTCAGTTCTTATAGGCAAAAATTAACTTTTTGAGATTTTTGCCATTTTCATTCAAAAGAAACATACAATTATCTAATCAAACTGTCTGTTATAATAAAAAATTATAATTTGAATACAAAATTGAATATAATTTATAATTCAAAATCTAGTAATGTATACTATTAATACTATTAATAATATTCTATTTAAAAAGATCATAAAAATGATGAAAAAAAAATTGGTTTCATGAATTTAATTGAAAATTTGATGAACCAATTTGTTATATTGCCATCTAAACTTTACAAATATTACATTAAATATTACAATTCTTAAATGATTTAGTAAAACTAATGTAACTAACCTATAAGAATAAATAAGATAGAATAATTTTGAATCGACTCTGCATAAAATATGTATTAAAATTTCTAAGTTTGATTAAATACGTTTTTCATTCTAAAGTATATACTGCAGTGTTAAAATTAAAGGAAATCTGTAGAGTAAGATAGTCACCATTTTCAGGCGTAATGTAGCCGTGTCTTATTAGAAAGTCTATGGAAACTGGAACAGATGTAGTCTTGAAGTGGGTTGACAAGACCCTCTCAAGACACTCACTAACAGGCAGTAACTCAAAAGTTTCGACCTCGCCGTCTCTATTTCTGGGCACAAAGTCCACAGGAAGTTCTAAATCATACACAAATTCTGTATTGGGGAACAATCCTCTTTCACTCTCAAAAAACAGCGAAACACAACCAGCGCTTTTCAGTTTTGTCAACAAATGATTGGGTATACCAGCTTCTTCGCCAGCCTCTTTTATTGCAGTTTCATTGATGCCAAAACCAACACTTAGTCCACCACTAACACAATTATCCCAATAGCCTGGCCATGTTTGCTTATTCGGACTTCTTTTTTGTAACCATATTGATAAACCTTTTACGGGATCCATAACATAACCATTTATGTCTACACCATATTTTCGAATTCCAAATAACGCTGAAAGATGAAACAATAAAATTAAATGAAAGCGAAACACAATTTAAAATTGTTGAGTATTTATAAAGGTAATATATAAGCAATTTAATATTATAAACATTAGCTAGCTTAAATAGGATATTATTATTTAATTTTAAATTATTCGTGAGATTATTTTAAAAATAATTATATTTACATGTTGCTGAACGATCCATTTTAAACAATGGAGGGGTATTAAATTGTGCTCTAACATCATAATACTCCTCTCGCCAACCATGCAAAGCAATAAATTTTCCACCTCCTCTCCACTCTCTAAGTACTTCATCTACCTTAGCACTTCTTTCGGTGTAGTCTCTAAAAGCTGGATTCAATTGAACATATTCTGGATGTACTTGAAAAACCTAATAAAACAATTATTCATAATGTTTTGATATAGATTAACAAACAAACAGTTTTTATGAAAGAAAAAGAAAAAAAATTAAATACTGTAGTAAAAAATAAAAATTTAAAAACCTAAATTTATAAGCTCAAATACAAAAACTTGTCTTAATATTATAATTGGATTATTTCAAGTATAAAACTTTTAATTTATTTTATCCGAGCTAATTATTTATGTATTACGCTCAATTGATGAAATAGTGCATTGCTGTTAATTTGAAGATTTAGATGTGTAAAATTATTATTTGAATTATTTATATTTAGAATGCAATTTTAATGCAGAACACAGCATAAGTGTAAAACTAAGCACTTCTCATTTATAGAGACCTGAAAATAGATTCAAACAAGTATTAAGAAATACTTGGACCTTTTTTTATTAGATATTTTAGTCATGTAGTAAAATAAATTAAACATTGATTAATGCTAAAAGTATTTTAAACACTCCCTAAAATGTACATTAAAAATGTTCAATTATTAAAATGATAATTAAAATTTTTGTCGCAACAGATCAATACAATTATTATCTAATTTTTTAAAAGAAAATCCTAATTTAGCGAATAAGAAAATGATCATTGTAGATTTTTAAAAAATTAATTTTTGAATAGAACATCAATTTTCTATTTTACCTGTGGATGATTCAAGAGCTCCTTCATCACATCAGGACGAACAAGTCCAATTTGTTGTCCATCAACAACAAAAGCTCGACAATCGCCAGCATGAAAGCCTATTGCATGGAAAAAATTTAAATAGAGCAATACTGTTTAATTTACAAAAGTATTTAAAAGATAAAGGAAAATGTAAGAAATATGAGTACAAATATATTTCTGGATTTAGGCCAAATGTTTGAAACACTTGCCTACCCGTGTCAAATTACTATTTTTACTTCCTAAAACTAGCCATCATTAGACTCAATGTATTAAGCATATCCTTTTATTGGAACTACTATTTTATTGCACATATTTACCGTACTTTATATTTAATTAATAGGATAAACAGTTTCATTTCTTTACAATTAATTGCACTTGCATGCACAATAATTTATTTCACAAGATTTTTGCTTCTGTAAATTACAAGGTATAATATATATACATATATATATTTTATTTAATTGATTCATAAGACTTTATTTATACAGCAATCAATAAAATTACGTCAAATACTGCAACAATAGCATTTTAAAAAATGCTATTATTGTTGGAATTTTCAGAAATTCATCACAATTATCATTACTGTAAATTTCATTTATCGAAGGGTAGTACGTAAGGAAGGAGGATTTCAAAAATATTTGTTTGTTTATTAGTTTGCTATTGAGATGGATAATAAAAAAAAGAAAAATTATATTTTTGTTGAAAAAAAATAATGAAAAAGTATGGAAAATGCTATTTATTTTCATGGCATAACGATGCTAATGATAATGACTTGTTTCTAAGTACTAATTATGATAGAAAGGCTAAAGTGTGTAATAACTGAGAGAGTAGTGATGTAAACAAGAATATAAAGTGTGTTCAGGATTGTGTTAAAAATGATTTTTAAAAGTGAATGAGAAACAATAAAAAAAAATTGAATTCCGTTGCTTAAGTTAAATAATTAAAAGTCTGTTGCGATTTCTTTGGTAAATAAAAAAGGATGAAGTTTTGGTAGGCGGGATTTTGATTTTCGAGGATGTAGACGAGGATGAAGACGAGGACGAGAAAGAGGACGAGGAAGAGGATGAAAGCAAAGGATGAATAATAATGTTGGCGAATGGGCGAGAGTCGAGAGGCTCGAGTGAAAAAAAAAAACAATCGGATCGAGAAACCGTCGCGAGTGTCTAAACATTGGCTAGCCATCTGTCAACTGTTCAAAACAGCAACCATAATATAAGTAGGCGACACATATGCATAAATATATCGCGGATCGGAGGAGTTAGCGATATTGTCAACGCTAGGTGCTTTTCATCGAGCCAAGTGTCCGAGGGAAATACAAAGAAAGAAGGAAGATAGAAAGGAGCAGAGTTTAAATATATATATATATATATATGTATATATGTATATATAAATGTATATATGTGTATATATATATGTATATATATATATATATATATAAATATATATGGGGGAGGGGGAGCGAGCGAGTAGGCGAGAGAGCAGAGAGACAGAGAGCCGAGTTGCATTTACGATGGACGGGCTGCGGGAACAGCTTTGGAAATGCATAACAACAACTCTTCGAAATCAATACCCCCCTCCGCGGCCTCGCCCTCGCCCAAGTTCTCGCCCCCGCCATCATCGGCCCTCGCTGCATTCGAAGGGTGCACCGTTAGGAGCTTGGATTTTCGACGGGGGATGGAGGCTCGGAGTCGAGCCCCCTGTCCGCCGATGCTTATCACTCACCTGACAAATAGAAGCAGTTGAACTTCTTAGCGAGCTTCAATAGACGTGACATCGGTTCGGTGTCTTGATTCGCCATGACTATTAGCTGTGCGTGACGTCTACAGCCGATACAACGACGTCGACTCGCGGCTCTCGGCTGAGTGACCGAGGTGTGACAGAGAGCGTGCGAGGAAAGACAGAGAGAGAGAGATCGCGAGAGCGTGCGAGGAGAGAGAGAGAGAGAGAGAGAGAGAGAGAGAGAGAGAGCGCGTGCAAAAGGAGGGAGCGCGAGTTGGTGTCAGGCTGAAAGATGGACGACGGCAAGATGGTCGAGGGGGAGGGCGGGGGGCGGGGGGGGCCGAGGAGGAGCAGAACCGAGGACGAGGACCGGGCGCGGCGACGGCGGCGGCGGCGGCGAGGAGAAAGAGTACCGCCCGAGCGGTGCACTCGCTGCGGTCGGAGAGAGTAGACGACGGCGACTCGGGGAGCGGAGCTGAGCGACGCGTGCACGGGCGCGCACGACCAGCGACTGCGGCTGGCACTCGGGGTGGAAAGGGGGCCGGCGGCTGCGGCGGGGTGGATGCACGAGCCCCGGGGGGTGGCTCGCCTCGAGGCCCGCAAGGATGGCCGAGCGCGGGACACGGAGCCGCCGCGGGCCGAGGCGAAGGGACCTTTAAAGAGCGCGGCGGAATCGGAGCTTACGATCGGAGCGAGGGGGCGGGGTCAAGGGACCGGGGGCCGACGGTCGGTCCACGGCTAACTAGAACGACCGCGACGACGACGACGACGACGACGACCAGGCGGAGGAGAGACTCCCGCGGGAGGAGGCGCTGCCGGCCGCTGCTCCCGGGGATGCCGAGAGCGAGATCCCGACGGGGACGAGGACCCGAGCGCGATCGGGTCCCGGCGGTCGTGGATTCTCGTGGATGCGGGGAGCGGCCGGCGAGCGGCTGGCGCCCGACAGCGGAAAGGGCGGAGGACGCGTGACGTCGACCTGCCCGAGTTTACCCACACGCTCGACCTATGCACGCGCGCACCGAACCCTGGCGACTCCCCTCGCGATTCTGCGCGCGAAGCCACCGCCGCCCACTTTCCTCTCTTCCTCGCTGCTCCCTCCTCCCTACGTCGCTCGGATTCGCTCCTCCGCGAGCTCCCCTTAACCCTCGGCCGGCGCCTCCTCGGCTCTCGTCGTCCTCCGAGCCTCGGGCTCCTAAACCATTGGGAACGACGATCGCCGTCGGCCAGGCTGCGCTCCTTCCCTCCCCGCCCGACGCTCGTTAGCGCTCCTCCTCCTCTCCAGGCCACACTTTCGCCTTCTCGCCCATCCTTACTATTTCGCAACGAGGCCGCGCACGCATACTCCTCCTCCTCCTCCTCCTCCTCCTGCTGCTGCTGCTGCTGCAGCGCGACCCCGTCAGAGTCGCGGCGGCTCGACGGGCTTGACCTCCTCTATCGCGATCGCGGCCGCGCCGCTTCGAGGAGCCGCTGCTTCCGCTCGATCCGAGAACTGAGGAAGAGGACGGGGGAGGTCGTGGGGCAGGTCGGGAGCGCGGCCCTCGAGGAGGGAACGAGAGCAGCTAATCGTCGATCGCGCCCTCCTCCAGCTATCGATTCGCGCGCCCTCGTTATTGCCATCGTTATCATTATGCCCCGGAGCCGCGGCTGTCGAGGTTCCGCCCTCGCGTCGCATCCTCCTCTACAGCTCGGTAGCTGCCGCGGCCTCGGGAGCCTCGCGGTCGCACTCGCCCCGGTAGGCCCTTGCGACGGGTACGGCCCGATTAAAAATAGAGCCCACTCGAGATTGCGGAGTTAGGCCGCGGCGCGCGGATTAGGCCTTAGCCGTTTTAATCCGAAATTGGCTCTTGGCAGGGATTCTCCTGCCCGTCGTCGCGCGCAATCCCTTCCGCTCGCCTTCCTCCGCGAGCCCGAGCTTTCGCCCCCGAGGAAGCGATGCTCCCGAGCGAGCTCGCGAGCCCAGCCGCGCTCTACCCACGGCTGCATTGGCACCTGCGCGCGATTCGCTCGCCGCCCGCGGGCAGCGATTTTACCGGGCTTGGATGCAGCGGCTGCGGCATCGTTGAGACCGGGTACGCGACCTCCGTGCTTAAGCAGCTCCCACGCATTTTTTTGCGGAATTTAAACTGAACTTAATTTTCTCCCGCTACGGGACGCTGGTGTTAATCACCGAGACCGCGTGCCTTTTTACGAACTGCTGCTATGCTCCTACTCCTACTGGCTACAAGCAAGCTATTGATGCTATTGTAGCTCGCGAGCTCGTAGTAGCTGAAGAGTCTCGAGGAAGCCAAGACGCTCCCCAGGCCAGTTATGCCAATTACTTCAATTAGCTTATTATTTTAATTAGCCGGTAATTAATTGCTCAAACATGTCTGACGATTCCGAGTCGGAATATGCAACCTCGGACGAAGAAGTAAGTTCGGCATCATGAATATTATGCTCGATAATCTATCGAAAAATAATAACCTTAAACTTTCACGTGCTCTTTAGTTGCAAGAATCCTTTCGAAAGGGATTATTGAAGCCGGGATTGAATGTTGTCGAGGAGCGGAAAAAAATACCTAATAACAATGTTGTAAGTTAATCGAGTATAATCAATTTTTGCAATTATTCGTAATAATAATGTTTACTTAACCTAATTTTTTAACTACTGTACGTCATTTTTAGGCGTCTTGTTTTTAACTTATATACTCCCTTCCCCGTCACGCAAATATATATATATATATATGCACGTATGTTTATTTACTTAGATATTGCTTTTAGGCTGGCATTAATAAAAAGTTAAAAGAGATAGAACAAAATTTTCCATGGATTGAAAAGCTCGTTTTAACTAATGCCCCGGCACCATTAGCTCCGGAATTGGCTCTTCAAATGCACGAACAAGAAGATCGTCGCAGCAGACAATTGAAGGGAAATAAAAAGTTACCTCAATTCAGTCCATCCGAAGATCCAGTTTTAAATGACTTTAAAAGGGAGACTTTATTCCACAGACAAGCGCAAAGTGCTGTTATTGAAGGCATAGCCAGGCTAAAGTCACTCAAAGTCCTTACGAAGCGACCGGATGATTTTTTTGCCGAAATGGCTAAGACAGACGAACATATGCAAAAAGTTAAAGAAAATCTTGTAAAGAAACAAACACAAGTGAAAAATTCAGAGAAAATTAGGCAGATGAGAGTACAACGCAAAGTTGCCAAGCATTTGCAAATTGAGGCCACTCTGAAAAAACATGCCGAGAAAAAGCAACTGATGGAGGAAGTAAAGAAGTACCGCAAGGGAATAAGGAACGATCTTGATTTCTTAGAAGATAAGAAGAAATTTGCACCTGGAAATAAAAATAACAATCCTATGAATCAGAAGTCCTTGGAGAAAAGAAAAATGAGAAATTTAAAGTTTGGTTTCGGAGGTAAGAAACGCGGTATGAAGAAAAATACGAGGGACAGCTCAGCAGATGTATCGGATTACAAATCTCCTGGTAACAAATATAAAATGCGCAGTAAGAATAATAAATTTGGGAAATTCGATAAAGGAAAGGATAAAGGAAAGGATAAAGGACATTCGAGACCTGGGAAAAATCGACGAATACAAATGAAAGCCAAACGAAAATGAAAGTGAATAATTCAGTTTAATTCGTGGGAAAGATCTATCGATCTGAAAAACAATGAATTTTTTTTAGTGAATTATTTATAAAAAAATATATTAGTATTATAGCATACAAAATGTTTGTACTCTTTTACTCGATGAATAATATATATATATATATTAAACTTTTATAGTCAATAAGCTTATGCATGCGTAAATTGAAATTTAATACGCATATCTGATATATTTTAATGTTTAATTGTAAATTATTTTCAAGATGTGTATAATAGAAGGTTTGTTATTTTATGACCGCTTTGTTCATAATATTACCAAAGAGCCCCTATTATTTATGTAGCAAACTGAAATTTAAAAATTTCGCCATTAAAATAATAAATAAAAAAGCATTTACGTCTAAATTCGAGGACACTAAATTCAAATTTAGCATCATCTTAAATTCACTAGTTAATTAGTTTGCTTTGATGACGAGCATATTTTTGTTTATTTTAACGTTATTTATGTAATTGCGGGCATAAAAATTGTATTATAATGTATGCGTGTGCATACATTGCATATCATGATAAGTATATACTCCACAGTTAAATTTTTTCGTTAGATACGTTCTCATTTTTTAATACGATAATTGTTGACTAAATATAATTAGCAAAAAGTTATTTTTGCAAGCTATTCTCTGCATTACCGACAATGGTATAATCATTCCTATCATGTATAAGAAATATACACATGGTACATGTATAAATATTTATATACACACTTGTATAAATAAACAAATAATGAATAAAGGAACAACAAAAACTGAATAACGGCAATTTACTCGAGAAAATCTACGATTCGATTAGTATTCGTAGCGTTGACTGAACGATCAGTGCAGTCATTGGTAAAACGTAAGAATGACGTTCGGTTTGGCTATGGAAGATGACGCCAGGTGTATCAAACTCGGTCCTAAAGTATAAATAGCCTTGCTCAGCAGTTATCTATTCGTAAAATTTGCACTCGAGCGATAAGAGTGTCTTGAACTTTGGGCGGCATTGGGGGTGAGGAGGAGGACAAAAATAGCCGACGGTCGGCCAATCGAGCTCCTCCTCTCTCTCTCTCTCTCTCTCGTCTTTGTTGCTCGGTAGGCCGAGGGCGCCGAAGATACAATAATAAAGAAGAGGATAAACTAAAGAGATATGGAGAGAGTGAGAGAGAAGAGAGAAAGAGAGAGAGAGAGAGAGAGCGTGAGAGAGCGAGGAGGAAAAAAAAAAACGCCCCCGGGTGGGCTCGAACCACCAACCTTTCGGTTAACAGCCGAACGCGCTAGCCGATTGCGCCACGGAGGCATGTGACATGTCAAGGAGGTAATGTGCTAAGAGAGCCGAGCACATCTCCGGGAGCTCGGGTCCGGAGGCCGCGGCGGAGGCTCCCCGCCACGGGGAAGCTCCCTCGAGGCCGGGCTTGGCTCCTGCGACCTTGGGGCGGCCTCCGCGTGCGCCGGGCTTTTTCGGCTCTCCCGGGCCGCTCCGCGCTCGCTTATCCCTCGACTGCGGATCCACTCGAAAGGAGACTCTGACCTACTTCGGTCACTGACCGGCGTTGACTTTTGGCCACTCTGCTTCTTTCTGGAGCTTTGCTCGTTTGAGCTTTTACGTTTGAGCTTAAGCCCCGATTGCATCGATCCAGCCAAAATGACTTTCTAACGAAAGACTGCAACGGTTCCGCTTAAAAAGGAGCTCGTCGGGCATGTCTGCATGCGTACGTGTCCTCTTATTTAATGCAATATTCAAAAGGTAATTTACTTTGATCCAACACAATTTTGCCTTTTTTTGATTGAAACTAGAATGCCGTCTTATTTTCATTAAGTTTTAAAATGCTGCTCGTGTAGTAAATAATATGAGAATACAGCAATTTAAAAATCTTACTTCTCGGCACAAATTAGGCCCTGTAGAAATCTTTGTTAAACTCTTTTATACTGGTTTCATTTGTTTATAACGATTTAACGAAACACGTTACGTTTACGTTAAATTTCAGTTGTTTTTTATCTCGTATCGCATCAAAATGTTGAAAGCTTTTTTGAGACATATTTTTTTATGTACATTTTAATGGTAATATCTCGAATAACTTGTTTGCTCATCGTTAATCTTGTTTAAAGATGAATCAGAGCATTATATTTATCTGTGGTTTAACTAAAACATTAATAGATTTTGTAATTAAATTACTTTTTAATTTGCTTAAAATTGTCTAGTTGGTTCGATACTGAATTTCATGCTCCTGGAAATCTTATTAACGGTCACTTAATTAATCTTTTGTTTTTGTATATTCAGTGATTTTTAAATAAATTAGGCTAAATACATGTTTTTTTTTAAATCAACATTAATCAATGATTGTTGGAATACTACTATAAAATGCTAATTTTCTAATCTATAGGATTAGATTTTCGACGCATCGAACAATCCAATTAATCTATTATTTCATGTTCTGAAAATAGAAAGTCTTGACTATGTATTAAATAAAAATTAATTTTTAATAATGTTAATATACATGAATGAATATTTATTTATAAATAATGAATTGGCTTTCTCTTATCATAACTTATGATTGATTAACATTTTTCAATTGTTCAATTGTATTAGTAAGTTATATTAAAAAACATTTTTAAGTATTTAATTTCCTATTCATTTTATGAAAAAATTTAACACAGTTTAAAGCACATTAGGTTCAATTTAACGGTAATCAAGGAACTTTTACCTGTTCATTTTAAACATTAATTTGATGATGATTTAATAAATTATGGTTTATTAGCATAATATCGCATAGGAAAATAATAATATTAAGATTTATTATTAGTTTATACTGTACGTATTTCAGTTGAATCTATAGTCAGAATCGTACAAATTATGATTTTTTTTTATTTTTAACATAATTAATACTTCATCGTCAAAAAATAATTTCCATGTAATGATTTTATAAAAACTTCGAAGAACTACTTGAAAATAAAGAATTATTCTAATTTAATAATGATCAATTAGTCAATTTAAAATTCACTTATTATTTCAAAACCTCAATATAAAAATACTGTATTTAAAGATATTATTTAAAGGCTGGGACTCAAGTTTACCATACCAAGGCGATGAAAGTCCAATATACCAAAGGCTATCCAGTTGATGTAAAATTTATATATAAATTACTTTACAATTTTTTTAATCACAGTTTCTTAATATACATATTTAGAAATATCAATCAGTATTTAGTTTATTGTAAACTATTTAAAAATTATTGTATCAAAAACAGAACTCATTACGCCCTGATTATGTTTAATTTTGATAATGATATAATTAACGTATACTCTAATAAAAAAAAGTATTCTTTTTTCTTTTTAAATGCTTTGTTTTGAGTGTTTTTTTGAAGTATTCAACATATAAACGTTAAATATTTACGTTTATTTTTATTTGAATTATCTGCACTATTTAAATTATTTAAGGTAATTAAATTATTAGGGGAATACTTAATAAAATAGTTAAATTATTTGGACATCTGTATAAATTTTATGTACTCCCAGTAAATCATACGCCATTGAATTTGCTTGTGAAAAAAATTCTATGTTACAATATTATATATTTTTTGTATTTAAAAAACACTAGTTATTTGAATGTTGGAAAGAAAAATTTAGAAATGAATCTTCGCAGCGAATATAAGAAAATTATATTTTCACAATTATTGATGTATTTGATGTTAATTACAATCAAATCATTTGTTACTTCATACGTGAGCAATACAATTTGTTTCAACAATTGTTTTTTTTCATAGCCAGTGAGTACAAAACATAACCTTACCCAATGAAAATACGTATTTTTATAAAATGGCAATAATAAAATCAAGAATTTTATTGTTTCTTTGTTATCGTATTGCTATTGCATATTTATTATTTGAATGTCAAACACAAAGGATACTATTCAGTTTTTATAAATTCTCAGTGTAATTACTTTTAATAAATAGTTTTGTTTTCAAATATCATCTGCTCGAGTAAAGTGGTCATGTAAGACCGTAAAGATTTTTGTAAAAATGCAACAAATGTTAATTGAATTCATTTGTATTGTACAGACAACCACTTTAAGTGGTAAAATTAATTACCACTTAAGATGAGCTAACTTATCATTATTTTTAAAGCAAGTATACAATTAATTATAGACACAAGTAATTTATAGTATTTAAATAAGAGAAAGTATGGTAAAAGTGTTAAATACGGGTTAGCATTTGTTAGTAAATACTCAATTCAAAAAATAAGAAACAGTATATTATAAGACTTCTCACAATTTCGTTTATTTATGTAATTGCAATGATTGTATATGTACATTTAGATTTATAAAAACGGTTTTCATAAAGAAATTGTTAATTTTAGATAAATGAATGTAAATTAATAGAAGTTATAGCAGTAAGTAGTATATTTATTTTCATAATACGTGGAATACTGCAAATATGTAGTTAAATATATGTATTCAAATATTCATGTGTACGGAATTAAGTGTACCATCATTAACGGAAATTGCCGACTATTAATAAGACCATACAAATGGAATTATTGAGCTTCCATTTGGATTTTACAATTCTAAATTTAAATAAGAATGAAATCCGCATGAAATGTGCAAGACTTATGGGACTGATTTTCAAACGATAATGTGGACGTATGGAGCCACGCGGAGACCCTTTCAATACAAAGATGAGCGACCATTTTAAGTTTTTCTTCGATATTCATTGTTGATAAGCAGACAGATCGAATGCGACCATTATCTATAAATAAACGCGGGGGCAAACACGCGTTCGCACACACACATTCGACAAACATGCGGAGTCCCTTTAAAACAGTGATTAAAGTTGATCGATTTGCATTTAAGCGTAACTAACCTAATTGAAGTGCACACTGGGTGCATATAATATGTATGCAAAGAGCAGCCGTTTGCTCGACCAGAGCTTATTACCATTAGGCTCATACAGCTGCATTAGCCTATTTGTTCGCTGTTGGCAAAAACTATTCTTTCGATTTTTCTCTCTAATTTGTATTTGTGTGTCCATATATATATATATATATAGGATAGATAGGTACGTGCATGTATATAAATAAATTAAAAATACCGTAGAGCCATGTAGCACGCGTTCATAGAAATATTATACAGCTAATGATTTTTCTGACGGTCTTCGTGCCTTCCTCCGTGAGTTTAATTTAAGGCCTTAACGTACCATAAATTGGCACTTTCGTACTCTCGTACCCGTAAAGTTATCAATAAGCGTTGCATACAGTGCACAGTGTAGGCTTGCGACGCCAAGTAAATACGGTCCTCGGGTACATCGAAAAAAGGATAAAAGAACCGAAAGAACTCGAATTCTACGAAAGATTAATGGACGGAGGCTGGATCTTCTCATAGCGATCGCTTGCCGTAATCAACCGGAGTCGGCACTTATAAGGCCACGTCATATTTGCAGTTCGGTCTCGCTGACCAGGATCTCGAAAAGCAGCCTATTTTCTCAGGGCCGTTAAAAGATCGACGGACGCGGGCTCGTAATTGAATAAATTTTGACTCTCGGTTTCGAGAGATCGAGGCTCCTATCGAGCGAGGAGAGCCCGGCCGTTTCTCCGAATCCGTCAGGGCGAGGAGCGCCGGCCGAGTGCGAGCCTCGTATGCAAATGAGCGAGCGGTTTTCACCGGGACGGAGGAGCCCCGAACGGAGAGGGAAGCGACAGGAGCCGAAGCGAGTCCTCGGGTTATGCGGGCAGCCCGTCATAAATCCCGGCAGTAGTCCAGAGCCGAGCCGAAAGCCCCCGAGGGTAGGAACAATCGGCCGACTCCGAGCTCATTACGGCTCGACGTCGTCCTCCGGTGCGCCGGAGGATCCCCGGTAGCCCCGGCGAGGTGCCCGCGACTACCCTCCGGCCCCCGCAGGACGTTAGGGCCGAGTCGCCCGAGGTGCTCTCGATCCCACCCGGACGGACGGGCGAGGGCTCGCGTACGCATCCGTGACTCATAGGCAGAGGCTCCCCATGAGCGGGGCTCGGCCATTGTTGCGAGGAGCTTTTCTTCCTTCTTCTCCCGAGAGTCGTGCGCTCGCCATTCGATCTCCTCGGCCGCTGGCTCGCGCCTCGCGCCGTGAGAAAATCGCGCCTGGAAAATGGAGCGCAGGAAATTGAGCGCTCGGCCTTTGGTGCGGCGAAGGGCCGATTACTCCCGCCAGTGACGGCCAGTGGACGCATCTCTCCTCTCCCTTGTTATTACATTTATGGGACTGCCAAGCGCCGGAGGACGCTGCGAGAGCGTAATGTCCGCGACTCGTGCGAGGGCATTCTTTACGACTATTTAGCGCGCCGCCGCCGCCGCTTATTCGTGCGCTCTATCAATGCCGATTCTCGGATTTATTTATTCCCCCTCGAGACTTGTAAATATTTCAAAATAAAGTATTTTAAGAATCTGTTAACCAACTATTAGGCCACTCCTACTTAGGTACGCTCTTTTATAAAGAATACCACGCTTATTACTTCATTTCTATTCTATTTCTATGCAAATCTCACTGAAAAGAATGCGCACCCAAGAACTCGTTTGTCTGAAAAATAAACTTGGATAAAATTACTTTTTCAAACCTTGTTGAAAATACACGGTGAGCATCATCATTCGAGTATTTTCTTATTTAACTTCATTAACATTCCCATTAATATCCGAGAATTCCGTAACGATCGTCCAATATGCTTTCATGAAAAATCATTAACAAAATCTATAAAATAGTACGCATAATTTAAATGTGTATTATTACGAGGAATGGAATTCGCCATAATTCGAGGCAAGGTTTCATTCGGAGAAAACGTGCGAAAAACTTCGACTCTCTTGAGCTCTTCGAGAGTTTCTCTGTCGCTCAATGTAATTCGGATCTCGTTGACATCGCATGCATTAATCGATTAATTATAAGCTGCTCTGTCAGATGAAGGTTGCGCGTGAAGTCGATGAGGGGGATGAACCATTGAGCTGTGCTTCCTGCTTGTGTAATTTTTGCGAACATCAATTTTTGCCGATCGACCATCAAGGCAACTTAATTATTGCGGAAAAATTTAAGTGGCAAACAAATAAACAAACCGACGGCTCGATGGCAAAATGGCGACTCGAGGATGTACGAAGGCATTATTGTGCTTGTGCGCGCATTCACAAGCTCGCCTGTGCCCAACGTGTATTGGTGTACGCGCATTATCGGTAAAGCTAATAAATCAATAACGTATCATAAAATCATAAGCCAAGGCTTCGCTTAGCGTCACCGAGCGAAGGAAGAGTGAGATATTGCGAACAAATGAAAATGAAAAAAGCGCACAGGCAAAGTACAGGTGTTGCTTTGAATAGCCTCGCATCGGCGCTTCGAGTGTGTCGCGCACGACGCCTTAAGCATTGGATACGACTGAAGCTCAATACCGAACTAGGAATCACAAGATAACCAATGCACTCTAAAGTCTGATGCTAAAGGCCAACTGTACTGAAGCCATACTGGAGGCATTTTCATGTCGATTTTCATTATTCGTTAAATTGTTCATTAATTATCCGAGAAATGAAACCCGCGCAAAGAAAGCATCTTAAAGTGCCATTATTACTATACAATCAGTGATATTTAAAAATCCGCCGTAATTCTACGATGCTGTTCCATATCGATTGGAAAATGAAAATTCCCATCGCTCTCTAATGCCTCAGTTTTAAAGGAAGCATCAAAAGATTTATAGTCATTTCTTTGCTTACACTGTCCAATAGAGTATGCTAAATATTACTGCGTTGAGAATTGTAGTCAATCGTTGCTCGTGTAACCATCCTGTAGAACCTACACTCGTCTCTACCACTTTTTCTTAGCGTGACATTGTTTCATTATTACGAGATGTATACGGTCTTCTTGGAATTTCAAAGCAGAATGATTTATCGTCGATTTTTATGTTATATATACATATACACACACACACACACACACACACCCATACGTATATACATATACCTATATATATGTGAGTGTGTATGTGTTTTAGTTATGTTGTTATTATAAAACTAAAGATTTTGGTAAATTTTATAAAATTAAAAAAGGAAAGAAACAAGTCTAACATAGAGAATTAAGTTTATTTGAATTTGTCGATGTTTAAATGTGCAACCAAATTATTTTCCGTATTGAGTAATACAGGTAGAGCAAAATTTAACCCATAAGATTTATCCAAGTTCTAGTCTTTGCTTATTAATACCAAAGTTTAAAAACTTACAAAGCAACTAATCATTACTATCTTTTATATGATTCGTTTAATTAATTTTATTACGGTGTTCGCTTTTCAAACAGCTTACAGATTAAATGAATGCGGTACTCACATTATTATAAAGATCCTAATAAAAACACACAAATTATCGTGGCTCAATTTTTTTAAAGTATGCATCGATGTATGGTTGAAGTATGAATAAATAATAACAAAAACGAATTTCAGAATCCTGCTAAAATTAATAGACTCGGTAGAAATTGTCCACAGTTGAGCGAATAATTTGAGTTAAATAAATAACAAGGGAGCATAAAAAGCGTGTACTCGTTCAAGTAATATATTGTACCATCTCGTACATCGTTTCTGCTGTTCTCTTCTTTCTTTCATTAGGTGATGAGTCGAGATCCTGCTGCTGCTACTTGGTACCACTTGGCATTGAGTGACAAACAGGTCGTGTTTAAGAAAAAGCAGGTATTTTACTTGCTCATGTACATCTATCTCAACACGACGAAAAAATGTTGATAATAAAGTCATTTTAAAACTCGAAAGGCCGCTCTTTTGGAGATTTCATAATAATTTTTTTACCCCAATATGCATAGCTTTACAAATAAGAGGAATGCAATTCATTGTGCGTTCTTGAGAATCTTAGCAGTGCGCTGTTAAATTTGAAAACATGAATTGCCATTTGTTCAGGACAATTGATATTCGATTACAGGACACGCGGCACGCACTACCTCACCACATTCATATTATAATTATTGCTAATCTATATGGGCTTTTGGATCAAATTTTTTTTATCAATATTAGCATTCGCCATTAATATTAACCATATCAAGCGCAAATCCATGTAGAGTAAAAGCTGGTATAAAGCTGATATAATAAATATAGGAAAGAGGTGATTTCGTATTAATGAAATATTTAATAATGAGCTGTAAAAGCTTATTATACAACTCAAATAAAAAAACATTAATTATTTTGTTGAAATAAATATTTCACAATTAACTTAAATGCTACTTGTATAAAAAATTAAATTAATGAACCTCGTGCATTTTTACAAAACAATTGATCCTTAATATAAAAATCATGTTTTAATAATTGTGCGTAATGAATAATAAAAGTAAATTTTTTTAATACCAATCAATTAATAGATTCTAAAGCATTCTTAAGTTAAATAATAAACAAGTTTATAATTATATAGATCTCTATACAGTTTTCTCATTACTATGCATATGCACCTAATATTCTAAGCAAACTATTAGGTGTAAAATAATTCTAAATAGATTAGGTTAAGCTTAGCCATAGGATTTATGGTATATTGGTTTTAGAGCATGAATTGTAATAAAAAACTCTTGGTAAATGCTGTTTGTCTCGTTGAAAGAGCTTTGAAAATCATAAAAACTATGCTAAGTGCAATTAATAATAATTTACCAACTTCCCTCAATTCGCGCAATGAAAACAAAGGGCTCGCGCTGCCTGATATTTGGCAAGAGTATAATCATAGCCGTTAATTTTGCACTGGCTCTAAATAAATAATGAATCATTAAAACAATCGAATCTGTCCAGTAGGGCAGCAAAAAAAAATACAAAGGACCCAAGCTAACAACGAGTGTCACATTAGCGTAAAGAAGTTGTAAAGTAAAAATTATGCTTAGCTTACTTTCGTACTAAAGCTTGAGTAATTAAATAAACCCCTACCCTACTGTGCTGGCTTGATATTTATTATTCCGTTATTCAGTTTTCATAATTATTTGGCGAACCGAGGAAGGATTCCAGTCCTATTTCGCCAATTATACCACGAGAGATTTAATGAGCGCAGTGGAGAAATCTCTAATGCTAAATACGTGCCCTTCTCGCGGATTTACCACGTGAGGTTGATAAGAGTCAACGTCCTTTTAACAAGACGTTTCCGCATTGTTGCCCGCCGCCTCTTGTCGGCGCTTAATGAATCATCGCACATATTTCGCGCGAGTTTACTTACTGATTGGACTCGCGGACTCGATTATTATGTGCTTCGCCAATAGCTCGAGCCCGACCATATCGAAAACCTGTGCTCCGTCAGTTTCGTTATAAGTAATCGATTAACTCGTAACAACGACGGTCGAATGATTTTTTTACGATTTCTTGTTTAAAAGTCGGCTATTGATTGAAATTTATGATGCGCGAAGTCACTTTTACGAAACATTTAAATTTTTCATCGATTCGCTGCTATTAAGATTTAGTTATCTCAATTTAAAGGAATGAGTAATAGAAAGTCAGCTTTCGCGTTTGTTAATACTTATGTTTTTATTCGAATCAAAATTGAAATTTAAATTTGTAAGTATCGATAGTTTAACACGATTTAATATCGTTTATTATGAGTATTTGAATATCCTACTTAATGCGTTATAATTATATTTCCCATGCAAATTATACGTTTAATATATAAACCGTACAAATCTGTGAGATTATATTCGTGTGAAAATGAAAAAAGAATAAAAAGGATAAATTAAATACGAAAAAACTGAAAAATCTCGGAAGTAAAAAGCATTAGAATTGTGTAAAATTCAGGTAAAAATTACAAAAAACTGTAGACCTGAAATATTACTGTAAATAAATTTTTTTTAGCAAATAAATTTAAGTAATTATATAGTAAAAACTTTGTTATATTTTTACATAAAAATATGAATAAGTAGAAATAAATCAATATATTTTGCACAGTCTTTTGTTTCATTGTATTAATTTTTTCATTTTCCGCCGATTTAATTATTTAAAAATTGTTACTTAAAAATTGTTATATAAAAGTTTTAATTTTTACTTTGTATTGTATTATATTTGTATTGAAATATATATATTGGCCATTGTAATAAAAATAAAACAACTATATAGAACATATATATAAATATAAATATTTCATTAATATTTAAACAATTTTTTCCTAAATCTTATGCTTTGTCTAAATTTTTTTTCAGCATTTAATTATTAAAATTGAATATTTGAAACGATTTAAAATACTTAAAATAAAAGAATACTTAAAATATATCCATTAATCAGTTTTTTAAAATCTTCTTTACGTAAATATGAAATATAAAAATTGTAATTAATATAATAGGAACATCATTTCAAACTTATTCTTGATATTAACTCATGTATATGATTTCGGCAATTGAGATTCCAATAATATGCGATGGTGATTCGAGGATATAGACAATACTGACATCAAAATATGAATTACATTATTATTATCTAAACGTAACTATGTATGGTAGTTGAAAAATAAAATGACCAAGCGATAATTACTACGTTTACATAATTTGTGTAAAAAAAAATGTCCGCTCGATATCTATTCTAGAGCAAAAACTCTTGTATATTACATGGATAATCGAGGATTAAGTTGATACGGTAATTCTAGAGCAATGTAAAAGTTTACTGATTTTGAAGTTCGCCACATTTTGTAAATAATATTACGTATATATTAGTTTTTATAATTGTTAAGAATGGAGTCTAGCATTCAAAAAGTCGACAAGCTACATTTTATTTGATAATAATTTTGTGTATATGGTACGTTATTTAGTAACGAAAAACAATTATTAAACGACGTCTTTTTATTTAAAAAATGTGTAAAATGTGCTGTACAAAAGTACATTTCTATTCTTCCTTTAAAAGGTAGAGCGAGTTAAGGAAAAAACAAAAACATCCGTGTTAAAGCGTATAATAAAATTGTCTTGCGTGCAATATAATCGATTTAATAAATGAAAGATAAACAAAAGAACGTCTTTCGTGGGTGTATTTTCTTTAGTTTTGCAATTATTTTGCTTCGCTATATCTAGTAAGCTTGTGAAATTGAAAGAAGAAAGAAAATCAGTCGCACGCGATTAGCTGAAAAAATTTTGTCAAAAACAAAAGAACGATCCTTCGAGTCCGAATTATCGTTTAGATGGCATTTGATAAAATATCAATATCGATTTAAATAAACGCAATTATTTTATAGCAGCTCATTGGCATACCTTACGGAAGAGGGGAATGTAAGTTTGTGTAAACGATTATGAAAGAGGTTTATAACAAACGGTCGTCGATACAAGAAACACGAGCTTTACCAAGATAAGCTCGCATAATTCTCCCATTTCATAGGGGAGGGGGGAGACCGCGACGAGGGACGCGAGAGATCGAGAGAGCGCGCGTGAGAGAGAGAGAGAGAGAGTGAGAGAGAGGGGGATGAGAGGAATCTACTTGGGACTACGGCATCGGATCGACACGATCTAGAATCGGCAAATCGTACAAGCTTCTCGTCTTAATTGAGCAAGACACAAGGAATTTCGATTTTCCAAATGCGCCTGCGACGACTGTGACCCTCGATCCACTAATGCAGCAACAGCAACGAGACCGGATATTAATTTCGCGCAGTGCAATTGCGCCTCGATGAGCCCGGAAATGAGGATAATGCGCAGTTTCTCGACAAATGAACCCGAGCTCGGCTCGCTCGATGTCGTCCAATTGTGCCGGGGGTTGATTAGTCGTTATTTACGAATTCGAGGGGTAAAATAAATTGCCTCGCATTTTCTCAGGCATGTACTGCCGATGTGAGCGAAGGGGATCGCTTTCAGATGTAATTTCTAGTACGTACATAAATAGATAATTCGAAGTTTATTTATTGTACGCAAGACGCAATTCACTATATTAAAGTAAGTATTGCTGCACGCAACGAAAGCCAGTGTCCTAATGAATTTTCCAATTAAGATTGCGAATAGTTTATTCAATAATTTCTACACCCTCGTGAATTATGAAAGATTTTTATTTGAGAATGACTTAACCGTTGATCGATTTTAAAGTCAGCCGAAGATCTATAAATGATTACGACGATTCCCAAGCGAATATCATTTGCCTTTTTATGAAAAAAATTTATTTCCATAATAACCCGTAGCGAGCAATTAGTCCATTAAATTTTAATTCTTTTGTTTAAAAACAAATTACTGTTACATATTTTATCAATTTTGTTTTATCAATTTTATTTAATCCAATTTTTATCTCAGTAACTAAAACATTCGACTTAATTATGCGTTCACACGCATTGATATCGAAATATTCAATAGTTTTTGTAATAATTAGGCATGTAATAAATTTAATAATTGAAAAATTGAATAATCAAAATGCGTGGCAAAGATACGTATTTCTTCTAAAGATTCTAAGGAAATTATTACGAAACAGGTACAAAACATATCGTTTTTGTAATGAAAAAACAAACTTTTCTAATGTTTAAAAAAGAACACGAGGTTGATTATAAACAGAATATTAACAAATATCCTTTTAAATGAATAAATTAAAGCGGGAAAAATAGCTTTAAACTTCTCAATCCTTAATAATAATAATTCAAAAGTATTGATAGTATTTTATTTTTATATAAATTACTTTAAAATGAGTTATAGATTTGTTATTGTAAATAAAATCGTATAATTTCTAAACCTTAAAGTATCTGTATAAGATTTTTATAAATATTTAAATCCATTCATAATTTTGAAATCTTGACTAGAGTACTTAAATGAAATTTATTTAATTGCTCTCATTTAATTATTCAAGGAAATTTTACCCAATACATCGGAGAGAATTTCAAAGCACATTTAATTTAAATTAAAAGTAGTTTATACGGACGATTTCTACTACGTACAAATGAACTGCGTAGGTGTTGTATGTTATAATTTCAAATACGCAACTAACCTGAAATGTAAAAGTTATTTAGAAAACGGAAGACCGCGTAGTTCAAAGAATTTTTGCTTTTTATTTTGAAAATTATTGAAAAAAAATTTTCGAAAATGGAAAATCAATATTTCATTTATATCAAATTTTGATTATTAAGGAACAACTAAAAAGAAATAATTCAAAAGTGACTCATTTAATTTAACCTGAAACGTTTGAAATAATTTTTACGTGTTTTGCATGTAAATCCACATATTTTATTTAATATATATACATAAATAAATATATATATATTAATTAATAAAATAATCACAAATGAAGTAAAATGAAGCTGAGATTAGAAGTGAGATTCAGCATTGATTCAACGAATAGATAGTTGATAAATATAATCAATAATTAGGAATAACAGTAATAAATCTAGCGTAAATTTAAAAAGAAGCTTCTGAAAACGATAATGCAGGCCTTTGTGAAAAAAGATGTTTTTCATTTTGTAAAGGTTCGTCACGTTCTGAAGAATAACTATTCGATCCTAACAAAGTTAAGAAAGTACTTTGCGTAATAAAACTCTTACAGAACTTTTACACTGCAGTTAATCCAACTTGATTATTATTCCAGATAAAATAAATACTTTGCATGTTAAATAATTCAACGTTAAGCGTGTTATTAAGGAAATCAATATAGCATTAGCTAATAAGCATTATCGTATTTCCCACTCCGTATGGTTGCATTCAATTACCGTGCCGTTAAGTACCGGCCCGATAAAATAATCGCAACGACCTTTGAGCCTTCGCTCGCACTCTCGAGATTTGTGACGTACCGGCGTAATTATCTGTGTGTGAGCGAGTTGTTAAAAAAGCGTAAATCAATCATCGGCCTAAACGTGCGCGCGTTTAAATTTCCAGCGCATTTACGAGCATTTGGTCTCGGGCATTAAATGGTGCACATCAGTGTTGTGCCGAAGTCGATGAGAACATTTTTAGTTGCGATGTCAAACCGATGTCAATGGCTTTTTGATTATTCCGATTGAGCACTGCCATTGGTATACATTCTCACTGCACGCTTATACGTGGCCTATACAGTAATTATTTGTAAAGCCATTCAAGCTTACAATGTGAGTTATAACGTAAAAGTTGATTTGATGATTGAACGTGCCCGATGTCTGCACAGTTAAAATAAATTTTTAATATTAAATTCAATGCAATAAAGCCATTTAAGTAGTATGAATCGTAATTTAGAAAATATTCTTATCCGTTTGCTGTTAGTTTTCATCGTATTATTCGATATTTCCTTATGCAAATCTGTATATAGATCACTTGAAAGTGAACCGATTTTAATAGTTTGAATTCTCTATAAAATAGAAAAATATCAGAATATATGAAACTGGCAAAGTTAATATTTACTTTATTAAGTTAATATTTAATTCCATAATTTTAGTAAATAATTATTATTCCTTATAGGTAAATTTCAAGTAAGTGGAATAATTATAAATAATTTTTAAATATTTCGTTGAACCGAGTGAGGTAATTTAGTTAAAATATTTACCTGCCTCTATTCATAATAATCGGTATTCCAGATCTTTAGTCAAACTCTTGAAATAGGTATCTGATTAATTATAAAAAAATAATTTTTATAATTATAAATATTAACAAACACATGCACATGCGTAAACAAAATTAATAATTCAAATCATTAAAGTAGATTTACGAAGAAAAAATTCAAAATTCGTAATTAAAAATAAAATCAATATATTAACAGTATATTATCAGTAGTTAATATCTATCGCGAATGGAATAATTTTGAAAGTGCATAACCCTTTTTTAAATAGATTTACTCTTACAAACAGATGTTACGCAAAACAGACAACAATTAAAATATTTGTAAAAAATCCAAGAGAAGCACATTTAATTTTGTATTTGTAATTTCTATAAATTGTTGAAATGCCTCTTTAAAATTAAACGACGGATTAATTTAAAATCATTCTTTTAAGATTTTCTAAATTATTATATAATACTCTTTACAATGTTTTTACTATGTATTTCATCGCGAGTGTCTTCGTAATAAATGGCAATAAATTTTAGATGAGGATTTATTGTTATTTTTAATTCGTATTCACGTGAGAAATCTGTGCTAAAAAATGATGTAGCAAAGAATTATTTATATATATATATATATATATATATAATACTAATATTGTACGAGTACAGCGCTTATCTTATATCTATAATGTCTCTATAATTACGTGTAACGATGATAAGAAAAGAATCGAGGTTAGCTGTATTATGTTGAAAGAGGTGGGAATAACAGTCAGAAAAATTCGAGCAACAGATTAGACAAAACTCTTCGGATACTTGGACAAAAGCAAAAAACAACGCGGATAAATAATACAATCAGAGAAAAGTGGAGAAGATGGCCGAGTAATCGTAAAAGTTGTGGATCCGAATGGTCAGAGGCTCGTTCGCTATTGTTCGGCAGGAGGTCGAGTGTTATTTTGAATCGATGCGCAACAGCAACAAGACCATTTAACCGCGCAGCACCGTAAGAGGCTGAGGGAGTTTTGACAAAACCAGGGCCGGTGTGGCAAGCCCGAGTGTCTCTCGGTGAAAAGCGCGGAGGAATTCAGCCGTCCGAGGCCGCGTTGAAGGCGCGCCCCGGTGAAAATGTCCACCGGCTTTCCCGTGCGGCGTGGCCGCGGCACTCGGCCGAGATGCTATCGCTAGCCCGAGGTTGGGCAACGCGTCGCGCCGGCGAATCGCTCCGGCGCTGGGATTTCGGCTCCCCGGCCTTTTTCGGCGCCGATGCCAGTCGATCTAGTTAGGCCACTTGCCCAATGCCCCTCCGCTTTTATCCCTCCATTCAAATTTATCCGCTTTTCCCGAGGCCGATGAAATTTCCAGCTTATTTATGCACGCGTGTCAGCGATCGCGCGCGTACGCGCTGGCATACCTTCGTTATGAAAATGCCGAAGAAATTTATGCTTCGGCGTATGATGAAGATCTGGACGAGTAGGCATAACTTATCCTTTACGTCGCGTAATACAAAGTTTTGCCAAGCTGCGAGAAACTTAATGCCCGATGGATGCTGAACTTTTTATCTCCGAGTAATAATATTCGATATTCTCGATGAGCTGGAGTTGGTTGAAATTGCGACACAATTGATAGTACCTCGCACTTTTTTATTTTGATAATACAATATGCCGCAACAAGCTAAGTTGCTGTTGCTGCTGCTGCTATTGTTGTTTTTTTATAAGTTTTGAGAAGAATTTCATTCCTATTTTTAAAAGACGAGCTATTTTCAAGTACTTGAATAAAATACCGATTAAGCGACCAGCACTCGTTACCTTGAATTAAAATAATCATCAACAATCGCTCTAGATTCACGAATAGTGTTTGTAACGCAGGGCAGGTTGAAACGACGATGGTCAAAGCTTCGCCGGTGTATTGCAATTTATCGAGCCGAACGAAAATTTAGCCAACCGAATAATAACGACTCGAGCGATGAAAAAGAGCCGCAATGAAATGGTCGAAAGTACATCGACGAGTTTGCTCTTTCTTGGAGGCCTCCTTACCAATGATAATGTTTAAGGTCCGCGACGCAGACGTCGACTCGGCAGCGCTCATCTTTACGGTTATCATAGCATTGAACTAGAATGCCGTCGCAGTCCCTACAAGTGCGAGGGTCATTTACGAGCGCTACGCTACCAGGGAAAAAAATTTATAGGACAGTGCACCTGCGCCGGCGTACATACGTGTGTCACGTAGCATTTGATTACGTCGAGCGAGGAAGCGTCGAAAGGAGTCTGGGGTAGAAAACGCCAGCTCGCAAATAAGGTTAGCATTTGTTCGCCTCGCTTCGTGACGCGAATACATCAATGCTCCTCGGCGAGGAGGCTCCCCTCGGCCCCTCGCCGACCCGCTCGCACGACACTTCCGCCTCACTCCACGGGGATGCGATCGCTCGAGCCTCGCGAGTTTTTCCTCGTGGGCAGGCGCGCCTCGGGAGAGAAAGTGTCCCTTCAAGAGTGGCTCGCCTCCTCCGAGTGAGCGATGCCAGCGGCTTCGGGCCGATTCGGACTCGATCAGCGTGTAGCCGGAGGGCTCGGGGAGGAAGCGGGCAGAGTCGAAAACGAATGATCGGGGGCCAGGCGAGGGTCCGCTGCCAGGTCGGGCTGAGGCTAACGCGACCCCGCGACCATTGGCCCGGGAATAGCTCCTCGATGGCCAGGGCGGTACAGTCGCGGGACGAACCGCGGTAGGATGACTCTTTGGATTGAATTTGAATTGCCGCGTGCGGCCCGCGGTCGGCGTATCGATTAGCCCTGTGGAAAAATCAATTGCGCACTCGCCGATGGGACGACAGACTGTAATCGGATCTCCGCTGGCTTTTGTCCTTTTAACAACGTCGCCCCTTGCGACTCCGAGTGACACAAAGTTCCACGCCGAACGAATTAATCAGGGCCAGATTAATTTTAGATCTCGAAATTTGCTTAGCGCTCTTACCAGCTCGTACGAGCCTATTAAGAACTACACGTACGTTTGGTAACTGCGCCTGTATTCTTTAGGCGACAGTTCGTCGGTCGTCGCGCAATCCTCCGTGAATTTGCCAAGACTATCGTATCTTATTTAATAGCGATGCCTGCCTTCCAAAAGTAATTAGCGATAAGTCTTTTTAGATTTATGGCTATAAATTTGAAATTATTGCGATACCTTAAGCCTTACAACATAATCATTATAATAATTTGGCCTTACCGACTAAGTCGATTTATGCATGTATCTTTTTTTTGCACAACGCTTATATTGTTTCGCATGTCCGTGCGAATTATTTAATCAAATATCTAGAGCAACTAAGGCATTCAAATAACACGAATTTTCGATAAATTTTAAGATAAAGTCGCTTTTTTGCTAAAGATTGATTCCACAAAAAAAAAAACACAGGACATTGTAAAAAATGTTCAAACAAGCCATTGATATTATTAGGCGATTACTTTTCCTGATATAACCGGCATAATATTATAGATTCTTTCTTATTAGCTTGTATTTATTGTACAGCATGGCGTAACTGCTTGTAGGACACTCAATTATTTGTATATAATTATACTACCAATTTTCAGTATGCTCCTGTGTAAATACGAGTATACGAGATTATCCGTCGTGATATATTACCCATTCTATCGTGTAACTGTTAATTGCCTAAAATAATACTTTTTCAAATGTAGCTTAAGCGCAAAAGTGAGTTTGAAGATCCGATTAGAAATGCGTCGGTAAGGAGATGAAAAATAAAGTAGGTAAAATTCATTCGCTGCGAACTCAAACAATCTATGAATGTATGTATGAAAAAAAATTCTATTACATAGGCAATGATCGTTAATGTGATAGATTAAAAGCAAATTAGTAATGTAATTATTCCAAATATAATTATTAACTTTATTAACTGCGCGCTCAGCGTTACCGATAAGATTACCATAAAATGCAAATTGATTTTGATTTATAATGAATTGGGTAGAACGAGCCGACGTAAAAAGTGCGCAAGTCGTACAAGTAGTTAGCGCCAACAGAACGTATTTTTCGTATTTTGTAACTAAGCGGCGCATACAAGTAAGCCGAAAGCATTCACTTAGCGTCAATTACATGATTTAGTTGCTCATTCAATAAGGCTTCATTGGGCGTTACGCAATAAATCGAGCCGACGACTCAGCCTTGCGGCAAAAACTGCGAGTCTTGAAAATAAAGCGCGAACGGCCGACTCACCTTTTAAAAAGCCCAGAGCCAAGGATGAAACGTCGAAAACCCGGCCGCATCCCGCCGACGCGCATCAGCGCCCGTAAATTATAGGCGCGCACGCAAAAGAAGAGTCCGCGCATGCGAGCTCGGGCGATCCTTAGGAATTTCGTGTGGTCATTCCATTGGCGCAGGCCATTAAGATCTCGCTGCTCGATTTTCCCTCGCGCCGATTAAGTCGCCGCTTCTAGAGCTCGACGATTGGCACTGCGGGGACTGCCGGTGGTTGGGGCGGGGGGGGGGGTGATCGGGGGGAGGCTCTTCCCTCATTATCATGGGGTCAGCAAGCTTATCGATAATCGCGCGGAGCTCGCGGAAAAAGCACCGCGTGAAATCGATGAGCGCGCGCTCGATCGATCGGTCAATCCCTAATTCGTGCTCGATCTGCTTCGTCGATTCCTATCCCAGTTTGGCGAGCTCGAGGCTCTATTGTGGGAATTTGCTTTTTGTCACGCTACCGTCGGCTTCGCTTTGCTCGCTGCTGTTATCTTTATTCGATCGGCTGAAAATGGAGAACTTATAAATCGCATTGTTGGCATAACGGTTGTAAATGGCGGACCTCCACGGCCATTGTTTAATGGAGTTTCTATATTTATTTCCATTGCCTTGGAATGGCTTAAAGGCATTAAACAATATTCTATACGCTTGTCATTTAACCGTTGACGCTTAAAGATCTCCGGCGATTTACATTTGTATTCTCGTAAAAATCAAATTTTACACCAACCCGCTTACGTGTGCGGATGCGAAGGCATTGCTTAGATTCGCATCGCATCGATCATGCGATATAACTCGCGCCATAAACTCTGCCCGCGAGTCTCGAAGATTCGGGCTCCCTTCCTCTCTAATGTGGAGCCAGGGGGGAGGTTGAGGTAAGATCGAGTCACGCTAATCTCGCAGAGTTTCCGCGGATTTGAGTTCGGAAGTAAACGAGAGGCGGAGAGGCTTACACCGCGTCGTCGATTTTCCGCGGGATAATCCACGAGCCATGATTATCCAGAGTCCGGAGGGAGACTCGCTCAGTGGGCAGGCGCCGTTGGTCGTTCGATTATCAACGCTGGAATAACAGAATTTCCAAGGCCCTCGGGGAAGAGCCGCGTTCGTTTCCTTGCAGGGGCTTCGGTGACCGGAGGACTCGGTGCCGGTCCTCGAGGCTTCGCTTTGGTCCCGGTCTCGGAGCCTCGGGTAGCTACGGTATTTCGCGTCCCTTGCGGAAATCCTGGGGGGCTCCCCTTCCCCCCCCCTCAATCGGAGACTAACCATTCGGCTTTTCTACTGTCGCCGCTTAAATGGTTGTCGCGCGCTTTTTAGCGCTGCCACTTGTGCAAGTCAGTCTGCCCCCGTTGGAGAGTTCGCGCTCTCTGCCCCACCATTTTCGTCCTGTAAAAACCGGGCGCCTTACTTGTTTTTATTTGTCGAATTAGCGGAGATTTATTAAGCGCTCGATGCTCACCCACATTACTCACGATGGAAAATCTAGTAAATATTTCAGGTAACTCGAACCGTCTGGTGCGATATTGTTTGCTTAGGCAACGTTTCAGAAATCAGCCGAGAAAATACTACAACCTGGATGTGTATTACGTTATTACGTTTTTATGAATTAGCTGAAAGTAATAGTCGAGCCGCGCGCGTATCATCGAGTAAATGTTTTTTTATACTCGAGGAGAGATAAAAACAAAGTGACGTCGAGCTCTTTGTGCGGGTCGCTTTATTTATTTTATAAATTTTGAATTCTTATAATACAAATTCACCCAGTGTGGCATTTATCATTGCAAGCTGGTGTACTTTTTTTTAGAGAATGTAAAATGGATCTCTTATAAATAAAACAAACGTTAAAATTGAGTGCATAACCGAGCCGATATTACTTCATGTCACGTTCGTAGTACTGATCGTGATCTCGTGTGGTTTTCGCCGAGAATATTTGCTTAAAGTGAAAATATATGCTCGGATGTGTATTTCATTAAAATATTTGCTTATAATATACGAACGGTATTGCAAAAAACTCCAAAATTTACATTCGAGGATACATTTGTAAAAGTAACACGGTCGAAGTCGTGTAGTATAACTTTATCATACTTATATGGAATATACAAGAATTTGTTTCATACATATTATACAGCTTTACGATTGATCATTACTGTGTTTTATTACGCACTTTATTTACATTGCGGTCGTATTTTGTCTTACATTAGTTACGAAGAATAGCATTTATTGTATAATGCGTGGGAGCTTCAAGTGCACACAAAAGCTGAATAGAGATAAAAAAAATTTTCCTCTCATTATGATCTGTCTTCGGAAATAAACGGCGAAAAAATAATTGCGCTGCGCTCAACGGCGATCTTTGTTTCCTATTTATTATCAATATTTGCATTGAATTTTACATAAAAATTTATGACACGAGTTTTAGACATTTGTTTCTAGACTAAAAAAATTGAATGCGTGCGCAAAATCCGAGCACTTTCCAATTTGCTCGATTAAAATATTGCTTTCCTTCGGACAATATCACGATAGAGACATAAGCATAATTGGCTGTTTTTGAAAAATTTTCAAGACTGCTATAATCGAAAAAACTTTTAATTGGATTTTCTTAATTATCCGAGTATCGAAAATCAAATTTTCACTCTGTCCCATTGTGCACGTCGGATAAAACCATATTGCATAATAATTCAATAAGGAAATTTATTTACCATACAAGCTACTGGGGGTAGTTCACTCTTAATATAATACGAAGATTAATTGGTGCTGTGCTAAAATCGAGATTTTTACCGGGTAATTAATTGGCCGTAGAAAAAGAATTTAAAGTTTTCGCATAATAAAATGGCAGCGCTAATTTTAAGCGATACTCGAAAGTTATGGATGGGATCCGAAGGAAGTCCGTCCTACGTTTTAAATTATTAAGCCCTTTCAACCTATTGACACGTAGACTCCATGGATAGTTAAATTAGAAAACCATGCAGATGCACATTAATCTCGGTTACCGCATCTAAGCATTTCCTTTTTAATCCAGAATTTTTCTATACAATTTTCTCATGGCAGTTCTTTACTCCTCTCGGCTTACTTGGGTAAATTCGTTCGTATTCTTCCTCGCGTTTTTTATCAGGCTCGCGTAATTGTAAAATATATGCGATGCGTATCGCCGTCGCTGCTTTTCCGCCGTTGGGAAAGTCCTTTTACGTGTCTTCGCGACAGTCACTATGTCTCCGGTCTGTTACAGGAAAGAGACGTTTATGGACTGTGTGTGCAGTCGATTGTGTTTCAAACTTGTGCGCCGTCTTACATGGATCCGGCTGCATGTGCAATAAGTCAGCCTGGCCGCCGGTGATTTTAACTTATTTCGACGTATAATCTTGATCAATTCGTAATACGCATAATTAATACTCGACAAATTGATTAATTTCAGTTAAAAACAGGATTAATTTTGCAAACGCCCTGCCACGCTTGGGGGCGCCTTTGTACCATTGGAATTCGAAGTATTCAAATGATTTTTTACGGCCCGCTAACAAATAATCTAATTATTCAAATGCATTGGATGGCATTCTGGCATTGCTGTAATTAATACAACTCCTTGCATTCAATGTGTTTACTACGAATGCCTTTATTTGCTATTTATTTACATCGCATTTCTTGCTTGGATATCATTACATTTTCGAGATTAATACGCACCGCTAAATACAATATTGATGCTGCATATTGACGTTTAAACGGAAAGCTAACTAAATATTTAATAAACCATTAGATTTTCTCAATTAATTAACGAAGCAATGCTTTAAAGTATTTACCTACGGTATTTACTAAACATTATAAAACACCACTTTTATCATATTTTACACATCTGTTTTAATCATAACGCTAGTAAAAAGTTGATGAAATATTAAAAATTTGTAATAATTCAAATCATTGAAGATTAATTCTTCAGAATTAATATTGTTCCATTAAAAATAGCTTATATAATGCACTATGCGTATAATATATTATAAATTTATATCACACACATGACGTATATAGTACATATAATAAATAACGTATTTATAGTATAGGTAAGCTTCACGAGTAATCGTTGAATTTAATTTTTGTGTTTTTCAATTATTATAATTCTTTTGTCCTCTCCTAATAATTTGATTTCAAAATTTTATTCTTCCATTTGTTTTTCATGTATTGTTAAAAAAGGTATTTGGTTGATAAATTGAAAAAATTGTTTTTTTTGGATCCTGAATTTCCACAGATATCCAGCAGTTTATTCCTATATCTATCTAGTAAAAAAAATTAAGTACTTAGACGGTAGTATTTATTATAATTAAACGTTCGTTCCATTTATTATTGTTTATTTATTACATATATAAATATTTTATTAAAAGTTTCATTTTCTAGGCCTTTTAAAAAATAGGTATAAAATGATAATATTGCTTCACTTACTTCAAGTAAACAGTATACATTTTTTTTACTTTATTGTCATTATTTTAATTCAACCTTCGTAATCGTTCACACTTTATAGCTAAGAATAAATTAATTATGGGAAGTCAAATATAATCATAATTCTTTAAGGCAATATTTATTATTTAAAAATACTTTTAAATTATTCAAATGTTTCGAAACGAGACAAGAACTTGCTATAGAACATCCACGATTATTACGGTAGTCTTGCGATAACTAATGAGACTTAGAAAGAGTTATTTCACACGAGATTTTCTTCAAAGATTTTCTATTAAAATTATTACAGTATTTTAAAAAATTCTTTTTCATTTAATAATTTCTTAATAAATTAAACTTCAGAATTAAGTAACCTTTCCTTCAAATGAATATTTCTGTATATTTTATAGACTAGCTTATTAACATTTTAGAATACTTTTTCCAAAAGTGTTTAATGTAATTAAACATCAGTGAATCTGTTTTAATGACTTTAAAACTATTGAGCGTATAATAACAAAAAAATTATTATATTTATTTGTTTATAGGATCAACATATTCATCAAATATTGCTAAAATCTACGAATTTTCGTAATTTCCTTAAATCTAAATTTTTTTAAATTTAAATATTACACATATATAGATTTTATAATATTTTTAAATATCTATTTAAATAAATGCAAGTTAATAACGCTCCAAGAATTTATTTTATTTTCAAAACGTTCTTCATTATATTAGAATTATATGTTTTTTTAGCGACTAAAAATAGTAATAATAAATGTAATAGTCCATAATAGAAAGCAATTTTATTATATGTAGTGTAGATTTCAACTAACTCTATATTTTCGATTTATTATTATTATTTATTACTATTATTATATTACATAAATTTATTGCATTGATGTGTCATAAATTCTTAGTTGTTTATTTTTTAAATTAAATAATTGAGTTTAAATCTAAAAACAATTAAATAATATAATGTTAAATTTGATAAAAATGGTGTAGAATTTTTAAAATACAATTGAAATGTGGAAAATTGGTATTAGTGCATTTGTATTTTTAAAAAAAGTGTTGATATCTCTAAAATTGTTCTGATTTTGTACATCATTTTAATTAGACACAACTTTTTAAAAGTAATAATCTGAAATGATTTTATTACAAGTACAATTTGATTAAAGAAGCGGATTTTATAATTTTTAAATACAAGTTTAATTGAATGGATACTACAATAAAATATAGAATATATATTCACATTTAAAAATTTTTGTTTTCAGTCGAAGTAAAATGCTTTTTAAAAAAATCAATTGATTAAAGTATATTAAAAATATTCTACTTTCTTGGTAAACGTGGTATGAACTTATAATATATTCTTCAACTTAATATTCTTAGGTAAAATGTAATATATTGTTATTAATATTTAAATATGGCTTTAATACATATTGCCCATAGGTTGGCAATAAATAATTTTGTAAATTTGCTTTCCATTTTAGAATATAACAAAAGTCAGCTTTTTAATAATCCTGATATTTAAAAGGTTCGAAATAAATAATTGTACACGGTAATTGCATTATCGATTTAATATAATACCGTGGAACTTTATTTAGCAAGCTTGATTGCCATTTTGTAATGTAAAATTTATTTTTATTTACACGAATATCTTCTATTTATGTGTGAAGGAATGGCTCTCTCCTTCAACTCGAAGATAAATCTGTTGTAAATATCGTTTCACATAAAACAATAAAATAAATTGATTGACAGCTTAATTTAAATTTATTTACCTAGTAAGAAGTGTTATTCCAAACATTTAAAATTAATAAAGCTGAATTGAAAAACAGATCAGGATTATAATATACTGTATGCACAGTACATGTTTGCACCGTATATCATTGAAAAACAAACGAATAGATAAACGCGCAGTTTTTTTTTTAATACTTTATCCGGTATTAATTTTTTTTCAAAAAATTTACGTTTATTTATCATGTCTTAAGAGCATTAATCTTTTTTCATTTTCAAAAGAAATACTTTACAATATCAAATGATTCACGTCTCAGTAAAATATACGACTAATGTCTGGTCTAAAAATCTGGTAAGTCTCAATTTTTCCATAAGCCTGTAATTATTGTTTAAACTAAACAAAAAGCAAATATTTAAAATGTTCTGCTACATTCGAATGAATCGATCGTGTCGTAAACGTTTTCAGAAATCCTCGTGCAGCGCTAAATACGATGAAAAAGAAAATCAGGAGAAAAACCATACTTCCACCAACGCAGCGATAAATTAGATTACGAACTATAAAAGTCATTGTATTATTGCTATTGCGAAAGATCGAATGCGACCATTAACTGAAAACTTGTCTTTGGAAACCTCCAAGTACCCTATATCAATTGAATTTTATATTCGCGCAGCGATAAAATTAGTATTTACGAAAAATCATGGCTTCTCACAGGAGTCAGGATTCTTCGAGCGTAAGGCTGGAGCGGCCCGTAAAAAAGCAGCGAACATTATTACATCCAATTAGGTGGCGGACTTATAAGATCCGACAACTTTGCATAGTTGCTAATGCAAATCAGCCGTGTAAAGTGCGTCGCGAGATCCCTACCTTCCCCGCTAATTCTAAGGCGATATTCTTCCGGGCTCTGCGTTAAGATTCGAATAAAAGCGAAATCGCTAGGCCTTATAATTCCGGCGTTGAAATTAACGCCTGCTCCAATTTTACGAGTTGATTTCCCGGATAATCGTAAGCCGATACTACCGAGTCCCATTAGATCTACATAAAATAGAAACGGCTACTGTATCGAGCTCGAAGCGAAGTGTTAATTTTTATCCGAGGGATTCCAGGTCAGGCGTGCAAATCTGGTGGGCATTTTCGAGTCCCAGTTCCTTGCGTTGATTTGTATTTAGGCGTAGAAAAACTTCTTACACGTCCTTATAAGCCGATTATCATTCGGTTTTAACATTTAATAGAATTTATAATTGGCAAGGCGCAAATGTGATTAGTCGCTTCGGGATTTGAGAAATTTGTAACTTCAGTTACGGCTGCTGAACGCCGTACTTCTCGTGAACCTCCGTGAAAATATCAAAAGAAAAACAGCGAATAGCAGTCTTATTTCAGTGGATCTGTTTGAATGGTATCATTAGGGGTTTTTTAGGAACCAAGGAATGACTTTTATTTCCATCTTATTAATTATATCCGTCGAAAAAAGAATAACGACCATATATATATATATATAATACAAGCTATGAAAATATTAAAAGAACGCGAAAATAATAAGTACAGATGAGAAAGGATAGTTTTAATAAGTGGCTTTAAGTCGAAAAAGTGTGTAACAAAAACACGAAAGTGTACATAGTCGGTGTAGCTTATATTAACTGTCAATTTCCTTTGGATTAAGTAATTTACAGATGATTGGAATAAACGCATAGCAAGTCGGGAAACGATTCTCACTTTTATGCGCCATGAATGTCATACGAATGCAGGCGATATGCATATATTGTAATTCCCATCGTTCAACTTTTTTTCTTTCGAACGGTGGTGAAGAGAACCGTCAAAAAGAGGACGCGAAAATTCACCACCTACTTTTATAAGAGCGGCATTAAAAGAAAAGGAAACGCTGTGAACTGGGATTGCGATATAATTGCGTTCGTAGTCGTTATTCGAGCGAGTGTCTGAAATCCTTGTAAAAAGTGAATTTTCATTCCAATTCACTTTTCGTACTCGGCCGAAGCCAGTATTAAAAAGCAAAGTATACGATGCTACTGCTATAACCTTTGTACGCACGCATGTTTGCTTATTAATTAGTTCCGATTTTGAAAATTATTTCCTTATTAGTTATCAGAGATTTTACTTACACATTTTATGCTTTATACCGTATTTTAAGCATCGTAAACGTTAAGATATTAATAATATTGAAAGAAGTAATCCAATGTAAAATACGTAAGTCGACTACAAAGTTTAGAAAGCTGCACGCTTAATGAAATTATAAAGCAGTATTATTATAAATAGAATCTTAATTATAATTTTTGCAAAACAGATAATGAGAATCCTACGAATGAGGAGACATTTCGATATGCGGAATATTATCGTATTAAATTTAACTATATGCGAATTAAATTTAAATTCGCGTCTAATATTAAAAATTGCTGGTCTGAAAGAAAGTCAGTACCTTAGTCATTTAATTCTAACGATCTACTTTTAATTTAATTTTGACGCGAGAGGATAATTTCGTTTCATCGGGCGAAAATATTAATCGCTCGCAAGGAACGAGCGGTCGGAGGTAAGGAATCGCGCAGAAAATTGGGGATGGGAAGCGGCACGGATCCGCGCTCGAAGATGAGCCTTCGGGAAAAAGCCACGCGTGCAGTGCACCAGCCGAATAAGCGAAGGGCTCGCGGAAGGAGGCCCGAGGGCAGCCCTCCCGGGAGGCAGGAGGGGCTGCGCCGGGGGTGAACGGGGGCGCGCACGCGACTCGGGCCCGGCCCGGGGTCCTCGGTCCTCTATCCCACCGGCCTCGACGCCCTCGGCTCAGCCACCTCCCCTCCCCGCCCTTCCCCAGGCCCCCAGCCCCTCTGGCCGCGCTCGACTTTTTGCCCCCTTATCGGGCGGCGCGTTTCATCGCGCACCTGAGCGCCGCGTTCGATTAATTATACGCGGCGCGCGCGCGACGCCGAGGCGATAAACCAGGGCCGGCCGACATTTTACAGCGCGACGGGCTCGCGGGCCCGGTCTCGGATTTATGGCCAAGGCCCGCCGGGGGATAAATAACGCGTCGTCGGCCATTCGTAATGGGCGCGCGGGCGCGAGCCCGAGCCGCGACCGCGAGCGCCGCTTCGTGGAAAAGCCTTAATAAATTGCTTAATTAATCGTTTACTGCTTTATTGACGCCGGGGCCGAGCCGAGAGCCGAGAGCGTATGCGCGCCTTACTTTTTGCCTCGGCGCTCGAGCTGCCGTTCAGTGCTGGGCAGCGGCCGACGGCGGCGGGGGGCGCGCAGCCGAGTCGAGGTTGAGGCCACTTGCCCGAGTGATCGACGCCGGAGCGACTCTGTCTCGCTCTGTCACTCCGGAGGAGAGAGCATTCGAGTGCGGCGGGAACTTTTCCCGAGGCAGCTTCTAGCCCCTGTGTGCCCGCCCTCCTCGCCCACCCTCACCCCTCCACCCCCTTGGCCATCCACGCTCGTTGTAATTAATGCCGCATTGTTTTCCGAGCGAGCAGCTCGCTCTTTGCTTAATTTGATACTTTTGCAGCTCTCCCTTCGCCGTTACGCCGTCCTCGTAAAAATCGAGTCTTTGTACACGTTATTACAATGCGTTATCACGCGCAACGAAGTTAGCCTCTTTAAATCAAGTTCTTATCATTTTTCAAAACTCGAAAATGCCTACTACCGTCATTCGTTCTTGTGAAGGCTGCATTTGTCGGGCTTTACGCGCACTCGCCTTTGTTCTTGCGCAATAAAATTGGTTGATATAAAATTTGTGAAAAAAAAACATTTTGATAAATAATGGTAACGGATTTAAAGCCTTTGATTCATTCTCGTAATATACAACTGGTGTTATACTTGACGCAAAAACAATAAATTATTGTTATTATTGTCTTATAGATTTTTTCCCATAACTTCCATCGTTTATTTAAAGCGATCGGAAATTATGTAATTGCTAGGTTAAATTTAATGTATAAAACTACTCTCTTTCATTATTTCTGTGTAACTTCATATGGTAAGTTTGCTTCTACTATTACAATGTGAGAATCATATATCATGACCCGACATTTTTACTGCTGATAGTTGTTCAACAACAATTTCTACTCCTACAGACTATTAAAAGCTCTCAGGTATTGTAATTATTATCACACGATTAAGAAGTTCCTATTTGTAAATGCTCTACTTAGATTCACGAATATTATATCCAACGAGACAATCAGTTTTTTTTAAACAAAACCTGTTATGTGATAAAGGCTGTATAGCGTATGAAATACTGATAAAGTTTTAGATTTCTAACATAAAAATTAGGCGCAGTGGATAAGAATTTGGCCAAAATAAAATTTTTCTCGACATAATTTTTATTATTGTAGTTTGATAAAAAAAAATTCTTTTTGAACGATTAATGTCCTTCAAATCAATAATTTTCATTTCTTTATCTATTGGAAATTTTTTTTGATTTATAGTGAAAATGTATATAGATATAATTATTATTATTACAATATAAAACATTCATATTTTGTATTTTTTTTTTACTTAAAGGGTTGATTAAAAAGTAAAGTTAACGTTTTTCAATAAAGTCGGTCAGGTATTAAATTAAAACAAGTATTTTGAAATATTTCAGTCATAAAAATACACTTTTTTATAATAAATTACAATTGTATATCCCTTGTTAAATTATTTCAGTTCAGAAGATTTGATAGTATTTGCAATTTTAAAAATTCAAGTTAGTTTATAGATATAAAAATAAAAATAGTAAACTTGAAATCGAAATAACTTATAATGAGGAAGTTTATAAATTCATATTTTGCATAGCTTTATGATAAAATTATTATTTTGCACTTAATGTGTGTGTATACATATACATTTTTTTTAAAAATAAAAAATTTTAATAACATTTTGAAAAATTTAAATTAAATTATGATAAAAATTGAAAGCATTAATACATATATCTTAATGAAGTTTGCAAATTTTATGTGATGATGTAGAAATCTTGAACAAATTATGGAAAATATGCATTACCTCGTTTGAACGTCAATGAATAATGAAAACATATTTTATTAAACATAAATCTAATTATAAATTAATGTTTTTTATCTTGTTTTTTTACATAAAATATACATTAGATCAAACATTTTTATCGAAGTTAGTTAGTTATAAAATTAAATATTTAATTTATTATTGTAAGGATTATTAATATAACAAAGTCTAAGTATTTACTACTTTTTATGATATTTATATGCTTTGATAATAGAAATATTAGAAAAGAAAAAATAGTTTTACAGATATTATTTACCGATAAAAATATTTCTAAAGGTAAAACAAATTTATATTTTAATAGCCTAATTACTTTGAAATAATTACAGCCACTAAACTACTACTAAAGTGATTAATGTTAAAAAGAAAGAAGAAAATAATGCTTTATTTAAACACTGCATTCCAAATTTTTTGTTACACTCTACGTATAAAAAGAAATTATCGAAATCATTAAAATACCAACAAGTAATATTACATTAAGAGTTAATAAAATAAGTATAATAAAATTGAAGTAAAAAGAAAAATTGAAACCAGTGAGTATTGAATAAATTCGATGAATCGATTATTTATACTCGAGCTTCGGCCTACAGAATTACTATAAGTTTATATACATTTGGTTGAATCTAAAAACGTATGAAAAATAAGGAAAACTTTTTTCTCTCTTTTTAATTTTACTATTTTAATATTTATTAATTATACTTATTTGACCGTAAAAGTATTTTTTAAATCCTTACTTTAATTTTTATAACAATAATTTACCAACAAATAATGAAAAATAATTAATACTGGACTGTAAATATTTTTATTAATATTATAATCAAAGTTCCTTTGCAAAAATATTTTAAACAAACCAATTGATTATAATAGATCGATTAAAATAATAATGCAGTTTCCAAGACATATAAGAATACTCTAATAAAAAATATAGAGAATTTCTTTTCACTTAATATAAATATGAAAATGAATCTATTATGGTATAAGTGCGCAAATATTTAATATATGATAACACTTTTAGAATATTTTTTTATAGTTATATCTTATCTAGATAGATGAGGCATAATTAAAATACGATACGACAGATTATATTTTCTATCAATCAGTAGGTATGCGGAAGAAAAAACGTAAGCAGAATAATATTATTACAATATGAAAGTAGGAACTATTGAGGCTTCATTATCGGTAGACATATTTTATCAACTGCTTTGTCAATAAAGATTCGTATTTAGGTTATTTGATACTTCCACCTAATCTAATAGTGCCGAAATTATAATTTTTGATAAGAGGTATTAACGGCTAATGAAAATATAACATGTTAAGGAAACACGATGGCTTACTCATTCCAAGGTAGATAATGATCGTTTAAGAATGTTCGGCTCTGATTGACAAGGGCAAATAAAAGTGATAAATTTTGCATAAGAAGCCGAATAATGAAATACGAGTCGCTACGGCAACAAGGACAAATATAAATTGGCAAATAAAGCAGCTTATTAAATGAACGCCGAAGCGTTGGGATTATTGTTGGGATTATTGTTGGGATTATTATTGGGATTATTGTTGGGATCATTGTTGAGATTATTTTTGAAAGCACTTAGCGGCTGATCGTCGGAGTGAAAGCCCATAAAGTGTAAAATACGTAATGCAGCGCCGGTAATTGACGGGATCCTCTGCATTTGTATCAATAAAACTAACATCAGTCTACTTACTCCCTTAAATCAATCGAGCCGGTCAAGCCGAGTCAATCTCTCGCCTACGATAAACAGCTCTTCCCCATGCCTCGGCCCGAGGTGTTGATTTACCGCGGCGCGATGCACGAAACTTTTTTCCGGAGATTTACGGTGGGGCGTGTTGCACTCGTGGCTTCGGAAAATTGACGGAAGAACGGGAGGCAGTCGCAGTTAACCGACCGGTGCTTAATTTATAGCGGATGTGGTCGCGAGGAATCTGAACCCGATGCCGATGTTATGGGGCCAGAGCGCACTGGAATTAATTGATTTTATAATACGAATGGCCTTGTGTGATTGGGGCTTTCTTTTCGAGCCCCGCTAACGATACCCGTGTTATTTATCATCTATAATTCATGTCTTCGAGGTGTTTCATGCTTCACTTTTTTCCCCGTTTCTTGCGCTGGGCGAGAATAATTTATCGGCTTAAAGGGAAATTCAAATGGGAGTTTTATTTTCCTATTAATTTCCTTGGTACTTACCTCCTCGTTTCGGATGTGCTTTATTCTTCTGTAATTGACGTTGGCTTCCACGTAGCTGCGCGTAAAAATAACACCTCTTCCGGATATTTTTTTAAGATCAATTTAAATTATTATAATTTATACCGACTTCTATTCGTGCTGAATAGTCTGGGATTCATTGATGATTACGTTAATCATGCCTTGCTTACATAAAGCTGTCCAAGTGCCTCGTTATTATTTTGAGCCATTTATTACGTGGCGATCGATGGTGATTTTATTATTCCACGGCTTCCATTACTTTCACAGATTTTGGATTAGGAGTTGGCCAGATGAGGGAAATCAATAATAAAGCAGACGCACAAGGAAATCATTTAATATGAATTTTAATTGTCATAACCCTGCCAAATACATTAATAATATTAATAATAAACATAATAGTACCAATGATAGCAGTAAGGATAATGATATTCATAATATTATCTAAAATATTTAACCGCCTTATCTCCTTTATCTCCGCAGTAAATGTGAAGCTGTTTGTTCATATAGTCTTAGTAAACATGCGTCGATATAATATCTTTCTAGATGCCCGATACATTTATATACTAAAAATACGAATTATTATACAGCGTATGGATATATTAAATCCTTCATTTTCTTAAAAAAAAAAAAACACTATAGGAATATATAGTCCTCTTTGACGAAGGGATTTTTTTTTTATACATCTGTCGAACCAGTATCTGAGATTACATATTATGCCCTTCGAACGAGAAACATTCCTTGTCGGCGTATCGACAACTTCTATATATTACATATATAAATATACATATACATATACATATACATATACATATACATACATATACATATACATATATATATATATATATATATATATAAACATATCTATTATTTTCATAAAGCCGTAAATGTACACAACTCTGCCCTAATCGCAAAGCCAATTATCAATAAATAAATATATTCGAATCCGACACGATCGTTGCGACGTTTTTTTGCTACGCACTCGCAACGCTACACATTATACTTTTTTTCCAATTGTTAAATTCTACAACGTCATATATTGTATGATTTAAGGCGAAATTCTCGAATCGGAGTCGGATATCGAATGTATATCAACAGCATTTTTTTCAAAGCTCAATTCACGGAATCGCTAATTAATATCATTCTAATAAAGATATCTCTAATGCAGTAAATATCGCCGTATTATACTTGATGTGACATAGCTGGGCAACTGAAAAATTTTTCCACGTGGCGTGCTCGATACTAAATAAAAATTAGCTCCTCGACATTTGAACACAAGTAGGCAAAAGTCCAGTAAAATCACATCATTATTAATTTTAATCCACATTCTAACAGCTCGCTATATTAATTCAAAACGTATATTTTATTTACCCATCGCAACGAAGTTTCTTCACCTTGTAAGCATTTGCGCATGCTTGCGTATAAAAATCAAAATCTATAGACAGATATAAAGTAAGAGAAGAAAAAATTGATAGAGGATATAGAGGAGAGAGATGTATTGCATCGTAAAATATGTTGTACAAACTGTATAACTTAAGAGTAAAGCGGAAAGAAAACAAGTGTTCTAGCGGAATAATGCCTTTTCTGTCTATACAGTGAGTTCGTGATAAGACTTTATTATTATTAATAATTATACTCGCCATGTATAAATTTACAATATATTCTTCTTAAGATTTAATAGTTGACGGTGCGCGAAAGTTCCACTTGCCTTACATGGAAAATGTACTCTATTCCTTTTTGAGAAATACCTTGTTAAAATATATCGTGTTATAAAATTTACTTTACCTAGCGAGTGTTTAATCGAATGCAATATATTTTGTGGTAATTGTAGCTTTTTCTCTCTCTTTATTTTAAAGCATTTTCAATTCGTTTTCAATCCATTTATAAGCATTCAGAAGATTAAAATTAAGGGCAAATGAACACAATCGGAAAACATGAAAAATGAAAGGTCACAATATCCATAAACACCTGGAAATTTTAACAATCTTTTTATGTATTTTGAAAACGAAATATTATCGTGGTTGGATTTTTAACGAAACGTCGGTAAATGATGAGGATCTTTACATTTTATTGCATTTACTTAAACGTTACCTGTAAAGCAACGCCTTTTTTAGTCAAATATTTGCGGAACTTTCAACGTACCTCGCAAATACATAAATCCGTACGAGATCCGAGAGAATTACTGGCCCCCATTGGTTATACTTATATTTGTGATAATTATATACATTGTTGCACAGGCAATCTACTGAAAATTTCTCATCAATGCTCGATAGAGAGAAAACAAAATCTATGCTTAATATTCTTCTGTCTCTGATGCTATCGATGCCTCGTGTTATTTATTTTCAATTATTACGTGATATTCCTTACATATATGCGTGATACCGAGCGATACACGATTTACAGTTAGATGCATTCTTTATTGCCTGTCGAGCATCCTTTATTATGTGTATCGTATTCAATTGCCATGTAGCGAATATTGCTAAGTTCCGAAATATTTAATACCTATTTCCGACCGAAAATTGCACGAGAAGTATCATCTGCTTACCTAATAAGCCAGTGTTGAACCGTTATAAGAAATATTCAAGTACGTATTCTTGTATATCGAGACTTAGTCGTAGGTTTTTTTATTCGAGCTTACACAATCTGGTGACTCTACTTTTTTTCCAATTGAAGTTCTTGATAAATAAATATCGTGCTTTGATTTTGTGTTTAGATTTATCAGATTTGGCACAAAATTTTCGTAAATTCTAAATGCACTACAGCATTTACCTTTCATCTACTGAAATTATATATATATATTTAGAGAAGGCATACTACTACTTTACTTTAGCACAATTCACATGGTAAACGAATGAAATGCACATATATATATATATATAATTTATACATATGTATACATACATATACGCGCGCGCGCGCGCTCGCACACACACACACACATACACACATAAATATCTTAGATTATGCAGTAATTCCGTAAATAAAGCACCAGAAATGTTTGAGCACCGATAGTACGAATAATAGACGCAAAGTTTTGTGAATTCTACAACGAATTCAAATTTTCCTTTAATAAAAATATATCCTAAATTATTAATTTTCGTCAACTTTTTAGACTAAATCTATCGCATGACTTTATCTCGTTGCTTTTGTCACGAAATTTGCTTTTTCGGTAGTGCTCGATAATTTTATTCCTCCAGTTTCTCATTTCTGTTTTGATTTTTTTTACGTTTTACATGTATATATATATATATATATTTTTTTTTATTTTTTGTTCGCAACGAGTAGATAATAGCGACGCCAACTATATTAAGGCACTGAGACGTATTGTATTTCAATGATTTTTCACGACCGTGTTATCGTTTAGGCTACAAATACTGTAGAGAGTTTATAATCTAGTAATACCTTCTAAATTTTTATTCAATTTATCGGGGATTGAAAATTCAGAGGGCCGAAAATTAAGGGCGAAATGGAACCGAGGGCCACCCTAAGCCGGTAACAGCCAGGCTCTTCTCCAATGATGGCTGAGTCGAGCTGAGAGCGCTCGACATCGGTTCTCGGGTTAACGGCCGGGCGACAACGACTTCGGGGCTAATGCTAAAGCAGCGGTGCCGAATCCTAACGCGAGACTATTCGTCGAGGACTTGGCTGCTCGGTACGCACGGAGCAGGCCCGCGGTTCGGGCGAGAGGCTGGTGACCGAGGCCCGGGGCCGAGCCGGGGGAGCCTCGGTCGAGCTCGCCGAGCGGCTCTCGAGCCCCGAGCCTCCCATTGTCCGTCCTCCGACTCGAGCTAATGCTCAGGTTGGGCGCCGATATCGCCCTCGTCCCCCAGTGTCCCCCGCGCGAGATCGGGAGTCGCCGATAAGGCCGGGCCCCGCAAGGGGCGCGAGGGGCGCGCGAATAAAGCCGGCCCCTATGATCGAGGTCCCACGGATGTTCTCGAGGCCCACGCGTGGTTCCGATAGTTCTGGTCGTTTCGTTCTGGCCGGCAACGATATGACGCTGCTTGGGTGGCGCCCGTCTTACAGATTTGATCTCTCACGATGCGCCGGTATCTCGAAACTTTGCCCGCGGTCTCTTTTTCTCTCCTCTTGCCTGTGTCTACGACTGTATCTATATGAAATCCTCTCTCTCTCTCTCTCTCTCTCTCTCTCTCTCTCTGCCTGCGCTACTCTGCTTATATGTGTGTGTGTGTGTGTGGGGGGCGTGTATCTGTGCGCGCGCGAATGCGTTGTCATGGGCTGGTGAAAGGCAAGAGGGGCTGGGCGGGATGCTGGGAAGATGGGAGAGGGGTGGCTTGGTCATCGAGCCGGAAGTGCCGTTGTCGAGAATCGCCGCGTCATGTGTACTTAACTCGCTGAGTTGAGGAGTTACGTCTCCGACTGCGAGTACTCGCACCTCGACAGCTCGTTTCCTAGGATATTGCCGAAATTGAGGGGAACCGACCACTTATTTGCCAGTTTTTTATATTAGAAAAGTGGCACGCGAAACCGCGCTTTCGGTCTTTTGGTTTATAGAGCGCGAAACTACCTAATATACGGATTAATGAATGATTTTACGAGATATTGCAGCTATTAAAATACGGTTCCATTTAAAGTGAAGCATTCAATTAAAACTTTTAGCGCTCGGCTTTCAATCTTAGTGCTATTGTACATAAATGGTAATAAAAATTTAGAAGATCAAGTTCATCAGCATTGTTTTAGGTACGAATAATATTTTGAGTTCGGGTTCACGAGTCAAGTTACTCGTTGCGCATCGATGTCACAAGCAACCATTTTTTGTTACATACAGCAATTATTACTATAGTTATTCGTCAAACGTAATATTGTACATTAAGTGATTTTCCAAATGCTTCGTAAGATTTCGATACAGCTCATTTGTATTATTTGTATTATGCGTTCGGTATGAAACCTAATAAAATTAATCCCTTTAACTAACCTGACGTAATTACTTTGCTGGCTAATATAATTTCCTAATATAATTATTTACAGGATATAAAAAAAATCCACAATTGCTCATAAGCTGCTGTCCTCATTATCGCATGCGTAAGCTTCATTTAATCATTGAGTAATAGTTTCCCCCTGCATTTTTTCCACCCAGTTTTTATATCGGTCGCGTTTAAGGAATGAATGCAAAGGAAACAATGACCGAAGTACGTACGCGGCAGCCAAACGTTTCAAAGTGCGCGCGCAAATTTATATTGTAAGGCACTATTATGAACTTAAGGCCTAAATACGCGAAATTCTCTTCCCACACCATTCATACAAAGGCACTAACAATGTCTATGTAATAAACCCGAGGCTAAAGGGGGAAAATAATGCATAATAATGATGTTTGGCTTCTTTTCGTAACCCGCTTAACGTTTTTTACCCGACCCTAGTATTTAATTTCCATTTTTGCAAATCATTGTGACGTAAACGGGCTCAATGGCATAATGACATCTTTCTTTTTATTTCGCATTATTTCGCAGAGTTGTTCGCAGAATTTATTTGGCCAAAGTTCTTGAAGCGTCACTATTATCCTCAAGAGGATAAGGACTTGTGTGATAAGAATCGTGCCCTTACTTTAAGAGTCTTTAAATTGTATAAATGAAGCTGAAAAATTAGTGTCCTAATCACACGAAATCAAAGAAAGATCGCCTTTGAAATTATCGTTCGTAACTGATATCTATTCTTTCTTTTAACTATATATGAATCAGAGTACGTGTTTTTATACGCTTGTGGCGCCAATTTTTTTGCTACCCTTCGATTACTTTTAATTAAAAATCGTAATTCATTCAAGTATAACTGCGGCGATAGAAGCCCAAAAAAGTTAAATCGATTGCCAGTCAGTAATTTATAAATATATATATATATATTGAAATCAAGTTTATTATTTGCTCAATAAATCTTGCGTACGTAATAACAAAAAAATAAAATATAGAACCTTGAACAAAGGGTTTCAATATTTATCAGTGATGGAAAAAGCTCTTCGTAAAAAAATATACAGGCCTGTCGTCGGTCCGTCATGTTCAAACGACGATCTTTGAATAAATCATATCTAATTATATTGAATTGTCGACGATGAACGATCGAACGTTCTCTATACGCTTTTTTCCGAACGAAAGTAATGGCCTTGCGATGGATACGAGTTGTTTCGATAAATCGTTACGCTTGGTTATAGTTTTATAATCGCCCTATTCCCATTTCTTTCCTCCTCTTTACGATAGGAAAACTTCTTCGTCTACGATCGAGCACCTTGTACTTCGGCATCGTTGATATTTTTTACCTAATGTAGCAATGAGTAGCGGATCGCGTTGAAGAAATAATTGTATCTCCGTAATATGCTTATTCGGACGCGCAGAAATAAACGCTATACAACACTGAAAATGTCTATAGCACGTGGCATGTGGGTAATACTGGCTTCTCGCAATCATAAAGTTATTTGAACATTAACAACGATACGCGCGCACACACGCACGCATGCGCGCACGCGCGCGCACACACACACACACACATATACACGCACACTAACACGCACACGTACACACATAAACGCACGCACACGCGCACGGGCGCACACACAGATATATACTGTTTAAATTCTATTACGCGTACGAAAAACATTTTCGTTGTTCTAATTAAAACATGCTAGTCTACTCTTTAGTCATGCACGCAAAACATGCTTCTTCTACTTTTAATATTGAATTCCATCCATTTGTAAAATGAACGATCATTAGGCTCTTCTTCGACTCCTCTTGCTTCTCACCCACCGAAAGAAGGTAACAAAACGTAGTTTAAAATTTCAGCTAGTACAGTGAAGTCTTTTCGCACGCGTTATTCTCCTACTTAATATAATTATCTTTCGCATCATCGACCCGACGCTTGATTGTCCTTCTTTAAACGCGAAATTCTTTTCGTGCCGCATATAAAATATATTTATACAACACATGGCAAATTAAATTGCTTTTAAAATTTTCTCCATTTTTTCGTTCATTTACATATACGTTTAATTGAAATCATGTGCGTGTGGGTAGGTGTGTGTCGGGGTGTGTACGCGCGTGTACGCGCGATGCATGTGTCTATGTAATTCTGCATGTAAATGTGATTTTTTTCGTACAAACGCTCGCAATCACGATCATTCGGATAGTTTTTTTTTATTTTGTTTAACTGAGCATGCTAAGTCCCAAGCTCCGTCACCGGAGTTCCTATTTAATTCGTATTAAACTATTATATATATATATATATATATATATATACATATATACATATATATATACATACATACATACACATATGTATATCCAGTACCCATGTATTATATGTATTTTTTACTTTTAAGTTTATATATATATATATATATATACATATATATATATATATATATATTTATATATATATATGTATATGTATATGCTCTTAAAAACCCATTATTATTAATATATACCAAGAAATAAACAGCTTACACTTAGCTCCTAGTCGCTTACTGGCTCTAAGTTCATTTTCACATTTGCTTAATTTATGGATGTAAAATAAAAATGATGTATTTGCTCTAGACTAGTTGAGCTGGCCCTTATTGCGATGCATTTAAATTAGGAATTGGAATTTCTCAACAAAGTAAAATTGGCTTATGAACAGAAATATAATAATAATAATAATAATAATAATAATAATAATAATAATAATATAATATATAATAAAATAATAATAATAATATAATAATATAATAATAATATTAATAATATATAATAATGATAATAATAATGCTTTTAATTCACTTCCTCACTAGCTGAACCCGCAGCGCTTCATCTTGTCCCGCGACGGCGAACCGCAACTAGGCGCAAAATCTTCCGCGTCCCCTTTCCTACTAAGCGCTCGACAACTAGACGCGGCTGCGATCCACTTCGATCCCCTAAATATATTCGATCGACGACAAGCTCCTGCTCCCCGATAATCTTCCGTTCTCTGTCTTCCTCCACGCGCGCCCCGCACTCGCTCCTTCCATGCGAGTCTTCCTTCTTTCCTTCTTTCTTCCTCCCTTCCTTCCTCTCTTCCTGCCCAACGGTCTTTCTTCCTACCTTTCGACCTTCCCTCTCAATCCCTGACCTCCGATCCCGAATCCGAGTAATAGCCATGCACCGGCCAGGCACGCGGGGCCGCGAGCAAGGCTCCGATCGCGAGGCTCTTCAGGCCGAAGCTGCTCGCGACGACAGAGCCATAGCGAGATTCGCTCCAGGGCTGCTCCAGGGCTGGTCCAGGGCTGGTCCAGGGCTGGTCCAGGGCTCCTCGGCAACGCGCGGAGTCCTTCGGCCTCCTCCGCCGCTCAGCCTCGCGCCATCAGGTCCCGAATGTACATATATGATTTAAGCTCCTCGGCTGTGGGCCCGCGCCGGGGCCCGCCTCCCCTCCCCCGGGCTCGTCGATCAGTGCCTCTTCATGTGCAGCGAGAGATGGTCGCTGCGGGAGAAGGAGCGCTGACAGAGATGGCACTTGAAGGGCTTCTGGCCTGTGTGCTTGCGGTAGTGCCGCGTGAGCTCGTCCGAGCGGGCGAACTTCCACGTGCAGCCCTCCCATGTGCACTGGTACGGCTTCTCACCTGCGAACAGTAACGGTCCAGCGGTCAGTCATGGACATTGATTTTAACCGACCAATCGGCCGGGGACTCTCCCACGCTCCTCCTCGCTCCTTATCCAGCCCCTAATCCACGTCTGCCGGATTTTTAACGCGCTCCCGGTAAGGAGGTAAGGTAAAGGGCGCGAATCTTTCTCCGGATCCTTCTGGATTTTCTCGATTTAAGGGTCATTCAATTTTCAAAATTATCGCATTCGCTTCTCGTATATTATTTTAATACAAAATGCATAATGGCTGTGCTTTATTACGTAAGATAATTAAAAGCTGAAATTAAGCCTTTCGGAAAATTCCGACTCGTCACTATGGAAATAAAGAAAATCAATTACCATGCGACTTGTCGAGGAACTTAAAGAATCATTGACGAATACGAGAAGAATGCGCGGAAAATTAAAATAATCGTCTCGCGGTAATTTAGGATTTGTCCGTACAATAATATAAATACATCGGGGCTCCGATACTACATTAGCGAACAAATTTAATCAAAAGTCGATTATTTCTTCTCGTGACTTATCAAAGCCAATGCGTACGACCAAGCGATCCCGTAATTAACAATGGCTTTTGTAAAGCGATAATCGACCATTGTTCAAAGCGTCAAGAGCTAACGTCGATTTAAAATAATGTATACGAAATCGGAAAAAAATCGCTCGAGCTCGGGCGCAAACATATCCATTGTAAAGATAGGCTGGCTCAAGGCTCGCGTCATAAGAAGCCAGGATCCGGCCCGTCGATAATTACGAAAGTAGAAGAGGCCCGTTCGAAAAAGCAGCGCCGAGCACGTCGAGCATCGTAAGCCACGGAAAGCGACGTCGGTTATCGAGGCCGAGGCTCGAACCGTCTCGTCACGCTCGATCTTATCCGCGCGCTCATCTTCGTCTCGCATTTGTTTCCCGGCTCGTTGTCGCTCAGCCCACGGCGATGACGTACACTTATCGCAGGTGCGATCTGGCAACACGTCGTGTCATCCCGTGGGCCGGGGACGCGTTATTGAGCTGCTCGAGCAGGAAGAGCAGCGCGAGGATGACGGGCACGACACGGGGGACATCCGTCGGCAGCTCGCCGCTCCTTTCCCGAAAAGGGTGCGATTAGTCGGTGGGGTCCGGCGGGGGGTGGGGCAAGCTGCAAGCCTCGGATTATTAGATTCCGGGTTGCTCGCGTCGAGCGACGCCTCGTATTAGGCTTATTACCGCTGAATCGTAAATGAGGGGGGGCGGGGGGGGGGACGTCAGGAGGAGGCGCTTGGACGGAATTAAGGAGATGCGTATCGGATCGAATCAATCCGCAGGAGGCGACGGGAGTCGGGCATGCGTGCGAGTCTGGGGATTCGTGAAAAGCGAGCGTCCGCGTCCTTAAATTCACCATGGCTGAGCCGAAACCGGCGGAGGGAGCGGAAGAGTCGAGTCCTTGCTCGGGGCACCGAGGAGTCCTTTATCCGGGCGCTGCAATAAAGTACCATTGCGGTAGGATGGCGGATTCCCTTGGAAGAGATCGCGTTGGACAGGAGAAGGAGACTCGAGTTTGCCGGAACAAAGCGCAGCGAAAAAGGGAGCGACAACGAAGGCCGAGGTAAAGGGAGATAGATGGAGTTGAGGAGAGAGGGAGAGAGAGAGAGAAAGCGACAGTGGTGGTTTGAGGGTTGAGGGGGTTGGGGGGGGGGCGCGCGAGAGAGATGAGACGGAGTGGCGAGTGAAGAAAAGAGAAAAGTGGAGAGTCGCACAAAGGCACAAAGAGAATAGAGACGGATGTGCTCGGGATCTCGGTGGCCATCGATCCGGGCGTGTGTATAAAGAGACGACGATATCATCGCCCGGGC